>OY759263.1:47891682-48276682 GCA_963662155.1 Lamellibrachia columna | reverse complement strand
ATGTGCGTGAAACGCTTTTTTTTCCGAAACAGTTGCAAATTACGATGATAAAAATGGCACTTGTTTACGACATTAAAGGCCATTAAAACGACTGTACAACGATTTTCATTGGATGGTGTATTGGTATGTCAATAATTGCCATAAAGCGACCTTTGTATGTCGTAAACCGGCTTATTTTGTTTCATCGCATATTTTGTACTTTCAAAATATTAGTAGAAGAAGAAAAGTCACAATGGTAACACGTTTTGCATGGATATTATTTTAACCAATCTCGATGTTATAAATATTAATACGTTCAGTGTCGCAATATCATGTAAAGCAGTTGCTTCTCGAACTAAAAAAGATGGCGTCAATCGGCAAGCGGGGGAGTCCTGTAATGTATACTAGTTTTTTCTCCTTATTCGTGTTTTATTAAATTTATGACAGTAAGCATATTACAACAATAAACAGCAACACATTAAGTGTAACATCGTAAATTTAGATTTTTTTTTCGAATCGAAAGGTTGTGAGAATTGAGACACAACCCCAAAGTTAGTTCTTTATAATTTAACCAATGAAAATCGTTGTGCATCCACTTTAATCAATCGTTGAGACTGTTTTAACATTATTCCGTTGACTCATATGCGACAAAACTAAAGTTGAGACGTGACAGAGGTGCAAGCGACGTTCATAGAAACTTGCAGTTGACGTCGTTCAGATGAAGCAGTGCACTGGACGACTGAACAAGACGGTGGTTCCGAACGATGACATCAAGTCGGCTGGTCTAAAGTAGGAAGCTCTGTCTAGGTACCGCGTGAGCTCTTGGGAAACTGTTCGTCTGATATTATTAGTTCACTTACGTTTACATGTTATATATGCAACGCTTTTCTAAATGGATCACCAGGTGAAATGTTATGTGTACAACCAACACAAAAACTTGCAAATAAGGGCTAGTCTTGTTTTAAAATGAAATGTAATGTTATACACTGCATGCAGTGGTTTCCTCAGTGACTGTGACTTGACGGCGTCCATACAGACAGGTCAGACGATTGGTACTTCATCACAACCACCATTTGGACGACATGTCAGCTGTCGTACAGTGTTTCTATGGAGGCAGTGGCGGACCTGTAGATAAGCCAAGAAACACCGAATCAGTATATATTCGTGTAGTAACTACATGGACTAGATAAAATAAACACGACCGTCTGTGACATAAGATCATTTAACAAGCTTGAACAATATTGTCATCAAAACCAAAAAAACTTCATATGACATCTGACAAAGGAAGCCATTGCGTTGTATAGATTTCTAATCTACGATTGGCCCACAAGCAAGCCACGTGACCACATGTGATCTCATGATGCCGAAACGTGAGCGTTAGTTATGGAGAACACATAATGTTTCCTGCGAAAAATGCCATTACAACTGATTTTAACATACAATAATCGAAAGTGTTTATAATTATGGAATTGCGTGGTGAACACCGGGGTCAACAGATTATTAATACTAGGCCTACTGTAACATCAGTATTAGTATTAATATTCAATAAAATGAAAATATATATAATGATAAACTTGTCGCCCGTTCTTGATTGGTTACCCGTGCATTTTGACTTTTGCGCCACCTGGCGATTGACAATGGGCGCCACCTGGTAGTACTCACACAGTAAGATGTTGACGACGCTGGGCTTGGCGACGAGATCTCGCGGCGTGGGCGGGGGCATCATTTCGACGGGACACAGTTCCTTGACGAGTTCCGTGCCGACGAGGAAGTAACATTTGTAGTTGGAGAAGTCGTAGTCGATGCCGGCGCACAGCTGCGGGAAGTCGTTGTCGTGCAGCTCCGTCAGGTCCGGCGCTATCCCCTCGCCCGTGTTGGCGCATTTCTGCACGACACAAACACGTCTCATCGTGATGCCAGAACGTGGAAGAATCTCAGTTTCAGTAGTGAATATACGGGGGCATCGAGTCTTGACCACTTCAACTCATTGTTGTTGATGATGATGATGGTGATGATGATGACTATGATGGTGATGATGATGGTGATGATGATGATGATTGTGGTGGTGATGATGATGGGGATGATGATGATGACGATGATGGTGATGATGATGATGATGATAATAATAAAACAAAAACAACAATAACAACAATAATAATAGTACTAATAACACCACAATGGACTCCGCTTAACAGAATCACTCCGGGCCACAGTTATTTGATTCTATTAAGCGACTGATTTACATAAGCGACGCAATTGAGTACAGCAAGAACAGGGACTGATGCCGTCCCAGCCAATACATTTGAATCTATTGAACAACTGATTCCAGTGGGCAAGGGGAGGGGGCAACTCTAGTCATATATGCTACCATGTAGCTGCGCAACGGGAAAATACGGACAAGAAATATAATGGCCCCCCCTAAATATGCCACTGACTGAGCCTGTTATTCGCGATTCCATTAATCGGAGGCCGCTGTAATCATACTAATAACAATAATAAAAATATTATTATATATATTCCGAATACGCTAAAAAAAACATGCGCCACTATTGAGGTATTTCAACATTTATTTATTGTTTAAAATCATGTAGTTCTATCACACTAGCATTTTTGTAATGACTAAATACACCTTGACTTTCAATTGGGCCTGAGCCCAATAGGATATTTCCCATCCTTTAAATGTATATTATCAACATTATTGTTTATAGTATTATATGTATCCAGTGTTTACCTATTAACAATAGCTGCATCTAAGTAGCTGGCAGGGTTGTGTAGTATTAGATGTAACAAATGTGGTGACTCTGACAGAGTAGTGTTGAAATGTCACATACCTGTATGCAATGTTGTAGGTCTTTGATGCCTTTTATTTCGACTCCCTGAAGTAGATGTGCTCCCAACGTCACAAGTCCATTCGTCGTCTCGGGTGCGACTGCAAATCATAATAATAATAATAATAATAATAATAATAAAACTTTATTTTGACACCATCAAATCCGGGGCTACTGCCCCGTTCACGGGTGTGTACAGGCATCAGTTCACACGACACAAACTTGTATGTAGATAGTGATAATAACAATAATACATACGCTGTATAAAATGTTAAATACTATGCAGAATGTTCGCGTGTGTAAAATTATTTTAAGAAAAAGTATACTGATTACATGGCATTTGTATATAAAAGATAAATCTCAAATAGGAAATAAAACGCTAATATCATCAATAATACAGAACATAAATAGGATTGATAATATGTAATAAGATCATTAAAAATGCAATATCAAAGCGGTAAAACCCATTAAGTGGAACAAAGAAATGTCTTTAGTAGCTTCTTGAATTGCGGGTGGTTGCCGTTTCCACGTATGTTGGCAGGACGTTTATTCCACAGAGTGGGGCCAGCGCAGTCAAATGCTCGGCGGCCGAAACGTTCTAGGTTGACTCGTGGCACGTCGAGAAGTAGCCCGCCAGCAGAGCGTATGCAGCGTCGTGGTGCGTACTGGTGCAGCAGTGCGGCAAGGTACTCTGGTGTGCCTCCGTAGAGTGCCTTGTGCACAAGGACGAGTATCTTATACTCAATCCTTCTCTTAATTGGCAGCCAGTGAAGTTGCCGCAGTATTGTCGTCATGGACTGGCGATCACCCCGTCGAATCTGCATGACAATGCGAGCCGCTGACCGCTGGACCATTTCCAGACGGTGCAGGATGCGATCGGTTATTAAAAATAGCATCGCATTGCCATAGTCAAGCCGTGATGTTACTAGTCCGTGAATTAGACTTTTGCAAACGCTGGTGGTAAGTGAGTCTCGAATCTTAGCAATTCGAGCTAGATGATAGTAAGCGTTGCGGCATATGTTCGACACTTGAGATGCCATCGACAGATGAGTGTCAATGGCAAATCCAAGATCTCGGATAACGGCAGATGTGTCAACGAACTGGCCGCAGATGTTGATGCGGCTAAACGTAATAGGAGTTCGCAGACTTGGTGAACGGATAACTATGGCTTCTGATTTGTTCTCATTCATGACGAGTCCGTTGTCACAGAGCCATGTTTTCACTTCCTGTATACAGGCCTCCATGCGTGCGAGAGCTTGCATGTGGTCCGTTGGTGGGAAAGTGACGTACAATTGAGTGTCGTCGGCATACAGGTGGTGTTGCATGTTGTGCTGGTGTAATAGTTTCGCTAAAGGAGCAATGTAGGCATTAAAAAGTATAGGTCCAAGAACCGACCCTTGCGGTACTCCTGTCGTAATGTTATTAACTTCCGACAAGCTACTCTTCACACGTACTACATTTGTTCCATTATGCAGATACGATGTCAGCCAAGCATGTACGTCACCACATAATCCGTAGCCACGTCATCAACGTGTTGCACAACAACAACAACAACAACGACGACAACAACAACAACTGTCGCTGTTGTTGTTGTTGCTCCTAGTGCTGCTGCTGCTGCTGCTCCTGCCGCTGCAGCTGCTGCAGCTGTTGCTGCTACTGTTACTGCTACTGTTACTGCTACTGTTGCTGTTACTGCTACTAATATTATTAGATAGTATAACTACCTCTAATAATAATAATAATTATTATTATTATCATTATTACTATTATAATAATAATTTCCACTCGAGACCGTCCGATGTGCTGTAATTAAAATTTAACTCGTCAAATAGGTAACCGTAGCAATGCACTGACTTCGCGGTGACACACGTCCACTTACTGCACGGCACCTTCTTGAAGTGAACGATGTTTTTGTTAACCTGCATCGTGTCGCAGGCCGTCAGGTTCGAGTGGATGTAGCACTTCTTCAGCCACGGGTTGTAGTCGCCGGCGAAGCAGGTCGGTATCTTCTCGCAGTAGTGCATGCACTCGTACAGCGACTTGAACTTGCCGTACAGTTGACTGCCCCCTTCGATGTAGAACCCGTGGTACTTGGTCAGAATCTTCTTCTTCTTCTCTGCCACACGAATCACTTAATGTTATTGTATTGACTGGGATCTAGTGACTGACGTAGAAATGCACTCCGATAGTGTTCAGGTTTATACAAACATGCATATACACGTGTGTATGTATGTATGAATGTATGTATGTATGTATGTATGTATGTATGTATGTATGTATGTATGTATGTATGTATGTATGTATGTATGTATGTATGTATGTATGTATGTTTGTATGTAGATTCATACGCACACCTACGTACCAATCACGAACACCTGACATGCGAGGTTATTATTGAACTTTTAGGCAGTACTCTTTGGACGGAAAGCCCCAAGGACATACATTTACGTGATTGTCGTGGGCGCTGTAACATTAGGACGCAAACACACACACGCACACGCACACGCACACGCGCACGCGCACACTCAACACACACACACACACACACACACACACACACACACACACACACACACACACACACACACACACACACACACACACACACACACACACACACACACACACACACACACACACACACACACACACACACACATATACAGACAAACAGACAGTCTTACTTTTCTTTTTGCGCTTCTTGTAGACAGGCACGTAGACCTTCTCCTTGATTGGTACTCGTTCGATCACCTTGATCACCCGCGGCTTCTGCTGCTGCTGGTACAAGTTGCCGTAGCTATATCCGTAGGACTGCTGGCTGCCGTACTGGGGCGAATACCCTCCTCCGTATCCACGCTGTCCACTGGACCCGTATTGCTGCAACCCTCCTCCATATCCACCCTGTCCCTTGGACCCGTATTGTTGCAACCCGCTTCCATATCCACCCTGCCCCTTGTTCCCGTATTGCAGCAACCCTCCGCCGTATCCCATCTTCCCCGACTCCCTGGCCTTCTGTACTGCGTTCCCGGAGGACCCTCCACCAGACGGCGCCACCGCAGAGGCGTCCCCGTTGTAGTAGTCCGGCTGCTGACCACCAAGTGGCAAGTAGCCGCCATCGCCGTTCGACTTCTGACCCCCACGTGGGAGATCACCATCGTAGTCGAACTGTTGCCCGTCGCGTCCAGACTGAGGCACGCCTTCATATCCGGACTGGGATCCGAACTGATCCTGGGACAACCCGGGTGGAGAATACTCGCCCTGGTTGAGCGATGCGAACGCGCCATCGTTGTACGAGTAGTCGGACACACTGCCGCCCTGGCCCGCTGCCTCGTACTGGTTCTGGGTCTCGGGCCGTTCTGACAACAAACACCACCATGATGTGTTAAGACAACTACAACACAGGACGTAAGTGATTCCACTTTCTGATCACATGAACTATATTGGCCTTAGCGGAGACCTGACAATGACTGATAGTTATGTAATGTGGACACAGGTTCTGAATATGCGTTATTAATATACAACAATATTAATACCAGTCAGCTGAGCATAAATTTATAATTTCACTTTTCAAACGTCGGCCGGTGAAACAATTTAAACAACCATTGTAAGATAGACATTCTCCTTAATTCGAACACATCATTTCAACGCTGTTGTGACGCGAAAATGTTGAAACTACTAGGTATCTTTCAGCAAAAGAAGAATACTGAAATCGCACAGCACAAATAGAAATACGTCGTAACAGTACGCCACCTACCGTCGTTATTCGGATACACGTCGATACCGGAAACAGTTTGTGCGCATGCTCCAATCATCAGTAGCACCACGAAGCCAGTCCACCGGTCACCCAACCCTGCCATCCTGGTTCCAGCGAGCCGACAGGAGTTCCGATTTCCTCGAAGCTTCACCGACGCAAGATGGGAGCCATTTTTGGCGCAGTCCATTTGAACGTCGCTACGTTGTAGCAAACTTTCAACTTATTCACATAATCTTCTTACACGGACCAAACTACGTCCACGTGATGATTCTAGCAGTTGCCCTGCCGCTTAGACGTTATCGCTCGAGCGGCAAGCGCGTGCAATGTGAAGACGCAAGCGTTGACCCGTTTATATAGGTTGTGATAATTAATCAGCGAAAAGCAATTGACGCCACTCTACCAAAATAAAACAAAATTATTCAGGTGCTGTATACATTAAATGCATCGTTGCGTGTTCTGTATCGTTGCTGTATGTCAGTCGTATTGTTCGTCTTTAACTATGTTGTATGTTATGTTAATTTTAGGTAATTATAATTTTGATGGTTCTAATTTGAATAAAAGTCTTGCGTTATCGGACGTGTCTAAGAATTTAGAAAAGGCCAAATGCAGCAAACTAGTTTTAACGACGCGAGATCGGTATTTCCGGTTATGAATATAAATTGTTAACAATTTCATTACGACGCGTGCGTGCCCGAGACGGAGAAGTAGTTTATTGAGACGGAACACCCTCAGAAAGTCAGAGAAGGGTTTTCGTAACGGTTCGCCAGTGGGAATATCTTCGTCCGATCGTGCATCCGATGATTCGATGTGTGTGTGTGTGTGTGTGTGTGTGTGTGTGTGTGTGTGTGTGCGTGCGTGCGTGTACGCGTGCACGCAAGTATTACTCTTCAAACATTTAGCTCTTGCCTGCGTTACATACGCATGATACCGTAATAAATTACTCTAAATTATGTTTGATTTACCAGAACAAAACGTTAGCATTCTAAACATGTATGGGTGATTCTGCCACGTTCTTTGCAATGTCAACACCTCGCATACACAATGTTCAGATGATCCCCATCTTAACTACCTTATTTCAAGTTACACATCATATTTATTTATTCATGATCGGTTTCGCGATTCTGGGGTGTACCACATAAATGGATTATATTAGTTTTGTCTTCGAAGAGTTTCTCATGAAATCCATTAAATAACATAATAATGGATAAATAATAGTTAAATAATATCTATTTTAATAATGCAAACAATTGGTTACCAATTATCATAGTACATCCATCGGTAAGGTTGCAGAACCCGATACACGGAAGGCGTTTTCACGTAAAAGGTACACTTTTAGTCCCACGCAGCCTGGAAAATCAAAGTGTTTGGTTCATGTTATTTTCCAACACTGTAGATGATATTACATTAGTAATGACATTTTAGGAACCTGACGTTACATATGTTTCCTAAAAAAATACTTCAAAGTTAAGCTGTAAAGTTTGCAATCTGGAAAGGACATTTCTTTAACACACAATATCCCATTATGATACGAGATATATGTTAGTTATTCTTATACAAATACAAAGCGTGTAACATAATTGTAAGATATATTATAACAGTACTGCACAAATATTCTGGAGAGGACATTTGTTTAACACATGATATGCTAAAGTGGTATTTGATCCATATTAAAATTCTTAACTCTACAATAACATGGAATGATAATTACACAATAAAATGGTACCTCCTCAATTCGATTTACTTTCGAAGTACTTAGGACTACGTTTAACAGCATCACGGATAGTAGAGTCAGTCGTTTAGTCAGTCAAGTGTTGTTGTTTTAAAAATTATAAATTGATATTTTTAATGGTTTTATTTAATTTAATTAATTAACTTATAATTAGCCATTATTATTTATTTATATTTATTTTTAAATTGTAGGATAGGTAAATCGATTGATATTCATAGAATTGCAATGACATGTTTTATGCATGTATTTATTTATGCTTTATTTTGTATATCCATTGTTTTGACTTGTACATGTTATCTTAGATTATATAACTGTGGATGTAATAGTGGATGTGATCTATGGTCAATTGAAAATGACTAGGACGGAATTATTCCCTAATCCCGCTGTATTAAAATGACTATAACGGAATCATTCCTTAATCCCGCTGTATTAAAATGACTAGGACGGAATCATTCCCTAATCCCGCTGTATTAAAATGACTAGGACGGAATCATTCCCTAATCCGGCTGTATTAAAATGACTAGGACGGAATCATTCCCTAATCCCGCTGTATTAAAACGACTAGGACGGAATCATTCCCTAATCCCGCTGTATTAAAATGACTAGGACGGAATCATTCCCTAATCCGGCTGTATTAAAATGACTAGGACGGAATCAGTCCCTAATCCCGCTGTATTAAAATGACTCGGACGGAATCATTCCCTAATCCCGCTGTATTAAAATGACTAGGACGGAATCATTCCCTAATCCCGCTGTATTAAAATGACTAGGACGGAATCATTCCCTAATCCCACTGTATTAAAATGCGTCCCTCCTCAATTCGATTTTTTTCGCTAGTCTCATTTCAAATACATTTTGCGAAAAACTAAATCTACCGAGTATTCATTGCAATATGCTAAATCGTTTGTGTAACTTTTATATGTAGTTTTTTTATGAAATCATCAGACAAACTATTAAATTACTTAATGATTGTTGAAGCATTGAGTGAAGTGAAAACCGAAAAGCTGAAAAATCACGATTCTCACCATTCGTGAAACTTCGTAACTTTGTCATGTGATCGGCGAGAAGTTTGAAATCACGCCAATGATCAGCGTTGACTCGCGCAGTGTTTACCATTTCGGATATCTACTATTCTGATCCTTACCAGATCTAACGACTGAAGTAAATTCTTTTGATGATTTGAATAAAAATAGGCATTTTGATCAAACAGACTGTGCACATTACTTAAACTGGTAACACAATACACATCTGGACATGAATGAACCTGATTCGCGATGGGTTGAACCATTTGAGGAAGCAGCTTTAATGTACTGAAAATGTTTTCTTATAGTTCACATTTGCTGGCTTGCACGCTTCATCTAACATCGAAACCAATATGAACATTATCCGAAAGTCTCAACTGACCCCATTATTTTCCGATATTAACTAAATACATTGATACAACAGGCTAAATACATTGCTATGTTTTACTGACGTGTCAACAGAGCTGTAAATGTATTAAAATGTTTACCATAGTCATAGGCGATCATGTTGTAACAAGTGCGTTAAACAAATGTCCTCTCCAGAAAATCGGTTTAACGCATTTAAAAACTTTGTTGCTTCCCAGTTTTACATTCTGCAAGGCACATTATTCAGTCGCTGAAAGCAAACTAAATACGTAGTGGTCGCATAAATACGTAGTGGTCGCACAACATTATAATTATATATTTTTTTAGTAATACAGTTGAATAAGGTACCCGTGAGGGCCCTTGAAATATAATATAATATAATATAATATAATATAATATAATATAATATAATATAATATAATATAATATAATATAATATAATATAATATAATATAATATAATATAATATAATATAATATCGTATAATACATTTTAGTTGCACAGCAGATGTCTTCTACATACTTTAAGATAATGCATGTCTACTATGACATAACAAAATCCTTTGCATATACATGTGTGTGCTGTTTGTGTTGTTCTGGACATTCCATAAATAACAAATTTCAACACATCTGAAAGCCAGCTGACTCTGGTAGTGGAATATAATAAATTAATGTGTACTAACCACTGGTTAATTACTGTTTGGCATTGGGATGTTGGTGTTGTGGGGAAGACATATTGTTAACGGAAAATAACATGCACTAGTGTATGATGGCTTCATATTGTATGATGGCTTCATATTAAACAAAATTGGCTTTTTGGTTTGGACTTTCCAGTGTTTGTTTGACGGACATGCACCATTAAATTAAATACAAATTGACTTCATGCCGTACCTACTACTCCAATTGACTTCATGCCGTACCTACTACTCCAATTGACTTCATGCCGTACCTACTACTCCAATTGACTTCATGCCGTACCTACTACTCCAATTGACTTCATGCCGTACCTACTACTCCAATTGACTTCATGCCGTACCTACTACTCCAATTGACTTCATGCCGTACCTACTACTCCAATTGACTTCATGCCGTACCTACTACTCCAATTGACTTCATGCCGTACCTACTACTCCAATTTGTAATTTGCAAAAATTGGTTGGTGCTTGATAACTTCGTAGCTCATGGTATTGCAGTGCTGGTTTTAATATTAACATAAACTTAAGGGACTAAGAAATGTGTCAAAAAAGCATACTGTGCATATTTTCCTTAACATATATTTCATGTAACTTCATGAAAGGTCCCTCTTTATAATCACTGGATGATAATCACACTGGATTTATATTACACAATGAATCGTTTGAATGCACTGAAGGAAAGTGCATTTTCGCAACAGTGTACCCTTTACGTGACAACGCCCCGTAACAGTGTACCCTTTACGTGACAACGCCCCGTAACAGTATGCTCGTCTATGTAAGTGTGCGTGCGTGCGTGCGTGCGTGCGTGCTTGTGTGCGTGCGTGAGTGCGTGCCTGTCGTGTTGCGAATAACAGAAGCACAGTGCTCTCGATAACCTTGTTAGTACGGTTATCTATATTCCATCTAACTTGGACTCGACCCAAGTTTCCAGTATCCTGATTTAGCCGGTGGTCTGTCGTAGGCGTTATCGTCAAGTGATAAATAACGCCTTCAGCGCCAACTGACCGGATTGTTGTTTAATGAATTCCCCGACGGCGACGGAAGCCCCCGACAAGACGTCTTTTCGCCGTGGGCGCAGTTTTACTACCAGGATATGTATTGTGACTTGTACGTGGGCAGATCTATGCCTGCAGCTGAACGCGAGGTAATTAACATTGTCCAACTAAACGTGTTCAATGTGCTGTGAACAAGACCTGCTCATGCTGGATATGGGAATATGATGCTCGATTAAGGATGTAACCGAAATATGTGCATTGATTGCTAAGAAACGTCTAAGATTGGACCACATGCAACAGACTGAAAAATATAGGGAAATCAGCTCTTGGGCGTGACACCAAACGAACCTTCTTCAGTGCTGAGAGCTTCCTACTATACCGACCAGACACATGGACAGTCACCTGCAATTTTGAAGATCAGATCGATGGATGCGGCACCAAGCTTATGCGGCGAGTGCTTGATGTTAGATGGTAGGACCGTGATGATGATGACACATTTCTTCATAATATATCTAACCAACTGTATAGCGACCTAGCACCATGGTCGACTTGTCTATTACAGCAATCTGTATGCATAGTGTTGATATTTAAGTTAATGCTGACGTGGGCCAATCGGTGGAGACGAGTCATCTAGACGTGCACGCCAAGGGTCGAGAGAGGGGTGGCTGCGTGAGTTAGTTAGTTAGTAAGTTAGTTAGTTAATTAGTTAGTTAGTATTTGGGCCAATATAAAAATTATTTTTATATGTGAGAGGAACTAGAATTTTGTCCATTGAGACACTTAAATTATGGGTTTTTGTAATCTTATTATATACACAGGTTTTGTAAGGTTTTGTAAGGCCTCTCATACGGGCAAAAGTTTTGTAAGGCCTCTCATACGGGCAAAAGTTTTGTAAGGCCTCTCATACGGGCAAAAGTTTTGTAAGGCCTCTCATACGGGCAAAAGTTTTGTAAGGCCTCTCATACGGGCAAAATTCCCGTATGAAAGACCTGCTCTTCCCGTATGAGATTTTTTTAATCTTCAATTTTAATGTTTAATATTAAAATTAAACTAAGTAAAGAACAAGTTCATCTGTAGACTAACAATAATCATAATTAGTTAAACAAACTTCCCCGGGCACAGTGACCAAAACGCCAAATCCCGTATTTGTTCGTAGCAACCAGCCAGCCTGCCGACCGTTGCTGCCATCCAGCTATTTATAATACGATCAAACAGAACAAGATACGACAATGAGACAACCAACCACGTGCCGTCGCCATTTTGGCATAATAATTTTTGTGTTCTGCCCTGTTGTTGACCGTGGCATCGTCTGTCATCAGTTTGAAATGTTCTTTATTGATTTAAATTGTATTTTGTTAGCATGCTCATATTGCTAAGCACCAGCATGAAAGAGTTTGCAACATTTGAGGTGTTGGTTTTATATAATTTTGAATTTAAACAAAAACTGTCCAGTCACAAAACACACAAGCCTTGAAAATTACAATGTTTATGTTTTCATGCACGTTGACAAAAATATGCATAATAGTGAAAAGTAACCATCAGAATTGGATAATTGTTTTAGTGGAACAAAACTAAAAAACATGGCTACATTGGCGTCTCTGGGTTTATGGTAATGACATTAATTTTTTTTTATAGCATTAGGCATTTGACTTTTGTTTTCTGGACAATATTCCCTACAGTTCGCTTCATGATTTGAAAATCTATAAATAACTACCACAGCGATTTTCCCAGCCAATTTCATTCACAAATTCAACGGTTGCTGGTATATACTCATTTTGCTATGCGCGACATAAAGCACAATTGGTGACCAACCTTAAGGTAAACCAGTTGTCAAAAAATTTTGTCTGTATAAAACTTCGCACTGTCCGTATGAACTGAACCTTCAAAATAACCATGCTGCATGCATATTATTAATTTGCTTGTTTTTATTTGTGTTCAACACGACGGGTAACAATCAACATGACGTCGTAATACAATATTGCCTTGTCCTGTGCGAGCAACACATTTTACAATAAATATTTCACTTGTCCTCACGTTGCATGTACACAAACAGAGCCGTAATTACCATCCAGAGAATATATTACGAGATACATAAATAACATATAGTGCAAACAGACAAAGTACCCAATTTTCTCGTGTACTGGGTCAAGATATATATAATCGGTTACACTTTAGGCAATTACCCAGTTATTATGTCGTGCCCTGGACCATCTGACGAAAGTAGACTTGTGAATCTGGGTCCAGATTGTCGTACACCGTATGCCACTGTCTTATGCTTAAATATCGCTGTTGTAAACCATGGGTGAATGTCGCCACCGCTCATCCGGAAACCCAATGCTTCGCTCTTGAACTGTGCGAACACCACCATCCTAATGGCGCTACACAGCAAACATGGCCTGGGCAAAATACGCTTGCCCAATGTCTAGAATTATTCGCAAGCGACTGTTTCATTGGTGTAACGCACGGCGGGTGTTTCCTCCTAGCGGTACTGTACGGCTTAGCGGCGGGGGCTACTATTCGGGGAGGAGTCTGAGCCCGGCCGGCCGTTTGTCATCGGCGAGGTAGGGAGCCATGGTTTCTCTGGGGGAGACGTCTGTTGTTTTTTTAAGGCGTATGCCCGGAGGTAATCGGCGATCTTCGGGTGTTTGAAGCGAACGGCGTCGTCCAGTGGCGTGTGGTTCCACCTGGCGGAAGAGGGTGAAAACTGTCGTTGGTACGAGCACGTGACATACCATGTGACAAGCATCGTCATTGTAGTAATCATCAGTATACGGTACAAAGTATGGTCGTGTTTATAGGAACATCATGTTTATAGTATAAACTATATCTTGACCACCCACAATATGTTAATATAATGTGACTACTATATGTTTAATTAAAATGTTTCGATTCGAATATCATGTGTACATTGCGTGCTGGATAGCAAGGTAGATATTCATACACCGATAACGATTATATTATATTTTGAAACATTGTGGTTAACTAATGACACATTTCGATGATCACACTGTAGAATATGTATAATTATTATATAATTAATCCTTTATATTGCAAGATTTTGCGATACAAACGATCAGCTAACAATCACTATTAACTCATACAATCACGTATGCTTATGTTAGACATAGCCACATCTAATATTTTCATTTGGCTGCATGATAAACTATGATTATGATTAAACATTCGACTCCTATTTTAATATATCCACCACGTAGTGCCGCTGTTCACTGATTCAACATCATTTAGTTTTAGCGATATTGTCATCGGCATATCAATAAATTTTGTTTTAAACATAGACCCCCACTTACACTGCAAGTATATCATTCAGCAAATCATTTGCTTCACTCATTTACCGTCCTCTCTTATATCCATGCCGCCTATAACCAATCTATTTTCCATCTAATTGATCTATTATCCGTAAGTTTGAAGAAAATATTGTTATCCGAATTTTCAGAGCCATTTGTAGGTATTTACATAAGTAGTATGTCTATACTCTTAATGTCGATATTCATGTTTGTTATTAATAATAATTTATATGTCATAGCTGTCAACCCGTGAGAAATTTTCCCTGCCAGGGTCCAGGGGCCGCGAAGTCCCCCAAACTTGTGAAAACACTTTTTTAGCAGTGCGACATACAATATACCCACGGTCGGACTGTACAGAGTAAGTTCTACCTAACCAGCAGAGACAGAAGAGATAGAGAAACGGTGTTATCGCATCAATTCATCGGCCCAGTAATTTCGAACTTAAGCGCTGCACATACAACCAATGTTCTTGATCTTCCATTCAAATTAATGCTGGACATTCGCTTCGTGCAAGTTTTGACCGAACGAGCCGATTTTTTATAGCAAAAACGTAACCGTGTACTGGATAGGCATGTGTTAATTACACCGATGAATCGGGAAGATACTTAGGGCTAGGTTTAACAGCATCAAGGATAATAGAGTCAGTCGTCTAGTCAGTCAAATGTTGATGTTTTAGAAATTGTAAATTGATGGTTTTATTTAATTTAATTAATTTAATTATAATTAGCCATCATTATTATTTATTTACATTTATTTTTAAATTGTAGGATTTGTAAATTGATTGATGTTCATAGAATTGCGATGACATGTTTTATGCATGTATTTATTTATGCTTTATTTTGTTTATCCATTAATTTGACTTGTACATGTTATCTCAGATTATATAGCTCTGGATGTAAGAGTGGATGTGATCGATGGCCCATTAAAAATCACGCGATAAACGTGACATGGCTAACATCGTGAAATATCCCGCTGCATTAAAATGCTTCGTTTAAAGGCTCCTCCTCGATTCGATTTTTTCGCTAGTCTCATTTCAAATAAATTTTGTGGGAACAGCAAACCCACTTAGTATCCACTGCAACATGCTAGCTCGTTTGGGTAACTGTTATATGTAGTTTTTTTTTAGAAATCATCAGACATTATTAAATTACTTAATGTTTGGTCAATCATTAAGTGAAGTGAAAATAGAAACACTGAAAACTCACGAATTGCACGCATGGTGAAATTTCTTAACTTTGTCATGGCGAGATGATGGAAGTTACGCCAATGATCGGCCTTGACCCACAGTGTTTACTATTTTGGATATGCACTATTTTTAGCCTTACCAGATCTAACGATTGAAGTCAATTATTTTGATGATTTAAACAAAAACAAGCATTCAGTCATTAAATCGACTGCGGATGATACATAAACAAATATACATAAACAACTATTCACACACTACAAATTTGGACATCAACGAAACGGATTAGCGGTAGGCTAAATCAGTCGAGGATGGAGTTTTAACTGAACCAACCGCTTAGTGGAATCAAACAATTGCTCTCGCCCGAAGTGATCCTACGCGGAGTCCGCTGTATCCGCGTTGTTTTGTGTTCGCTCACCTGTCTTTCGGGTCGTGGACGACGTCACACTTCTCGAGCAGGAAGACGACTGTGTCGAGGTGACCCTCCGCTGATGCGACGTGCAGACCCGTTCGTCCGTCGTAGTCAGACTTGCCCATGTCCACCCCAGATAAAGCCATTCTATAACAATACCGACGCGATGGCTTGCATTCGCTTCACGTTGTCTATTCTGCTAATTATTATTGGTATGTTGTAAATGGATTCTGCCAATGTACTGAAGAGCCATGGCGTATTCTACAATAGTAATACATAGTTTTAGTATTAACGTTGGCGTCTAAGCATGTGATTACCTGTTATGATATGTAATAAAAGATGCTCGTTTCATTAAGTGTAATAGCTCAAGGTAAAGTCATCATAAAACAGAATCCGTCGTGAAATGTTATGAGCGTTTTCAAAATGGGTTTCACTACGATGATCATAATTCCACTACACGCTTAGGAGTAGAATTTCTAAAATAAGCTCCACGGTAGGGCACAATTTATAGATCCATCACGTGACATCACAATCCGAATTATGAGGTTGCTAGGCAAAAAGTCACGTGATGGATCCATCGAGTGATTAAAACTGTTGAAACGTTGTCGAAATGTGGTTGAAAAGACGTTCAATCTATCATGTTTCAATACATAATCAATATCACATGTAAAGCAAATACAAATATAAGATTATAATTGTTTTCAATTGTTTACACTTAAAAGTCGTTCTCAAAGGGGTGGACAGATAAAAAGTAGCCGAGTTGACAATAAATACGGGTTGAACATCGTTCATTCGCACACCATTACGATACACTAAACACGCCGCGGTATGGAAGTTATCGGAGGTGGCGGATGTGCTTCAGATAGTCCATGGCTCTACCTCCTGAGTGTGTAGGTGACGTCCCCGGTTGCTGCACCGAACAGTAGGTTCATCACTTCGTGGCTGTGGCGGTCGAGGTCTGTACGTCGCGGGTCGATACGCTGCAGAGAGTGCTTGATCGTGTCGTAGTGGTGGAAGTTGAACATCTTCACCAGCTCCTGCAAGGTGACGTCGGTGACGGGGTGAGGGAAAGGGGATACAAGGTGACGTCGGTGACGGGGTGAGGGAAAGGGGATACAAGGTGACGTCGGTGACGGGGTGAGGGAAAGGGGATACAAGGTGACGTCGGTGACGGGGTGAGGGAAAGGGGATACAAGGTGACGTCGGTGACGGGGTGAAGGAAAGGGGATACAAGGAGACGTCGGTGACGGGATGAGGGAAAGGGGATACAAGGAGACGTCGATGACGGGGTGAGGGAAAGGGGATACAAGGAGACGTCGGTGACGGGGTGAGGGGAAGGAAATACACATGACTCGTCTCAGAAGGCACAAGTGATTAACAAAGGAGGTCCTCTGGATTAGAAAGACAACATTTATAAAAAAAATCTAGACAAGGGGACTGGTCAGCCACGTATCTGACAGCCTATTTGCTATACCATCTGACGAGCAGAGGAAGAACAAACAAAATCCCCGAACTCAGTTCCTGAAGAAGGCAACCGGTTGTTGCTGTAACACACACACACACACACACACACACACACACACACACACACACACACACACACACACACACACACACACACACACACACACACACACACACACACACACACACACACACACACACACACACACACACACACACACACACACACACACACACACACACACACACACACACACACACACACACACACACACACACACACACACACACACACATGTCGTGTGGATGGTTAGCTCCTGGCGAGAGAGAGCTCTTCAGTTTGCTTACTCGGAAAGCATGCATGTACACAGGCCCTCATTCACTGCCGATAGGCATCATTACATTGTTGCTATCCAAGAGTATTGTCACAAAGTCCACACAGGCAAGAGTCGCTACTCAACGTAATAACAGACCACATTGAATCAGAAAGCCAAACACGATCGTGGTACTTGACTTATTAATTTACTTCGGCCAATCAGAATGAATTGGTCACTAGGAAGAAGTGACTGAGTGCACTGGACCTCATTCATAGACAAACGGAATCCAAATATTATTGCCACACTGGATGTCCACAATAGTGGCACCTTGTGCAACTAGAGTAGGATCGATCACTGGATGTCCACAATAGTGGCACCTTGTGCAACTAGAGTAGGAGCGATGACATATTTGTGAAGAAACTGTAGGATGTCTTATGCTGCGTTCGAATGCGCTCGGACTTCCCGCGCACTGTTAACACTCTGGCAGACCTGTTCAGTTCAACACTAATGCAACTTCTGCGAGAAGCGTTCAGCAACGTTGTAATCATTGCGCGAAAACTATCCGTTCACATAAGTCCACTACTTTTTCAATAGCCAAGTGTTCATTTGCGAAGTGCTATTCAAATAATAGAATAATACCCGATAGAAAGTAGCGTTGAAGCGGTCCATTGCTGCCACTGCGTTTCACAGAAATAGCGACCTGTCCGTTCTGTGCTGTTATCCGTCCAATTTGTTCTCTGCCTGCCTCTCTTTCCTTTGCATCTCACTGTGCCTTGATGGATGTTTTTGCCAGGCTAGTGAACCTTGTGACATGACCGTATCATCTCATTTTACGTATTCTTACCATAAACAGGAGATATTCGTGTTGCCCGATGTTTTGGTTTATTATATTGCTGACTTCCTCGTTGGTGACATGGTTCGTGTTCGGGATGCTCAAGATGGTGACATCTGATCTCCATTGATGGTGTCCTTCTTTTAAGTTCTATTGGTAGTGTCTGTGTCTCGCAAGGATAGAGAAATATCGATATAACCAGAGCCCGCAACAGCCTTAGTTTAGTTTTCAGTGTGATTTTGTTGTCCCTCTCTAATGGTTTCCGTCTTGCCAGCGCGGCTGAGGTTCGTGCAATTCTTGAAAGGATTTCTGGTTTTGATCCTTCATCCGAGATAAATGCATTTAGATATTTGATCGAGGTGACTGCTTATTCCCACTGATGGAGATCTGTACATCGTTTGAGTTGTTATCTTTGCTAGCTCAGGGACTTAATTTTCATCCCGTAGTTTGAGTAGACGTTTTTCTTGGAGGCTTTCTAAGTTGGCCAATTCTTGTTCATCTACTGCTGAGTGTTAGCGAGCGAAGACAGCCGGACTCCACCTGTTGTGTGGAACCACTCCCTGTTGTATTATTGAGAAGCACCGCGCTGTTGGTCTTCACATACAATTGTTGCATGACATGGATAAGGTTGGACCGATGCAATATTGCGGCTGCACCGAAAGCTGCATGCCATTCCCTGTCAAAAGCGTTCTTGAAATTGATGAAGGCATTGCAGATGTTTTGTTGATGCAGGTGTTTTTTCACACAAGATGTGCGGATTGAAAGTATGTTCCGTTGTGCTTCTCCCTGCACGAAAGCCAGCTTGTTTTTTAGCGATGAGTATTTTCAATATTACCTTGCTGGGGTGGCTGACGATCCGATAAGTTTTGCACTGTTGTAGATTGCCCTTTTTTATGATCAGTGAAGGGTCGATGTTGCGGACGACGCTTCTGACTTCCTAACGTTGGTGCCGATCACAGTGAGTGAGTCAATCTTGGCCTCTCCTCCAGTTTTCGATAATTCCGATGGGATATTGTCAATTCCAGCTGTTTCCTCTTACGAGAGATTTGACAGTTACTTCCACTTCCTCTTGTAGAACTCAATAGTCGACTCACTCGTTTGTCTCAAAGCAGTTCAGGATGTTCGGATTTATTTCCGTTGAATTGGTAGTTGTAAAGTTTTGTTGATGACATCCTTTTCTTCTGTGACTGTTTTTCTTGCTTTGTCTTTCTTGGATACTGGTGTCTTTTCCTTGCATTTTCTTCGTGATGTAATTCACTATTTGGCATGTTCTGTTGCTGTTGTTCTTGTAGATGTTCTCTATTTCGATGCATTGATCTTTTATCCACTTTTCTTTTAAAGATACAAATAAATATGTAATATTCACAATTTATTGAAACGCTTGCTTATTTATCCTTGTAAACATCGAAACAGTCTCGTGATACTCGCTGAACTACCGATCCCAGGAAATCTCAAATTCTATTAATTTGTTGGTGGCAACGCTGATTATTATATACAACTTTATGTTAATTAACAACGCTGAACAAACATTGGACATATCTTTTAGAATTATCACTAAGACACCTCCCAGAATACACGCTGGTGGTGGGTGGCGGCGGAGAAGAAACTAACGCGCCATCTAGCGAGGACGATTGCCCTGCGCCGCCTGGCGGAATGTAAGACGTACCTGACAGAACTGGATGCCACGAACTGTGTTGCCATTGACGTCGAGCGGGGGAGACCACAGGCACATGCCCATGACGTTCGGCACGACAAGGAGGATAGCTCCTGACACGCCTGACTTGGCTGGCAGACCGACCTGTCGGGAACAGTCCGCTACATATGATATTTGTCGATGAAAATGTTCATCAAGTTAGGAAATGAATCAATCTATATATTATTACACTAACTTTAGGGGCAGCCTGGTAGCATCTCCTCCCAGGCGCCTGCGCCCACTCGCCTCTTTTTACGTTCCTTCGCCTCCTTGCACCAGTACCTTCTGATCTACCAATTGCCGATGTATTAAAAAACACAAAGGCAGTTATTTATAGTAATTTACTATAATGCTTTTCTTCCTAGCGGACAAAGATGTAAACCGTAGCCGAATTGTGACCGAATTGAGTGTAAACCACTCTACAGATTCCAGCATTCTATGTAGATGGTTCGAAAACACACACTATTTACCCGTTTAACGTAGATAATTCAGTTCACTAGAAATTGCTTTAGGACATGACAACGGCGAGAAAACATCACATTTGAAAATAGAAAAGTCATGGTAACGTTACACGCTCGACGACGTGGTGACGGTAATAGTTCGTTATGACGGGTCGCGTAAAGCAATGTGAAGATTCTGAAGCGGGCGGTAATAGCCCAGTATACGTAGGGGCACAGTAACAAAGCCACGTCAATCAATCGAATTTCGAAGTTGGTTCGTGTGTGACAAGTTGTCTTCATTTTTCTGCGACAAATAAGATCGGTGAAGATTGTGGAATAGATATAGATCAACACGATTTTTAAAACGGCTACTCTATTTGAGGTTACGATCCGAGTCCAGACCATGCAGTGCGGCGGGTCGCATTTCAGTGTGGTCGAACGCGGAACGATTCGTATTGAAGTGAGATTCAGCGAAGCCCTGCCGAGGACGGATGGTAAATTGTGTGTGTGCAGTGAATCAGAGTCAGTGTTGCAAATCGTCAGAACACGTGGTTGTCGTCACGTGATGGATACGATTTCTTTAAATCAGCTACTAAAAGTCGACATGTATACCGGCGCAATAGTTCGCGATGTCAACACCCGTGATGAACTACCAAAGACGACCAACGTTCCGTCCCTTGCGGGGGAAGACAGGGTTAGTTGAGCCACTGGGTTAGTTGAGCCATCCATGTTTTCCCGGAAACTACAGCAGCGACAGTTACATGGTACCACCCAGATTTTGAACATGTTATCAGAACACGATTGACGTATAATAGGTAACGTTTGTCACAACGGCCAGAACATGTGAGATAAAAGTATGATTTTTAATGTTTTTCGAAACTTTTAGGAATTGTGATTAATGTCTGCTGGTGTGTAAATTTTCAACGCACATGAACAGACTTTGTTGTTTGTGCACGTACACATATGTTAGTGCACGTACACATATGTTTGTGCACGTACACATATGCACCGAGAAGAAGATTATTTACATCACTTCACGCATTAATGAGAATTTATTAAATTAAAAATTAATTAAATAAGCGTAATTGTCAAACCGGTCTAGGGAGGGTTAGTTGAACCACCCAAGGTCCAAGGGAGGGTTAGTTGAGCCACCCAAGGCCCAAGGGAGGGTTAGTTGAGCCACCCAAGGCCCAAGGGAGGGTTAGTTGAGCCACCCAAGGCCCAAGGGAGGGTTAGTTGAGCCACCCAAGGTCCAAGGGAGGGTTAGTTGAGCCACCCAAGGTCCAAGGGAGAGTTAGTTGAGCCACCCAAGGCCCAAGGGAGGGTTAGTTGAGCCATCCAAGGTCCAAGGGAGGGTTAGTTGAGCCACCCAAGGCCCAAGGGAGAGTTAGTTGAGCCACCCAAGGCACAAGGGAGGGTTAGTTGAGCCACCCAAGGCCCAAGGGAGGGTTAGTTGAGCCACCAAGGCCAAAGGGAGGGTTAGTTGAGCCACCCAAGGCCCAAGGGAGAGTTAGTTGAGCCACCCAAGGCCCAAGGGAGGATTAGTTGAGCCACCAAGGCCCAAGGGAGAGTTAGTTGAGCCACCAAGGCCCAAGGGAGAGTTAGTTGAGCCACCCAAGGCCCAAAAGAGGGTTAGTTGAGCAGCGGATAAACAACGAAGACGAGTGTTCTTTACCACAAAATACATCAAAGAATACATTTTTCCGGGCAAATTGGGACGTCGAATAACTACAAGACAACATAACAACAGTTTGTTACACTGGTTGCGATTTACCTATAAGTCTATGTTAATTAAGCATGTTGACTTATTAATTAAGCGTGTAGACTTTCAGAGATGTGTTGTACCTATTGGGTAGATGTGTTGGCTGAGCTGTTACGATTTTTTTTTTAATAAAGCATTTACGCAACTTACGCTGCACTGTGGTTCAACTTACCCCACACCAAGTGTTAGTTGAGCCAGCATACCAACCCTATTTGAATCAGCTAGATATTAATAATCATAATTTATGTGAGTAAAACTAATTTTGACTTGAATATGAATATAATTGCGCCCTAGACATCAAAAAGAATGAAAAATTGCTCATCTAACACTGTCTTCCCCTGCTCATAAAAGTAATCGGCCTGATGAACATTGGGTAGCAATATTTGCATCGTCGGTCTGGTGAACACTGGGTAGCAATATTTGCATCGTCGGTCTGGTGAACACTGGGTAGCAATATTTGCATCGTCGGTCTGGTAAACACTGGGTAGCAATATTTGCATCGTCGGTCTGGTGAACACTGGGTAGCAATATTTGCATCGTCGGTCTGGTGAACACTGGGTAGCAATATTTGCATCGTCGGTCTGGTGAACACTGGGTAGCAATATTTGCATCGTCGGCCTGGTGAACACTGGGTAGCAATATTTGCATCGTCGGCCTGGTGAACACTGGGTAGCAATATTTGCATCGTCGGTCTGGTGAACACTGGGTAGCAATATTTGCATCGTCGGTCTGGTGAACACTGGGTAGCAATATTTGCATCGTCGATCTGGTGAACACTGGGTAGCAATATTTGCATCGTCGGCCTGGTGAACACTGGGTAGCAATATTTGTATCGTCGGCCTGGTGAACACTGGGTAGCAATATTTGCATCGTCGGCCTGGTGAACACTGGGTAGCAATATTTGTATCGTCGGCCTGGTGAACACTGGGTAGCAATATTTGCATCGTCGGCCTGGTGAACACTGGGTAGCAATATTTGTATCGTCGGCCTGGTGAACACTGGGTAGCAATATTTGGATCGTCGGTCTGGTGAACACTGTGTAGCAATATTTGCATCGTCGGTCTGGTGAACACTGGGTAGCAATATTTGCATCGTCGATCTGGTGAACACTGGGTAGCAATATTTGTATCGTCGGCCTGGTGAACACTGGGTAGCAATATTTGCATCGTCGGTCTGGTGAACACTGTGTAGCAATATTTGCATCGTCGGTCTGGTGAACACTGGGTAGCAATATTTGCATCGTCGATCTGGTGAACACTGGGTAGCAATATTTGTATCGTCGGCCTGGTGAACACTGGGTAGCAATATTTGTATCGTCGGCCTGGTGAACACTGGGTAGCAATATTTGCATCGTCGGTCTGGTGAACACTGTGTAGCAATATTTGCATCGTCGGTCTGGTGAACACTGGGTAGCAATATTTGCATCGTCGATCTGGTGAACACTGGGTAGCAATATTTGTATCGTCGGCCTGGTGAACACTGGGTAGCAATATTTGTATCGTCGGCCTGGTGAACACTGGGTAGCTACAGTTGTAGCGATAGATGGGTTTAGGGAATATTTTGATTCTTACGGGTTAAGACCTACACATATAGAAATCGTCACGTTTCTCAAACAATATCGCAACAGCCGTTAGGATTTTTAACGACAGACAACTTCAAACGGTGTTTTCTACTGTCAGTAATAGAGACGCCTCTTACTAAGTCGACAACGTTGACTTGGCTATTAATGTGACATCGTGGGTGTCCTACGAAAGGACTTTGTGACGTCCGGTTGATTCAACGACAAAACCACCTAGGATTGTGTGGCTGCATTTATTTTTAACTTACACGATAACAAAACACGACATACAATCTAAAGGTCCGTGACTCTGACTGGGTTGTTTAGAATGTGTAAACAAGGGGCTGGATCGCTTCATTGTACGGGGCAGATCGGGTCCGTAACGACATATCGGGTTTATCCGGGAGATCTCGAATTGAGTGGGAGGAACTCTTCAGATAAGGTTAGATCATAGTTGAACTACCTGTTTATTGTTTCAATCGACGATACTAATAAATTCAACCATAGGACGCAATCGTCACTATTCTAAGGACTCTTTATGTGGGTAATGGCGGACTGATCGTATACGTGGTCTGTGACCAACAAAAAGCCACAGAGTTGTTCAACACTCAAATATCTCATTGTGTTTGTCTTTGTTCGACAGGTAGAAAACAGCTCTAAATATTTATCTTAGTGGTTGTTTTAATGAGTGGTGTGATTTTCCCCCGAGTACCTTCACATCGGATGAGTTGGTGAGGTTAATGTTTTCGTTACTACTACGTTATATCTGTCAGTTGATGGAAACGTACCAACATTTCCATATCATTCAACGGACTGGGCCGAAATTGAGGGGCATCTGCTTTGGGTGCATTTTTCTGAAAGGTTTAATTTTTTTGAAAGGATTCGGTCGATTTACACGCAGCATGTGTGTTAATTGCGCATCAATGTGCAGTGAAATGTTGAAGAAAACCGTAGACATTTTTTTCAGGAATCCTAAGAAACGTCATAATGGCAGCCTATTGGAAAATCAAATGTGGTTGCACCCCTTTTGCTCCATGGACGGGTGTAAGCTAGTCCAGGTGTATACATTAATGGTATTTTTTACATAACTATTGAAGTAAAATTATTTTCAACGTTTCAATAATGATCGGTTGCCTTCTTCGGGAAGTGAGATTTAGATTTAGTTCTTGTTAAGTAACAGCAGTGTGAGATTATTAAAGCAGGCCCTCGGGGTCAGAAAGGCAACATCTGTCTTGAATCGAGATGAAGGGAACCGGACCAATCACGCGTAGGCTAGCCTGCTTGCCATACCATCTGGCGAACAGAAGAAGAACTAACTCCCAGAATCCAATTCCCGAAGACGGCAACCGATTGTTGCTGAAATTTTGAAAGTAGGTTAACCTCAATAGGAAAATTTATATATAGTCATTATTTTTGTCATACCAAGAAATACATCCTTAGCATTTCATTATCATTATCATTAGTTATCCTTGGACGAAATGGAATAAGCAACTACATGACGTGACCTCAGCACGAACACTGCCTGCATATCTAGCAAGCAAGTTATGGTAATTTATATATACAAGTCTAAAATTTACATCGGCATGGATAATGGTGTTTGCAGTTACACACGTACAACCCATGTTTCGCTGGTCACATGAATTACGAAATATATTCGCACCTGCGTCGGTTAACCAAACAAAGCACTCAAACTGTTCGCCTGCCTGCTGGGTGACATTTGGAGTGATAAACTTATAACAGTACTTGAACTTTCTAAAGCACATACGTAAGGTAGCAACTATAAATATAACCCATAAGTCCATTTTCGTGCTAAACTGTAAATATAGATTAAACACGACCGGTTTGATCAGGTATGTTCTACGAAAGAAGATGCTTGAATATTCTACCGGTACTTTATATTTATTGTTACTTGTATGTTATTAACATAGGTATACTGGTCGCGATTTAGAGCAGATGAAAGTTATTGACTCGGAACACAGTGGTGACATATTAGCCTCAACTTAACAACATTTTCCAGCAGCGGGTCCAGGAGGATCGTATGGGTCTCAAGACCCCCCAGGCCATGGAGGGGGTCTTAGACCCCCTGTGTCCGTCTAGTGTCGGTTAATATTAACCCTCCTGTAAGTAGAACGACACGTGTCGTCTCGTTATTCCCCATCTCCCGGTTCGTAAATAGAGCGACATGTGACTACGACTGACAGAGACCCCCCACCCTACTAACAAGCCTAGATCCGCCCCTGCTTTCAAAAAAACAATGTTGGAGCTAAATATCAAAGTTCACATTTTTGCGATGGGTGTTTATGGTATTTAGTATGGCTTCAAAAATCTATGAAATTAAATTAAATAAACAAGCATCACAAAATGTACGTCGTTGCTACTTGGTCTATGGCAGGTGTGGGACTTTTGAATTCCCTAGGTATAGATACGCACAACATTTTGAGGTATCACGTGTTTACAACTATGTTAACGTTTCACGATATGGAATTAGTTATGCTACGTTCTTTAAACTCCCTCCTCTATATACTTAGACCATAGCGAATCACGTTCGTTGATGTTCAGATCTGCCGTGTGTTAGTTGTTTAAATCATATGCGCAGTCGGCTTACTGAAAGAGTGTATACTTTTAGGAACTTCGAACACATTGAAAAGCATAGAAATAGTTTTCTTTGATCGTTAGGATAACTTGCGAATATATGAATAACCTTATGTTATGCTATACACAGCCGGACAACTTTTGCGGTTTTTCGCCGATTTTTTACCGGAACCGTTTATCCGATGACTTCACCAAAACCAAATAACAAATTCGCACAAAATTTCCCCGAAATCTAAAATATAAAACGAGACAAACGAAAAGACCGCACTGAGAAGGAACCTTTAAATTTTGAGAACATATTTCTGTAAATATAATCAATGTTATTTCTTTTTAATATCCTTTCGGTCTCCTGGTCTGTATGCTGAACACCGACCTTGAATGCGAACTCGCCAGAGTAGTTGTACATGCCGCACGAGTGCATGAGGGAGAGCGTATCGCGCACGGAGTTGGCGCTCAGTAGCTGTTCGTCTGTGATTGGACAGACGCCGCCGTTGGCAAGCGTCGCCGCCATTACTGCGCCCGTCTCGCACGTGATGTCGATGGAGCATAGCTGTAAGGGAAACCACCAGAATTCGGTCGCCATTGTCCATAAATGCATTTAAATGCAGACAATGTCGCAATTTTGTCACCTACTTAAAAAACATTAAATACATCGACAAATGGGTCGTCACAGTGTGAACAACTGAAAATTCTTTAGCAAATTGAGAAAATCCATTGAAAAATAATGCTTGAACGCGCTGGCATAATAAAACTTTTCGCAGATTGAGGTATGAATTCGCCTTTTTTTGCGAACGTATGTGTGGTATTTACTTAGATAATGACAATTCCAGTTCGTGTAATGACATTGGTATAATGTACTAATGTTCTCCCAATATGCATTATGACATTTCACTGACCTGACATGTTGCATGCAGGAAAAGACTTAGTAGAGAGTAATTATGCGAAACAAATTGAATCAGTGTGCGGACCTTTTCCAGTGAGCAATGTTATAATTCTGAAATGCCAACATTTTGAAGGTTAACTAAATATTTAACCTCGAAAAAGAATAACCATCTCTAACATTTACCTTGCCTGAGTTATAAGAGTTTCATTCGGTTTACCAAAGCGGTGCACCAGGACCTAATGGATTTGCCGTAATTAACCCATGACGTGAACCTGAACATTTATGGTATTAACTATTCACATACAAAATCGTTGTGGACCTATACAAAGATTCACCTGGAAGTAGAAGTCCATCACTTCCGTTAGGTTGACGCCACTGGGGAAGCACTGCAACCAGAACACAACATGAGAGCCGCTTATAATGTTATGGTTTTTCCCATCCAATTATATTTTCCCATCCAATTATATTTTCCCATCCATTTATATTTTCCCATCCAATTATCTTTTCCTATCCAATAATATTTTCTCATCCAGTTATATTTTCCCATTATTCAGTAAATTTCCCATTATTTTCCCATCCAATTATATATATTTTTTTCAAATATATTTTCCCATCCAATTATATTTTTTCATCCAATTATATTTTCCCATCCGATTATACTTTCCCATCCATTTATATTTCCCCATCCAATTATATTTTCCCATCCAATTATATTTTCCTATCCAAGACTATTTTCTCATCCAGTTATATTTTCCCATTAAATTATATTTTCCCCATCCAATTATATTTTTTTCCCAAATATATTTTCCCATCCAATTGTATTTTTTCAGCCAATTATATTTTCCCATCCAATTTTATTTTCCAGTCCAGTTATATTTTCCCATCCAATTGTATTTTCCCATCCAATTATATCAAATCATAGTTTACAAAGTTGTAACAAGGTTGCCATTCAAAGCCACATGCTTCAGATGACAAGTGGACAAGGAAGCCATTGGCTTATCGAGAATCCTACAATGTTTCATCTCCGTCCTTATCAGATATATGTCAATTTTGTGTTTAAACATTCACACTGCATTGTTACAATCATTAGACAGTTTGTTCCATTCATTTTCGACTGCAAGTCTTCGTTAACACTGCCATGGAAGATAGAACAACGCTGAAGGTCACTGTGATTCGAGGAACTCACTCGACATAAGCAAGTAAGCAAGAAGTTGCATGTACTATGAATGGACAACCCCAGTACAAGCTGACTTTTGATGAAAATGTCTAGGTATGTATTACAGGAAATAATACAAAAACATGGACTGTAAACATTCAGAATTCACTACATATTCCTACCTTGTTTTCCTTCAGTAAATACCCAATGGCAAAATTCCGATCTGCCGTTTCTCGCTCGGACAGAAATCTAGAAGTAGCACAAAACGTTCAAATGGTTAAATAATTATTATGATCTGGAATTAATAAGAACATTTATCGGTCTCGTAGTTGTGGGTATGTGAGTATGTCTATTTTACGACGCTCAACTTCATATGCTGGACTAAGCTTGTGATGAAATGCTGAACACCTAATTATCGGAAATGAATACATTTCGCATATAATTATGGTCAGGCGCAAACGTTTGAAGAAATCTTAGTCTTTTACGAATGGACATAGTTAAATTGAGAATTGACGGTGATTCTAACTGCGTCATACTCACACTGAATTATTGAATCCAATGTATTCGCCTCCTGCCAACCGCTTTAACTGTTGGTACATCTGAGGACAAATACCAGCATTCTAAAGTCGACATTTTATATAATATAATATAATGGAGAACAATAAAACTTAAAATGTGAATAAAGTAAAACTAAAACATATGTCAACATGTCCTGCCTGTCTGGTTATATCTATCTCTCTTCACGTCATAATGCATAATATAAAACATATGTCAACATGTCCTGCCTGTCTGGTTATATCTATCTCTCTTCACGTCATAATGCATAATATAAAACATATGTCAACATGTCCTGCCTGTCTGGTTATATCTATCTCTCTTCACGTCATAATGCATAATATAAATGTTACGGTTGAGCAGTTTTTAATATTGAACCAAACATATGACACAAGTGTTTGCGAACTGTTTGTGTTAAACACTATTCAGTCTTACGTAGTCGAATCTGTCAGCGAGACACAAGTCGTTCTTGATCAGCGACGCCATCAAAATGGCACCCGAGTTGATCATGGGGTTATGGGGACGATCTAGAAACAAAGTTAATATCAAATCATTCCTTTTTTGTCTTGTGTTGAAAGGTTTTTAACTCTTCGCAAAATATTTGAAGAGTGTTTCGTTTTGGGCTGATACACACTAATGACATCGTTCAATTTAACAATGACCCGTATTCGGAGATTGACTCAGATTAGTCAATTTGCTCTCAGATGGTGAGACTAGAACTTTACAAGGCATTCTAGAACTAGAATAATTTTAATAGGGATGTAGCAATACATCAAACTATCGATGCATCGCAATGGTCGAAATGACGATGCAATACCATCGATAGTAACTATCGATAGTTATAGTCCTTAATTCACTGAAGTATCAATAGTAACAATAGTTGGGAGAACAATTCAGCTTGTGTCACATTAGTAATATAAATAAACATATTTGTTCAACTATATTGGATAATTGTGTTCATGTATCGACTTAGTATCAGCAATCGTCAGTTAGTGCAGTGTCATTCAATGGTTCAGGATTTTTAATCAACTACCTGCAAGGCTACGCGATAACGCCCCACAACCCATCGATTATGGTTTGGGATATACTATCGCGATAGTTATGAAATTATCGCAGTAGCATTGCAATGGTAAAACCATCCCCGATAGCGTAGAATATTCTGAGACAATGCATTATATCAACGTTGTTTCACGCGATAAACATTTTGCAGCACTACAACGCGACTTGACAAACGTGACGTGTTTGTCACAGACTCACTCTCGTCACTGAGCTTGATGTGGTTGAACTGTTGTCCGCTCGGCTCGTGTCCAATGTACTGGTGGACGACGTTGTGGCCGAGTTCGTTGAGGCCGACGACGTAGGTGAGCGGCTTGCTGCAAGACTGCAGCGAAAAGAACACGTCCGTGTCGCCGATTGCGTGTCTGAAACGACACAAGTTGAAGTTGTGCTTTATTTTTTAGCCCATAACATGCATAACACATGCATAAATTGCATACATATATATATATATATATATATATATATATATATATATATATATATATATATATATATATATATATATATATATATATATATATATATATATATATATATATATATATACATATATATATATATATATATATACATACATACATACTTACATACATACATGCATGCATGCATATATACATGCATACATACATACATACATCCATACATACATACATACATACATACATACATACATGCATGCATACATACAAACATACATACATACATACATACATACATACATACATACATACATACATACATACATACATACATACAAACATACATACATACATACATACATACATACATACATACATACATACATACATACATACATACAAACATACATACATACATACATGCATACATGCATACATGCATACATGCTTACATGCAAACATGCATACATACATACATACATACATACATACATACATACATACATACATACATACATACATACATACATACATACATACATACATACAACGAGTGACAGAAGCGCAGCACAGACCTTTGTCCGTCGACTGTGCACAGAGCCACGCCCCAGTTCTCTGGCTTGTAGCGAAACAACTGCGGAATGTAAGACGCCACCTGTGGACAGGAAGCACAACCATCAGCAGTAGACAAAACCAATGCTAGTCGATCGTAATCGATTTAGTATTGTAGGCGTACAAAGCAAGCGTGCATGATTAATGGACTTTCAGTATGTGTCCTTCTACCAAACTGATTTTTTTTATTTTAGCAGATATTTCTTTGGGAGTTAGCAGCTATTTCATTGAGAAGGTTTAGCAAATATTTAATTGGGGGTTAGCAGTTATTTCATTGGGAAGGTTTAGCAGATATTTAATTGGGGAGGGGGTTATCAGATATATCATTGAGGAGGGGGTTAGCAGATATTTAATTGGGGAGGGGGTTAGCACATATTTAATTGGGGAGGGGGTTAGCACATATTTAATTGGGGAGGGGGTTACCAGATGTATCAACTTGGAGGGGATTAGCAGCTACTTCATCGGGGAGGGGATAACAGATATTTAATTGGGGAGGGGGTTAGCAGATATTTCATTGGGGAGGGGGTTAGCAGATATTTCATTGGGGAGGAGTTAGCAGACACTTCATTGGGGAAAGGATCAGCAGATATTTAATTGGGGAAGGGTTAGCAGATATTTTATTGTGAAGGGGCTAGCATATATTTAATTGGAGAGGGGGTTAGCAGATAGGTCATTGGGAGGGGGTTAGCTAATGTTTCATTGTGGAGGGGGTTAGCAGATATTTAATTGTGGAGGGGGTTAGCATATATTTAATTGTGGATGAGGTTAGCAGTCATTTCGTTGGGGAGGGGGGTTAACTGATATTCCATTGTCGAGGTGTGTAACAGATACTTCTTTGAGGATGGTTTAGCTGATAGTTAATTGGGGAGGTGGTTAGCAAATATTTCATTGTAGAGGGGGTTGGCAGCTATTTCATTGGAGAGGGGCTAGCAGATATTTCATTGGGGTGGACGTTAGCAAATATTTATTTGGGAAGAATTTAGCAGCCATTTTATTGGGGATGGGGTTAGCAGGTATTTCATTGGGGAGAGGGTTAGCAGGTATTTCATTGGGGAGGGGGTTAGCTGCTGTTTCCCTTATCGTTGTACATCGATCGCAGTTCCTGTACTGATGAAAGAGGAATAAATGTGATGGTTACAGCAGGAAGGACGAGAAAATGTTCAGTTGCCACATGTCGATGTAATTCAAAGTTTCATGTAGGGGGAGGCTGGGATCACGTAGTGTTGGTTTCGTGTAGTATATCGGTGTTTTGTGCAAAACGCCAAACATTCAAACATTACGAAGGTAACATTCATTCAAACGACACCTTGATATGTGGTTAATCTACGTATGCCATTTTAGTTATTAAGATAATAACTAACAATCTAACCTTTCCGTCGGTGTTCGACTGACATGACCGGTACATATCATCTATGATATCCGTGAATCTGCCGAATTCTGGGATGACAAAGTCCGACGTGAACGCTTTCTTGATGAGAGCTGCGTTCTCCTTGACACTCCTGGCATGAGAAATCACGACTAGTCGGATACTTGAGAGAGCAATCGAAATAGCAACAATGTAACGACAACACATGTTGCATTAATTGAGCTGAATGAGGGCGTAGTAAGTAATGCATAATGGGGAACGTTTTGTTAGGTGTGACATATTACTGGTCGTATTCTGCCCTGCACTGTTGTGGTCATGCCTCCGTTAGACTTACTGGTGTGTTACACACGAATGTAGGGCACAGTAAGTTTGGATATAGGAAGTTTAAAACAATACGGTCTGACATAAGTGCATTTGTGCAGGGACATTACCAGGTTTGCTGGTGGAAGCTGTTGAGAGTGAAATGGTGGATTTTTAGATGATTTTAATAGGCTAAAGGATATTTGTGATTTTGTTTAGCCACTAGACACGTGTGCGTCGTAATTCATGCCAATATTGGTAAACATTGAGGGGTATCGCACATACAAGCATATTACAAGAGTTAGAAATGTCTAATTTTGACAAAACTCGACCTGCGTGTCAGCAGGATGATGACAGCGGCTGGTAAAAACTTTTATAATTTTTGATGGTCACGTTTTCTTATAATTATGCAAAACGTTAACATGGCCACCAGTGGGAAATGTAACTGTATGCTGAATCCTGTAGCAACGGTTGCCAGAGCAGTGGTGATGACAGTAACGTTTTAATGCATTATTACTAATAGCTTCATAATAATTATTAATAGTAGTGGTATAGTATTAATTGCACCATCAGCAGCAGTAGCCGTTGTTGTTTAACTGAATATGCTCGCACTTGCGTCAACACTCACTCTCGGAAGTGTACTTTGTCCAGCATGATGCTGCCATTGTTAGCTGTCGTCGTTCTACCCTCACGTTGAAGCTGAGTGATCTTTCTCATCGATTCACTCAGTCTTGGGTCTGTCTGCCGAATGCCGGCTTCTTGTAAACCCTATAAAAGTTTAGTTTGTAATGCAACAGCGCTTTCTGGACTCGACGATGCTACGTCACCGTTTCGCCTTTATCAAAGTGCAGTAGAAAGTTCTGCTTTTCGCACGGATATTCACACCCACATCCTTACATGCTCGCGCCTACGCATGCACCCACACGTGCGACTTGGTACGTTGGCAATCCGAAATATCCAATTAAATATCTCGAAGGCCTTCATACTAGGCTCCATAAGTTATTTAAACACGGGTTTTAATGTCAGTAGGGTACCATCTTCTAAACACAATGCTAATTCAAATGTTCATAAGTCTCATTACTTTGGGGTTAGGAAATGCAGAATGTTATTTTACCATTTCTGACATACTGGGGTATCTGACATACTGGGGTATCTGACATACTGGGGTATCTGCATTTTTGATTTTGTTCCGCAGCTTTCACTTGTCTAGCATCCTTTATTACTAAAAGCTAGATTACCTCGTATAGTTTCGATACCGGAACTTTGCCGCTTTCATCTTTCAGGTCCCCAAACAACTTATCTGTGAAGTATCGTAAACTGTTCTTCCTGTAAATATAAACGCTGCGTGTTAACAAGTTTTCTGTGAAGCTTCTTAAACTGTTCATCCTAAAAAAAGTAAACGCTGCGTTTTACGCAGCGTCAAACGGCCGTCTTTCACCGCCGCTGCTCGGCACGGGAATACGACTGACGTTGCATTTCGGGCTCAGTCAGCAAATAACAGAAACGAACATTTTATTTAACAAGCATACGTCTCTGGGTGTCTCCTCGACGGAAATGCAATTTAACACTTGGAAATATTTTAATGTTTTCGTGGTGGGATTATTTAAAGGGTTTGTATTGATCGAATCTGCGCACGCGTACGTAAAACGTAATGGCATTACGTACTTACGTCGAACGACAAACGAAATGAAAAGAAAATATATATATACATATATATATATATACATATATATATATATATACACATATATATATACACACATATATATACATATACATATATATATATATATATGTATATATATATATATATGTATATATATATATATATATATATATATATATACATATATATATATATATATATATATATATATATATATATATATATATATATATATATATATATATATATATATATATATATATATATATATATATATATATATATATATATATATATATATATATATATATATATATATATATATATGGGAGGAGGCTGAGAGGAGGTAAGGTGACAGGTCGTAGGGAGACATGACGTAAGGAGACGGGACGTAAGGCGACAGGACGAAAGGAGATGGGAAGGAGAGAAACGGGAGGGAAGACAACTGGAGCGAAGGAGATGGGAGTGGGCGAGACTGGAGGGAATGAGACGAGAGTGAAGGCAATGGGAGTGAGGGAAACGGGAGGGAAGGCGATGGAGCGCGAGTTAGCCAGGAGACGGGAAGGAAATGTGACAGTTTGGTGGGTGAGAGGGAGATTGATAACAGGCCCCAGGTGACAAGGCTGCAGGACAGAATGTGACGAAATGAATCCAACGATAGAGCTATTCTGAGGTAGTGATAGGGGGTGAGGAAGAGAACGAGAGTGTTTGTGGGGGACTCGATAGTTAGGAAGACCGACAGAGTATTAAACAAAGGAGATGACGTGGTGGTTTGCTTGCCTGGGGTCAAAATAGAGACGATAACTGAGAGGGTAGAAAACATCATGGGTTCTTTCAAATGTGGATCTGTTTTAGTACACGTAGGGACAAATAACGTAGAGAGGGAGGGTACAACTGCCATAGTTAGGAAATACAGGCAGTTAGTCAGAATACTAAAGCAGACGCGGGTTGAGCAGGTGGGGTCATAGATATCTAAATTGCCGGGGATGGCAATTAACAGAAGCTATGTAAGGAAGAGAAAGTTGGATTTGTGGGTTTTTGGATTTGTGGGGACGTTTTGTTGAGAGGGCTGATATGTACACGAAGGATGGGCTTCATCTAAGTGGAAAGGGGACAGCAGTATTTGCGGATGAACTCTCAGCAGCAGTAGATAGTGGCATGGGTAGCATAACAACTGTTTTTGGCAGTAACCATTGTTTAAACTAGAAGCGCAGGGGGATTACTTAGAGGTGCCTCGAGCAGGACAAGAGGCCACTAATACACATAAACCAGTAACAAAGTGTCAGGAAAACATCGCTGTAGTTGGTTATAAATTCGTGTGTTTAAATGCAAGGCGCATAGTAAATAAAACAAACAAATTAAACATTATGGTAGAAGATATTGACCCTTACATAATTGGTGTAACCGAATCATGGGCCAATATAAACATAGCAGATGCTGAATTAGGACTGATACAAAATGTTTAGGAGAGGTTTGGTGCAAAATAGTTTAAGGAAATTCAACACAAACAAATACTGCGATCATTGAGTTGTATTAATAAATATAGGGCACTGTGGGAGTGCAAAGTGTATTTGTTATACCCAATGTCAAAAAAAAAGTAGCAAACATAATCGTCAGAAAGAAATAGGTATAAAACACAAAAGTTCAGATCCGATGGAGGACCAGCTGCCCTTGGTTATTCGCCATGTTGCTACAACTACAAGGGCAGTTGATATGATGACAGATAACGGTGCAGTAGCATTTGTACCGGAGTACAGTGGCTCGGCTAGTGATTCCGAGAGTATTTTGAAGGAGATTGCCGCATGTTTATAAACCGTCAACTCTTACGTTCAGTGACATGTAAACAGGAAATGAAGCCAAATGAATCCACGATATTTTGGTTATAATATCTCTCTTGTCTTAACTTGTAACAAATGCTCGTAAAATTGTTTGGGAAGACCATTTTGTTTCAGGGGAAAGGCAACTTTTGAAAGTTGTTGGTCTTGCTGCCCAGCAACATTTCCGGGTGAAGGTCACACATTGCTCCTCAGCATCATTTCTAAACACTTTTATTGGTGTTCCCTGCCTACTTTCCGTGGATCAGCTGCGGAAGTACCGGGTACGAAATAGAGGGCAACAACCACGGATCAGCCGGTGAAGTACTGTGGTGCAAAAAAGGGCGGACAACAACCACGGATCAGCCTCGGATGTACCGTGGTGCAAAAAGGGAGGGCAACAACCACGGATCAACCTCGGATGTATCGTGGTGCAAAAAGAGAGGGCAACAACCTCTTGTTCAGCCTCGGATGTACTGTGGTACAAAAAGGGATGGCAACAACCACGGATCAGCCTCGGATGTACTGTGGTGCAAAAAAGGGCGGACAACAACCACGGATCAGCCTCGGATATACCATGATGGAAAAAGAGAGGGCAACAACCACGGATCAGCCTCGGATGTACCGTGGTGGAAAAAGGGAGGGCAACAACCACGGATCAGCAGCAGACGTACCGTGGTGCTAAAATGGAGGGCAACAACCACGGGTCAGCCGCAGACGTACCGTGGTGCTAAAATAGAGGGCAACAACCACGAATCAGCTAAGAAAAACCTCAGTAATGACAAACATCTGACCGCAAATGCTGTGAAGGACCAATCTGGAACATGTTAACGGTAGGAACAGGCAGGAGGGAGACATGGAAATCATTATTAAACCTATGCTTGATGATTAGAGCTTTAACAAGATTTAACAAGATTTGCCATCCAAACCAAAGGCCCAGATGGCAAGTGGACAAGGAAGCCATTGGCTTATCGAGAGTCCATCAGTGTTCGTCTACGTGTAATCCGCCCTCCTGAAATATGTGTCAACCTTGTTTTTAAACATATTCACGCTGCTAGCGGTTATACAATCCGTAGATAATTTGTTCCATTCATTTAATCTCCTCTGTGAGAATGAGTACTTCCTGATATCCAATCTACACTGATTCTTTACTAACCTTACTCATGTCCTCTAGTTCTGCTATCTTTCTTGAGAGAGAAAAACATATTTCTATAAATATTTTCATACCCATTCAATATCTGAAAAACTTCAATCTGATCTCCTCTTAACCTCCTTGTTTCTAGAGTTGACAAACCACATTCTGTCAGGGGTTCTTCATAACTAAGGTCGTATGGTATGATGTTTGCTTCTTTCCATTCAAAAGGAACAACTACATTTTTTAATGATAAGTTGAACACTCTTGCAAGTGGTATACTGATTTGTTTTACTGTTTCCATTAGTAGGTTTGGATGAATTCCATCCACTCCCGGTGATTTATTATCTTCCATTGCTTTATTTTCTTGGCAACCATTTCTGGAGTTACAATTAACGGTCTTAAACAGTCAGATTTAGCCTCCTGAAATTTAGCATCTGGAACTGGTAATGAACTAATATTTTCTCTGGTAAACACTGAACTGAAGAAACAATTTAGGTTTTCCGCCATTAAAAACCACTTTGGTATTAAATGGCCAGCACTACCTTCTAGAGGTCCGACCTTGTCTTGTACGTTTTGTTTACTCCTGACATATGCATAAAAACTCTTGCTGTCATTTTTTATGTTACATGCTAGTTTTTGCTCATAGCTTCTTTTAGACTGTCTGATTTCAGTTGTAGCTGCATTAAGTGCCTCTTTGTAATTTGCATAGTCTTCATCCTTTCTGATACGCCTATAAACTCTCCACATCGTTTGCTTGAACACTATTTTTCTAATAGCTTCTTTTTGACAAGTGTTTCTTTCTACACCGTTTTCCTTGTTTTTTCAAGGGAACAAATGTACCGATGATACTCTCAATTTCATATTTTAGAATATTCCAACATTCAGTTTATGTATTAGATGTTGATTTATATCCGGTTATAAACTCAGCACAGACTCTATAACAGAAGCAGAAATTAGAGCAGCGTTGAAATGAAATGAAATATTAGAAAGCAGGCGGCAGGACGACATTACAGCGGAATTGTTCGAAGCACACATGGCTACAACAGATAAATGACTTGTAAGCTTATTCTGAACATGTTGAGAACACGAAGACATACCAAATACATGGAAGTCGAACTGTTAAAATCCCGAAGAAAGGAGACCTTGCAAAGTCAAGAAATGTATGAGGAGTCACATCTGCTTTGAGCAAAGTGTTTGGAAGACTGATTATAGACAAATAAGATACATGCTTCAAAGGCGGAAAAGGCAGAGGTGAATATATATTCATTCTGCAAAATATAATAGAGCAGGTAGTGGAAGGGCAGACAACTTTATGCATCACCTTTCTGGACTTTGAAAAGTGTTTGAATCTGTGCACCGAAGGAGCCTTTGGAATATGACGGAGAGCTACGGAATCCCACACAAGATAATCAGGATGATTGAGATCTTATATGCAGACAATGCATGTGCAGTGCTAAATGGCGGTGAAGAGTCTGAGTTGTTCAAGTTTAAGCAAGGAGATGGAGTGTCTGTGTTTCTTTTCTTGATGGTATTCGGGTGGATAAAGAGGACATCAACAAATATGTATTCATTGAGAACTAACTAAACTGAGATTATACAACACACTTCTAAATACAATGTTATTGTACGGGTTTGAGACGTGGAAGAAAAATGAAAACGAAAACAGAAGCGTGGGTACATTCTTATTCAAGTGTCTAAGGAGTACTCTGAAAAGTAGATGGCCGTATGTTGTGTCAAATAAAGATTTCATGAATAAACCAAGTGAAAGAAGACCAGCATAGAAGTAAAGATTAGAATATGGAATTGGATAGGACATATATATATATATATATATATATATATATATATATATATATATATATATATATATATATATATATATATATATATATATATATATATATATATATATATATATATATATATATATATATATATATATATATATATATATATATATATATATATATATATATAGCAAACTTTATATATATATATATATATATATATATATAGCAAACTTAAAATAAAATATAACATATTCGATGGTGCATTATCTGGGTGCTGTTCGTAAGCCATTAAGGCTGACAATGTTTTGAGGAAGAGAGTTCTACAGCCGAGCTGTCCTGAGTGTCCGTTGTAAACACCCGCGGATCCGTTCTACGAATATTATACTGAATTATGATGGTCGCTGCAGACGCTGGTCTCGTGTAATTGGAAACAATCTCGATTTCTCTACTACTTGAATGCTAGATATAGTATTAAATTATATGTTGTTAATTTAGTAAATATGATGTGCGCATGTTAGGTCTACAGGAGCGGATGCACGCGTACAAATTGACCGGTTCCCTGTTTTAGCGTGCTTGGAGTTCTGTGCATGAACGTATCAGAGATAACTTACACATGTTTATTTACTGGCCTTTAAACGTGACCTACGGGTCCATCCCCAAATTGGCGCATGGCTATCCTCGTAATCTATTTGCCAACAACGTTTTGCCCATTGACGGTGGTGCGGGTGTGTTCTGGCATAGTTCTATTTAAACAACAATTACGATCCGGTCTAGACTGGTGAGTTCCAACATAGCACAGCAATGAAACGTCACATTTCGATTATACGACGTTGCCATCGATTAGCATGCGTGGTTAAATCATGCACTTATTTAAAAGCTAAACTGAAAATGTTGACCGTGTTTCTGTTTACGATTGAGAAACCCTTAAATACCCATTATATATTATATATAAATATATATTATATATGTCTACATTGGAAGATTCGTTGAAGGATAGGATCTGGGGTAATACAATAAGATACAATAAGATACAATAAGATACAATAAGATACACTTTCTATTGCACCAAAACCCTCGAGATTCCGAGACATCAATCGACGCCGAATTGTTATTATTTTCCTGAAGACATACAGCTACGTATACTGTTAAAGTCGTACAAACTATAGCTAGGCCAATTCTAATTTCGACCGTCCAAATGCATTTTAATGAACCACAATTTGCCTAACATAGTTTAACATATCAATATCGATCTTGTCGTTCAGAAGGCAAAGTAAACATGACATTCGAGTTATACATATAAAGTTACGGTTCGTTGAAACACGTTCGGGCGGCCAAGACGCTGGAACAAATAGTGTTATGGGTAATACTGTTCAGCACGATTTTACGATAAAAACGAACCGCCTTTTTGTACTTTTACCCAACATTTCTCGCACCTGTTATCTTTCGAAGTCCGTGTCTCGGCGTGGTTCGTCTGTGGTGGCGTTGTCGCCTCGTCCACGTGAACACATCGCCGCGGAGAGCTGCTTATTTGCTTTTCACTGGCGCTTCTGATGATCCGAGGGCAACTAACTCTGCGGGTAGGGCGTTCGTTGCATTGGTTAGCGGGGGCAGTGTTCGTGGGCAATTGCGACACCCTGGTGACGGATTCCATGGTGGCGTGGAGACGTAGATCGACGTCCCTGTTATTGTGACCGTGCACTCCGCGGGACAGTCGTGTACTGTGTATGTGGTGTTATCTGCACACTGTCCACGTTACCTCGCTTTGTTGACTATCCACCAGGAGGGCCATGTCGTACCTACTTCACATTCCCCGCGTCACACGTTTCCGGCATGAGGAGGTGGCATGGTTTCATCTCCGCCAGCGTGTGTGTATATAAGATAGAACTGTCTTAACCTGGTTGAGTAGCGACTCTTGCCTGTGTGGACTTTGTGACAATACTCTTGGATAGCAACAATGTAATGATGCCTATCGGCAGTGAATGAGGGCCTGTGTACATGCATGCTTTCCGAGTAAGCAAACTGAAGAGCTCTCTCTCGCCAGGAGCTAACCATCCACACGACATGTGTGTGTGTGTGTGTGTGTGTGTGTGTGTGTGTGTGTGTGCGTGCGTGCGTGCGTGCGTGCGTGCGTGCGTGCGTGCGTGCGTGCGTGCGTGCGTGCGTGCGTGCGTGCGTGCGTGCGTGCGTGCGTGCGTGCGTGCGTGCGTGCGTGCGTGCGTGCGTGCGTGCGTGCGTGCGTGCGTGCGTGCGTTGTATCGGGTAACTTGCAAAAGTGTGAACAACCTTATGTTATAATACATAGATGCGATCTAAGCATACTTTCGGTAAAGCGGTAGGTTTTAGCTCGAAAGCGGTGGAGCGGTAGATTCTCTATGAAGTGAAAAATAAACAAGCAGTAATTCTACCGCCAAAGCGTTACACTTGGCACCTCTAGACATGAGTCTAAACTCATGAGAATTGCCCATATTGATTTTGTATTCGATCGCTTGATGCAGCATCCCCATAACATCACCATGATTATGGATCCGTATTTTTATAGATAAAATATGTAAAATGGTCCTTCTATAACTCAGATAACCCGGATATTGATAAAGCAGGACGCAAACTGGGATAAGTTTAAAATTGTGACTCCATAATATATAAGTCAAGTGCTAAAATACGTGTTTACACATCAGGACTTCTTTATTCTACATTTTATCTTGATTGGAGATTACCATCGCGGGTCAAGCTGACCCTATATAAAACAAACAGTAAAATGCATGCCAGAATAGCATTGTTTCGTTTACGTCACTGCATTTCTTTGCATTTACCACTTACTGACCGATCATGGACATGTGGATTGCTAAAACGCTTACTAATCGTTCGCTTACGACAAACACAGCAAGGACACCCCTGGGCATATTTAATATCAAAAACATATGGAATAACAGAAGTGCAGCTAGTTCAGTTGAAGAGCATTGTTGACTCGGTGTCACACACCCAGACAGGTTGGGCCCAAAGTGTGTATTAAGAGCACTATTTGCAGGATGGGTATATATTAACAGCATGTCGCTTATGCACCCTTGATAAGACGATAAGGTCAACAAGCAGCTGGGGGAGCAGTGTGGACTCGTTCTACTTATGAGCCAAGAGGTCATTACCCTAGGGTCAAGTACTATTATATTATCGAAAGTAGACTATATAATCACACGCACGCACGCACGCACGCACGCACGCACGCACGCACGCACGCACGCACGCGAGAGAGCAAGATAGAGAGCTGGGGAGGGAGGGAGAGAGGGAGATGGGGGAGAGGGGGAGAGGGGGGAGAGGGAAGGAGGGAGGGAGGGAGGGAGGGAGGGAGGGAGGGAGGGAGGGAGGGAGGGAGGGAGGGAGGGAGGGAGGGAGGGAGGGAGGGGGAGAGAGGGGGAGAGAGAGATCGAGGGGGAGAGAGTCTGATCTAATTTGATATGATCGTCACTGAAATACGCCGACAAATGAACACTCAAAGTGCGGAAAGTTACGGCAAGTTCTTCTTCAGGTCTCTAGATGACATTACGTGTTAACGCCCCAAAATGGATAAAAATTGGTTGTTTACATAATACGTTACTGGAAATAGTTCCCGCGCGCGAGGATAGAAGAAGATGATGCGTGTAATAATTGATAATCTTAAGATCAAATAAATGGTGACACACATTTGTTTGTATTGTTTTCAGATAGTCAGTTTGAATGGTTACCAAAACTGAGGCCAAACATTCGGGTATAGGTAGGTAAGTGATTCCCGGCCCTCGAGAAAGCGACAAATGGTGGCGCCTCCTGTCGGAGCCTGGATAACAACGACTAATATGTTTGCAATGTATCTCACTAGAAGGAGCCACTATTTTATCGATGCAATCAAGTGGATCGCCAGCTATCAGTCAAACCGTGTAGGGTTTCAACATGGCTGGTGTCGGTCACGGAAGGCTCTTGGTCCATGGTACAGCGCAAAACTCGGCGGTTGTCCGGAATAAGCATCAGTAGAAGCGACGAGGTGAACTTGTAGGGGCCGAGATCTGTGCTTGTGAACAGTGTCAGCTTGCGACGGTAAAGAGTTTTCCTCGGACTCGACTTAGTCTTAGTACGTAGCCTAAACAAATCTATTATTATCGGCCTGCTGGCTGCTACTACTACTAGTGCCAGTAGTGGGTCCAGTGCCCAAGTAGGACAACTGTTTGGTAAATAAACTGTTGTTAATGTTGTTTTATTGGTCGTGGGACTTATCTTTGTCTTCGATCTGTTCGAACTTCGACAGCGGACGTTTTAATTATAAAACTACGATTATTTATGGTTCTGGGAGTAAACGCCGCGTGCTAGTGTTACGTATTGGCAACAAAAAACAGTTCACTTAACCAACGGCAACGACCGTTTTCAGACTCGGCGACTCGGTTATTATCCGAAGACGAGGACACCGTCGGTATTGACTTACTTCCGCGGCCTCGAAAAGCGAGGAGCCGCGTTCGAGTGTCAAACACTTAGCAACAACACCTGCTATATGATGACAGGAATGTCAATGAGGGCTACCCTACTGACATTGGCAGTGGCGCTGGTCGCCTTGCAGTGGCAATCAGCTACCTCCACTGTCACAGACGTGAGCGGCTTCTACGCCGACAATGATCTCCACGTATGTATTTCAAATAAAGCTTCATTTTATTGAATACTTTTTTCTCACACAAAAATATCCTATATATTCAATTATCACAGTTACAGTTTTGGTTGGACATAAGATTTAGATATTGCCAGAGGTGCCAAGTTAATGAATTAAGAGAAAGGAGATTCTCCTCGAGAAGGTGAATAAATTAAAAATGCAGACTTCTTAAAGGAATGTCTCAATTTTATGGGTTCCATTTTGTAGCCACGTTTATAGAAAATGTAGCTGTGTAAAGCAAAAAATATATATTTGAAAAAATTTACTTATTTTTATAGTGTACAGTTCAAAAAGAAGTCCTTATTTAGAAAAGAAGAAGATATAAAAAATTCACAAAAAAAGAAGGTTATCTCATACAAAAAGCAGGAGACTTGACACCTCTGTGTTACATCCCTGACACTTGTTCACTGATAAGCTTGGACAACGACTTACGACTCACAGAGCCAGTGGTCCCGATCTTCAAAAACCTGCACTGCACTGATAATGGAGTAAGTGCCTGGTTCAGGCAAATACCAGTGCTATATAAGACAACATTGTATTACATCTTGCAGCAGACAGTGATGGTGGAAGAGTTACCGATGAGACAACGTAAGGAGATCAAACACGAGATCCTTACCCTCCTTGGCCTGCACCACCGGCCCAAGCCTGCCCTGTCCGTCAAACACAACGCAGCCCCCACCTACATGATAGACCTTTACAACACCCTCCATGAGGAGGAGATAGAGGAAGGGGTGGACATGGAGGAGCAACGAGTGAACGAGGGAAAGAAGGGGGTGTCATCTGTGCACCAACGTCAGATAGAGAAACTGGCAGAGTTCAATCTGACGATGCCGGGAATGGAGCGAAGTCTTGAAGACGCTGACATGATCATGAGCTTTGTGAATAATCGTGAGTAGTTTTAAGAGAGCTAAGGGTACCACTTGGTTTTACGAAGGTACAAAGTTTGATTGATTTTATCCATATCATAAAATTGCATTATATAGTATAAATTATATCTATTTTAACATATTGACCACCAAAGATCACAATTTATAATATAATTTCTCTGTCATTTGACTGCCAGTAAACTTGGTATTTGGTCCCCTGTGTACATTTTCTGATTTGTTGTAGTTTTTACTTAATAAAACACTGACATTTATTGATAATATTATTAATATATTCATATACTGACAAGCGTTTAATGATTTATTAGCTTGGTTTATTGTGAACTAAGCAAAAACATATCCATGTATTGCCAGATTCATACAAAGCACCAGCAACTGTACAAAGTTTTTTTTTCTCGTATGGGCTGAACAAACATACCAGAATGCACCACGTTATTCAGTATAAATAATGTGGGGAGGGGGTTATGCAGTAGAGTAATTCATCATTTGGTTGCAACATCTTTACTTGCAAAGTTGAAACCCTTTACTCTTCCTGTGATCTCTCATTATCTACTTAAGGCCCACATTCAATAGTACAATGGAGGGTTTAGTCTGCAGGAAGTGGCAAAGCTTGTTCTGCTGCACACCATTGTGTGGTTATCTACTCAGCAAGTATGTCAACCCTTTGTTGTTCATGATTTGGTCACACATGGCTGCCTCCTGCTCGGTCACACATGGCTGCCTCCCACTCCTGATGGCCAACTGGCATATCAGAGGAGTGTGACCAAAATATGGCATGTTTATTGTCAGTAAGATGGAGCTTGCAGTCTGGGTTCAAGGTAGGCAAAAAACATGAATTATATTTTAGTAAAAAAGAGGTAATCCACCTTTATTAATCGTTGTTGGCTTGAGGCTTCTGTGTTTTGATTTGTACCTAGGAGAGAGAGAGAGGTAGATAGCTACAAAGTGCTCTCGTTTGCAGTAGTTATTCATGCTGGGGTTGAGGGTTTACCAGTGGTTGAGGAATGCTGCTTGTATGTTGCAGGGGTTTCATAAATATGATGGATATAATAAATACTGCCTCACACTTAACATGTTGTGTATTAGCTCAATATTTACTTTATCATACAACTATTAATTTCTTAGGGTCCATCTCATAATAGCTATGTTTGGAACAAAACAAAATTGGTTTCATTGGGGTGAGGGGTTAGGCAGCTGTTTTGTTCCGCATATCGTAAATGTATTTTCCCAAAAACATATTTATTTTCCCATCACTGTTTACAAGAGTGCTGACTTTGAGTCCCGTGGTGACTACAGAGTGGCATACCGGTTGATGTCATTTGAAGGTTCATGTAGTGTGGAGGGGAGTCTGAGGTAATATGACATTTTTTGTGTAGTGACTACATCGATATTTTGGGATGACCCTTGGTCAAACTGACAGGCTTGTTACTTCAAGTTCAGCAGGTTAGTGTGTGGGAAGAGATGAATGCATAGTCTTATGGCAAAAATTCAATAGGCAACATCTCTGAACGTTATCCATTGTTGCGTGTTGTGCCTCAGCCAAAGGCGCCCACCGGGTGAGACATGCCAGCAACCGCCAGTTCTACTTCGACTTCAACGAGGTGCCTCTCACCGAAAGCATCACTGGGGCGGAACTTCGGCTGTACAAGGGCTCGTCTCAAGGGCACCACCACAGACGCCACACCCGCGAGTCAGACACATACCAGTTGAAGATATTCCGACTGAAGCAGGGGGAAGACCTCGAGTGAGTGAAATGCTTCAGTGGAAGAATTAGATGTGTTCTTCCTTGTTGTTCCCCTTATAAAGGTGCTAGTTGATGTATTGCTGCACCGCCCCACCTGTTCTCCCTTTCCACATCTCCCTGTCTGCAGCCTTCTCCTGCAGTCACATAGTGATGGTATATATATATCAGGCCCTTCCGCTGGGTTTTGAAAGTGGGGTTCGGGTGCACACAATCATCCAAGATTACTGGCATGATTTCTGAAAAACGTTACAATTAAACAACATTTTCTCAAAACCCGAAACCCACCCTGAGGATGGGCATATATAATTACATATATACCATCATATATATATATATATATATATATATATATATATATATATATGTGTGTGTGTGTGTGTGTGTGTGTCATGATGGGTAATGACCTATAATTGATGTAGGGTTTCCTTGAGTCAGACATTGCCTGTAGACTGTAGTACACAGATGGTTTTAGTTGTGAGATTACAGGCAGCAAAGACACGGTAGACAGTTTCAGCCATAAGTTTTTCACTCTACATGTCGCTAGTTCCATAACTGGTGTCAGCTGAATTTGTCGGTCTCATGTTCTCCATAAGTTTCATGCCGATATATGGATACGTAAATACTTACAGAATGGCCTCCATTAGTGAATACGCTGCTTATCAGTTTTTAGACGTTATTTCAAAGAAGGCGTGCTTAAGTTTTACATGCGATATATAATTTATAGATAACTAAGAACACACAAGTGAACAGTTATAACTTAACAGGACAGGGAAAACACTAATGATTGCACTGTAGTTTATAAGTTTAAGAACGAGGCTGTGTGGCAGGGGTCTCATCCTTAGTCCCACCTGGTTTTTGTTTGGAGGGGGCAACATCCCACAAATGTCTAGTATCAACCTCCCATTTCCTGCCACACCCCCCTCGCACTAGAGCTTAATGGGAAAGTTCACTGCTTCAAACTTGTAGCTGAAGCTGCATTTCGGCTACGTATGAGCTAATCTCAACTTGTAGGCTATACATTAAGTATTGAGATACGTTGGGAACAAAAAACGTGAACTTGAAGCTGACACTGTTTAGTGTACATACTAATAGTAACAAATATGAATATAATCATCCCTTTTTGGTCATAATGTACAGCTATGAGGTAGTGCTTAGCCTACAGGCATTATTATTTAACCGAGTTAAACCACTGTTTTAGCTGTATGCTAAATACAGCTTTGTCCTAATTACTGTACTAACAGTTTCTACTGGGGATAATTTTCTCCAAATAATTGCATTAAAATGTAATGAAACAGTTTTTTTTATAAACCATAAATTGTCAACTGGTTTATATGTGTACAATATTTGGATGGGTAGGATTACTACTTTTACGGCCTGTCAAATGATAAATTGCCTGTATAAAGTTTCACTCTGCCCTTGTGAGATTTATATGTTTATTGACAAAGAAGAAGTTTTATATCCCTAAAGAAGAGACAGATGTACAGTATGCGGAAATCATTAATTAAATAAATGTGTCTAAGTTTCTGACACTCTCGCTGCAGAGATCGTGTGTTGGAACTGGAAACGAACACGACGGTGGCGGCATCTTTTGAAGGTTGGTTGCACTTGAATGTGACCCATGCTGCCATCGAGTGGACGTACTCGACGACCGCCAATCTTGGCCTACTTATGCAGATCACAAACGACAGAGGTGCGTCCACCCAATGATCACATAACAAATGCATGCTAACAATTAATTATTAATGTCTTTTTTAACGCTGTGGCCTGACTTTTGTGTGCACATGCAAGCCCTGTAATAACTGTATTGATTATAAGTGTGCCAAATCAGATAAGAATTTCTAGGAATTGTTATGTGGGGTCATAGACGTGATTGTTGGATAGTTAAAAAATAAGCAGTGCCATCAGTATCATTGATGTTGTGAAAGTGTTGATTACATTGTAGTGTTAATAATAATTTAATTTATAGATAAGTGTACCAGTGAATACACATGCAATCTGAAACAAAATCTGTCTTTGTTCAATGTGTTGGGGTTGTTTAAAACAAATCATTATTTTATTTCATCATACATTAGCTCATATTCACACATAGAAAATATGTAAATTTGCATGATTGTGTTAGTTCTGTCAGGTTGAAACATGATGGTATATTTTCTGTACGAATGTTGATCAAAGCATGCATAGCAATGTAAACAGTATTTTCTAATGGTGCTCTACAAGACCGTCCTTCCTATGTGGATGTCGACCAACTGGGATCTACTTCCAGGTCATAACGTTGACCCAACCCATATTGGCTTCCCACGGCTGACGCAGACGGAAGAGAACCAGCCGTTCCTGGTGGCATACTTCAAGTACGAAGCCAGAGTACGCCGCAGACGCTCATCAAGACGTCAGCCGAAGATCGACGTGTCGTACAGTGATGACCCTGGAGGTTATGGATGGGCTTATCCAGGTCAGTATGAAACCTGTGTTATGTTCAATGATGGTGGTCAGGGTAGTGAGTATGGTGACTGCTGTTGGATGTTAAGGTGGCTGGGGCGGCTAGCATGGAGGTTGACATGCTAGCCGCAACTATATATATATATATATATATATATATATATATATATATATATATATATATAGTTGCAATGGCCAAAACCGTGACTTTTGTTTCCCTTAAAAATGTGTTTTATTAAAAACACATTTGGCCAGTCAGTTTATAATATATAACATGTTTTTACTATAAAGAAATCAGACCTTTTATATTTAATGGTATTTCATTGTTACAGGTACTTCTGTAGGTCTCTCCCCTGATTGATTAAAACATTTCTTACTAAACATATGCAAAGATCACACAGTAATACTCCATAATAGACAATAGAGTCTACTTGTTGTGGATAAATCAAACACAGTTAGATAATGAATAATGAATGGGTTTTCAGATTAAGTCTAATGTTTAGGAAAATAAAATCAATAATGGATTTTTTTCTCATTGTAGCTGATAGGTACAATCGCATGGCATGTCGACGGAGAGCTCTCTATGTCAGCTTCCGCGACCTTGGATGGCAGGTAAGGTCGGCAGATGACTGTCATGTTTCATTTGTGTCAACAGCTGACATATAAAATGGTCACATGGTAGGTAGTACTAGGTGCTTATTTTCAACTTTGGTCATTCTATTTAGTTCTCATTTTGTGTCAACTCTGAGTGATGCACACCTGTCTGGTAACAGAAATCTTAAATGAACCCATGCTGTTATCTATATCGACTGGAGCTCTGTCACAGCTGACTGCACACAGCTAGAATACTGGTATTCGTGAGACTCGCTCTTATTTAGTTATTCATATGACATGTGGACAAAAAGCCTTGTTCAGGACACACAAAAGCTTAATGAATTTCTCCTGGACCCTTAACTTGACTGTCACATTTAAGAAAATCTGTTAGATTCATGGATAAACCATACGGGCCAGCACCTATTGCATTTTTACCATTGCCATTTATATTACTATATATTAAATGTTATTATTTGTGTTATTATTTGTATTATTGCTATTACAATAATCATTATCAGTTACTGTTATTATTATTATTATGTCCCCAGGATTGGATCATTGCTCCCGAGGGCTACGCGGCCTTCTACTGCCTTGGCGAGTGTTCGTTCCCCCTGAACGCACACATGAACGCAACGAACCACGCCATCGTGCAGACCCTGGTGCACCTCATGAACCCAACAATGGCCCCAAAACCATGCTGCGCCCCGACCAAGCTCTCCGCCATCTCGGTTCTCTACTTCGATGACAACTCAAATGTCATCCTCAAGAAATACCGAAACATGGTTGTGCGTGCCTGCGGATGCCACTAGATGGTGCCTTGGATCTACGACCGAACTGTTTCTGGGTTTCATTGTGATATTATTACATTGTTAAATTTCTACCATGACTGCATTGAACAGATACAGTTGGTAGTTGAACTTGACACGCAGGATTGAAGTCTTGTATTGTAGAGATGTGATTAGAAGCGTTTCTTGTACAAAGGCAGGAGTTGGCACATGCTTTTAAATTTAATAGTCAGATATTTTTTATATATACACACACTACTAATATTGTCAACATTGTTTTTTTGGTCCATAAACGCTGGAGCATGTGAGCTATGTTTATCCATGAAAAAAATTGGCCGAATTGGCACTGTGATGATGTCAGACGAAATCAAGCACACTTTGTATTGGGTGGTGTTGCCAATCAAATATATTTTGATATGCAGTTCACTTGCTGGTACAAAGTGCGATAAAACAACTCGGAAAGCAACTGTAGCAGTGTGGTAAAGTCCCAGTGCCTTATGTTACATAGTTATTGGCACTTATCGAGTTGCATGATTCAACATAGTTGGCATGCACTATGAATTAGCTCCTATGCACGGAGCATATATAGCACTTGAGGTCAACGTGGAATACAGGTGGATGCAATCAAATTATAATTTAATGTTGCAGAGATTATATCGACAATACCATTGTTGACTGTAATCGCCACTTTTAGTTGTAGGAATTTAGCAACACTGTTCAGGTGTAAATTATAAAAAAAATTGGATCACAGTGGCGTAGTGGTTACAGCGTCAGACTCTTATTCAAGAGGACCCGGTTTCAAATCTTCTTGCTGCCATTTCGAAGCTTGAGCAGTCTTGTTCACTTCACTTTGGTTCAGTTCACTTAGCTTTACAAACAAGTACCTGGCTACAGACAGTGGTGGATATAGATGAATGAGTAGTCTTTGTGTAGTAATTGCAGCATGGCTTAGTGCTTCCCAGATTGGTGTGGGAATTAACAGGTCTGCCGGGGGTGAAGTGTAAAGCTCGTTGAAAAGTCCCAAGGACCAGATACAGTCCTATGTAAGACCTTTCTCTATGTTATGTCACAAAGTTACTTTCGTTTTACAATTACTTTCAGTTCACATGAACTCTCAGTGAATGCCCCAGAAAATGTTTGTATTTTAAATAGATATCCACATATGTCACCAATGATTATACGGATTTTTTTATATTTAGTGAATTACATTTGTATACCGGGACCAGATACAGTCCTATGTAAGACCTTTCTCTATGTTATGTCACAAAGTCACTTTCGTTTTACAGTCACTTTCAGTTCACATGAACTCTCGGTGAATGCCCCAGAAAATTGTTGTATTTTAAATACATATCCACATATGTCACCAATGATTATACGTTTTTTGTTGTGTATTTAGTGAACTACATTTGTATACCTGAGTTGCATCCTGATATATATTTATATTCAAATTGTCAGGGATACATTTTGTATTAATATAAATCAGCTACACGTTGACAAAAATCAATGCAGAATAATATATTTTACGAAGAGTAGTTCTTAGATCAGTCGCTACTGGTCCAAAACAGAATCTCTCCTGATGTATGCAAATCAAACCTAACAAATGATATTGGTGCAGCAGTTGGCCAACAATTAGCATCTCGTATGATGATGTAGTGAATGGTTTATTGGGTTGTCTCAAAACATCATGTTGTTGCCATGACCTGTGCATTTGTTGATATGGATGGTGTATCGTAAGTTAAATAGTTGATTATTAAGCACAGTTCACGATATTCCGTGATAATTTTTAGAATTCATGTGTACTGTCTTTTGAAATAAAATTTTTTTTACGGCAGTCATGCCGTCATATGAGCAATCCGACTTCCAAGACATTTGCATGTCTACTGATAAAAGCTGTTATTTGTGTACACCAGGAATTGTATTTAATTACAGTGAGAGCGGCTGTATTTTTTTGTGTCCCGGGCCCTTATTTGACGTTTGTAAGATATATATATTTTATATTTATACTTCTGCATGCTCACTTGGGCATATATATATGGGCCAAAATAAAGGACGTCGGTCGGTCGGTCATGTTTTCCCAATCCGTATATGACATAGACACGCTAAGACAGGCCTCTTAGACTTATACATTTCCCTTTAGCTGTTTCATCAACTTTCTGTCCAACGTATGCTTTTCATCCTCCTGGGGGATGGCGGGGGTCTCAACTTCCCATCTCCCACCGCCAATATCCTACCTCCCACCATTTTTGAGAGTCCACTTCCCACCTATGTTGTAGGCCAATCTCTCACTTAGAGGAAGGCAGTGTTGGTTGGGCTACTGGGTTAGTTGAGCCACACGTTTCCCAGGAAACTACAACATGATACCACCATGCCATTGGTCACAATGGTAAGAACTTGTGAGTTGAAAGTATGTTTTTTGTTTTTCGAAACTTGTTGATTGTAATTAATGTCTGCTGGTGTGTAAACTATCAACACACGTGACCAGACTTTATTGTCTGTGCACTTACAAATGGTTAGCTATGCACAGGGAAGAGAATTATTAACATCACTTCACGCATTAATGAGAAGTTAATTAAAAAACTTTCATTGTCAAAATAGTGCTAGTTGAACTACTTAAAACCCCAGGGCGGGATAGTTGAGCAGCGGTTAAGGAACGAGGATAAGTGTTTTTTACCCCAAAATACATCAAGGAATGAATTTTTTTTTTAAATTGGGACATCGAATAGCTACAAGCCAACACATTAGCAGTTTGTTACACTGGTTGCGATTGGCCTATAAGTCTATATTAATTGTGTTGACTTATTAATTAAGCATGTAGACTTATTAGAGACATGTTGTGCCCATTGGGTAGATGTGTTGGCTGAGTTGGTATGACATTTTAGTACAAGACCTATATGAATTATACAAATAAAGCATTTACGGAACTTGCGCCACACTGTGGCTCAACTTACCACACACCAGGTGTTTGTAGAGCCAGCTTACCAACCCTATTTGAATCAGCTATATTAAATTATCTATGCATGCTAGATATACTATCTTGGTATAAAATGATCTACCAATAAGCATAGTTTACGAGAGTAAAAATAAGTTTGACTTATGAATATGATTGTGTCCTAGATATCAAAAAGAATGAAAAATTACTCAACTAACACTGTTTTCCCCTACTTCCACACCCTCCCTGCATGCTCCCGCCTCTGCTTGCACCCTCTAATGAACCTCCCTGCATGGCAGAGGGTGGAAGGTAGGCCTACATTACATGGGACGAAGGGGTCATACCTCAGTTAGACTTCCTGGTGCGTTACATGGCATAATACGTTTAGATATGAGAAGTTTTAAAACTTCTTATGCTCTGACATAAGTGCATTTAAGCGGGGACATTGCCTGATTTGCTGGTAGAAGCTGCTGAAAGTGAAATGGTGGAATTTTAGATGATTTTAATAGGCGGAAGGATATTTGGGGGCGGGATTTTTTGGCATTTTGCAAGAGCTAGAAATGTCTGCTTTTGACAAAACTCGATCAGCCTGTCAATGTGATTATGATAGCGGCATGCAGAAAGGTTTAACATTTTTGTGATGGTCACGTTTTCTTATAATCATGAAAAACGTTAACATGACCACCAATGGAAAAGTCAACAGTAGACTGAACCCTGAAAACAGTTATTGCTTCATTTTCAATTTAGTTCGAATCTATTTAGTAGGGTGCGACACTGTGCCACTGGATAATTCTTATAGTAGATGGCGAATCAACAGTACCACTTAGCATATTTAGTCATAAACCTAGGCTAAAGTCGCAGCTTTCTTATTAACTTGATCAGCGTTCATTGTTCGACATAGATACAACAGGTTCCTCGACACTCTCCTGCTAAAACTTGTGTGAGTTGCGTTATAATCGAATAAGTAGTAGCTAATCTGAAACGTCCTTCGAAAATGGAAATACGACGAGCGATAATAGATAACATCGGCTCAGGCTCAAGGACCAAGGCTGTTAACATATCCAACTCTTTTCACATATATTTATGGTTGTCGAGTTTCGACTATATATAGTCGGGTACACATCGTGAGAAGTTCCCCATAATTACGGAAGTGTGTGTTATGTAAGTTTTGGGGCATTTCATAAACTTAACTACCTAAGACTAAGTCTAACTTTGACTTTTTGTGTTTCAGCCACAACCACGTATTCCACAATGCACTGTGTCAAGCCTTTCGTCTGCTGTGTGCGTTGCTATGGAAACATCTCAAGAACTGGTCTTATGGCGCAGCAGTTTCGCGAGCAAATGGCATGGCGAGATGTTCGTCCAAGTGTCAGAGTTATGAAATGGCTGACAACAGCTAGTGGAAACGAGCAGGGAAATAATCCGCTAGCCAAACAAGATAAGTCACAGGACACAGTTACTGATTACAGTTATTTCAAAGGGATTGTGTCAAAAGTTCAGCCGCCAAGCACACAGGATAGCGCTCAGTTTTTAGATTCTGTCGAGTCAGTGACAGTGGATGCTGTAGAACCAGACATCGTAGATGGTACCGTCCATCCCAGTGTGTCTGACAAGCAATTGTCTTACCCCAGATTGGCCAATCTGCAGCACGTACGACCAACTCTGCAGAAGAAATCACGCAACCTTGCTGCCTACATTAACGATTCGACCGTGTTGTCAAACCTCGTGAAACTGGGAGTCAACTTGTCGGCCGTTGAGAAGAACGTCGATATTGCAACACATTTAGTGAAAGCAGACTACGACAGAGATATAGCCCCATACTTGCTGTTTCTGCACAACGTTGGCGTGGTTGATTCCGACATCAGTGGCTTCCTTACAAAGAATCCAAGCATTTTTCTTGAGTCGCTCGAAAACTTACAAATACGCATTGACTATCTGCAGTCAAAGAAGTTCAGCAACGAAGCCATCGCACGCATTGTGACTAAAGCGCCAACGCTTTTGTCGACATCTGTGAAGGCGGTTGATGCACAGTTGGGGTATCTGCAGAAGGAATTTCACTTGACTGGTTGGTGCAGTTTGTTTATAGCAGTGAGTGCAAAAAGTAATAAGTTAATCTGGAGTTGGAATGTTTAATTTCAGTGTAAAAAGGCAACATGTATGCACTTGCAAACATAATATGTCCATTTCCACTGTGACTCGCATTACAATTTTGCTCATTTCATTTTGGCATATCTCATATAATAATGTATATCAAAAGTTAAACTTATGCATATAGGAACCTATTGGCATATGGTATTAAATTATATCAATAAATAAAAATTTTATTACATAACATGATTTTTAATTGTATCTAATTATAGCATTGTGTTACAGCAAAAGGAAAACATAAAAACCTGCTTTGATACATGTCAAATTTCTCCTCAAAGTGTAAATAACAGAAAACAATGTATACCCTTGTATGAATCACAAATAAATAGGGTTTCAAAAAACACCTTTAGTGATTTGAAATTTTGTCAGTAACATACACAGATATTACATAATCAGCATGACTCGCGTTACTGTGACTCGCGTTACATTAAATCCACTATCACAAACCAAGTGATCAGGCACACTTTAGCTTGAGGGAAATGAATTTTTCAGTCTGTAATTTAGATAAGACACAATATTACATAACATGCAAAAACATGCATTAATCTTTTTTAAATATATATAGGAAGTAATGCACACTTGAACATGGTGTTTTAAATCCAGAAATGTTTTAATCACAGGAAAAGAAATGCACAAGACGATTGTTTTCATAAAATGCTGACCTAACAATTACCTTTGCAAGAACACTTGCATGCAAGTTTTATTATAAAGACCAACTAATCATGTTTAATGATCATGTCTGTTCAGAATGTTCAAGCACACAAGTTTTGAACCCACATGAGATCATTTACAGATCCAGAAACCCAAAATGCCCACGGTTGTTGACAAAGAAGGGTGGCTTCAGTCTCTTTGCCAGTTTGTCAGCAGTGTAGAAAATCTCATCTGGAATAACAGGCCATTTCCAATTGTTGCCCGCCGGCACCATGACTGAAACCTGGTATTCACCGCACACAATTTTCTGAACCTCTCCAGGGTACATGTTACCTTGATATTCAACTAGACTCCAATCTCTAACGGAAATTCTTGAAACATTGTCATCCCATTCATCAGAGCAACACAGAACCAAATATTTTAGTATGTAAAAAACTTGATTGAAACACGTGAACACATCTGAATAGCAGAACAAACTTGTATGCATCAGTCTGGCCTGCATTCAGCACATGTGGACATAATGTACACAGAAAACTAATCAATTTGAATCCTTTTGTTGTTAATTGATTTTCTTTTTTATAGAATATAAGTATTATCTATAGTTTCTTATTATTCATTATATGTTTCAAAAATTGTTTAGTTGTACTTACCTTTATTGGTGATAGATGATGGCTGATTCAAAATCTTCTGGTTTTTTAAAGGAACATGTGTTTTATTAACAAACAGGAAATACAAATGATAATGGGATATATTACTAGCAACCTTTTTATATAGAGGGCAGTATTATCACAAGTAAAAACATAATAATGCTGCCCTTTTTATTAAGTCTTTGCAACTAATTGATATATGTCTTAGTAGAAGAGAAAAATCTAACAACTGCATTGTGACTCACGTGACGGTAACTTTTTTGTGACTCGCGTTACGCGTGAGTCGCATTACACATATTCAGGGTCCAATATCATAGTATAGATAGATTAGACGTTGATATTGTTTGTATCATTTAATAAAGTATAAACAAAAGGAGGAGATTTATAACTGGCAGTCTCAAGCTACAAAAGGTTGCTGTGTAAAATGAAAACTATAATTTTGTGACTCGCGTTACATCACAGTCACCGCCTCAGTCTAGAAGCATCTCCCAAAAAAAACAGAATTGACTCAGAAATTTTATTGTCAGACTAAGGCCTCATAAAATAACAGCAATTGAGCAAACCAAGAAAGTAACAGAAAAGGGCTGAAAAAACTAATTATTTATATTTCAGGTGAGTGAAATTTTGTCGTTTCAATGCTAATGTTTGAACGTGGCGTTTTCACATAAAGCATTGTGCAAATGTTGAAAAATAATGTTTTCCTACACCTTTACATTATGTTCTATCAAACAAAAATTAAGATTTCCTTGAAATTCAATAAATATAAAATTTAAAACCATTTTTCCTGTTTTCATGGAAATGCCTATGTGTTGAAATCTAACTTCACTGCAATTAAAACAGGCCAATAAATATTCATATTTGAGGTGAAATATGTTTTTCACTGGATGATTTTTTTTGGGTAAAATTTCTGTTTTATTCAGTGTCTGACAAACGTATACTACAGCAATAAAGATTAAAATAATTAAAGTATACCACTACTAATTTAGATGTCTTTTGAATTTTTTTTAATTGGTGCTTTTTAATTACGAAATTCCCACTAGCTCCATATCAGTTAACTAATAAACATCACTGTACATTTTCCCTTTAAAGATGCGTCAATCAGATGAAATCATGTTGTATTGTGTGACAACCCTACATGAATGTTGGCGCGTTTTAGGGAACGAAGTGAGGGACACCGTCACCCGCCTTCCCAAACTGGCCGTGTGGAACAAGCATTTCATCCATGTACGTACGTTTGTCTCATATACGGCCAGCACTGTTGATTTAGTGAATCTCACTGGAACTAATAAATGGGCAAACCTAGCGGCATGGCAATTTTTTTTTTAAAGCATATCTACAAAAAAATTACACCAAACCGTTGTGTTGTATAAGTTTCAAATATATGTGCTATTCTCATAATTGTTGAATAATCATCACTTATGTTTGTATTTAGGACTGTTTTAGGTAAATAATTATATTTATTGATACTTTTATCAAAGTTTGTGCATAAAAGGAGTATAATCCCTTACTTTTTGTCCGTTTCAGGAGATAAAATTCACAATGAAGGAATTTCTTGGCTTCACATCAGCCGAGCAGAAACAAATCCTGCTTGCTGTGCCCAAACTCTACCTCATAGGTATGAACCATCATCCATCCTCAATCAATACTATATCTTTTTTAACAGACTAACTTAGCTGTTGAAGAGTCAAAACAGTCGATTTTTGTGTGCTATCAGTTATTGTAATAGTCTGCTAGTTACAGTATCAACCACAAACTGTTCTTGCTTTACTGAACAAGCTTCACTCCTAATTCTGATTAATATTCCATTTTCAGTTCTTTCATTACCTGCGAGTTGTTTTCATTCCTCAGCTATAAAGTCAATGTCTACACATACGAGTTATGACACCCAGTGTCCGAAACACATTGCAAAATTAAAACCACGCTCCAGTTGAATATAAGGAAATCTTGCATCAAAGTCAACATTTAAATATTGTAAATTTTTATTCACAAAGTGCTAGCCTAAAATTTTCTGTCCTGATCAATTTACCCAAATTCTGGGCAGTGATACTCAATATTCGGAGATTCCCTTCATGTCAAACGATTTGTGATGTCAAGCATTTGATTTATTGACACAGAATGTCTGATTTTGACATAGAACATCACACATTCCAATATGGATCCAATAATTTGACCATCACTGTCCCATCTATAACCCTGGTTTCTTCAGTTTATATATATATATATATATATATATATATATATATATATATATATATATATATATATATATATATATATATATATATATATATATATATATATATATATATATATATATTGTCAATCACAGGTAAAAATCACAAACTGAGTAGTACTATGTCACTGCAAAGGTCAGAACTCTGTCGTGATCCAAAACACAATATAACTTACCCAGCAACAATGGCCATTATGTTAAATAACTCCAGGAGATCACTGTCTTGATCCAAAACACAATATAACTTACACAGCAACAATGGCCATTATGTTAAATAACTCCAGGAGAACACTGTCTTGATCCAAAACACAACATAACTTACCCAGCAACAATGGCCATTATGCTAAATAACTCCAGGAGATCACTGTCTTGATCCAAAACACAACATAACTTACCCAGCAACAATGGCCATTATGTTAAATAACTCCAGGAGAACACTGTCTTGATCCAAAACACAACATAACTTACCCAGCAACAATGGCCATTATGCTAAATAACTCCAGGAGAACACTGTCTTGATCCAAAACACAACATAACTTACCCAGCAACAATGGCCATTATGTTAAATAACTCCAGGAGAACACTGTCTTGATCCAAAACACAACATAACTTACCCAGCAACAATGGCCATTATGTTAAATAACTCCAGGAGAGCACTGACATATTTTCTTGTGACATGTCACTGTATTCTACAACAAATCAATTTCAGTTACTGAATCATTATGTGGGACCATCTGTTTAGGTCAAGTTTTTTTCAGCATTAGTTAATTATATGCCGTGTGTGTTACTGAGTTTGACTATTTTATCAAATTTAATGGATTTGGTGATGATCTGTTGAATGATTACTTTTGAATTATGCTGTATGAAAAAATACTGCAATTAATGTTAATTGATGTAATTGTGCACAAAAGAAAGTAATTATGGCATAATTTCTAAACGAGAATCATTTACAAATACAGCATTTTTAGAAATTACAGTTGCATAATTAGACCCAGCCTGGTATATGACTATACTTTATGTACAAATGCTGGCACTCCTGAACTCGGTATTTCAGCAAAGCACGCACTCATGCAAAGATTTGACTACGTTCACAACGAGATGGGGATCAGCCACCAAGACATCGTTGCATGGCCCAGCGTGCTGCGCACACGCATGCACATCACTCGACAGCGCCACCTGTTTCTGAAGCACATCGGTCGGGCGCAGTTCGACCCAACGAAAGAGAATTTTGTCTCGCTGGAAGGTCTCGTCACTGGCCGTGACTCCGAGTTCTGTGACAAGATTGCTAAGGTTCCTGTCAAACAGTTCAATGATTTCTTGAAGACTTTGTAAAAAATGCTGCCTTCTAAGAAGCGAAATCTGTAAGGATATTCTGGTTGGAGAACATTAACTTTCATTAAAGTGAGATCTTTCAATACTGTTTCATTAGTTACAAATGTTTACAGCCCATGTGTCAATGGATTGTATGGGTTTTGCCAAGCCTCAGTGCCAAATCTCAAACTTTCCAAATTAATCCGCTTGAATAGAACAACCATTTTCTTTCAAGTTACAATATTTGGGATCCGATATTTAATGTTTTCTAATGTAGCACATCAGTGGGAGGGAGGGATAGAGCAGTATGCAGTATTTATATGGATTATTGAAAGCAAAACAAGTCGTGGTCATGGGGCTATGCACCTAAAAGGCATCGACAGACAACGCTGGTGAGGTCTGTGTGTGAATGGCACTCCTACGACTGTCCCGGTCAAGGAAAGGAAGGACCTAAGAGATAATGAAACCACGTGCATCTAAAATCAAGAATATCACACCAGTGGTTTACTCAGAATGTGTTCCAAGAGTTGGAGAATCGGGTAATTTCTCCGAATGACCGAGAGCTGATATGTTAACCAGCGCGACTGATAAGCACATGCGCAGTTGCATGAAATCGGAGTGACCCAGACTAAAGTGACGTATTAAGGGAGCTCGGCATACACAAAACCAATGCGATCTCAGACGTGTTATTTTGTCAGAAAGAAAATTAGTAAACAAAGGCCCAAATATATTACATATGTTGAGTTTAGCATGGCCATATCTTATTGGCAAGAATAGGAATAGGTGTATACGAATATATTTTCATTTTGCAAGCAAATATTGCCAGAATACCGTACTCATGATGTAGGGTAATCTAATATGGCAGTTTTCCTAGTAAACCATTGGTTTGATATTCGTAATTGTAGTTACAAATGGTTGTTTTAGTAACTCTTATAAGTGCATAGGCTGAAAACCATGACTTTGTTTTGCTTTAAAATTTACAAAACAATTGCTAGGCAGATTCATGATGTATTTTGTAGTCCAATAGATGGCGACACTAGATCTGAATGCAATGGGCCAATTAACCATCATTTTGTTTATGGATTCATGCTAAATTTAAGTCAAACATATGTAACGTATGTTGTAACAAAATAACACTGCTTCAGTTGTTAACATTACAACCTTTAATATGTCACATTGTACAAGCAACTGTGATATTCTGACCCCAATTAGTTGAAAACATGTTGCGTTTTCACAGAAAACATTTTGCAAGTTCAAGATGTGTATGCCATGATTACGATCAATTGTCATCAAGGTTTTGTGGCATAATCTACCAACAGTTTTGTGATGAGAAATCAGGGTACAGGCAAAATGTTGCATGTGTTATTGCAGTAAGTTTGGACTTGAATGTATACCATGCCGGAGGCCCATACAAAATACCCGGAGAAGGGCATCCGACACAAAATACCCAGAGCACACCCTGCAACCCATATACAGCATAAGCAGACATAATACAGATATGTTTTGCAGAAGATTCAGTGGTTCCTATTTTAAAACAATAATTATACATTCTTGAAACCATGAAACATTTTCCGTACATCAACCGATTATGGTTGCGCTCAACTTGGAGACACTGCATGTGATTTGCACCTGTACGTGATGAAACAAAGACAACGGATATCGAGTACATATAGAAGGCTAACTAATCACGATGGTGCAGTCAACATAGGGCACGCTATGTTGACACTGATCAACACAAATCATATATCTATGTACAAAAAAGACGTGAAGTTTACAGGCCAGCAGGAAAGAATACATTATCACGTCCGTTTTCAACCGACAAGTCATGTACTATTTTCAGCCTATACATATATATCAGGTTTCAACCAACATGTGTCGTGTCAAGTTTCAACCTACATTTTTCGTGTCAGGTTTCAACCGACACGTGTCACATCAGGTTTCAACCAACATGCATTATATCAGGTTTCAACTGCCATGCAATGTGTCGGGTTTCAACCGAAACACGTCATGTCACGTCATGTCAGATTTCAACTGGCATGTCAAGTTTCAACCAGCATGTCAGGTTTCAATGAATGGGAGACTTTCCACGTCAGCAGAAACTTTGACGTGTCCGAAGTACTGGTTCACAGCCGCCTGTCACCGCTGGATATTTCCATTATCTGTAATATAAACAAAACGATTTTCATTGATGAATTTATGCAAACAGTTACATAACAATTTGCAATTTTGCATTGTACTGGTACTTTGTGTCAATGTTTGGTGGCTGAGGAAGCCCATATGTAAGCTATTTTCTTCAGTTTATTTCTCATAGTAGGCTAACAAATATTGACCTCAACAAATAGCATGCTGCACATACTTTCTTAAAATTCAGCTTAGAGGTCCTTCAACTCTGGAGGAAGTTCCGCCTTTGGGTGCTTGTTTTCAAAATGCTGCTTGTACGTCTTTGGATCAGGCATCTTGGACTACAAAACATGACAAGCAATTCTCTATTCTGCCTTTGTGACATATCAATAACAGAAAAACGATGCATCAGTACACAGTTTGCTCTCTCTTCTATTCGTTACTGTGTGCTGATAAATCAACTTTCTTATCAATCTCACACGGCTTGCAGCCCGAGCACTGGTGTCTCCAACAGTAGTTTCTGGGTTCATCCACCATCAACAGTTTGGACTGGATGATAATGTCAAGATGTCAGCTCTAACTATCTAAGTTGGAACGAACACTTATTCTTGGCAACTACATGTAACAGACAGAATTAAGCTGTGGTAACAGTTTCAATGACTACACAACATGTGTAAATGACTAAATCATGAAAATATATTTCTCTTGTATTCTAAATATTTGGTCTTCTACAAATACAACATCTTAGTTAAATAATAATAAATAACATTTATAAAGCACCAAATCTCCTGGGCCAATCCATATGTAATATATATTGTTATCTATTTTAGTCGCTATCTCCATTAATAATAAATGTTTATTTCAGACAAAAAGTCCATATATATACATATAAAATACAATACAAAAATAATATATATATATATATACACAAATATATATATATATACACAAACACATGCTGCACATTAGAAGTACATGTATAAATAATTATATATACATATACACATGCCATGCAGGCATCATTAGTCGGTATATACAACATTACATTGGATAGTTTTAAAGAAAGATTCCTGATATGATTGTCTAGCTGATGCCAGATGGTCTCACCATGCACACTTTGCAGCTGTACTGCAAACCAGCAAGACCAGCTTTCTTCTGGTCCATGCCGCCCCCTTTCTTCGCCTTCTCTGCTGCTTTTGCTTTCTTTTGTTGCGACTGAATCTTTTGCTGTCCACGAGCCATTTTTTCTGCTAGAACAAACAGATTATAAACACAAGCCTAAAATAGAGCAGAGGCTATAGTTTCAGTAGTTGAGAAGCATAGTTATGTGTCGTGTTTCTGTCAGGATGAAGAGGACTGAGTAATTAAGAAAGTCTTGTAATAATAGCATAAACTGGCCAGTTAACAGAATGTGCTGTGACCGGAATCCAAACCAAAATGAAGGAGTGACACTATCATTGGGTGTGTGTATCTATGTAAATCAAATGGCACGAAATGACTCGTGATGTCTGATGATGCGTAGCCGTAGACAATATTCAATACAGTCAAACTCAACAATGCGGCATGGTCAATCACTCAATGCCAATGCCAATGCCAATGGCAATATTATGAATGTTAGTCTTCTTGGAAGAAAAGTACCACTTTATTTAAATTTACTATAAAATTGTATGAAAAAAACATACCCGGTTACAATTATAAATAATATTAGTAATGACTCATGATTTAATACCCGAAATTTCACAACGACATAGTCGTTGGCTCGTAGCCGTAGCGTGGGACTGGAAATAAATGTAGCTATTTCTATTTCCAAGATTAATCTTCAACTTATACATACAATGATTAGTTAATATACACTAGGAAAATCCATTGTGAAATGTGCGTAATACTTACAAAGGCAAAAACTTTCAGAGCTTCCGTCAGTTTCGTGTATTTTGTGCAATGTCAAGGCTGTTGTCTTACCGTAGGGTCGTACAATAAGGTGAACGCGTTACGTTACGGCGCGCTCTACGGAAAGACATTACACATTAAACCGTCTAATACATGAAACAAAATGGTTTTAATAATAATGTATACCACATTATAGGACTATTAAATTAAAAATAATTTAGTTTAGGTGTACAATAAATGTTATTATGATCATATTTTTGTAAGAATAGCTGTGAGTGAAAACTATTATTATTCATTTTTATCTTTCATAAACGTGATTTTTACATAAGAGAATAAGTTTATTGTGAGCTCCATATGCTTAATAGATAACGGTAGTATTTTTCCACCATTTGATTTTCCAGGGACTGAAAAACCTAAAAAGTACCATTTATACATAAAAGGATCCACAAAATGGAAATGTTATGTTCTTATGTATCAAATCTACCAAGCTCAATTTGCGGGCCGACATCTAAAACGCAAAAGTTATTGCCTATTGAATCGTTAAGAGATTTAGCTATATCTGGCGTACATATACGTACGTACATACAAACATACATACATATGGCAAATTTACAGCAATGTAAATATGGTTTACATTATAGGCGAGTGGTGAGAGCGTAATTTCATATCGGATAAGCTCGTAGTCTTGCAAGTACCGCTACATAAATAATATACTTCTATTATCGACGATAGCGGATCGTCGAGAATAGCGATAAATATATACTGCTAATTACAAATTCTACATGTTAATTCCAGGTAAAAGCACTACTTAGGTCTGAAATCATGCAATTCGTCGTAATAACGAGGGACCTACAACTTTTTAATGTCTCGTCGGAAAGACATATTTCCAACTTTCGAGGCACACACCTATAATATTATTATGCCTGCACTGCAGCCTGATGCTGTACAAATCAGTAAGGTGCACCCAATTTCCATGAAACAACTGGGTGGACCCCTGGCCTGGCGGTCAAACCCAGTACCCCCAGATCATTAGATGAACACCAAACCTAGGCAGCTGAGCCAATGAGCCAGTTGAATAATCCCAAGTTAACTGTTATTAGTAGTATTAACACGGGAGCTCATCAATGATGCCATCAAAGCATAAGTGAACTTGATAACTATCACATTAAGTCCTGGACAGGAAGAAGAAGAAGATTGGGTAGTGTTCAGCTTATGCTGGGATTAAGTAGTATCGTAATATATAAATGTTTGTGATATTTTTCAATGTGAAAAATATCACATGCAACTGTTCGTACCTCTTTGTCTGGCCTGGGCTAAAGTTGATCCATCGATACTAATTTCAAGGCGGTAATGTTGCTTAAGATATTACTCTTGAGCTGTTTTTACATGCAAATGTAAGTGCATATAAAATTATGTGTCTCGGCAAATATCCATCGTTGATGTGTCGTTAATTTTGATAAGTTAATAATATGGTGTAATTCAGTGTACATACTCAAACAAATTCACAAGGATACATGAATACTTTCATACCACCATTTTGTTGTTAATATCTGGTTTGAATTCTCTGTGCAGGTTTATAGGGGACGTGGTCTTGAAATTCGTAAAAGCAAACCACCAGAATGACAGTTTGTTGTCCTCAAGTGCTTGGTACCTTGCGTCAAAACACAAGCAGCATCTGTAGAAATTTGTCAAGGACGAGTGACGCGACAGTGATACTGCGGCGATGTTACGCAACAGAACGTGTCAAGAAACTAATGAGGCAGGAGCAACTGAAGAACCAAGTGTTTCAATATGTTGGTAAAAACACAAAGAAGGCTGACAGGGTGTACGTGTGGGGTTATGCTGCCACCGGTGCACTAGGTAAGGGTTGCGTTGGAACTTTTTGCCCATATTTTCTGTATGAATAAAGCTGCATGTTTGTATGCGTGCATCTATCCGTCGTCAGCATGTCCAGATTTCTGAGACTTATCTTTGTGAGAAGATTTCTGAGTCTCATTTATGTGATGAGTAAAAAGATTCTGAATCTTATTTCTGTGTCACACTGTCAGGATTGAGAAACTTCATGAGTCTCATTTCTGTGTCAGGATTGAGAATATTCATGAGTTTTTATTTCTGTGTTGGGAGGAAAATTATATCCGAGTCTTATTTCTTCATAAAAAGTGAGAATATTAAAAAAAAAAATTCTGTGTTAGGAGTGAGAAGATTTTTGATGCCGGAGAAGAATCAGGATGCACGGACAAAGCAACTCATCCCGCATCGACTCGACCTCCAAGACAAATACAATGTCAAAGTAAGATCTGGACACCAGGTTCACAATCTGCTCTGGATACTATGTTCACAACCTGAATGGGAAACTATGTTCACAATCTGCACTGGATGTTAGGTTCACAATCTGCACTGGACACTAGGGTCACAATCTGCACTGGACACTGGGTTCACAATCTGCAGTGGGTACTAGGTTCACAATCTGCACTGAACACTAAGTTCACAATCTGCTATGAATACTAAGTCCACAATCTGCACTGGACACTAGGTTCACAATATGCACTGGACACTAGGTTCACAATATGCACTGGACACTTAGTTAAAAATCTGCACTAGACACTAAGTTAACAATCTGCTATGGATACTAAGTTCACAATCTCCACTGGAGAGAGGTTCACAATGTGCACTAGACACTGGGTTCACAATCTGAACTGAACACTACGTTCACAGTCTGAACTGGAAACTAGGTTCACAATCTGAACTGGAAACTAGGTTCACAATCCATCCTTGTATATTAATTATTATAATTAATATATCTAGTTAGGCTTACAATAATGGACTTCTTTAAAATAAAGTTAATGTGTATGTATGACTGTTGACTGTTATACATGACTGTTGTGTCATGTTGTGACATGAATGTTGTGTCATGGTGTGTTTGTAGGCGCATGACGTCGCCTGTGGCTACGGCTTCACTGTGTTCCTATGTCACACTGGGTCGGTCAATGTGGCTTACGGTACAGGCATCAACACTGACTCCCAGTTGGGCTACCAGGAGTATCCAAGGAACTCAGGTGGGTCATCAGATCTATACTGTTCTGCTAGTGTGAGTGCAGGTCTAGCCTCGAATTGTGTCACCATGCAGTGTGATTGTATTCTGTACCTTGAACTAAGTAATAGAGCCAATGTGCTTGCAGATCACGCTACAGATATATGTGATAGAGCCAATGTGATAGCAGGTCATGCCACCTACTATGTGACAGAGCCAGTGTGATTGCAGGTTGTTCATTGAACTATGTAATAGAGATGTTGTACCTTGAATTAAATGATACAGCCAGTATGATTGCAGGTTGTACCTTGAACCTACTGATAGAGCTGGTATGATTGCAGATTGTTAATTGAATTGAGTGATAGAGTTGGTATGATCGCAGGTTATTCATCGAACTAAGTGATAGAGCCAATGTGATTGCAGGTCATGGTACAGACTATGTGATAAATACAGTGTGATTGCAGGTCATGCCACCAACTATGTGTTCATTGAACTAAGTGATAGAGCTGACCGTTGGGCATTCCATTTAAAATCAACCAAAATAAGAAAATCTTGTTGCACACATATTTTTTAATTCAACCAAAAGCTTACTAATTAACCTACTGGTCAATGTAACCACACATGTCAATCCATAGGGCTGTAGCTGGACACTGGTCAATGTAACCACACATGTCAAACCACAGGGCTGTAGCTTGAATAGTTTCTGAGTTATGACCATTTAAAATTTGGCGGATTCTGTCATTTATGCAATTTTTTGGAAATCATAGATTTCTTGTTCTACTTAAAATACAAAAACTCTGAGATTTGGCATGCATATTCTCCATTATATGTGTATAATGTCTACATACCGTAGTTCCATTTCTGTATATTAGCTCTCCCACAATCTGCCATTGAAGTTGTGTGCTTTTATGTGCAAAAATTAACCAACACGTAATTGTAGACCCATATTTCAACAATAAAACATGTTAGAACACAAATGAGTCTTATTTGGATCAATACTATAGCTACATATTTAGGTATATGACTATAATATGAGAAGTTTGAAGTTTCTATCTTGATTAAATTATTGGATACTCATTTCCAAAGTTGGTACATAGTGAAAAGTGGCCTATATTTAGCAGCCAAAAATTATATATGGCCATGGAGCTAAAATTCCAATTTATTTTTTTGTATAAAAAGCAGGCACAATGCATATTTGGATTCCATTTTCAGATGGCTTCATGTTAAAAAAAATATTTTAGATGGACACATTTTGTGTTATTGTCTAATCACTAGATTACACCACAATGTCAAATCCTATAGCTGATTTTACTACCTATTCTATATCTAGTAAGACAATTATGTAAATATTATCCTCAAATACAAAAAGAACCCTTCTGAATACATAGTTCTAGATTATATGTACTTGTGAAATCAACCATTTGAAATCAACCAATGGTCAACAAGTAGAAGTCTCAGAATTTACTTAAATTTTAACCAATGACTAAGTGGCTATACTTGAGCACTTGTGCAAAAGAACTAAGCATTTACATGCAACTTTTCTCTGTATTGCCCTAGTATCGTGAACAAGGGTTAAGCACCCAAATCATACCCATTATTTTTTATATGTTTTCATGTGCCTCTAACTCAAGAAGTTTTTCAGTTATATGTCTGAAATTTGCTTAAAATGTAAATATATTAGTTCAGATTGGTGTGATTGCAGGTCATGCCACAGGTTATGTGACAGAGCCAGTGTGGTTGCAGTTCATGCTACAGATTATGTGACAGAGCCAGTGTGATTGCAGGTCATGCCACATATTATGTGATAGAGTCAGTGTGATTGCAGGTCATGCCACAGATTATGTGATGGAGCCAGTGTGATTGCAGGTCATGCCACAGATTATGTGACAGAGCCAGTATGATTGCAGGTCATGCCACAGATTATGTGACAGAGCCAGTGTGATTGCAGGTCATGCCACAGATTATGTGACAGAGCCAGTATGATTGCAGGTCATGCCACAGATTATGTGACAGAGCCAGTGTGATTGCAGGCCATGCCACAGATTATGTGACAGAGCCAGTGTGGTTGCAGGCCATGCCACAGATTATGTGACAGAGCCAGTGTGGTTGCAGGCCATGCCACAGATTATATGACAGAGCCAGTGTGATTGCAGGTCATGCCACAGATTATGTGACAGAGCCAGTGTGATTGCAGGTCATGCCACAGATTATGTGACAGAGCCAGTATGATTGCAGGTCATGCCACAGATTATGTGACAGAGCCAGTGTGATTGCAGGCCATGCCACAGATTATGTGATGGAGCCAGTGTGATTGCAGGTCATGCCACTGACTACGTGATAGAACCAGTGCCCATAGAGCTGCCTCTGCTGCAGCCACAGTCCACACAGTTGTTGCAGGTGGCTTGTGGCCGCGCACACACTGTCATTGTCACCGACACCGAGGGAGGTCAGTATGTTTGGCACAAATGTTGTAACAACAGTTGCAAGTAACTGTCATGAATCGGAGTCAGGAACTGAAACTGTGGTCCCTAATGAATTAGTTCAGTTAAGTAGTTGCTTGAGATTTAATTATTGTTGATCTTGGTTGGTGTATTAAAAAAATTAGGGGTTTCCTCTTCCCCCCTTGAAGAGTAGACAACTCCCAGTCTTCCATACCGGAACCTTGGCAGACCTCTACAGTAAATAAATGATCCTCGAGAACCGAGAACCATACAGACCCAGGAAACTGGAACCATGAAAGCATTATAAGTAACAAAATGTGCAGACACATTATAGAGGAACTAGTGTCAATTGATTGGTTCGTCTTTTTGAACAATCAATACCTCTTTGTTTACAGTTTTCAGAACATGGCTGGGGTTAAATTCATTTGAGCAAATACAAATTCCTTATTCCATTTTAAAAAACAGTATCGTAGCTTTCAGTTTTCACATAAAACTACTAGTGGAACTGAAATAAATTTGAAGACAACCACGCTAAGATAAATTACCAATTTAATTCTGGTCTTGTTCTCTTAAATGTAATAAATGTTGATTTTCCAAATTATATTATGATTAATGTCTGCATGTATTTTAATGCATTTAATCTGTTGTATCAAACATAACATAGATATTCAATGAATGCTTATGTATGGATTATGATTTAGAAGTAACCTGGTATATATACATATGATGTGTGTGTGTGTGTGTGTGTGTGTGTGTGTGTGTGTGTGTGTGTGTGTGTGTGTGTGTGTGTGTGTGTGTGTGTGTGTGTGTGTGTGTGTGTGTGTGTGTGTGTGTGTGTGTGTGTGTGTGTGTGTGTGTGTGTGTGTGTGTGTGTGTGTGTGTGTGTGTGTGTGTGTGTGTGTGTGTGTGTGTGTGTGTGTGTGTGTGTGTGTGTGTGTGTGTGTGTGTGTGTGTGTGTGTGTGTGTGTGTGTGTGTGTGTGTGTGTGTGTGTGTGTGTGTGTGTGTGTGTGTGTGTGTGTGTGTGTGTGTGTGTGTGTGTGTGTGTGTGTGTGTGTGTGTGTGTGTGTGTGTGTGTGTGTGTGTGTGTGTGTGTGTGTGTGTGTGTGTGTGTGTGTGTGTGTGTGTGTGTGTGTGTGTGTGTGTGTGTGTGTGTGTGTGTGTGTGTGTGTGTGTGTGTGTGTGTGTGTGTGTGTGTGTGTGTGTGTGTGTGTGTGTGTGTGTGTGTGTGTGTGTGTGTGTGTGTGTGTGTGTGTGTGTGTGTGTGTGTGTGTGTGTGTGTGTGTGTGTGTGTGTGTGTGTGTGTGTGTGTGTGTGTGTGTGTGTGTGTGTGTGTGTGTGTGTGTGTGTGTGTGTGTGTGTGTGTGTGTGTGTGTGTGTGTGTGTGTGTGTGTGTGTGTGTGTGTGATTCTGGCGATGTTTAGAAGTCTGTTGTCATTAGATTTATCTCGCACATTGTTTGATTTGCTGGTGACGCCAGTTTTCAGCCTTGGAAACAATTCATACGGTCAGTGTGGAAGATCCATAGTTCCTGATGAAGTCTACAGGTAAGACACATACTGCAACATTAGCATTTGATTCGTATGTATTGGCATGTTACAGTATAGAAATCTATGAAACTGTTAGGAAAGGAAAATATAGACACAAATTACGAAACTTATCAGGAAACAGCTGATAAAATTTAATATTTCTAAGGTGTTGGACATTCATTTGATAAGCCTGCAATATTACTAGGTCTGTGATAGATAGAAATATAAATAGATGGATAACCATACAAGTAGTTAGCTGATATACACATATACTCCCATTCATACATATACATGTGTGGGTGCATACATACATACATACATACATACATACATACATACATTCATGCATATATACATACATACATACATACACGCATACATACATACATACATACATACATACATACATACATACATACATACATACATACATACATTCATACATACATTCATACTTTCATACATTCATACATACATACATTCATACATTCATGCATATATACATACATACATACACGCATACATACATACATACATGCATACATACATACATTCATTCATACATTCATACATACATACATTCATACATTCATACATACATACATACATACATATATACATACATATATACATTCATACATACATACATACATACATACATACATACATACATACACTCATACATTCATGCATAGATACAGACATACATACACGCATACATGCATACATGCATACATACATACATACATACATGCATGCATACATACATTCATACATATATACATACATATATACATACATATATACATACATGTATACATAGATATATACATACATACATTTGTTGCATGGTTATGAGGTACTCGAAATTTTGCATTCTTTGTTCATTTAGAACAAAATATATATTCAGCAGTTTCACAGTGTGTGAGGATATGTGATATGTGAGGATGTTTCCTCAGTGTGACAAGTTTCATGCCTCGTACTGTCTGTTTGCCACAGAGCCTCGCAAACCATCAACAAAGTGAACCTCGACACAAAAGTCAGACAGGTAATGTAGCAGTGAACCTGTCAGTGTATCACCAGGAAAATAGATGCCAAGTACGAAAGAGCAGAAATGCAACACTGTTGTTTCCAGTACCTTGAGTTGCCTCTAGTCACCAGCTGATACTCCCTAATGGTGGTAACAGGCGTGGGGCAATTAGCTTGAAAAATTACAGGTAACTCAAAAATTCTCCAATTAAATTAACCTCACACATTTCTCAGATAAAAAAATTTAATTAACTTCTCAAAATGTTCAACTAATTTAAATTAACTTTAATTGAATTGACGATTAAATTACGTGTTGGGCAAATTGCAGCTTATATTCATATGTGACTGCTCTCAGGCTAGAGACTGCAGGCCAGCTGGAAATGCCTGTGCAACATGGAGATGGAATATTCATTAATCAAGTGTTAAATGAGCACTTAATTGAGAGTAATTGGGAATCTGTCTACTTAAATTAAATTAAATTAACCCCTTTTGGTAAAGTTAATTAATTAAGCTAAATTAGCCTTATATTAAAATATTAATTAATTAAATTAACTTGATTGAGTTAATTCAGTTAACAATTGAAATTAACCCCTGCCTGGTTGGTAATCTGCTATTTTATCCTTTGTTCTACTGAGGGGTTGTTTTCTGGTTTTGGTGATGTGTGGTTTTGAGACAATAATAGTTGTTTTTAGGTGCATTTGTGTCTGATAGTATATGATTGTGATTTTTCTCTTTCAGGCGGTATGTGGACAAGACCACACATTGTTCCTCACAGACGAAGGACAAGTTTACAGTTGTGGTCTTGGTGCAGATGGTCAAACAGGTTGGTGACGGACAGACTGACAGTTGGGAAATATATAAAAATATGAGTGTAAGTCTAATGTCTGTAAGACATGTTATGTTTTATTTAAATGCACGGCATTGTGGTATCATCAAAACAGAATGCATAAACTGTAATATTTAAAATTGTATATTATATTGAAAACAAAAGCATATATCTAGTAATCAATAAAACTGTTCTACTTTATTGCTCACCAACAAAATTTAGCCTCGTTAGATTTAATTTGTTTTATGTAGTATGCAAAGTCTCGTTGGGGGCGCAGTAGCATAGTGGTTAGAACATCTGGAATGACCCTGAATTGAGAGAACATGGGTTCGAATCCTCTTGCTGTCGATTCGAAGCTTGGGCAGTTTTTTCACAATACGTTGCTTCAGTTCACTCAGCTGTATAAATGGATACCTGAACTCGGTCCTGGTGGATAGACTGGGTGAAGCAGCTGACACAGCTAAGGTTGACAAAATTACACGAGGCAGTGCTCGTTAGAACAAACTGGAGAAAGATGATGAATTACAACATGATATAAATCATATTGAAAATAAGTTACACACCTGTCAGAATACTGGTATTGCTCTACAGAGCTTTTGGAACTTTTGCGGTCCCTCCATTAAGCATTCGAATGAGCTGTTAGCCGGTGCCATGTGATATGATATAAATTATAATTTACAAGTATGCAAATAAATCAAATTTGCTGACATCAGAAATTGTCCATGATTTCTTAACTGGCAGACATCATCTCACTGTAAGATACACTTCAGGTCTCGGCCACTACAATGCAGTTGGTGACCCCTGTAGGGTTCAAGGTGACATTGATGGGGAGAAGGTCATCAACATGAGCTCCAAAGGTGACTGCGTCCTTGCTGTGTCGGGTGAGTTCATTATTAATCTGTTGTCTCCATGTCGACCCGTTTCATTTCATTCAACATTGTTAGTGACATTTTGGGTCATTACTGTCATCAGTGTCATTTCAAGTAATCACTGTTGTCCTGTGTGTAATTGTTGTCTATATTTGAACTAATACCTGAGGAATGTAACATATCTTGTAATATTGTTCAATCAGATTTGTAATTATTATATATTGTAGTGTGGAGACTCATTTAGTTTGGTGCTCTTGGTCAGGAAGTACTGGGTTCGCCATTTCGTAAAATTGTAAAAACTGGCTTAGCACCTGGCATATGGGAAGTACATTGTCTGTGTCTCTCAGATGAGACATTATAACCCGTAAGTCCTTTCCATCTGGTAAAAGATCCCACACAGTGGTAAATGTGTACCATGCTGTCGAACCACAGAGTGGTAGTTTGTATCTGTAAACTAACAATGGTGTTGAATTACTCGGTGTAGAGGAATACACCCAACTGTAGAAAACAAAAAGCAATGACCAGTGTTTAGAATGGTGGCCAGGAACCCTTTGGGGGGTGAGGGGGGGCAGCCAAGTAGTTCCAGGAGGTCCTCGGCAAATATGCAGATTAGTTTTGCACATAATAGTTATTAAGATATCAGCATGGGGGGCATTGACCTAAGAAAGTTTGGGTATTCAAAGCTGTGATATACAGTCATACATCGGTTGTCTGTTTGTAGATCGGGGCGAGGTGTTTGGGTGGGGTAACTCCGAATACAACCAGCTCGCATCCGTGGCCAGCGACTCAACACAAGTGGAGACACCAAGGCATCTTCACTTCGACACAGTCGGTCGGGTGTCAAAGGTCGCAGCCGCAGGCACGATGTGTGCACTGTTGAATGGTGGGATATGTTGCATAGTTGATCAGTGTGCTACACCATGATGAAAACTTGTATTAGATGATCAACTTATCAACAATAATCCCAGGATGCCTTGCAGTAAGACGTATTGGCCACCTGGTGATTAAAATATGCAATTTCTTGTAGCCTCTATTAGGAAGTAACATTTACATCCCTTTTAGAATCTCTGCTTAATATCTTAGAAAACAGACAATCAGAAACTTTACATTAAAACATGGCAGTAGTTACCCTAAACAGTCATCTTCACTGAAACCCTTCAAAGCAGCCCAGGTTTACTTGGCCTGTTTGTGCTTCAGATCAGGGCGAGGTATACGTCTGGGGGTATGGACTCCTCGGCAAGGGTCCCAAGCTAGAGTCCAGTCCGTGGCCATCATTGCTACCTCCGCCTTTGTTTGGACGCAACGACTTCAGCCCCGACACTCGTGTTGTGGACATCAACTGTGGACTCAACCATCTAGCTGCTATCACAGGTGGTTAATGGTTTCACTTTCTCTTTGTATAATTTGTATACAGAGGTTGACATTACAGACCTTTAAAATTCCTTCCTCAACTTGTTTTTTTGCTTATCTCATTTCAGATTCGTTTCATGAAAAAAACAAACCTACCTAGTATCCACTACCACATGCTAGCTCATTTGTGCAAATTTGTTAATTAGTTTTTGTGAAGTCATCAGAACAAAAATACTTAATTATTTTTTATCGGATCCGGCAAAAGTGCTCCATACTATATACTATAACATAAGCTACGTTATTCACATTTTCGCAAGTTACCCGATTTAATGACTCATTTTTATTATAATAAAAATGTATTCACTCTTTTATTCAACTGACTGCACATATTACTGCACTTATTTGTTCACATGCTCCAGATTTTAACATCAGCAAACCTGATTCACAATGGACTAAATGAATTGAGGAGTTCTAAATGAAATCAAATCATTACATTCATTCTTTATATCACATATAGGTTGACAAACAACTTTCAGGAGTTACGCACGTCACAAGCAAACCAATGTTCGTAGTCTTTTGTGGCTAGGGCACCACCTAGTAAATTGTTGTCTGTCATAATTAGCGATGATTTTAACAAAAGTAAGCACTAATATTATACTGACTGTCCATGTTACGTAGCTATTCACACACTACAGATTTAAACGCCAACAAACATGATTCGCAATGGGCTAAATTAATCAAGGAGGGGGTTTTAAGTTACTTTTAATGAATGGCAAGTGAAGGATCGAGAACAATCAAAATTTTATCTAATTTTGTGCAAACATTTCATTTGCATAGGAGCTTGTGGAAACATATCAGCCATGTCTCCGAATGAGATTCTTCCACGGATTTTCACAATTTGAGTCTTGATTGTTGTGTTCCCCGAGATCAGTGCAAATCCTGCTGATATTCTGTTAGCAGGTATGTGGGTGGAGGGGGGAACTTCCCTTTTTTAAACAGAAGTGTTTCCCTGTTTATACAGAATATGCACCTTTGCGTAGTTGTTCTTGTTTGCCCATGAGCATGTTGACAGAATATGTTGCTGTTCTATGATAGTCATATGATACATCATGTGATCATGATCTTGTGTCTATCCTGTGTGTTGTTTTATCTGCAGACAATGGAGACGTGTATGTTTGGGGACATAACAAGACAGCTTGTCTTGGGCTAGGCCATGTCTTGGATCAGTTCTTCCCTTTCAAGGTACATGTTTGGGATGTGCCCATTTAATGTTTATCATATCATGCTCACATTTTAGAATATAAATCTTTTATAAAAAGCATTCTTGTATTACATGCAAGAAGACACATTAGCCATGTGTAGAAAGGTTGAAAAAATGCTTCAAGACAAATTTTAAATCTATTGATTTGATTTTAATCTAATTATTTGATAAAAACCGTTAATATTATTTATATAATCTTTATATTTAAACAGATTTTTCTGGTCTAAAAAACTTTTAGTGTACCAATATTTAAAAAAATATAACCAGGTTTTAACACACAACTGTTATTCTGTGATAACAAACCAACATTGTTTTATCACATTATTAATATGGCTGTGATTTAAAACAAAATGTAGTGATTTGTATAAATGATAAACATTTTTAAATGAAGTGATTTAAATAAATTATTTAAATTAACTTCTTTTAAATGACCAGCCCTGGCACATACACCCAGTGGTGTTATAATATGTTCACTGCGCATGCATTTGTAGGTGAACGTTCCTGCCGAGGTGCAGAAGGTCGCATGTGGTGTCGACCATACAGTCGTCCTCAGCAAGAGTTTCGCTTGACCACACAATCGAACACAGCGCGACTAAAATGCCACATTACAGGGTGATTCAAAGTCTGTTCACCCTAGGCGAAATAGAGACTAACAAAAGAATCAACTCCAGACGCAGAGACATCGCGACAAACTTTACACTGAATTTATTTGCATTCAAACACCATTAAATTTTGATACAAAATCTCATTGTTATTACATTCTGCATTTCTACAAAGTCCAACTTGGCCGTTCGTTTGCCAATTATATCATTCATGTGTTTTATCTGTGTGTGCTGACAACACGTCACTGTATATGCACGAGGAACTGCAGTGGCTCACAGTCACATGTTCACACTCGTCGATAGATCTCAGTGAGGATTGGTTTAGTTCGCTTGACGTTCTCCTCGTCTCCATGGAAGGGCAGAAACTTGATGAGTCCGTCCTTAATGACACTGGACGAGTCCTGCAGCTCCAGGTACTGCAGCTGGAACACAGCATATGGCCACAGTCAACACACCTGATCAACACACTGGGCCATGGTCAATGTACCTGATCAACACACAGCGCCATAGTTAACACACCTAATCAACATGCTGGGCCGTGGTCAATGCACTCAACCATGATGAACACACACAGCCATGATCAATACACTTGATCAACACAATGGAACACATTCAACACACCTTATCAACACATTGGGCCATAGTCAACACAATGGGTTATAGTCAACACATCTGATCAACAAACTGGGCCATTGTCAATGAACCCGATCAACACACTAGGCCATGGTTAACACACCTGATCAACACCCCAGGACATGGTCAACAAACCTGATCAACCCACACGACCACGTTTAACACACCTGATCAATACACTGGGCCAACCATGGCCAACACAGATGATCAACATACACATGATCAACATAGAAGCATCTTACATGAGACAAGGACCTTTTCGCACCTTGTACATGGAACATTTAAATGTCATATATTCTACAGCAGAACATGCCTAAAAATCACTGTCTGCAAACTGTAGATTAGTAACGAGACCTGTTTCCTGACGTAGTGTACAAGGTTCTCGAGATGGGCCATGTCTTTGCAATCCATCTCAAAGAAGTTTCTCCACAGCGCTCCCGCTAGAACAGTATCGTCACTGAGCAGACCCTGCAACCAGATGGCGCCACACTACAATCAATTTGTCAACCAATGGGTGATTGGCTACTAAGGGATATCAAAACCTTGATGTGTGGCACTACGGTGTACATGAAACTGATGTCATTTAACCTCAGACCCCTGTGTGCAATATCATATTCGCCAGATGGCACTTGAATTCAGTTGTCATAACACATAACTACCTGGTAGCACGCACTCAAAGTCGGCATGCTTTTGGGCAAATTCATCGATGTATGACATTAAACAAAACCACTTTTGTGTAGTGTCAAACATCAGTGTTTTGAGATCCTCCACAGTCCCTAATACTGGATGCCCTTTTAATGCTCACCATCAGAACGGTTTTGATATGTAATGGCAGGCACTTGATTTTTCCAAAACTGGCGTAGTTTGTTATCCATGATAAAAAGCACAAATTCAAATCTATTTTTACATTAAAATATTAAATCGGTGTGTTACTATAGACATGCCAGTGCAATATAAAGTCGGTAAACTGCTGAAATGATAAAACTCTGCCGTGTTCGTGTACACTAAGTAGTAACATGTGCTACAGTGTATTTTTACATGGAAATGTACACAGCTCGTACCACTGTTTGCTACAGAAAATCGAGTTGAGTTGAGTGATCATTACACATGATTTTAATGCCAATGTTTATGTAATTGATTGCCTTCACTTCTGATGTTATGTTTTTGCATATGGCTTCACTTCCAAAAATAGGGGGGATGCACTTCTATTGGAAACTATATGGTATGTGGAAGATATAATGTTACCGACCTCGTCATATGCAAACAATGTTGCCTTGAAATGTGCTCCTATGTTAATGATTCCATCTCTCCGTGACGTGAAGCTTGCACCGTCCTGTCAGAATCATAAATACAGTTCAACTTCACAGTCTCAAGACCAGAAAGGTTCACTTTGCCATTAAAAATATGTCAGCAGCTGTACCAATGACAAGATAGGTGGTGACCCTCTCCCAACAACCCCTGGTTACAAAACCCTGCATTCATTTCAGCAAACACAGTACTTTCTCACTTGGACATAAAAATGTCAACAAATATACAGTGTTATTCTGAATAAACATGCACCATCACCTGAGTGCAAACCATGCAGGATTATGTTCAACCAACCTAGGTATTTACCATAAATAACTGTAACAGCCGTGTATGGATTTATACCTGTCCATCAACCATGTATGAACCAACCATGCAAAGACGTCAAAAATACCAATTATGCACCACAAACGAAACTTGCCCCTAGCTTGCGTGTTCTCTTGTCCACGTCCAGCCACATGAACTGCATCAGCTTGTTGCGGACAAACACTCCTTCCTTGCCTTCACGCACCAGTCGCACCATACACATCCTAGGGACAGAGAACACTCTACAACCCAATCCAGGAGGGAAAAACCCAGGGGTAAATGATACGTAAGACTATAAGGTATAGTTTTAGTACTGCGATAGCATCAATGACTGTTGATGTTAGGTTGATGAATAAATAAAATGATCCAATAGAGTTGAAAAACATATTTATTTCTATTATTACACTGACACAAGTAGCCCTGGTGAATTGTTTTGCCAACTATCGTTACTACTGATAGTTCAGTGTACTATCAACAATAAATATCGATAGTTCAATTTACTATCAATATTATTGCATCGTCATATTGACTATTGCAATGCATCAATAGTTTGATGTATAGTTACACTCCTAGTAAATGTAGTTACACTCCTAGTAAATGTATAGTTACACTCCTGGTAAATGTATAGTTACACTCCTAGTAAATGTATAGTTACACTCCTAGTAAATGAAGGACAGTTTGACTTGAGTTAGGCTTTACTTCTAATTTTCAATTACATATAAATGTATTTAATTAGTTTACATTTAATTTAACTGGTTTTCAACACCCTAGTACGTGTACTTTTATATATTTTTTATGTTTCATTTTATGTAAAGCGCATTGAGGAAACTGCACTATATGAAATAAATTATTATTATTTGGGAGAATAAACATGCTGGACTGGAATAAATGATATTTCATCTAACCATGAATACTAGTTACACAGATAATTGCCTGCTTCAGCCTTCTTCGGTGTTGCGACCCGTGCTCAATATTGGCTACATTAAAACACTCCTTGCAACAGCTTAAAAAACACATTTAATAATTATACATCTGAAAACCGTGGTTAGTTTCAATATCAGAAGCTTACATGGTAACCAGGATTAGCCAACAAATACACAAGAGGGGCCACTATGGAGGGCTACTTGCACAGAAAATACGTACCTCATTTTCAGTAGCAGGAATTAGCTTAATGAACGAGTCCTGGTTACTACCTACGCATTAGTGTTTTTATTGCATAAAATGTCGCTATTTATGAACTGTCTAGTCTAACCTGGTACCACCAGGTGGCACTGGCGACTTACCAGATATGCAGCTCTGTGATTCTGAACCATGTGTTGAACGTGTCCGGCATTGCAAACTCTGCAGCAGAGATAGTGATCACAGCACACTGCGTTTAAAAGTCATCCGACACAACTTGTGCTTGCAAAGTCTGATGGCTTTTAGGTGCATGAACATTTGATTGTGTACGAACATTGAATTGTGCATGAACATTCGATCGTGTGTGAACATTTAATTGTGCATGAACATCTGGCTATGTAGACCGAGACGAACCTGCTGAAAACTGGTTGTGATCCACAAGTTCGACACAGCACAAGTAAAGTCTGAGGCCCGCGTTCTTCAGTATCTGCAGCACACAACAACAAGTGCGATTAATGGGAGTCTCCAGTAAAGAAACAAAAGAATAGAGTAACATATGTGCAGGGTATATTACCAGCCAAAATTATGTCATGCACACATTACAACATTACACACAGATGCATACATGCACACACACACGCAAACACAGGTAACAGAGTGGACGTGAAGACAAAAATTCTCTTACAATAAATATGAACCCACAACGTTGAAAGAAATTGTGATCAAAATGGAATTTCTTCTAACGGCATAGCAGTAACACTTTCATAAGTCTCGTTAATAAAATGCAATTATATTCTTATTGCAATGATTAGTCATCAGTAAAGACCCAGCAAGAAACATTCTGAAGGTACATGAATGTTATGCCCGTCAATTGTTTCGATGATTATTTATAACAAAACTATGCACTGCTTATTAAACCATCTGTGCATAATACTTAAACTATTCACACATTACAGATCTGAACATTAACTAACCTGATTCACGAAGGGCTAAATTAATTGATTTTCTTACTCAAAACACATACAACAACACACTCTTATTTTCCTACAGCATCTGTAATAATTTTACGCAGATATTTTAACAATAACATCACCACAAAAATCACCAAGCCCCACACCAGCTCAGACTGCTGGTGCAGGGCTGGGTGGAGCACAAAGATATTGTTTTCCTACCATTTTCCTGTATTTGAGTCTTGACGGCAGCCCAAGTCCCTGCCAGAACCGTCCCAATAGACCCGGACCTCCAGTCAGCGTTCCTGTGCTGTACAGCGTCCGACACTGTGACAAGAGTAAGTTACAGTAATAAAATATGGTTGTTATGTTGGTAAACAAACCTCAAGACTGGAAAAACATTCACTAACAATGCTTAATTATTAAAATGTTTTTAAAGTGCCATATATCTGGGACCAGCCCGTTCATAGGCGTGTAAAAATAATAAATATATAATATTACAGTTAAAAATATATAATAAAAAATAGAGTAATTCAGTTTAAGATTAATAAATAAATAAATTATCATAGGAGATAAATAAATTATTATAGGAAATAAATAAATAATTAAAATAGCTTAATCTATGTGTGACCAGTGACCCACCCATGTCAGATATTTCAATTATGTTTTCAAACATATTGAGTATTGACCCTGCATTTACACAATCTGTAGATAATTTGTTCTGTTCAGTTATCGCCCTCTGTGAAAATCTAAATTGTTCTACACTAACAGTCTACACATCTACTACCTTTGTATAAAGTAATTGACCTGACTGATAAAGCATGTGATAATTTCTATGACTATTTCCTGGGTCAACTAGTTATATTTATAATAAATCCCAATGTCATATGTAAGTACGATGCCCAATGAGTCACATAGAAGTCAGACTGGAAGAAATAAAAAGAAGCATATGCTTACCTATTCAAAATTAAACTGATGGTACAATTTCCAATCAACAAACCAAACCTATTCAAAATTTGATTAACATTAAACAAACTAGTGCTGTCCATGGAGTGTGAGGTACAACAGGGTCACAAGAACAGTTTGTATGACAGGGTCACAGGGACAGTTTGTATGACAGGGTAACAGGGACAGTTTGTATGACAGGGTCACAGGGACAGTTTGTATGACAGGGTCACAGGGACAATTTGTATGACAGGGTCACAGGGACAGTTTCCACACACCAATCCCCAAAAAATCAAAACTTTGACCAACATTAAAATTATGTGACCAGACGTTATTGCATGGACTACCAGTACACACAGCACATAGACTACCACGGACTCCTGCATTAACCCAATATTGGGGTGTTTGGAGTATAATCACTGGAGACTCACGTAAGTTTGTGGATGTTGCATGTGTAGTCGACCATATCCAACACAGGTGGTGCGTGGCAACACTTGTCCTGTTTCATCTTCCCGGAAGGACTGTCAGGAAACAAAAACGCTCTAAGGTCAGGCACAAATGGGTTGATTGGACTGAGCGTTTATTCACAATCATGGTGGCTGTTGTTACCACACTTTGCAAATACAACATACATTGCATAGGTATTAATAGATATGCAATTAAACTGACTAGGAAGTTTACTTGATGAGAACAGGTTAATCTCCTTGTTTAAACTCAAGTGAATGCAATGTATAGACAGCATTATACAACTGTACCTCAATATTACGGTCACCATGATTGGGACTGGGTCAAAGTGACCTGAATAGTGAGGTGACTGTATTAGGGTGGAGTAATGCCCCGTACTTTAGTGTTATGGAAATAATTTGGGACTGTTTCAGGGTGTATAACCGAGGTGGTTGTACTACCAAGATGATCGTAAAGCAAGGTTCGACTGTATTATCAGCAGAACCCTGCAGACAATTGTTGCCCACCATATAAGATATACTGTCTGTATACTGATAATAGTAAATATCAGTAGTTTGTCAGATCGTGTATGCATATACATATTATTACAGTGTATTTTAGAATAAATCGTTAATAAGCAGTTAGACCATATATTTGTCTTGTTCAGTGAGTGAACATGAGTCTGTATGTAAACATTGACTGCCTCCTTCAGCTTGTCCGATTTGTTACAATAATTATAATATTGAAAGCTGCAAATTATAAAAAATTATTTTAAAATGCAAAATGTTAATTTTCAACATATCGGAAATGGCATTGTTGATCGTTAACATCAATAATTTCAACAATCAATAATCTATTTCCAATGAACAGCACAGTTATAATAATTTGCAACAAGTGAAATTTAGGTATAACGAAACAATACTGTGTTGCTAAACTTGCTATAATTGTCATATCAATGACAATGAAAGTAAACAGTAAACTCTATCACTATTAGTATTACTTAGTTTTTTCTTTTACTATTACATTTTAACTTGTATCTTATTTTTTAGCCATTTAGTTCCGACACAGATCAGATGTGTATCGGAAGGGCAGAATCGATGCATGTTTTTAAGCCCTCGTGAGCTATTCGACACAGTGACACTACGTCTACAAGCACGTTGCCAACTCAACGTTGTCGGACTGGGACTTCACATCGTCTGGACTGTTTGTTGACCGTTATTTACATCAGGTAGTTACCATGTTATCGCCCACTTTAACCAGGCTTTCCACTATGAACGACACAAAATATTGGGTATTTGCTCACATTATTTGAGATAAGCCTAGCTGAAACTCGTAAACATAATGCTTGTTCTGCTGTTTGTAAACGTGAAAGAGTAATCAGTTTTCTGAGACACGCAGCCATGTCCTCCGTTCGAACTTCGGCCAAGCGTCCCTGACCTTCGGAAGCAGAAGTTTACAAGTAAATGGAAAACATCAGGACTTCACGTCTGTAAGCGAGCCAATTTTTTTTACATGAATACATCAAGATTGCCGTCCAAAGTAACACACTCCAGTCCAAATGGCAAGTGGACAACGAAGCCATTGGTCTACGTCTGCGCTTAGTTTTCATACGTCTTTGATAATATGGATCTAAGCTCCCGGGTGTCACTAAAACAAAATGTTTTATGACCAGTTTTCAATGATTTCCACAGCGCGTCTGCTGTATGTTGAAGTGGCGCAAATAATACTTTTCTCTTAACAATACCTTAAATTTCTGGTGTGTATATAGTCGCATCTGAAGGAGAGATGCTTGTATGTTTTTATTTGTGTCGACACTAATTGATCCGGATTCCGTAACATTGTAACTGATCTGATATCTCCAATGTTTACAGCTGTTTTACCCGGATACATTGGCATTTGCTCGTCTACCACCACGTGTTGGCTACATCCACGCCCATATCATATGTGCTGCGCTGTGATCAAAACACTGTATTGCCCGAAAATGCCTTACCCAAAATTGTAAATGCGAACACACTTATATTTATTACAGTTATTAATGTGACTAACAACATCTCCAAACTCTAGATAACCGTCCGTTTTCTCATTGATTTTAGTTCGTTACGGTATCCTTGGCGTGGCGTGACCGCGGTATAAGCCTATTGCCATTTGCCAATCATGTTTATATGTATGTATGTATGTATGTATGTATGTATGTATGTATGTATGTATGTATGTATGTATGTATGTATGTATGTATGTATGTATGTATGTATGTATGTATGTATGTATGTATGTATGTATGTATGTATGTATGTATGTATGTATGTATGTATGTATGTATGTATGTATGTATGTATGTATGTATGTATGTATGTATGTATGTATGTATGTATGTATGTATGTATGTATGTATGTATGTATGTTACATGCCCGTCCTCATGGGGGTTTGAAACGAAACTCCCTTTTGAGAGAATTGTGTCTAACTGTAATTTTTTTCAAAAATCATCTCAGAAATCCCCGGCTGATTGTGTATGCTCGAACCCCCTTTTCAAAACACGAGTACTATGATCAAAATTGTACTGATATCTCGAGGTACATAAAGCTTCTTCGACACGTTACAGGTAAACGATGGGGGCGGAGTCGTGTGTTGAGCATGAGTTTGTTGACGTGCACGGCGTGTCTACGTACTTGACTCGGTGCGACAGTGCACGCAGCCGTCTCACCATCCTCGTCATACCAGGTATACCACACAAACTGTCCATAATGCAGTTCATGGTTCTAGTTCTTGGCACATACCAACACAGCTAATGGTGCTAACAGTGGTAATTGTCTGAATTGCAATCTTTGTAATTTAATTACCGTTACCTATTTCCATTAGTGAGACAACTGTAAATATTTAATTATGAACCGAATTATGAATGAGTTCTGGTTGAAAATACTTAACATGTATCAAATTAATATTGTTTTCTAAACAAATTGCAGTTGTGTCAAAATAATATATCAAGGAAATAGTACGGTTCAAACTGTACAACATATATTTCATGCTAAGTACTTGTGCGAAGAAGAAATATATTGTTTAAAATTAAACTTCAATGCTGGCGGTGCGTTAGTTTGTACCAAGTAATAATGTTGTACGCTGCGTTATATAGTGTATTTGCATGTTTTATTCATGCAGTTAAAATTGTGTCGTGTCTTAGGAAACCCCGGAGTGGCTACATACTATGACGCATTTACCGCCAGCATCCACAGACGATGTGCCAACGTGAACGTTTGGTGCGTGTCACATGCTGGTCACGTACAGTCACCACACAGCGACAACAACGGTCAGTTGACTATGTGTGCTCGCACGTCTACGGCGTTAATGAAAAACTCCACTTGAAGACGACCAACCTTAGTATATAATATGTTGGATAGAATCAGACGTATACAGTTTGACTTATGACGGAAACAAATAATGGATAATGCCAGGAATACTCAACACACGTCTAGACATTTAATATCTCTATCATGGAAGCCCTCCTATTTCTTTCTTAATTTTATTGCAGTTTCGAATTTTAAAACGTGGCTTTCTTTTGAAGACGATTATTCCGTGGAAAGGGATACTTCTGAAACCCCGGTTCTGCTAAATCACCGTCTTTTACAGGACTGTCGGAGGATTTCTCCAGCCTAGACGGCCAGATCAGACACAAGAAGTACTTCATAGAGGAGTACGTCCCGACAGACAATGACCTACTCCTCGTCGGCCACTCCATCGGTTGCTTCATGATCCTGCGACTTCTCGACCTGCTTCCCCCGGGCCGCGTCTCAAAGTGTATGCTTCTCTTCCCGGCTGTCGAGAGACTGGCACTGACTCCCCAGGGCAAGCTCCTCAACCCGTTCGTCACCTACTTCCGCTGGCTAGCCCCATTGCTCGCTTATCCCTTAAAGTTCGTTCCGGCAAGGATAAAGGAGGCGATCATAAACTGGCACTTCCGCGGCCGCGCCGTGCCGCCGTGCGTCACGGACGGGACGATACAGTTGCTCCGGTCCAGCGTCGTCGCCAGCGCGCTGCGACTGGTGCACTCCGAGTTCGCCGCTCTGGGCAACGCCGACTACGACCTGATCGGGAAGCACGTCGACCGTCTGACCTTCTACTACGGCGTCGACGACCACTGGTGTCCTCGCGGCTACTACGACGACATGAAGGCGACATTCCCGGACGCTGACATCCGGCTGTGTCGGGGTGCTTTCCGACACGCCTTTGTCATCGAGGAGAGCGAACAACTCGCGGTGATCGCCAGTCGGTGGATTGTTGGGAAGGCGGATGTGTCAGCGACGTAACGGAACCAACAGGTGCAACTAACTTGAAGGGCACGAACCACAGTCAGAATCCGTCCGCCATTACACAGATAAAGAGTCCCAAGGAAAAAATGGATTGTGCAGTTAGGGTTTATTTGTGAGAGCAGAAATTGTGTGGATGAGTGAGTGGAAGTGATGTTTTTGTGCACAGTAGCATCTAAACTTTGAATTGATGCCATTTGTCAGTAGGTATACCAGTTGCGTAAGGACACAGTGGCCATTAGACAGGGTGTACTCATATTTTGGAAACCGGGGAATTTCATGGCAGAAATGCAGGGGTGTCATGCATTGAAGCAATTTGTGCGAAAAGGAGGTATGTCATTTTCACGAATTTCATACACCAGGTGTCTTAGTGGGTCTGTCATATGCTGTGAATTAAAAACAATTGTAGGATAAATTTTCAGTATAGGCGCAAGAACATTATAATGGTCGTCTATGGGAAAAGTGACTGGTCCGTGACCGGAATACTCAATGAAGTTTTCAAGGTGCCTCGTGAGCTGCCTGGAAGACCCAGAAGAGAAATGTCGTCCAGTGCGGACACTATTATGTTGCACTGTGACATCTTTGGTGGTTTCATCGTCACATTCAGTGGCGTAGTGACCCGGGGGGTGCACTAGCTCGCACCCTGGCGCCAGATCTGGGGGTGGGGGCGCCAAATCGACAGCCAACTTACCCATCAAGCGAATAACATCATATTAAAAATCGGCGATTCTGCTGTCGTACAACCTAGGTTGGGTATATTAGTAATTTGTCGTGCAGCGTATTTGTTATTAGATACGTTATAAATAGTTAATTCATGATTAATTTTGGCCTGTATTTCACGTAGGTGACAAGCAAATAATGTGACATACTTGACTTGATTTATACCCCTGTACTCCGTGTGGAACATAGGTCGACCACAAGCTTCCTCCACTTGTCCCTGTCTCGGGACAAAACTTCCAGCTGACCCCAGGAGTGTTCAAACGACCGCCCTTCAGTCTCCACAGACCTTCTCCAGGTGGAGCAAGTAATGTATTAACGTATAAACAACGGCAGTTTTTGTGAAGTGTGGCGTTCTGTCGACAGTCGGCGCTGACAGTGTTTTGGTCACGCGATTGACAATTAGCGTACGATTCGGTTTTGCTGTGTGATGCGTCCTGCTTGATGGGGGGGGGGGCTAAATTGTGTATTGCACCCGGGCGCTGACTATGTCACTGGTCACATTACCGGTCGTCTAGATACGTAAACCCCCGAGTGATAATCGGGGTAATATTTACGTAAACGTTCTTGACGTCACTAGCTACATAAACGATAGTACGCAGTAAATACTGCGACTGCAGGCGATATGTGTGGATTTTGTTACCGACGAATGAAAATGGACTGGAGATACAGGGGCTTATGTTAAAGCATCACATATACTGTTCGTGATGTAAGTTAAGACAAATTGGTGGAATAACTGACCAGAATTGGAACAAAATGGCCGCGAAGCGTTTCTTGTTTTATTATGTTTTATTTTACCTACGAGAGCATTGAACAATACAGTCTGATGTATAAACCGCGGCATCATATCAGTGGTCACATTTCCAAAATGACAGTTCCATCACCAAGAAAGCGAATCAAGGGCAAACGCAAATATCAGACAGACTTAATGATTCATATATGTACAGAAATTGTAATTAAAATACGAATTTAAGCAAATTGTTTAAGCTGTTGATCGATATTCATCCCGGAAGAATGATTGCACGTGCAACAAGGATTTAAGCAATTGAGCGTAGGGCCTACTAATACTAACGTAGGGCCTACTAATACTAACGTAGGTCCTACTAATACTAACGTAGGCTTAATTATTCTAATGTTGCTGCAACAATCGTTGTTTTCACAGTCGAAACTATCAACCGTGACTTTCAACGTAGTTTCCGTACGACCGTTTGCTATCGGTGTATTAACTAAGAGTACTATTTCGCAAAGCTTTTATAGTGAGTGTCGTGTCGTGTCTCCAACGCGTCACTATCTTCCGGAAGTGCAGACGATCGGGTTATTCGCCATTATCTGGACGGTCGATGACAACAGTGATGCTAGCGTTGCAGACCACCGACGTATCGACACGAGGTGGGACGGGCCAGCTTTGTCGGCGGCGAGGCGTTGAAGTCGTAACAACACGTGGCAGGCCTAGAAAAAGAACGATGCAATCTACAGCAAATTGACTCTCGCTACGACAATATAATTTCAATTGGGGTCCACAGTTGTTCTACCTGCTGTTTCATTCTCGCGAATAGCAAGACACGGACGGTATTAGTTATCTTGCTTTTGATAACGTACGCACGCACGCACGTACGCACGCACGCACGCACTCACTCATGCAGACATAAACATGCATACATACATACATACATACATACATACATACATACATACATGACTACATAAGTACATACATACATACACACATTACTACATAAGTACATACATACAGACATGCATACATGCACACACATGACTATATAAATACATACATACACACATTACTATACATACATACATTCATACATGCACACATACATCACTCGCTTTCGGTCGCATTTACGACCATGGCTGCTCGCTTGGTTCACGTTGCATGAGTCCACTCCAGGTCGGTTTGTCTTGGGCAAGCGTGTCTTTGCTGGGTCACATTCCTGTGAGTCTATACCTTTTTTCTTCATCTTTTTGTCTAAGTTTGGGGCAACGTCCGCTTCTAGTTCCTTCAGACAGTCCCTTGGAGTGCAGAATTTGCTTAGGAAGTTTGTTGTCATTCATACGAGCCACATGAACTGTCCATATGAGATTGACTTTTATCAGAAGCTGTTCCGTGCACGGAGTGTTTGCTCTTCTGGGTGTTTCCTTGTTGGTTATATGATATCTACATGTTATGTGATCTCTCCATGTTATGTGATCTCTCCATGTTATGTGATCTCTCCATGTTATGTGATCTCTCCATGTTATGTGATCTCTCCATGTAATGTGATCTCTCCATGTTATGTGATCTCTCCATGTTATGTGATCTCTCCATGTTATGTGATCTCTCCATGTTATGTGATCTCTCCATGTTATGTGATCTCTCCATGTAATGTGATCTCTCCATGTTATGCCGATGGTGGATCTAAGGTGTTTCATATGTAAGGCATTCAACTTGCTAACTTGCCCTCTGTACACTGTCCATGCTTCAGCTCCACAGAGCAGCGAAGAGAGCACGCACGCACGCACGCACACGTTAAGAGAGCGGGAGAACAACCAGACGTCACTTACCGGTATCTCCTGACGATGCGATGCCGACGACGACGTAAGTAGAACCGCTTAAAGCGTCGTCTCACGAGGAAGCGGTACATCTCGCGTTGAACCTGTCGGCACGGCGTCACGTTACAGGCGTCTCGCTGCGTCTGCACCCTGGTGGACAAACCGAACAGTGCCCGTATAACAACGGCAACTATGCTATACACCGAATTAAGTGCCAAGTCACCAGGACGCAAATCAAAGTCAAGTCTTCCTCACTTTAATACAATGTGCAACAACCGTGCATGAGCATTTAATAGGGGAAGGCAGTGTTAGTTGAGCCACTGGGTTAGTTGAGCCCCCATGTTTCTCAGGAAATTACAACAGCGACATATACATGGTACCACCCAGTGATTGAACATGTTATTAGAACACGATTGACATATAATAGGTTACATTTGTCACAACGGCCAGAACATGTGAACTAAATGTATGTTTTTTTGATGTTTTTCGAAAATTGGTAATTGTGATTAATATCTGCTGGTTTGTAAACTGTCAACGCACGTGACCAGACTTTATTATTTGTGCACATAATACAAATAGTTTAACTATGTACAGAGAAGAAAATAATTTACATCTCTTCGCGCATTAATGATGAGTTGATTAAATAAGCTTAATTGTCGAAACGGGGCTAGTTGAGCCACCCAAGACCCAAGGGAGGGTTAGTTGAGCCACCCAAGGCCCAAGGGAGGGTTAGTTGAGCAGCGGTTAAAGAACAGAGACGAGGAATTAATTTTTCCGATTAAATTGGGATATCGGATAGCTACAAGGCAACTTGACACTAGTGACACTTTTTTGCGATTGGCATATAAGTCTATATTAATTAAGTGTGTCGACTTGTCAGAGACGTGTTGTACCCATTGGGTAGAAGTGTTGGCTGAGTTGTTATGATTGTTTTTGTGCAAGGCCTACGTAAATTATATAAATAAAGCATTTACGCAAATTACGCTAAACTGTGGCCCAACTTACCACACACCAAGTGTTAGTTGAGCCAACTTACCAACCCTATTTGAATCAGCTATATATATATAATTATCTATGCATGCTAAATATATTATTTTGGTATAAAATTATCTACTGATAATCATAGTTTATGTGAGTAAAACCAATTTTGACTTATGAATCTGATTGCTCCCTAAACATCAAAAATAATTTTTTTAAATGGCTCAACTGACACAACCTTCCCCTACAGGTAAGCCTCAACCATGGAACAAACTGCCAATGTCAGGCATAGTCGTTCTACCGCAGCTTGCACTATCGTATTGCTGTCGGCTAACCGGCGTCGATCGAAATTTGGGTTAGGTGTAACGACAGGGTTTCGGTCAGACCACATTTGTCTATTTACTACTGGTTAACGTTCTTTCGAGGGTGGCACCATGACACCACGATGACATCACGATGACACGTGACGATACTTACACTCTGTTCCAGTAGTAGTCGCGGCAGATGCGGTATCGCCTGGAAGTGCCACATCCTCCACACGACCGGCTACACCGGCTCCACCGGCTCCAACTGCTCCAGTTGCGGCAGCCTGCAGTAGAAGGAGGACGGACCCGGGTTGATGGTAGGCGAATAACGTGGCAGTGATTTTGAGTGACTTCAAGGATTTTTGCACCTTGAAAAACAGTTCTGAACACCTATGGAAAGGGGCACACGTGGGAACTGTTACACCAGCGCTGCGCACGGGCTTAACTTTCTAGCTGCTGGTTGGCAGCATATGCACGTGTAACGTACGTCCGTGGAAGCATCGCCGATGTACGAAGACAGAATCCAGTTCAGTTTGGGCGACACGTGACGGGGACCGTCTTCCGTGTTGATTTTCTCTGGAAAATTGTAGAATTCGACGAAACACCCCCTAGAAGTGGTTGCTGAATGTGTCTTTATACTAGGCACACACAAGCATGGGCGACTCACAAAGCCATACCCAACCGAGGCCAAGACCAAAAGCTATGAGCGTGCGTACGTACATACGATATCGTTTGATCACATGTTTTGTTTGTTTTAAAACTACGAGTTCGTGACAAAGATTAGGGGCTGAATATGGCGGGCTCGCTTGGCTAAATTTTTGCGCACCATGTCTGTGGTGCGCACTTACCTCTGCAATACGTTGGCGGATCCGTCGTCGTTGTTGTAGTCCGTGTGGTCGTAGTTGTTGGTGTGGTCGTTGTTGTTGGTGTGGTCGTAGTTGTTGGTGTGGTCGTTGTTGTCGGTGTAGTCGTAGTTGTTGGTGTGGTCGTAGTTGTCGGTGTGGTCGTAGTTGTTGGTGTGGTCGTTGTTGTCGGTGTGGTCGTAGTAGTTGGTGTGGTAGTAGTTGTCGGTGTGGTCGTAGTTGTTGGCGTAGTAGTTGTTGTTGTTGTTGGCGTGGTAGTTGTTGTTGGTGTGGTCGTAGTTGTTGACGTAGTAGTTGTTGTTGTTGTTGGTGTGGTAGTTGTTGTTGGTATGGTCGTAGTTGTTGGTGTGGTCGTTGTTGTTGGCGTGGTAGTTGTTGTTGGCGTAGTTGTAGTTGTTGGTGTGGTAGTTGTCGGTGTTGTCATAGTTGTTGGTGTGGTCGTAGTTGTTGGTGTGGTCGTTGTTGTCGGTGTGGTCGTAGTTGTTGGTGTGGTCGTAGTTGTTGGTGTGGTCGTTGTTGTTGGTGTGGTGGTAGTTGTTGGTGTTGTCGTTATAGTTGGTGTGGTAGTTGTCGGTGTGGTCGTAGTTGTTGATGTGGTCGCAGTTGTTGGTGAGGTCGTAGTTGTTGGTGTTGTAGTTGTTTTCAGTGTAGTAGTTGTTGGTGTGGTAGTTGTTGTCGGTGTAGTAGTTGTTGTTGGTGTGGTAGATGGTGTCGGTGTAGTAGTTGTTGTCGGTGTAGTAGTTGTTGTTGTGGTAGTCGTTGTAGGTGTAGTAGTTGTTGTTGGTGTAGTCGTAGTTGTTGAGGTTGTAGTTGTTGTTGGTGTAGTAGTTGTTGTTGGTGTGGTAGTTGTTGGTGTAGTAGTTGTTGGTGGTATGGTAGTTGTTGTCGGTGTAGTAGTTGTTGTTGGTGTGGTAGATGGTATCGGTGTAGTAGTTGTTGTCGGTGTAGTAGTTGTTGTTGTGGTAGTCGTTGTAGGTGTAGTAGTTGTTGTTGGTGTAGTCGTAGTTGTTGAGGTTGTAGTTGTTGTCGGTGTAGTAGTTGTTGTTGGTGTGGTAGTTGTTGTTGTTGTAGTAGTTGTTGGTGGTGTGGTAGTTGTTGTCGGTGTAGTAGTTGTTGTTGGTGTGGTAGTTGTTGTTGGTGTGGTAGTTGTTGTCGGTGTAGTAGTTGTTGTTGGTGTAGTCGTAGTTGTTGGGGTTGTAGTTGTTGTTGGAGTGGTACTAGTTGTTGGAGTAGTAGTAGTTGTCTTTGGCAAACAGGTAGGGTCGGCTGCAAACGAATAAATTAAATGCTAAATTAAATGTTTTATGGCAATGCATTCGCATAAAATATTGATTCGGTTTTTTTCTAAATATTACTTTTACCAAATGCATTGATAATTTACTTATATATGGCATTACACTCATAGATTGTTATTACTGATTTGACTGACTACGTTGCTTAATGAACGTATAATTAATTCTACCCCTTTCAGGTCACGGACCCTTTGCCACTGTTATTCTTGAGGGTGAATAAACCACATTCAAACAATTTATTATTTAAATCCACTAAGTTGGGTTCAGTGCGGTATAAAACTGATGGTTGTTTGTGCAGGAGAAGCGAGACCCCAAATAAAACAATCTCGACAACATCGAATTCTTTATCCAAGCAATAGAAAGTGTTCAGGGAATTATTGGAGATTCGACAAAAAGCATTCAAGGCCTGTCTCCAGACGTTTGTAGAGGCTGTAAACAAGAGAGTAGACGAAGTAATATTTGAGCATGGAAATGCCACATCAGATCTCAGGGCATGCCTGGAATACACTCAGGCGCATGCGTCAAACCTGAAAATAAACCACCAGGAAGTGGACAAAGGTGACAAGATAAAAGAAAGTGAAGAAGCTGGCGCCGACCTCCAGTCGATTTCTGGTCACTGACTACTTGGAGAACCAGCTACGAAGAAACAATCTATGAATAAATGGCATTCCAGAAACATTCAACGAAACATAGCAGCAGACCGAGAACTTGGTTCGAAATCAACTAACCACAGCATTGGGATTAATAGCAGAAACGGTGTCGAAAATAGAAATTGAGCGGGCACATCGGATCCATACATCCATGTCCAAATGGGAAGGGGAAAACAAGGACTGTTGTTGTACGGTTTCCAAGATATAAAGACAGGGAATGCGTCCCCTGGCAGGCAAAGAGAAGAAACCTAAAGGAATCTTCTTCAATGACGACTTGGCGCCAAGATGGTGGAAAAGTGGAAGGCTCTACAACCGTGGATGAAAGAGGCCAGAAGCGAGAGAAAGATCGCATACATATCGTTCGACAAACTTGTCACCAGGGATGCTCTGGTGGCGAAGTAGACTGTGGTGCCTACATACACGGACTGTCTATCGGACTTCTTGGACTTCTTAAAGGACAACCGAACAGTATTGAACCAACTATAATTAACGGCTTACCACGTTCTCTTTGGATACGTGAACGAGGTTGGTCAACAAATTTACTTGTTTAACATGGTTTCATATGAATAAGACTTTTTTTATTTTAAAATTACAGTATTCAAATGCCTATGCATTTTATGCGCTTATACCAAGTTTTCATAATGTTTTGTTCTGTTAAGATTCTGGTAAACCTCATTGTGTTGAACGATGCATATGTCATTTTCCAATATGACATTTATTTATCAATGTGATCAATAATGAACATATCCTGCGAAACTTAACATTTTAAAAATAGATGTGAATGATGAAGATGGTGAACTTGACACATTTCATCAGTCACCTTATTTTGATGATGATGATTTAATTAATCACATCAAAAACAAGCAAGACATATCTATAGAACTAGGTTTAAACTTTCAGAGTTTAAGTGCAAAAATATATTCAATTATTATTAAGCTAGACATCCTTAGAAACAATGGTTGTGAAAATAGTGCTCTTTGTCTAAATGAAATGTGGCTTAAGGATGATTCTGACACGTCTTTGTTACAAATAGATGGTTACACTTTGATATCCCAAGGTAAAATATGCAGTGGCCAGGCTGGCGTAGCAATATATCTAAGTAACATATACAACTATAAATCGTTAGTTTTTTTGGATATCTATAAAAAGTCAAACAGCTGGTGTCCCCAAGGGTCTATTTTAGGACCACTCCTATTTATTATTATATATATTAATGACATAGCACTTTCTAGTGACCTATTTAAATTGATATTATATGCTTTTCCAGTACACTGAATAAATTTCAATATATAAAAAAAATTATATAAACTAGAAAAAAACGAATTAGCAAAAATATGCATATGGTTAAACGCTAGCAAACTTTCTTTAAATGTTAAAAAAAACACAATTTCATATATTTCACATATCTCAAAAGAAAATCAAATTTCCTGTGTTACAAATAGATGGGACAAACGTTGAATGTGTAAATTATTTAAATTTGTTAGTTATTACCATAGATATCCACTTAAATTGGGAGAGCCACAATTATAAGCAAAATAGGTAACAAATAATTAAAACAATTGGAATCTTAAACAAACTTAAACATGCATTTCCTTTGAATATATCATCTGTAATGTATAATTCCCTCATTCTTCCTAACATAAATTATGAATCATGCTGTCTTATTCCTAATTGTTGTATTTGAAAATTTTTAACCTTAAATACAGTTGAGTCTCATTTATCCTCACACTTTGGTCCATATTTGTTCTGGCCAGATTAACGAAGCTTGTGGATTGGTGAATCCCAGAAAAAATGAAGCTTGTCGAAATTACTCAACAAAGTGTATTACTGAAGAAAACGGATTATCGAAGATCGGATAAACCAGATATGACTGTATATTATTATTTATATTGCGCATGATTACGTCTGTATATACAGCTGTATGTTTACATATAGTACTGTAGTGATCATGTGACAGTGTAGTATTTATTTTTACTTTAGTTGGGTTTTTCCCATGATAGCCACATTTGATGTCTTAGTGGGAGTCTCCCTGACCTATCATGAATTTTTTATTGTATTTTCATACATGAGACTATATGTCTAATAAATACGCCTGATTCTGAGTCATTTAATTGTAGAATAACTACTGTTTGCTACCTTTACGCATTACATTCCGAAACGTAGAAGAGTTGACTCACGCTATTTAAAAGTACGTTCTTATATAGCGCGGTATCCAGTCCATGGGACCGTTCAGAGTGCTTTATACTTCACTTAAACGCCATCTCGACTTCTCTGAGAAACATTAAGCCACGCCACTTTATACAGTTGAGTGAACTGTGGCAACATGGGATGAACGAAATTGCTAAAGCTTCGAAACGGCAGCAAGAGGATTTGAACCCGGGTTCTCTAGATTTAGAGCTCGACATTCTAACTGCACGCTGCCGCGTCCCATCCATCGCCCCCCCTCACCCCCCAAAAAAAACAAAAACATGTTGGGACTTGGTCAGAGTTAAAAAAAAACAGCGCAACTGTTACGCGGTTGTTCCATCAGGAGTTCAAATAGCGAGAGGCCATTGGCCTGGAAGACGTACAGCAATACAGCTACTCACTTATCTTGTAGCACAACTTGAAGCCCTTGCGATACCTGGACGATGGTGTGAAGGCGTAACCGTTCGACGCCAGCGGGTACTCGGCATTGAAACTGACGGCCATCTTGTTTGACTCTGAAGTCAGTTTTCGTTTGCCGAGCATCTCCGGGCGTTGGTAACAGCAGAACCTGACATGAAACAGTGCAGACATTGGCCCGGTGAGACGCGCAGATCCGCCTGAAGATACAATCTAAAGGCGCTTCGAAAGCAGACGTCAAAAATAAGTAAATATATCATACGATACAATGGAACTTAGTTACGTGCATTGTGCAGGCATATCGGCATTAAAGAAGAATGGTGTAGAGGTATGTAAATGCCATAATGGTCATGGACATGGTAGAAGAAGGCAAATTATTTGAAAAGCATTTGATGTAATAACAAACCCAAAAAGATTGATTATTTGGAATGTATTATGATTTCGCGTGGCTATTAGCCTTATATGGAAAACATTAGAATTTACACCAATGTTGTTTTCACGGTTGACATTCACGATGTGCATGTGCGTGTGGATGTGTGCGTGTGTGCGTTCGTGCGTCGTGCGTGTTACAATGTATTTTTTAATAATAGGTCCATCCACTGGACCACTACGAAACATACCGTGGTCCTCGTAACGAGAGGTCTTCCGCATGCTTAATCTCGACCCAGTGGAAACAGGTGGGACCGCGTGAGTTGCAGTAGACCCTGAACGAGTCCTCGAACCAGGCGTCTATGGTGCAGCTCTCTGGCGCCTGAAGTATATCAGACGTCATGTGAAGTCAACATGATTGCAATAGTCACGAACACGAAACACATGGCAAGGCATGATTTGACAGATGGCGTTTCACATCCTAAACAGGAAGGAATTTAGTATCCACATTTTTAACGCCACAATGACTTGCCTTATCGCAGGTGTATCGGATAAAGCCTTCCCGTCACGCAAATTATTTATCAACGCTATGACTGCAGCACACTACTCAAACGTCACCCATATCGGGCCCGTCATCGTGATATTGAAGAGTGGGGTTCGAACGTATACAATCAGCAGGGGATTTCTGGGATGATTTCTGATAAATGTTACAGTTACATAAAATGGGGGTCGTCAACCCCCCCCCCCCGCCCCAGGACGGGCATGTCTATTTCCAGGGCGTTAACATAATATCGGGTAGATCTCCTCGAGCCTTGGGGAGTTAACCGGGAAGTTGACCCATCCAACTATAGAGGATCGATTAAACTCGCTCCCATGTGTCTCGGTAGATCACATAGTTCCTAGCTGTACCAGAAGGCCGCATATCCAGTCAACACAAGACAGAACACACACGCACGCACGCACGCACGCACGCACGCACGCACGCACGCACGCACGCACGCACACACACACACACACACACACACACACACACACACACACACACACATTTACCTATATTGTTGTGTTTCCTCGATAGATGTATTGTTGCAATTCCCTTTATCACAATAATGCTCTGTAAGGACATGAAACTTCAACGTGTGCAACACTGTTTGGCAAGGGTAGCGCAATAGAAGTAGTTTATATTGTATTGTATTGTATTGATGGATCAAAACAATGAATGTCCATATTCGTGAGTCAGATGATAGTGTAATAAACCCAACCAACCACATGGCGCAAATCAAAATGGACTTCCATTGTTTTGACTCTTCAACAGCGATAGGTAGATTATGATACCTTGATAAGCCAGTTGCATTTGTCACCGAGAGAGTACGAGCCGCCCTTGGAGTGACTGTTTGACTCGACGCATTGGGTCTCCTCCGTGTCTAGCTCGATCTTGTCCGAGTTGCTTGGACTGCACTCTGGAAGGACACAGTGGCCATTGATATCATGGGTAATGTCGTAACATGATTAAAGCGACCCTGAGCACGATGTCTTCTTAAACAATGCTGAAGAAACGTTATGTTGCCAGGCAATATTATTTTTAAAATTTATTGGCTAATAGTTTATTGTTGATGGCAATGTTGCCTATGACGAGATGTTAATGCAGCAATGCTTTACTGCTTGTGGAAGGAGAGCCAATATGGCTTTGACAAGCATCGATGTTTAGTTCGAGTGAGTGTCTACTAGTGTCAATGATTCGGCCAGTTTTGCCTGACTGGGGAGAATCTATCATCTTTATGATTAACCAGAGCGACTTTGATGTAGACTCTGTTGTACAGAGACGCGTAGCAGACGAAGAATGTTGAGACATCCGACCGAGATGAATGAGACGCAATGTTGCGAAGATATGTGCGCTGAGTGATGAATCTTGAGTAATCTCAGCCGATGCACCTCAACGAAATGCACCTCAGCTGGGGCCACGCTGCTAAGCAGGCAACACAGTGCAGACCGACATAATTGAAGAAGGCTTGTGTTTGTCTTATACGCCAGTACGCAAGACGAGGATTAAAGTAAGTCGATGTTTGCATCCCCACCGAGCACAGGGCCCATAAATAAAATAACTAAATGTGTTTCCTTGTCAACGAGGACATGCGACTCTACGGTGGTACAGTGCAGATTAGAAGACGTGTGGTTTCTCGTGATATTTGTAATATTAATCGAACTGTGTATAAGGTCTGGCGACGTGAACAATGATGTTCTACCGTCATTCGTACACGAACACTTCGGTGAACTATAACATCGGGCTGTCACTAATGCCAGCCACCATTTCGACAAACTTACTGGCAATAAGTAACAACTAAGTCATGTTGGCACAATATTATTTATCTAGCTATCCAATGCATAACATTCAAGCAATACATTATCGATCTACCAAATGCGCCTTTGGATGAAGTACTTACGGCCTTTGCCTTCCCCGGCATCGTCACAGAGCGTTCCCCCGAGTCCCTCTGGACAGCGACACTTAGAACAGTCCTTGGGGTCCGTGTAGCCGTTGTTCTTACAGTCGAGCTTTGTCTTGCACACGTCTACAACAACGGTCAAGCCAACGCCGATGGTCAACGTGTCACCAGCTGGACTAGAGGTACCGCAGCACACCACAGGGAGTCACGTGATAAGATGCAGATACTGCAGTGGCAACTAATTACTATTGCTATCACATAAAAAAAGAATGTACTACAACCACTACTGCTGCCTTTACTTTTAGTTACTGCTGCTGCAGCTGCCACTACAACAACTATTACTACGTATGTTGATCGTTTTAGTCGTGTTACATCAAGTAGTGGTAAAGGTGATATTAATTAAGACTATACGACTATGACGAAAATATGACAATGTCGACTATTACGATAACTGTTGCGATGACAATAATGACGACGACGACAACGAAGAAGACGACGACGACGCCGACGACTATGCTGATGATGACGATTATGATGACGATAATAACAATGATGATGGTATATACATTACCGTCACAGTATACGAGATTAGCGAGTTTGGCGTCGTAGAATGAGAGTCCCACTCGTTGTCCGATCGTCTCCTGATACAACTCGTCCTTCGTCGTGATCGTGTATTTACTCGAGCGTCTCGCAAAATCCTGTTTCATTGAACACATGACTTTGTATATATATTTACGCATGAACCGTATAACAGGTATTAATTATGACAAATACAATTCGAACAAGCTTCAAACGTGTAAACAGGTTGTTAGACGCGAGGCCCGAATAAAGACCTATACAACATATATCTGTATGCTTTCAGAAACACTCTTGGGTGTTGAAATTATGAACCGGTTTAAGTAATAAAAAACTAAACATTAGGTGGTATTGATTTGGTTATATCATCCTCGCCGCCAAAGGTTATATTTGGTTATATCATCCTCGCCGCCAGAGGTTATATTTGGTTATATCATCCTCGCCGCCAAAGGTTATATTTGGTTATATCATCCTCGCCGCCAGAGGTTATATTTGGTTATATCATCCTCGCCGCCAAAGGTTATATTTGGTTATATCATCCTCGCCGCCAGAGGTTATATTTGGTTATATCATCCTCGCCGCCAAATGTTATATTTGGTTATATCATCCTCGCCGCCAGAGGTTATATTTGGTTATATTATCCTCGCCGCCAAAGGTTATATTTGGTTATATCATCCTCGCCGCCAGAGGTTATATTTGGTTATATCATCCTCGCCGCCAGAGGTTATATTTGGTTATATCATCCTCGTCGTCAGAGGTTATATTTGGTTATATCATCCTCGTCGTCAGAGGTTATATTTGGTTATATCATCCTCGCCGCCAGAGGTTATATTTGGTTATATCATCCTCGTCGTCAGAGGTTATATTTGGTTATATCATCCTCGTCGTCAGAGGTTATATTTGGTTATATCATCCTCGCCGCCAAAGGTTATATTTGGTTATATCATCCTCGCCGCCAGAGGTTATATTTGGTTATATCATCCTCGCCGCCAGAGGTTATATTTGGTTATATCATCCTCGCCGCCAGAGGTTATATTTGGTTATATCATCCTCGCCGCCAGAGGTTATATTTGGTTATATCATCCTCGCCGCCAGAGGTTATATTTGGTTATATCATCCTCGTCGTCAGAGGTTATATTTGGTTATATCATCCTCGCCACCAAAGGTTATATTTGGTTATATCATCCTCGCCGCCAGAGGTTATATTTGGTTATATCATCCTCGCCACCAAAGGTTATATTTGGTTATATCATCCTCGTCGTCAGAGGTTATATTTGGTTAGATCATCCCCGCCACCAAAGGTTATATTAGTGACAGGGACCAGTGACGTGTAACTTACAGTACACAGTTTCTGTGCAACAGTTGGCACCTTTCTCTGGGAAAGTAGCAGGGACATTGCAATGGAAAATAGTCTAACATTTTAAAAGGTATTGCGTTGGTACATCTAGAACGGGAAAGGGGGAGAAGAAGAAGAAGCTTAATAATCGTTGATTTATTCTCTTGACGTAATTCTACGTTCCGCGTATGTATGTGAGATAATGAAAGGAACAACAGTATGATGTAGTTTTTCGAAGACAGACCTACGTATCGGATATTCACGTCAGTGTCCATGGATGTCCATGAAGGAGCGTTCTGCCATTGAAATGAGATGCCATTGATTCCGAATAGAGCCTACACGAAATAATCCGTGGCGCTTAATCGCAGATCAGCCGATTGCTGCGTTCTGGTGCTAGCATTGTGATTTCTAGTTAATATCAGTAAGCGGCATTGTTGGTGCGATGTATTATTTGCTGAAACAGTAATTCTTTAATTATATGTGCTCTTGTTGTTGTCGTGGATACATAATTGTTTTGACTCTCATTTAAAGCATAAAATTACGTGTTGTACTTCCGCCGACACTCAATCCCATGATGCATTGTGTTTATATACGACCGCCGTCTAGCGATCAAAAACATGTCATTCCAGGTACCAACTAATGTTCCGTCACCCATCATCATAAGACCTGACTACCTACGGGTACCTGACTACCTACCTTTGACCCGTAGTGCATGACTGAGCCGTAGTCGTACGGCACGTGCTTGTCTTCACTGTTGCGTGTCGACTGCTTGGAGAACTGCGACAAGTACCTGCTGGCGATGTTGCTCCGCATGATATCGACGTAGGAAGTGCGGTCTGGTCGCGCTTGCTCGTGCCAGAAGCCGATGGTGTGCCCGATCTCGTGCGCCGGGATGCCCAGCTGCAGGGTTGGCGACACCGGTTAAGTTGAACATTTGTGACACATCGGCAGACACAGTTGCAGGGACGATGTTTAAATATCCATTATACGCATTAGTGAAATAGTTTATAGCTTTGAGATATTGTATGAACATTTGTATGACTAACAAAAATACCCATCTTGCGGACGAGATAACATGGTAGTTCATAAATGACTGTCGGATATTTACACAATTTCAGGATACCCGACATTATCACAGAAATATCCATCTATGCCTCGGTACTTGGTGATGCCAGTCAATATCTTGATGGCTTCTTGGAATGTAACTCTCGAATTTGCGACGGCAGTTACTGGCAGTAATAGTAACAGCTAGCGAGGCCTTGCCCTTGTATTACGTAACTTGGAACACTCGTAGAAAAACAACAAAGAGTAATTCGATTGTTCGCAGAAAGGACAATAGCGGGGTGAATTTCGAACAAATAAAACTGTGATGACCCGACCGTGGGGTCGTAGATGAACCCCTGAAAGTTAGGAGGAGTGGCATAACATACATACATACAAAAACATGCTAGACTGTAGTAAGATTACGTTAATGAAATCGAAACAATGAGTGTTCCTTACCTGGCCCGTGCAGCCCTTCGTCTGCAGGTTGATGAGCTGTGGGAAAGACCTCTTGGAGTTGGCCATACCCACGTACGCGTAGCACCTGCAGACAGACACACATAGGGATGTGTTTGTGTTGTGTGTGTGTGGGGTTGCGTGGTTGGGTGCGTGCGTGCGTGCGTGCGTGCGTTCGTGCGTGCGGGCGTGTAGGTATATATAAATATTGGCGCGCGTGTGTCGTATTAGGCTGCAAGGAATACATCAAGAGAGAAAAGAGAACATTCTAAATTGACGGGATATTTATATGAGACAGTGCTACGACATTTGAATGAGAACATGTGACATAGGCTGACGACATTTATTTAACAAATTTGTGACACTGATATGTTCGTATTTACACATTAACCTATTTGTAATGCTTCATGCATGAATGGCAGGCAAGGGTAAACGACGCAGCCATTGACAGTGCAGTTGTAGAAATTGCCCCCAGTTCGCAGACATTGATAGAACATTCGTAGCAATTACCCCATGTTCACAGACAATGACAGAACAGTTGTAACAATTGACAGAACAGTAGGAGTAATTACCCCTGTTCACAGACAATGACAGAACAGTTGTAACAATTACACCCTGTTCACAGACAATGACAGAACAGTCGGAGCAATTACCCCATGTTCACAGACATTGAAAGAACAGTTGTAACAGTTACCCCTGTTCACAGACATTGATAGAACAGTCGTAGCAATTACCCCATGTTCACAGACAATGACAGAACAGTTGTAACAGTTACCCCTGTTCACAGACATTGATAGAACAGTCGTAGCAATTACCCCTTGTTCGCAGACATTGACAGAACAGTTGTAACAATTACCCCTTGTTGTTGGCCGTAAAGACGATGTGTTGTTGGCGGACCCGGTCCCGCTTTCCCGCCTCCACGAACTTGATACACGTCTTCTCGCCCCAGTGATCCGTCGCTGCTCGGATCATCTTCATGTCCGACGTGGCTGTCAGAGATGGGTTAATTCCAATTGTTAATTTTGTAATTAAGTTAATTGAATTGAATTAATTCACTTTATCAGAAACTAGTTTAACTTTTCCAAAAGGGGTTCATTAAATTAATTGAAAAATGTCCAATTAAATCTAAATTAAACGCTCATTTAGCAGTTGGTATTGCTAGATAGTTCACAACCATGTTACCCAGGCTTAACATTAACATATGATGTCAAAGACATACGACAACAATGACATATGATATCACCGACAGATGATATTATGCCACCAACACACGACAACATTGGCGTATAATGTCATCGACAGACGACAACATTGGCAAATGATATCACCGACAGATGACAACAGTGACGCAAGATTTCACTGACAGACGACAACATTGACATATGAAACACATTTGCAATGCAGACTCATATTAAGACAGCACAACATTACAGTTTCGTTGATTATAACAATGGCATTATGCAAGTCATAACTATGCAATCTTAAAAGTGTAACCGATGAAATATAACGTAGACAGAATAATATTGTCAAACAACGCTAAGGAAAACCACGTCTGAACTTGAGTAACATGCGTTGAAAGTTTACAATCCAGCAGATATTAATCACAATTATAAAAATTTCGAAAAACATCAAAAACATACTTTTAGCTCACAAGTTCTTACTGTTGTGACAAATGTCACCTATTATATGTCAATCATGTTCTAATAACATGTTCAATCACTGTGTGGTACCATGTAACTGTCGCTGCTGTAGTTTCCATGGAAACATGGATGCTCAAGTAACCCATTGGCTCAACTAACACTACCTTCCCCCTAAACATGGTTCCACATCTTGCATGTTGGGTTTAAGTCCAACTGCTGCTGTTTCGAAACTTTAGCAGTTTTGTTCACTTCACTTTGTCCGTGTCTTTCGGGAGATACACTATGAGTCATCGGTCTCTTCTACCTGGTGTCTTTCGGGAGATACACTATGAGTTATCGGTCTCTTCTACCTGGTGCCTATGACAGGGCAAGTAAAATGCACAGGGAGAAATGGAAAAATACCTGTTGTGGACTAACAAAGCCGTTGGATTCAACCTATTAACACACCTTCCCGGTTTAGCTGTGATCTGTTTAGTGAATATCGCATCAAGCATCAAACATCAAATAATGGCGGACACAGGATTGTGAGTAACAGGGAGGTGGGTGGAATATGTCGGTGTTCTGGGCGGTGTGAAGTCTGTAGACTGTGAAATATGTAGTCTACAGCAAGTGGCGAAATGCACGCAGCTTTTCCTAGGGGTTCATGGAATTGTGAATATTAATATTCAAAATGGCGTAATCTGACCCACAGTATAAGGTTCTTTTGACGTATCGGGGAGCGTACTCCACGCGTGCGCCTCCCACGAACCCTGGGTCGGCGTCTGCCTGAGGACTTCGCATGATCATGAAGGTAGTTTTCTTTTAACAAACAAATAACTTCCTAACTATTAAGAAACACATAAAGCCTGCTTTATTTGCACACACACTCCTGATCACTTACTGTGGGAGCCGTCGAACTTGAAAGTGATGGGCAGCGGCCACTTGTTACCCCTGAAGCGGCTGAACGGAAGGATCTTCCTCTTGTGGCGTTTCTTGAACTGTTCCATGTAGTCCAGCGCCTGTTCCTTCGTCGGGATGCTGCCACTGATCAGGATGTCCATGGTTCTGTTGACGTACGCTGTCACCTACCGAGAGACATAGTGACGGTGTTTTACGAATACGAATACTTTCATTTCAGGTAACAAAAAAATCCATATACATACAAATATGTGGTAAAAAATAAATACGTTAGAAATATAAATAATAAAATGCATCAGTTAAAAAATATAAATACGTTAAAAAAAAAAAAAAAAAAAAAAAAAAAATATATATATATATATATATATATATATATATATATATATATATATATATATATATATATATATATATATATATATATATATATATATATATATATATATATATATATATATATATATACAAAACATTTTATCAAATAATTTTCAATGTCATAACCCCGATTTGTAAAACCATAAATATTCTTGCGCAATAGCGCGTCAAAGTTATTGCTAATAAACGTTGTTGTAGGCAACTTTGAGTTTGGAATAAGTGCTCTTGTTAATATTTACCGAGATTTGGGAACAATAAATTGAACAACAGTAGGTATGAGATATATGCAGTTTTACAACAATGGAACAGTTATGAAATAACATCATCCACTCCTTGTATGCATGATAACTGACAAGTGATCGACGTCGATATCTTGCAATATATATATATATATATATATATATATATATATATATATATATATATATATCTGTGGTGAGGATATCTGCATGACAATGGATATGAATAACCGATTGCGCGATGTTAGCTGATGACAACGTGTTGATGATTTGTTGATGGTATTTAATTACACAATTGTTTGCGAATCACAATACTCACCTCTCGACCCTCCGCCGTAAGCTCCATGACCTTGAAGTCGGTCACTAATTTCTTAACTTCCTGATAAACGTCCGCATTCATGCCGTATGTCGCCATCCACTCCTTCCGACTTCTGCCGTCAGGTGGCTCCCATAGTGTTGGTTTCGCTGCCGGTCTGGGTCGCATCCAGACGTACTGAAACCGGAACAACGCAAGTGTTAATTAATGTTCCTGCGCCAATGTCTCGCGAAATCCGGTCAGTATATCCCAGTTTGCACGTCGAGCTAATGTTGAGCATGCGCGGCAAACAAGCGGACGTTGATGATCATACGGGTTCGCTTGTGTGTCTTACGGGTTTTTGTTACCAATCTTACAGGTGTATACAACCCAAGGTTAACGCGTATGCATCTATCAAAATCGTTGTATAAATCAATTTTAGCACATTCAAAATGATTAAAGTAAATATAAAATACCATTGTACGGCGTTGAACATCAATCATTTGTGTGAGGCATTATGTAAGAAATTGTATTATTATTATTCTTATTGTTATTATTGTTATTATTATTATTATTAGTAGTAGTAGTAGTAGTAGTAGTAGTAGTAGTAGTAGTAGTAGTAGTAGTAGTAGTAGTAGTAGTACTACTGTTATTATTATTTATACTACTACTACTACTATTATTATCATTATCATTGATGTTGTTGTTATCCCCATAGCGCTACGCATTTATTTACTAATGTTTCTGGTAGTCACACAGTATCGAATTCGTATTTCGAACTTGTGTGTATGAAATTATTCACGCGAAAATCCTGAGATGAGAATGATAAGACCATGATCCATTTGTGCCTATTTTTATTTGGAATATATTTTAATTCGCAATACTTATTCAACGTAGGAAATAAAGGTGCTTCCATGTGTCTCACTTGCAGGACACAGTGAAGTATGCACTCAATAAGACTGATTCATGTAAGGAGGAACTCTAGATTTTCCTCTCTCTGTGTTTCTACGTGTGGCCCAACATCGAACTTCAGAACAGGTTCACGTTCTCGTACTGGCTTGTAAACCTTCAGAAACAATCGATCAAGTACAAGAAATATTGTAAATGAGTTGCTTACCGTATGAACATTGCCTGCGTTGCCGATTAGCCAAACGAACATGCAGCATAAATACACAGGCGCCAACATTTCTCGTTCTGTGTCGATTCACTTCAAAACGCCATTGTCCTACTCTTGCTGTCCGTCCGAAATGTCGGGTTTCTTTGGCACATTCTCTCTTATAAACTCGCCTAACCTCGGGGAAGCGGACACACAATAAACAGTGGCGTGTCTCGACCAACACAGGTGGGTGTGGGGCAATGATTGATGCTCTTGTGTCTAAAGAAAACACCGCAAGACGCAGTTACCTCGCCAATCGCCCCTTGGGGCTTCGTCTCTCCCAGAAGCGGGCTCTTCGTACATTTAAAAGGAGACACACAACACTTTCGCTTATTTTAGGGCCTTCTTTGCCTTTCAGCAACGAAGAGACTTTTTCGGTTTCTAACTGTATTTGACACCTACGCTCCCAATGTTGTAGAACCTTTGGCATAGGTGTGACAGTTTGTTTGACGTCATAAAGGTGATGATGTTTCAAGGTGACGCCTTGTGCCGAAGGGCACACACTGGGCGACAGTAAGACATGAGTTTTATTGTATCAGAGGAGGGTTGTTAACATAATAACCCAGCTACAACTACGCAGTTAGCTTAGCTTACAGCCAAAAAGACATATGGGCCTGACTTATTTGAGAAAGTGACAACTACTGCGGTAAAAATGTCGACGAACGTGTCATTTTGTATCCAGCATCTTCAAGGAAGATGCTGGATACAAAGTGACAAAATGATCCTTGTCGGGGATTGTCAAAGTTCTGAATTTGTCAATACCCTTCAGCTCTGTTGAGCCACTAACGGCAAACTGAAGGCAAACAATTGCTGCATATATTAATGTTTTCTTCCGCCTTGCCACAAAATGAACTACAACGAACATTGTAAAACGATGTCTGAGTAGTAGTCCTATACAGCGGGATTGATTCGATTGGTTTTGGATCGATGGTCCTCAGACACAGGTTTGTTTCGTAGAGAAGACCGAATGCTTAAATAAAGATGTTGTTTTATATGTTCTCGGAAAAGGAACATAATGTAATGTCATTTTGCCCCACCTCTACTGATGGCGACGGCGTCCATTGTCCTTCAGTGAACACTAGACGCCATGATGGTACTATTATTGTTCTCACGGTGACCGCAAGGACGATCGTTAGTTTTGACCACAGGTGATAATTGCCGACAATTATTGTCCTCGTAGTTTATGTTCTGTGTGTAGGCGTATCGGCCATGGCGCATGCTTCGGACACGGATGAACGGATGCGCACACGCACGCCGCACGCACAGACGCCACGCCACGCACAGACGCACACAGACGCGGACAGACACACAGACACGCACACAAGCATGCTCGCACGCACGCACATTCCCCTGTATCGTGGGGTTTTCGTAGCTAACTTTGATGTGGCACTTTGACGAAATCAATTTTAAAATTTAAGTAGACAACTTCTACTTAGTGATTTCTTCTTTGAGAAATACAAAACATATATCAAGTACGACCTCGCTTTTAGGAACCCATGTTGAGATTGATTTATCAATTTCTGCTCAACAAGCTCTCTAATTAACCTGTCTAATGATTTACAAATCACTGATGTTAAACTCACTGGTCTGTAATTATCGGACTTGTTTCTCGAACCCTTTTTAGGCAACGGTATAATAGTTACTTCGTTCCATTCAAAAGGAACCGCTGGCCCATTCATGGACGAAACGAACTGGTTGTTGTCGTCTTGCGTGGCAACTCCCTCAGCAAGTGTGTGCTTTCTTTGTTTCCCAATGACTCAATAATTCACAAGCATGAGGGTGTGTGGGTTCCCTTGGTAGAGACCGTAGACCACTTCTGCGGGCAGCAGCAGTTCCGCGGGCGAAAGGCCGTCTCGTCTGCTTACGATTGACGACTGCACTAATGACCTAATGACCCGCGGCAATGACGCGGTTCTCGTGAAGTTATGGAAGCGACGGTTTGTGCACTGTTAAATAGATGTATGGTCTTCTGTCATGCTCAAGTAATGACCGCTGCACAACTTCGTCGCTCCAAACGGGTTTTAGCGAGTTGCTCAGAGTTGAAACAAACATCAGAACTAGGCAGTGGCGTTTTTAGGATCTCGCAAAGTAGAGAACAAGGGGGGGGGCAAGGTTAGTCACACATTAGTTTACCATCCTACCAAGTGGTGGCGCAACAGGTTATATACAAAACAAACAGAACATTTTGGCCAATGTCAACAAAATGGAAAAACTGCTAAATCATCAGGTATGACGCCAGCAAGCCATCTAGTTACTTATGTCTTTCAAAACAACAAAACCGCAGCTCCCGCCTTCCGGTGCGTGTCTGTTGAGTAACCCTAACGTGTAAACATCCGTAACAATTATACAGTTTGTGAATGTTGAATCGGTTATGGTAGTTTAACAGCTCGTGTACACTAAAAAATTAAATGTCTGTATTCGACATATCTGCAACTAAAACTCGATGCCTATCATAACATATAAGTAATATATAAATAATAAAAATTATATAAAAATATAATTAATGATGTCCGACTAAGACTCTTATGCTAAATCTTTTGAATTTGCTATGCTAAATCCAGTATGCCACTGTTTGATTTAGGCATTGTAACCCGTGCATGTAGTCCTACCTGGAGTAGCTGCATATTGATAGTAATGTCATTTGTAATTGTTTTATGGCATAAAACGGCATAATTATGCAAAATGTTTTACATGTCCTCCCATTCCAGCAAATCAGTTCGTTTCATACAATTAGCTTTCGAATATGCATTTTACTCTATTCGTAAACATAACCATTTTTAAGCGTGTTGAATCCGTTAATATGACTGATATTGCAAAACGCACATTTCTCAGCAGGCGGATTACAGACACATCCACCAAGCATCTCATTATCACCAGAAAGCATTGACCTACAGCAGACCTACACTGGTGTTGTTTGTTTTGTAGAAATAAAGAAGTTGACAAGAAGATAGATTTCTCACACATTATTTTACTCCTCACATTAAAGTAATGATACATCTACTTCGGATTGTAATCATCGCAAATGATTTAGACAAGTGTAAAAGAGAAATTGATCTAAACACCCTCCCATCCCATCATTCACACTCCTACATTACAGACCCCTCCAGCCTTACTTTTTAATGGCGCGCACACTTTATTATGTCTGACAGAACGACTAACTTTATTTAGGTACCGTAAACCAGGGTTAGGAGAAGAACTTTGAAAATTTTTTCAGAAAAGATTCAGAATTGAGAGTGACAGTGAAGTGAAGCCTGGGACTGTTTCATGTGCGATGACACTGTAAAGGAAGAGATTATTCAGTGTCAAGTGTGCCTCAGGTGGGAATACAGTGTTTGTGCAGGTGTGGGAAACGGGTTGGACGTTTTTCCAAAAGTTGTCATAAATAAAAAAGTTTACTTTTGTTAAGCATAATTATCATATTGATGATGTCAATTGGACATTTCTTTCTAATAAAACTTTCAGGAACGTTCTATGGCGTTTAACTCAAATCTTATACAACTGTTTCCTTGGGGGTACGAAGGTCTAGCTGGAACGCCAATATTGGTAGATATAAATCGCACTTCCACCTTCAGGTTTTTCATGAATGTAAAAAAAGGCAAAAAATTATCAAAGTAACCCCGGTTTACGGTACATTTTGTGAGGATAAATTCTAAACCACGCACACATAAATCACCTCGACACCATTTTCAAGTCGCTCACGCCCATGGTGTGGGTAGATCGGGTGTGCAACCTCAGCGCGATTTAGGGCGTAAATCGTCTTCGTTGTTTGTTTGTTCCGTGCGCAGCAAACATAACTGGATGTGCTGGTGTAGCGTTCAACTTATCGTACAAATTGGTCCCCGTATATGCATAACATTTCTTCTGCAGAGGGAGGGAGGGAGGGAGGGAGGGAGGGGGGAGGGAGGGAGGGGAGGGGGAGGGAGGGAGGGAGGGAGGGAGGGAGGGAGGGAGGGAGGGAGGGAGGGAGGGAGGGAGGGAGGGAAAGGGGGGCATACATATGTGGCGTATTTAAGGGGTGGACCATGGCCCCCCTTTGGCTTAATTTTTTTTATTGTTTTCATACGTTGCGCCACTAGGCTTACATGGTAGCAGGTCCCACACCCTCCCCTTTGCGAGATAGTCCATGGGCCAGACCTGATGTCGGTACCACCTGGGGGGGGCGGGGGGGGGGGCAAAACTTCATTGTTGGCAAATTATTTGTTCCACCACTATAAGTAAAAAATATGTGATAACCTTTCCAAACGAGTAGCTTTATCCTTTTGGTTGATCATAACGTGTGTTTTCATAAAACGCCAATACGTACTAGGTAAAACACTTTTTCATTAATGATTAACTTTAGGGAGATACGGTTTGCGGCATCATGTCGGCCATGGAAAATCAACAGGATTTGATATCTGAACTTTTTTCTCAGACCAACTTTGAGGGGGGGGCGACACACCCCTTTTTGGGGGTCTGCGGAAAAGCCTATTCCTTTCTCGTTTACCATCGGATTTCAAATTTGAAAGGTGTTTTGGATGCGTAATAGATGTACGGAAAAACGTATGATAAAAACTTTTTGAATTTGAAAACCCCAAAAATAGGATTTTTTTTCGAAAATATTTTTTTCGATTTTTTTATTTTAGTTATAATATGAATATCATAAATTATATCCATAATTTTTGCGCATTTACACTGGTGAGGGAAGCGGCAGTTTGCCACCAAAGCTGCCATGCATGGCCTGCCTCATCCACTGCTCTGATGAAAAGACACACTCAAGTGTCGCCACAAACCATAGACTCGTGGAAAACGTTACTGAGGGAAGCTCAGATAAGACAACATGCCCTGATTGTGGACATGTCCAAAGACTTGCCAGAGGGGGAAAGAGCCTGACAACGATGACAGTTCTAGGAAGTCATCTTCTACACAAGGATCGACCTCGTCGACCGTTTATGAGAACAATGAGAACGAAGTGTGAGGCTGCTCTAAATCACTCATACAACGAACTGTTCCTCTTTATCAGGGATGCGTTTGTTGCCAAACCCCAAATGATAGCGATGGCCGATGTTTCATCTAGATTGGTTGCATCTATGAACTTTCTTGGCATCGTCCAGGTGAAGGATTCAACCAAGTAGCACATCCGTCGAAAGTTGGAAAGTGAGTTTGGTGGAGCCCTGCACATCTTTCCCGATGTCAAAGGGGAACTTTGTCTCTATCCTGACAGCCTCTTCCTGTACTATCTCCTGACATGTACCCAGGATGATGCTCATTCATCCAAAAGAGCCCAACGGCTTGTAAGCTAGTTTGGTCAAGACATGGTCAATGCTATTACCTATGGTAAGACGAAGCCCCCAAAGCACATCATTCTGCCATTTGTAGTCAAGTCACTGACAAGGAATGTCGAGCTGATAAATACAGGGAGGGAGGGAGGGAGGGAGGGAGGGAGGGAGGGAGGGAGGGAGGGAGGGAGGGAGGGAGGGAGGGAGGGAGGGAGGGAGGGAGGGAGGGAGGGAGGGAGGGAGGGAGGGAGGGAAAGGGGGGCATACATATGTGGCGTATTTAAGGGGTGGACCATGGCCCCCCTTTGGCTTAATTTTTTTTATTGTTTTCATATGTTGCGCCACTAGGCTTACATGGTAGCAGGTGCCACACCCTCCCCTTTGCGAGATAGTCCATGGGCCAGACCTGATGTCGGTACCACCTGGGGGGGGGCGGGGGGGGGGCAAAACTTCATTGTTGGCAAATTATTTGTTCCACCACTATAAGTAAAAAATATGTGATAACCTTTCCAAACGAGTAGCTTTATCCTTTTGGTTGATCATAACGTGTGTTTTCATAAAACGCCAATACGTACTAGGTAAAACACTTTTTCATTAATGATTAACTTTAGGGAGATACGGTTTGCGGCATCATGTCGGCCATGGAAAATCAACAGGATTTGATATCTGAACTTTTTTCTCAGACCAACTTTGAGGGGGGGCGACACACCCCTTTTTGGGGGTCTGCGGAAAAGCCTATTCCTTTCTCGTTTACCATCGGATTTCAAATTTGAAAGGTGTTTTGGATGCGTAATAGATGTACGGAAAAACGTATGATAAAAACTTTTTGAATTTGAAAACCCCAAAAATAGGATTTTTTTTCGAAAATATTTTTTTCGATTTTTTTATTTTAGTTATAATATGAATATCATAAATTATATCCATAATTTTTGCGCATTTACACTGGTGAGGGAAGCGGCAGTTTGCCACCAAAGCTGCCATGCATGGCCTGCCTCATCCACTGCTCTGATGAAAAGACACACTCAAGTGTCGCCACAAACCATAGACTCGTGGAAAACGTTACTGAGGGAAGCTCAGATAAGACAACATGCCCTGATTGTGGACATGTCCAAAGACTTGCCAGAGGGGGAAAGAGCCTGACAACGATGACAGTTCTAGGAAGTCATCTTCTACACAAGGATCGACCTCGTCGACCGTTTATGAGAACAATGAGAACGAAGTGTGAGGCTGCTCTAAATCACTCATACAACGAACTGTTCCTCTTTATCAGGGATGCGTTTGTTGCCAAACCCCAAATGATAGCGATGGCCGATGTTTCATCTAGATTGGTTGCATCTATGAACTTTCTTGGCATCGTCCAGGTGAAGGATTCAACCAAGTAGCACATCCGTCGAAAGTTGGAAAGTGAGTTTGGTGGAGCCCTGCACATCTTTCCCGATGTCAAAGGGAAACTTTGTCTCTATCCTGACAGCCTCTTCCTGTACTATCTCCTGACATGTACCCAGGATGATGCTCATTCATCCAAAAGAGCCCAACGGCTTGTAAGCTTGTTTGGTCAATACATGGTCAATGCTATTACCTATGGTAAGACGAAGCCCCCAAAGCACATCATTCTGCCATTTGTGGTCAAGTCACTGACAAGGAATGTCGAGCTGATACATACACTCAACCGACCTGGTCACAGTGTATCCTACACACAGCTCCACTTGGTCACAGTGTATCTTACTACCCGCTCGAAGAGATTGACACAGCCCTCTGTCTGCAAAAACTGTCACTGTCAGAAAGCGATGTTTCCCTTCCAGTCATGTATGTATGTAACCTGTGAGGAGGTCTGCTACAAGATGACTGGGTGGAAGTCACAGAACTGAGGTCCACACAAGAAGAAGCAGATACGCATGTGCTCCTACGTGCACGTGCCCTGTCAATGGACTGGCATGCACCAACATGTGCTCCTACGTGCACGTGCCCTGTCAATGGACTGACATGCACCAACGTGTGCTCCTACGTGCACGTGCCCTGTCAATGGACTGACATGCACCAACGTGTGCTCCTACGTGCACGTGCCCTGTCAATGGACTGACATGCACCAACATGTGCAAGCTACAGACGTGCAGCAATCAGAAGAAAGAACAGTTCCCAGTTGAACTAGGTGACTCTGATGATGGAGATGGTGATGATGATTGAACTGATGAACAGCCTATCATTCTGAGCTATACGTAAGTTGTTGTTCCGAGTTATGCTATGGAGAAATTTAATAATTTAGTAGGGTCTGTAGTATTATATATGCATTGTAAGATTATATGATGTGGAACTTAAACGATAAAATGTTATTTTGTGACCTTTTGATGCCTTGGTCTAAGTACTTTATGAATCATACAATCAGGCCGCGCTGCCAAAATGTTTTTCAGATGTGTTAATCAGAGAACTGAAAACCACCACCACCACCACTCAGCAATGGTTATCATATCAAAATATGTCCCATAGCCATGGACTATTTAAACAAAAATCATAACTAGATCTTGCCCCCCCCCCCAGATGGTGCGAATAAGTGAAATTTCTTGTCTTGGCCCATGGACTAAGATCCTAAATATGCCACTGCAGACAGACAGACAGACAGACAGACAGACAGATAGATAGAGAGGCCATAGTAAATTATAAAAAAGCTACACATTCACTTATTATCAAATGAAATCACCACTTCAGAAAAAGGACAAACACAGTCGCAGAAAACTCTGACCCACGATTAGTGAAATGACGACTTTTTCATGCGGCCGTTCACATTAACATATAAGCCTGGTGGTGTTGTTGCCAATCGAACACGACTGTAGTTATGTTTATCTTATTTGGAATACATGCTTTGCATTGAAAGATAAATATCACGTGATGTGACACGTAACCAGATGTTGTTTGAGCGTCATCCTCTTCCGCGCAGAGCATTTCGAGAAACGTTAAAAATACGAACGGGTATCGGGGTGTATCAGCGGTAAGAGCACAGTTGACCTTCCTGTTTCACACGAATGTAAGGCGTATTAAATTGTGATATGCAAATTTAAACAATTCATATGGTGTGACGTAAGTGCATTTGTGCAGGCATAGTCACAGGCTTCTTTTTAGAAGCTATTGGCTATGAAATAGTACATTTTATTGAGAGTTTAACAGGCGGGGGGTTTATTTTATTTTTCTGCTATGGGCCACATGGGCGCATGAATACATGGCTATTTTTGTAAAAATTTACGGGCTACTACTAGGCCTACTTGCCATCAATCTGAAGGCGCGACAGAGTCACAGAGAAACAACGTCAATGACACGTGCTTTTTGTTTTTATTTATCACATTGGCAGGCCTACGTCGAGATACGAACCTCAAACCCGCGTCGGGGAGGGAGGAGGTCTCAGGAGGTGTGACTGACCAAATTATTCAAGCAGCAAAAGGAGTTTACTCTCCTGAGACGAGTCTCCTGACTCCTCCCGACCCTGAATCTTGATTATTTAGTCCACATTAATTTACAGCGATCTAGACATTTTAGCTTAAGTTATTTCCAACGTCCATTAATGCTACATCCCGGACATTTCGCATCTTCGGCTTGTCTGCATCCGATGTCAGGCTCCTTTCTGTTGAAGTTCGCTGCCGGTGTTTGAACAGTGCCCCAAGAAACGCATACGCCCATTCGGACGTCGAACGCACAACTAGTTGCCAGGAATGGAAGCAATGTGTCACGTGACGATCCCGCCGCATATGTCTCATGTAGTTATACTCCAAACAGCCCAATCTTGAGCTAACGCAGGAGTTTGGACCAACGGCTTTTAGTGTCTCTTCCGAAAGACACGGGCTAAGTGGGGTGAACGAAATTGCCCAAGCTTCGAAACGGCGGAGGTGGAATCGAACCACCATCCTCTCGATCGACAGGCGGGTGCTCTAACCATTAGACCACCGCTCCCCTTATGACAAACTCGGCGCATATGATTGATTAAGAAATCAAATTTCTACACAGCAATATAGAAATACATGATCGTATATAGTATTTACTTCAGCTAAGCGACTTATCTGAGAATATATGAACTAAACAGTAACTGGCATAATTTTGGATATTTTGTTATAGTAAATTGCAAATTTCTACTAACTACCAATTGTTTGACCTGGTTACACTATATATATATATATATATATATATATATATATATAGTGTAACCAGTGTATACATATATATATATATATATATATATATATATATATATATATATATATATGTATATATATATATATGTATATATATATGTATATATATATATATATATATATATATATATATATATATATATATATATATATATATATATATATATATATATATATATATATAGTGTAACAAGGTCAAACAATTGGTGAGATTACTTACTCATAAAATATATACCAACTTGATGAACATTTTCACGAATGGTTACACTGTAGTCTAGCTGCCACACGCAACTCAGAAAGGGATCAGAACCCGAGTTTCGCTGATAAACCTTACTACATTTGTTTGGTACCAAAATATGTCTACTTTTAATTTCTCTTACGTAATCAGAAATTACCCGGAAACATGTTCGATTTCATGAAATAACGACCCACCCAATTTCCGTCAATGTTAGATATAATAGTTGGTCAGCCTAGGAGGTAACCCCTTTTCGCCGGATAAAAGCTTTAATTGTTGAATATTCATCTCTATCATGCATATAATGACATCCAGGTTGGTAGGCCTATGAAGTTTTCACCCGTGTGAACATGGAATAAAGTGGTAAATCGTCAGATCATTGCGCTCCCATTTGTCATGTCTGTCAACAACTATGGGGCGCGGTGGTCGTGTGGCAGAGCATCGGGCTTTCGGTCGAGACGACCGGGCTTCGAAACCACCTCCGCCATTTCGAAGCTTGGGCAATTTCGTCCACCCCACTTTGCCTGTGTCTTTCGGAAGAGACGGTAAAACCGGTGGTCCCTTCTGTCTGGTGTCTATGCCAGGGGAAAGAAAAGAAGGAAAAACACCTGTGATGGACTCACTAATTCTAGAGAAGGACATTCTTAAAAACCAGGAGGACCACATTGGAAGTAAGTGTACTTTGGTGTGCTTTAATGTGTTATCCTCGGTAGTACTGGATACCAAAAAAATCAGCAACAACAGCTTTGGAGCGCTTGGGCGGAAGGTATGCTAGCACATCACGAGGCGGCCACGACAGAATAATTTTGCGGCGCGCTCTGGCGCGCATCACATTCTACACATAATTATGTATAGATGACATTGATAAAAAGTGTATATATTCAATTTCCAGACATTACATTAATGCGTGTCCATGCAGCTGCCTCCGTGTGAATGCCCCTACATGTTGACCGCCGTCCGTCTGCCCCCTATAGGAGTCAGACCACAGTTGAAAATTGTACACAGCAATTGCCATCATCTCATTGATATACTGACCAAATTTTATCAAAATCACATACCTCCAGCTCTTTTAAATCGCCCCGACGTGCGATGCGTATCAATTTTGACAAAAATAGCCATGTATTCATGCGCCCACATGGCCCATAGCAGAAAAATTCCCCCAAAATCGCTCCGCCAGTTAAACTCTTTAATAAATGCACAGTTTCACAGCCAATAGCTTCTACAAACAAACCTGTGAATATTCCTGCTCAAAGGCACTCATGTCACATAATATTAATTTATTAAGTTCCCATTTTACAATTTCATACGCCCTACATTCGTGTGAAACAATAAACAGGAAGGTCAACTGTGGTCTTACCCCTATAAACATCTTCATCCATTGCCGGCTCCCTCTCCCACCATTCACTTCCGTCCGACTGTCCCTACAACCCATTTGCCTTCATCCACCCGCTTGCCTTTCCAGAGGTCAGACGACAGACCACAAAATTGCATTGGTGGCCATTTTAAGGTTTTGTCTGATTGTAAAAAACTTGACCATCACAAATTCTTAATTTATCTCACTGCCATCTTCTCAATGACCTGCTGACCAAGTTTTGTCAAAATTACATACATCCAGGTAGACGATTTACGGTGTACCGTATTTTATACGGAATTGTACTGTAAAATATGCGGTGGTCCACGTGGGGGAGGACTGGGCCACATTGTAAAGGCAAAGTTTTTTGCATGTGTACGATTATTTTTATTTGATTCATTTGTGTTTACATGTCACGTTGACTTTATAGCCAATGTCACGGACATTGCCAAACATTTTCATTTCAGATCAAACACCAAGATCATATGGCCAAACAGATCAAATGTGGCCCACCCAGCCCCACACAGATCCGCGAACACCACCTGTGTGCGCGCACGCGCACGCGCACGCGCACGCGCACGCGCACGCGCACGCGCACGCGCACGCGCACGCGCACGCGCACGCGCACGCGCACGCGCACGCGCACGCGCACTAGTTGGCATATAGATTCGTTTTTTTAATGGTTCCGAGGATCTTACTGTGATGTCGAATATCTAGGTCACATGGTCACTAAAGGAAAAGAATGAAACAGCTTAGTCAGAACAGTGGCGCCCCCAAACGGACACTTAATATGGCATAGCTTGCACATTGTTGCTTTTCCACGCACTTAATAGGGGAACATCTCAAAATATTGATATTTGCTACCAAATGAAATCGATTCAGTTTCATGTAGGGGGAGGAGACGGTCTGAAGTTAAATGACATTTGATTCGTTTATTATCGAACACAACTTTTTGTAAGTGCAGCTGTACAGTGTAATTGAAAAGTCATTGATATCATGATTTTGTTGGACTCAACCATGATTGTGTGTATCTGGATACAAATGATTTTGTTGGACTCAACCATGATTGTGTGTATCTGGATACAAATGATTTTGTTGGACTCAACCATGATTGTGTGTATCTGGATACAAATGATTTTGTGTCTCGGGAATGAGCCGTATTAACCGACAGTAAAAACTACCGGAAACTGACATTCTCTGCTCTTCTATCACCAAAGTCCAAGTATATCATTGGTGTACACAAATAACTGGTACTCGGAAACACTGTCCATAAAGCTCGCTTTATTCGAGATTCTCAATGCGCTAACATACAACGCACACGCATCCTGTGTAGGTTTATCTGCCTACAATTTACAAACATCATACGATATGCACTTATATAATATCTACGTAAAATAGTCTTAGCTCAGTATCGACAGGATGCACATTTGGGTTCGCCAAAATGACCTACATTATGTGAAAAATCAACATCTACATATTCACAGAGAAAATATATTTATCAGTGTCAACTGCCTTACCCAATTTCTAGGCCAAGTTTACACTGTTACATTTCATGATTTTGAGACATGTTTCCCTGGTAGGTCGTTCCATATTCCGCGCATGGTCGTCATTAGTCTTAATAAAACAAAACAATGATTTCGCTACGGTGCACAATACATGTCCTTAAGAGGACAGAAATTTACGCAATTCTGACAATGAAACCTGCAAAGCCTCAACTGTCTTCTTTCAGAAAGTGTAGTTACCTATAATCTTCTATTCCGTGTTTTACGGTATATTAGCTATAGGAAGCTGCTCAGTTGCTGAGCCTTCCTGTTGTGCGATTGGCAGTAGTGTTACATCAATAAATAACACACACTGACCTAAGAGAAAACGCGTATTTTACAAACTGCAGAAACCTCTCCATAACAAACCATTCTAGAAAAGCACCTTGTGGACAGTGTCTCAACCTACATCACTGGCGCCAAGTTCTTTTCAAGATAATGCCTGCAATGCGCTCGCTCAGTGTCACCATAGTGCAAGTTAAACAATGGATCCTAAATCGTCTCTATATATTTTAACAAACTAAGTCAGTTCGTGTCAAAAAATTCGTTTCTAGTCTCCGTAGCGCTCCTTGACCTTGTTCAGCAGTGCATCGCACGTCTTCTTCGCGTCACCTAGCAACATGGATGTGTTCTCCTTGAAGAAGATCGGGTTGTCGACAGCAGCGTATCCCACTCCCAGGGTTCTCTTCATGACAACGACCTGAGAATCGCATGAAACATTCAAGATGAAACAATATTTTCTTCGAAAACAAAAATCCCAGATTGAAAGTGAAACTTTGTTTAATAGATTTCATCCAGCCCTCCTCGAAAATAGTTTTTAAAGAAGATCACAAAATATTTGTTTCTTGTGTTAGTTTGAGTTGCGCAAAAACATAACTGAAACATGTATGAACCACTGTCCTGAAGAGTTAGATGAGACAGCATTTTCAAACTGATGCCAACATTGACGGAAGTTGTTATCCATTTTTACTGTTTCAGCTTATCTACAATCAGCTAATGCATTGTTATAAGCACTCTTTTAGAATCAAAAGACAAATTAAAGTCAGATTCAACAACAAAAGCAAACCAACATGGCGTGGTTATGTTATACCTGAGCCTAATAAATTAACAGATAAATGACATTGAACAGCAGGTGTAGTATATCACATTTCAAGTGTAGATTTTTGTTAGTGAACAGACGTACATTCATTTTAATTTTTGACCATTATCAGCTGTTCTAAAAAATCATTCATTTTCCAATCAAATGTCATATTTAACTTATGCAATTTATGTAAAGCGCCTGAACGCTTATTTTAAGTAGATTCAGGCGCTATATAAATTCGTACTATTATTATTATTATTATTATTATCAACAGGGAAGAGAATCAGAACTAACCTCCTTGGACAGCCACACGCGGATGACAGGCATGCCAGCAATGATGGAGTTGGGGTCATCTTCCGCGGCCGAGTTGACCGTGTCGTTAGCACCGATGACCAGGGTGAGGTCGACCTTCGGCATGTCGTCGTTAATCTCCTCCATCTCGTGGACGATGTCGTATGGCACGCCAGCCTCTGCCAGCAACACATTCAGCTGTCCCGGCATGCGGCCTGCACACAGGATCAGAAACATGTTTATTTGGAGAATTAAACACCAATTACCTACAAACTTCCTTTCTAAATTGTGCAACTAGTGTACTGTTTACGGCTGACAAACACAGACAGTGGTATTACAGTTTTATGTGTACATTTTTTTTCCACAACAGCTCTTGGTGCAACATTTACAACTGTAACAGTGACAATTGATATTTACAACAATTGGCCTAAAGCTGCTTCCTCAAATGGTTCAGCCCATCGCGAATCTGGTTCAGTTATATCCAGATGTGTAGTGTGTGACTAGTTTAAGTAATGTACGCAGTCTGTTTCACAAAAAAATGCATATTTTTTTCAAATCATTGAAAGAATTGACTTTAGTCATTAGATCTGGTAAGGATCAAACACTGTTTGGGTCAATGCTGATCATGGACGTGACTTCCATCCTCTCGTCGATCACATGACAAAGTTACAAAATTTCACCAAGGAAGAAAATTGTGATTTTTCAGCATTTCGATTTTCACTTCAGTTAATGCTTGAACAAGCATTAACTAATTTAATAGTTTGTCTGATGATTTCACAAAAACTACACACAAAAGTTGCAAAAACAAGCTAGCATGTTGCAGTGGATACTAGGTAGGTTTGGTTTTTCACAAAATTAATTTGAATGAGACTAGCAAAAAAATCGAATTGATTAAGCACCTTTAAGATGACAGATCACTGACCTGCGACGGGGTGAATTCCGAATCGAACATTCTTGCCCTTATTTTTGAGCACCGTGACGAGTTCGGCGATGGGGTACTGCGCCTTGGCGACACAGAGACCATATCCGGGCACAATCATGATGTCCTGCGCCTCCTCCAGCAGATCGACCGTGCTGAGCACATCCACCTCCTTGTGCGTGCCTGTGATGGCCTGGGCTGCACCGCCAGCGTAGCTGGACGTTCCGAAACCACCGAGGATTACGTTCGGCAGGGACCGGTTCATCGCCTGGCAACAACATTGACAACAACATTGATAACATCACTGGTAACAACATTGATAACATCACTGGTAACAACATCGATAACATCACTGTAACAACATTGATAACATCACTGTAACAACATTGATAACATCATTGTAACAACATCGATAACATCGCTGGCAACATTTACACACACGTTCTATCTAAATTTATGTCACGTTTATCCATTCTTCGATAACCTCGTTTTCCAGTAATTCGGATGCTTTATGAGATTGATCCACATCAGGTTTGAGCTTCTCTACCATCGAACCCAGTAGAGGAAGACATCATCCGTCTACTGGTAACAAAAATACTTCATTTCAAGTAAAAGTATTTAGTCAAAATTCTACTTTTACTTCGTTACATGCCAACCCTAATCGAAAGTCATCACAACTGAAAGCAAAGATACACTGTAGACCAATTTCACCCTGCTACTAGATAATTTACGAGTGTGTGAATGTCCCTATATACAGTGGGACAAATGTAGCCGTATGTGTAATCTACAGCATAAAGCAAACATGAATCAAATACGTTAAGTAGTATTGTCTTTATGATGTTTTATATAGAACCATGTAAAACAGGTGCTTGTTCTGTCTGTTTCCCACACACAGCCGGCTGCGTTCCCACCCTCATCATTAAGACATTGAGTGGCAGGTCATTACAATGTACCCAAACCTTCCCGTAAGGATACTGGTTTGACCTATTTTTCAGACAGTGCATAGCACCTGGACACTGTAGTAGTAAGTGTGGCTGTTGCGTTAGATAACAGGTACAGGTAGAGTTGATTTTTTTTAGTATGACATTTTTATTTCCATAATAGGGCAGCAGTTTCCGTAATGGCATAATCTGCATTAAATTTCCATTTATGATTATGGAAAATCCGTAATGGTTGGCAGCCCTGCATTGTGGGTTAGGATAAAAATACAGGACAGAATATTTGTGAACACATGGTTGCCATGGTGCCAACCACCATGCTATATTTTCGCAAAACTTTATTCGCCTCCAAACAAATCCTATACGATGCCAACGAAGCTTGCTGGAACTGGCCAACTGAACCCACATAAACCCCGAAAATCAATGGGAATCAACGTCGTACCTTGCACATGATGTACGAGAGGATGGCACCAGACGAACCGATGAGAGCACCAACGACGGTCATCACGTTGTTGTTGAGCATGAAGCCCTCGGCACACAGTGCCCAGCCGGAGTAGCTGTTCAGCACCGTGATCACAACAGGCATGTCAGCACCTGTAACCATGGCAACAGCATGCATTAATTACTTGTAGTCATCATTTGTAACCCATGGCAATAATATGCATTAATCATGTTTAACCAGAATTAAGGATTTGCTGCTACCAGTTGTTAGATCAACTGCCAAAAATTACTGTCCTGGATGAAGATGGCTAAAATTCAGAGAACATAGGGAGATATATGGTAGCGTGGAGTGTTTGCATGCACAGCGCCATGCATCAAGGTGAATTCTATGTTGATATTTTAATGACTTTGTGGACAAAGTTCAAGTCCACAATTGTTCAGGTGAATTCTTCTGTAATAAAAAAAACACCACCACTGTATACATATAATATAAAGTGTAAATATAAATATATATATATATCAAGTGAATCCTCCCGTAATAACAAAAAACACCACCATTGTATATAAATATAATATAAAGTGTAAATATATATATATATATATTTACACTTTGCACACACACACACGCACGCACGCACGCACGCACACACACTGATTTCGCTGCACCACAGGTAGCCAGTGCAGCTCTCGTAGTGCCGCCGTCATGCTGTATTGGTCAAGTTGACGTAGGCAGAGGACGACATGTGCAGCTGACCAGAGGACCATCTCGAGTTGATGCAGCAGGGTTCTGGTAATGCCGTACAGGGCCGTGTTTCCAAAGTCGAGTCGCGACGTGACAAGAGCGTGTACAAGCGTCTGGCATGCTCTGAGCAGCAAAGATGATCATATTCGCGCTATGCCACGTAGTTGGACGATGTCGATGGGTAGAGGTGGCTGTGGTTGTTCGGTGCCAAGAACAATATCGCCTGTCTTCGTCTCGTTTAAAAGTAGGTAGCGCGATGCCAGCCATACTTTCACGTCAATAACACAGTGGGATATCTGGTTGGTGGCAGACGCAGAATCATTACGCAGAATCATTATGCAGAAAGTCAACATACAGCTGGGTATCATCTGCGTAGACGGGGGTGGCGAATTCTGTTCTTTGAGAAGACCTGAAAGACCTGCACAGTAGACGGAAAAGAGGAGACAGCCCAAAACACTGTGGAACTCCATGTCGCAGCTACTGCAAGAAAGATGACAAGACAGGACGCAAGCCAGCTGATTCGGTCTAATTCTGTGAGAAGAAGGTCGTGGTCGATCATATTGAACGCAGCGCTGAGGTCTAGCAGTACCAGAGCTACATGCTTACGAGCATCCAGTGAACGCAATATATCGTCCAGAATACATACAATCGCTGTGTGACGGGCAGTCGGCGCTCTGAATAGGATCTAAATGGCATGGAATATCCGATAAGGGATCTGATTCCCCCAGTCAATATGCATTACTCATTTCATTCATTAGGCAGCCCCATTGGTGTACAAAAAACATTGCTGCTGGCTTTGATTTTTCTGTTTTGTTACAACTAAACCATCACCCACCCACCCACCCACCCACCCACCCACCCACCCACCCACCCACCCACCCACCCACCCACCCACCCACCCACCCACCCACCCACCCACCCACCCACCTACATAATGCTATTGTGGGACGACCCATTACTGCTTTTTAAAGCCTGACATATACGACCAGTACCGTCAGCCTCTTACCTCCAATGGCCATGGTGAGGGTGATGCCCATTACGCTGGACAGAGCGGTAGTTGTTCCGAGCATGCTCAGACCAGACAGGTATTCGTTGCCCATCATGTAATAGCCCATTGCTCCGACGTTGCCTAGCGCCAACGCTCCATTCAGCATGTGTCGTCCAGGCAGCATAAGGGGTTCAGACTTCAACATACCTGCAAAAACGACGGGGGTCAAACGTCAACAGATCCACAAAACTTGTTAAGGAGAGACATGGCATCTGAAATGACTTTTTTTTTTAATTACTCAAAATGTGTTTCTTCTGTAATCCAGGCCTGGGTTCAAATGTGAGTCAGCGCATTTAAATGCAAATGTTTGCAATGATTCAAATACAAATGCACCCTTATATGATTGCATTTAAATACAAATGTTTTAAATAATTCAAATGCAAGTGTTTTAAATAATTCAAATGCAAGTGTTTGAAATTATGCAATTGCAAGTGTCTGAAATGATTAAAATACAAATGCTCGAGATGATTCAAATGCAAGTGTCTGAAATGAATCAAATGCAAATATTTTTATGACTGAAAAATGCAACAAAGTACACACCAGTTTACATCAACTTTATTAAATAGTTACATAAAACAGATGTCTATTACTAAATAGTGTTTCAGTAATCAATAAAAAAGTATTACACTCAAAGGACATGTAAGAGCACTACAGGCGACACATTTAATTAGGCAAACCTTTGGGTTGGACCCTAGCCTTGGATAAACAATGTATTTATTCAAGTGGGGAGGATTCTTTCCCCCATAAAGGGAATGAGCAGGCAGCTGCCCTTAATTGTCCAATCCCTGTAAATAAACCTTGTCCATTCAGAAAGGCAATGAGATAAGGCCTGCATGGTCTGGCATATGTGCTTAGTAAGAAATACTTTGGCTTTACTGTCTGTAGCAGAAACTTAGTGCTTCGTGGGAAGAAAGAGTAGTGACAGAATTACTCAATGAAATACAAACAATAGTTAACATATAATGTCATTCATTGACAAAACTGTGTATGGTGTCATATGGTATATGGTGATTATGGTCACTACAGTGACATTTGGCAGGCTTAGTCTTAGTGTTACTGTCTGGGTGAGAGTAATCCAAGCAAAGCAATTAAAATTATTAAATGTAATGCATCATTGCTAAGATGATTACATGATAGATACTCTTTTAAGAGAGATAGACAGTGAATACCAAATATATTTGTGATCATGTGTGGCCATGGATTTCAAAAGGCTGCCTGAACTTCACTGATTGCATTTCACATATAAGCTTATCATAGGTGAGCACACAAACACTACTTACTGGGGTGGGCTGGCCACTCAGACAGGAATTGAAGGGCCTTCTATAATAACATGTCCATTGGTAGGGAGATAAGTTGACTGCTAATCATGGCTTCAGCAAACATGTCTAAAGTAAACATTTGGGGCTTGCAACTTGCAGCCAAGTGAGAAATTTGCATTAAAGGCATAACATGTTTTGATTCAAATACAAATATTTTTTAGTCCAGTGCAAAAGCAAATTGTCTTAAAATTAACCAAATTCAAATGTGTTTTAATCAAATGCAAATGTTTTTGATCCAAATGCAAATGTTTTTGATTCAAATGCAAGCTAGTGCAAATGTGGAGTAGGAGAAGACACTGCATTTAAATGCAAATGCAACATTTTCAAATGCAAATGCATTTGAACCCAAGCCTGCTCTGTATTTCAATTGCTTTGTACGTTTACTATCAATAAAGTTCACTTTTATAACAATTACATACCTCTAATTTTATTCATGGATAAAGCTTGCATCTATCATGTAATCAATGCCATTATTCAATCTTTGATGGCCATTTCAAAGAAATTACATTTTGGCAACAAGAAATTACAACACTGGAAAGGAAAATGATGTGGTCATCCGGTTTGGATTGTTGTATTCACCTGCATATTCTCCAAATAAGAAAATTTTTTGTTGTGCAATATATTGGCGGCAGTGTATGAAAGTGTTGACAAATGCTGCATTTAGAATATTGTAACTTTCACTAAAATTCAAAAGAAACCAAATATTCATAACATCGAATTTTTTTTACAAAATAAGAGTTTGGCAGAAACAAATTTCAATATATTTTTTACTCAGTAAGACCCACTCAACAGTTTCTTCATAAAAAATTGCACCCTGTGATGTTTACTGTCACCCTACTCTACGACCACCAACAACTCACCCTGCAGCTTGCCGAATGCCACCAGAGATCCGGTGAGGGTAACGCCACCAATAAAGGTGCCCAAGAAGAGGGAGGTCTTGATGACGTTCGCCGCGGGGTCAGTGGCGAAGTGGGAGAATTCCGTCATGTAGTTAGCAACGCATGTAATGACAGCCGCCGCACCGACCAGACTGTGGAAAAGCGCCACCATCTGAGGAAGGTCGGTAACCTCAATGCGCTTTGCAGCGATCGTACCAATGGCACCACCTAGAGGCAAAAAGACAAGACATTTTCTATTTACGTGTACAGTACACAACTGAAGTGATTTCTTTCAATCAAGTAAATGACAAGATCAATAAATATAGTTCAACAAAAGCTAGTCTAACATCGCTATAATGAATCTATTATCGATTCTGAACAATTATAATAAAGTTTGACTTTCTTTAAACAACGATACAGACATTTTAAGATATTGCTTTGGTGATATATCTGCAAGATATGGACAAGACGTCACCCACCTGTTCCGAGGCAGGCAGCCATCTGAGTGAACAACTCGGGACTAGGCTTGATCATGCCAACAGTGGCAGCCACGCCCGCAGACACTCCGATCATTCCCAATGTGTTTCCTGTGGCAAACATACTATTAAGAAACATCTTCGTGGTTAGCAGACATTAATTTTCGTGGGAAATTGGTGGTCAGTTTAGAAGGTAAACTTACACATATATATATATATATATATATATATATATATAAATCCACACATTAGCGATATATAAAAATAATGCATATGTGCATGAAATATTGAAACATCACAAACAAACACCACAAACAAACATCACAAACATACAAAAACAAACATCACAAACACATAGAAACAAACATCACAAACACACAGAAACAAACATCACAAACACACAGAAACAAACATCACAAACACACAGAAACAAACACAACAAACATACAGAAACAAACATCACAAACATACAGAAACAAACATCACAAACACACAGAAACAAACATCACAAACACACAGAAACAAACATCACAAACACACAGAAACAAACATCACAAACATACAGAAACAAACATCACAAACATACAGAAACAAACATCACAAACACACAGAAACAAACATCACAAACACACAGAAACAAACATCACAAACACACAGAAACAAACATCACAAACACACAGAAACAAACATCACAAATATACAGAAACAAACATCACAAACACACAGAAACAAACATCACAAACACACAGAAACAAACATCACAAACACACAGAAACAAACATCACAAACACACAGAAACAAACATCACAAACATACAGAAACAAACATCACAAACACACAGAAACAAACATCACAAACACACAGAAACAAACATCACAAACACACAGAAACAAACATCACAAACACACAGAAACAAACATCACAAACACATAGAAACAAACATCACAAACACACAGAAACAAACATCACAAACACACAGAAACAAACATCACAAACACACAGAAACAAACATCACAAACACATAGAAACAAACATCACAAACATACAGAAACAAACATCACAAACATACAGAAACAAACATACAAAAACAAACATCACAAACACACAGAAACAAACATCACAAACACACAGAAACAAACATCACAAACACACAGAAACAAACATCACAAACACACAGAAACAAACATCACAAACATACAGAAACAAACATCACAAACATACAGAAACAAACATCACAAACACACAGAAACAAACATCACAAACATACAGAAACAAACATCACAAACACACAGAAACAAACATCACAAACATACAGAAACAAACATCACAAACATACAGAAACAAACATCACAAACAAACATCACAAACATACAGAAACAAACATCACAAACATACAGAAACAAACATCACAAACATACAGAAACAAACATCACAAACACACAGAAACAAACATCACAAACATACAGAAACAAACATCACAAACACACAGAAACAAACATCACAAACATACAGAAACAAACATCACAAACATACAGAAACAAACATCACAAACATACAGAAACAAACATCACAAACATACAGAAACAAACATCACAAACATACAGAAACAAACATCACAAACATACAGAAACAAACATCACAAACATACAGAAACAAACATCACAAACATACAGAAACAAACATCACAAACATGCAGAAACAAACATCACAAACATACAGAAACAAACACCACAAACACACAGAAACAAACATCACAAACACACAGAAACAAACACAACAAACACACAGAAACAAACACAACAAACATACAGAAACAAACATCACAAACATACAGAAACACACAGAAACAAACATCACAAACACACAGAAACAAACATCACAAACATACAGAAACAAACATCACAAACATACAGAAACAAACATCACAAACACACAGAAACAAACATCACAAACACACAGAAACAAACATCACAAACATACAGAAACAAACATCACAAACACATAGAAACAAACATCACAAACACACAGAAACAAACACAACAAACATACAGAAACAAACATCACAAACACACAGAAACAAACATCACAAATATACAGAAACAAACACCACAAACATACAAAAAATATCATGCTCATTCAGACTGCTAAAAATGAACAAACATACAATTAGCAAAATTGTCATAACAGACTCCCTACTTACATAAAAACATTACATAAATGATTCAAGTTAAGTCTGGAGAGGGATGGGTTCAACTGTAAATGTGTAATCAATTACAATTAGTGCAATTGTAAATGACCATTGTAACTGGCCAGCAAGAATTCATGTAAAATCCTGCTTAAAATTAGCAGTAACTGTAATGAAATCTTCTTCCATAAAACAATGCAGCTGTATTCAACCTACAAACTACTACAACTGACCCTTTATGTAGCAAATGCAACTGATTTTTTTAAGTGTACTGTAATACTTTTTTGAAGAGATGTAATAGTAAATATTTTTTAAATGCTGTAATTGTAATTAATGACGCTGTGCAATTGTAATGCTGAAACATCAAACCACCCACCAAGTCGGCAAGACGACTGGGCCGACAGCCCGGTCAAAGCCCCAATGCAGCACAGAGACGCAGCCAGGTACGCCATCTGGTGGATGTCTGGGTAGTTGCCGGTGGTGGCGAGACCATAGGCTCCAAGGAAGGACAACGCAGGGATGAGATACAGCTTTGTATACTCTGGTGGATCGTCTGAAATAAAACAGGATGTGTGATGTGACATCAATACCATGAAGGCATCCTTGTATCGTAATAATACATATCTTTTAAGGCACCCAATCTAAACAACTGTTTAGGGGCACTGTGCAATGGCATATATATCATATACATTTATGCAATCAACAACACAACACAGATATAGAGATATGAAAAGGCCAAATGAATGATGTTTATTGTGGGGATTAAGTGTAAGCCCACTTTTAAAGAAATGTAAAACAAAGAAATGTGGGCTTCACAACCCAACGCCAGGCTGACTACGTCCAATGCGAGCCTGTTTTTTTATCCATGTTACGTAGTGTGCCTTGTCACACTGCAGTGCTTTGATCACTGTCATGGGATTTATTGTCGTGCATCGTCACGTTTTAGTGCGTCGCCACTGTTTCTATCCAGGTTATGTAGTGTGCATTGTCACACTACAGTGCTAGATCTTCATGCCGGTTCACACATGGGGAGATAAGGTTTATCTAGTCGGTGCTGCTGTTGTATTGTTGTTGCAGAATGGCACGTGCTAAAGCTACACGGGGTCGTGGACGGCCTGCAATGCAGAACACATCACCCAGACAAACTCGTGCTCGATCAGCACGCGCACGAGCAGCTACAGTGTCTGCTGCTGCCACGTCTGTTCCTTCCACAGCGTTTGCTGCCGCTACGACATCTGCTCCTGCCGCGGCGTCTGCTGCCGCCCTGATGTCTGCTACTGCCACGGTGTTTGCTGCCGCCTCGGCAGCTCCAGCAATTGTCTCGATGGGAGCGGTGGTTCGAGATGCGCAGGAACCAGCCTTGCCCCGGAGCCAGTGGGAACGCGACATGGAACGCCGCGTGGCATCTTCTGAGAGAATGCTCCAGCAGATTCACACCATGGTGATGGCTTTGCACCCGGCGCCAGCTGCTGGTTCCCCACCTGCTGCTCTGGGCAGTGCCACACAGGTGACAGTCGGCCAGGGTCCAGGTACGCTGGAGTGGGGGCACGCTTTTCCGGTGCAGCCAGTCGAACCGAATCATCCTGCCCAGGAGCAGCCATTGCCATTTGGTTATGGTGCCAATGACAATGTCGCCCCCTGGCCTACTGCCATATATTCCCATCTAAATCTACTAATGTGCAAAAATCTGCAATTATTATTAATAAAATGTCATGTATATAAATGTGTATGTTAATTAATAAACACATGTAAAAGTTATAAACAATAATAATAAATAAATTATATACATATAATATAAAAAGGTTAATTTCAGACAACCACACAGTATGTCCACATAAAATAAATATATAAATAAAAACAGTATATCTAAAATTATACAAGGACGCAATCCACTGAATCCGCAATTTCGACGTACAATACATGCAGATTGTTTGATTTAAATCATTTGATTTAAGTCATTAACTGAAATAACTCAAAACAAATGATTTTTTGTGGCCATGAAACCTTCACAGATGGATTGGAATTAGTTGAATTTCTTGTGATGTGGTTTCATTCTAATTTGGTATCAATTGATGACGTTTTACACATTTCTGCATACTGAATGCAGTGAACCCACAAAGACTTGTGTTCAAGAGGCAGCATCTTTTCAAGTCAGAAGCCCTGAGATAAAATCTACCTTAAGCAAACACATGTACTAGTTATTACCAGTTCAGTATGTTGACTCAAGTGACACCACCTGCACTAGTATAGTGTGGTACTAATTTGCTAGAGTATACTGAGCCATGGACAGATGCTAATCCACCCTCTCAACAAACAATGACCACAAAGGTCACTGCCAGCCACAACATGCTGTCTAATAATATTGATGGCCTAAGGAGCTACAAGCAGCTGTGGAAACTGTCTCAATTCAATGAGCCCAACATCAGCTCCAAGTTATCTACTCTGTATAAGACTGTAGTCCGTTTTAGAGTGTTTATTTGATTTTAAGTGGTCATTTTGCTAAGGTACTTCTAAAGTTGTTTAATAGTCATATTTCTGAGTTTACAGTTAAACAGGACAAAGTTGCTAAGGATTTAAAGTGATTGTATATAATTGTATATTCAGCATATAAATGTTAGTACTGGTAATAGACTGTTGACAGTTCTGATACAATATTTTTTAAAGTTAACCTATATTATAATTATATTACTGGTGTATATAATGTTCTACCTGTCTAAGATCATGTACCCTCTGTTAAGACACAGGTATACATAAAAAATAAATCTGATTCCAAAAAAAATCCCATTTTTTATTTAAAACAAAAATAATGATTTTTCATTTCTGTATAAGATCACAATGGTCAGAATAGACTAATGTTCCATATGATGGTAAAATCGTTCTAAAAGAAGCCCGTCTTGAGAGCCACCTCATCAGTCTACATCTATATCAATCCAAAACAGTATTTTATATCATTTAACCAACATTGCTACTTCCACAACCAAGACCAATAATAAGTTGTTTCGTTAAATAAACTATGCACAAATTGCAGCAAGCCAATGATGACTGTTAAAGTATTATGATAAAATATCCATTACTTTTTAAGTGATGTAATTTTTTAGAGGGACTACAATTCCTTCATACAGTGGCCATTTTGTTTGTTGCCATGGAAACGGATGGCCTGGCAAAAATTGCTCAATACAAGATTTACTCAGAAAACCCACTCTACGTGTTGGGCATAAAAAGTTGCAATATCCATTGCAACATGCTAGCTTGTTTGTGCAACTTTTTTATGTAGTTTTTTGTGTGAAATCATCAGACAAACTATTAAATTACTTAATGTTTGGTCAAACATTAAGTAAAGTGGAAATGCTGAAAGTTGACAAATTTCACCCTTGGTGAAATTTCGTAACTTTGTTATGTGATTGGTGAGAGGATAGAAGTCATGCCCATGATCGGCATTGACCCACACAGTGTTTACCATTTTGGATATCCACTATTTTAACCTTACCAAAGTAAATTGTTCCGATGATTTGAAAAAAAATAGGCATTTAAAAAAAATTGATTGTGGATGTTACATAAACTATTCACACACTACATATCTGAACACCAACGAACCAGATTTGTGATAGGCTAAATCAGTTGAGGAAACAGGGACAAAGTTGAATTTTGCAATTGTTCGGGTGCATCAAGATGATAACATTAAAATCACCCATGGTTCATGTGATGTCAGAAAGGGCAAAAGTTCACAGAGATTCAGCAAAAGGATATACTGGGACAAAGTTAAATTTCACAATTGTTTATGTGGGTCACCAGTGATAAAATTGATAAGACATTACCCCCCCCCACCCTCCCCGATTCACAAGGAGGTGAACAGTGCAAAAGTTCACAAAGTGCAACAGTTCCACTGGTCAAAATGATTCAGCAAAAGTGTATCTAAGCAATAAGATTAAAGGTTACTGAATGTCAAGGGGTGTGGGACTTCAGCAAATGTGTCACCCCAAGTAATCTCTGTGTAGTTACAAAGCTTAATAAACAATAAAAATGCACTTTTTTCATAGCTCAAACTCCCATATTTTACAGATCAATGCACTTCATGATAAAAAAGGTAATGGTTGTGTTCATATAAAACAAGGTATTCAGTCCTCGGGACTGTTCAAAGCACTTTACACTTCACCCTCTCGAAGACCTGTTCATTCCAACGCCATTTCGACTTCTCTGGGAAGCCACGCTGCAATTACTGTGCTAAGACTATTCGTCCAAATATCCACCTCTGTCTGTAGCCAGGTACTCATGTATACAGTTGAGTGAATTGTGGCAATGTGGGATGAACGAAATTGCCAAAGCTTTGAAACGGCAGCAAGAGGATTCGAACACGGGTTTTCTCGATTGAGAGCGAAACGTTCCAACCGTTACGCTACCGGGAAAAAAAAAAACAGGATCTAGGTTTTAACATGGCAAGAACAGGATTTGCACCAACTGAATAACCACCTCCTACCAGCTGGCCACTTTCAATGCGAGACCCAATTCATTTAGCCCATAACGAATCAGGTTCGCTGATGATCAAATCTGTAGTGTGTGAACAGTGAATACACAAAGGTATTTTAATGAGAGCAATTTTTTCTTAAAATCACCGAAAGAAATGACTACGATCGTCAGACCAGATAACTTGCGAAAGTATGAATAGTTTTGTGTTAATGTATAAGCCTGACCACTTTTGCCTTTTTCACCGAATGAGAGATGAGACCCGGTAAAAAAATTATTGAATAGCGATGGTTTCACCAAAAGTAAATAAAAAATGTGCACAATAAATCTGAAATGAGAAAAAAAATCTAAGCTGCTTTAAAGCTCTAGAAAATGGCGCAGTCAAGTGAAATTCTCACCTGGTCGACGGAACATGTTAAGCATCCTCTGTGTGACGGTGAAGCCACCACCAATGTTGATGGCGGAGATGAATGCAGCGGTGGCAGCCATGGTCTGCTGGGTGTCAGTGGGAAGGTACCCCCCTCCCATCAACAGCATCCCCCCTACGGCTGTGATGCCAGAGATGGCGTTGGTCACGGACATGAGAGGCGAGTGCAGGGCGGGTACAACGCCCCACACGGTGTGGTAACCTGCAAGGTACAACGGTCATAATGTTATTTATGAAATAAGCAACACAAGTCCAATCTAACTATTAGCGAGAATTGAAATAGGCCAAATGATGACACTTATTATTGGAAAGTGAACTGTTTATCATGCAGATATTTTGTGGACAACGATAATAGGAATGCAAGCTCTACACAATGTAAGCCAGATACGATATTGAATCCATGATATACAGCCTCGTCAGGAACTTGAGGTTTCTTAAAGCCCATTCCTCGTATTCATCACGTATTCATATACACACACCATACCTAAATCGTACCATAAACAAATATGCACAGACTATACTCTTATAAGATGTAACCTACACTAACTAACATTCAACCAAAAATATATAACAGTATAATAACTACACAATAAATATATAACTACAAACAGGTAGGGCCATCGCTAAACTAACTGTATTGTCAAGCGCATTATCTGAGAGCAGAAACTATGCACCCCTCTTATTCAGTATTCCACTCGAAACGCAGAAATATTTGCTACATTGTTCCAAGATGTTACAGTGGTCTTTCCTAATGTTCTATTCTGCAAAACATACTCAAATTTCATATCTTTTGATTTCGCAAAATAAATTTTTGTTTTTCATACTGAACAACCTTCTATCATTAAATATTTAAAAGAGAAATCTGATGGAAGCATAGTTCCAACAGATGTCTTCGGTATAGAACAAATATAATTACACACGACAAGTATATTCACGGATCCGTTGACGTACCGACAATTCCTGCAAGGCCAAAGGTCGTTACCATCTGGGCGAAGGCAGGATTGGGCGATGCCAATCCCAAACCTGAAACAGTTTACAACCATCACAGACGAGGTAACCAACAGTTACAAAGCTAACATAAATCGAGGACAAACAAACCCGATGTCTGTTGCCTTACCATGAGCCTCTCGCACCAGAAGAGTGTAATTAATAACAATAACAACACTGCTTAATCATTAAAATAAATACTCAAAGTGCATTAAATAATTAATGGACAATGCAGTTTGCATTTGGTAAAGATAATATAAATATTTTACAATAAAATCACACAAAAAGATAAATAATTATAAACATATACAAAGATACATGCAAATTAATACTGTAAAATTGCATAACATGTTGAAGAAATGATTAGTGGGATCATATACTGGATTAAACTAAATAAAAACATATGTGAAATGTGCAACTGCTTTGTTGGTAAAGCGATAAAATGTCAGCAAGAGTGGACAACAGAGGGTAAGAGGAGCATTGGCTAACATGACCTTACTACATACTTACCAAAAAAATTTGAAAATGTGCCTGGTAAACAAATTCCTAAATGGGCAACCATTAACCACATGCATGTGGTATCCTAAACAATTTGTTTACAACATGTACCACAGTAAACACAATTGGACTTTGCTTTTCTGTGAAATGTTTACTTCTAGTTGTTTATAAACGTACATCCAATCTGCATATTTTATAGACTCACTGATCCTGGCAACAGTCATTCTACCAGAAAGTAATTTAGCCAGTTGTGTCCAGTTGGTCCGGGACCAAGTTTTTTCAACAAATCCCCAGGGTTCAATTCCGCGTAGGAACATGTCATACCGAGGATTCCACTGAGCCCAGTCGTGTACATGAATGCATCCGTGAGCGTCTCCTTGAAATAGTTTCTGGGTGGGGGTTCTGCGACGACCTTGGCAGCTGGGGCGGCCGCTGGGACGGGATCGGCGATCTTTGGTGCGGGCCACAACAATTCACCCTGAAAGACAGGGACAGCAGGGTTATGAAAACCTCCACATCAACTATTTGAAAAATGTGAATTTTCGCTCGAGAATAGGACTGATTTCTCAAGTTTGTATGCCCCTCAAAGAAATGTTATGATATTTTCAACTCTTAGAAAAATTTTGGAAATTTCTTACAATAATTTCACCAATTAGACATTGTACTGATTTTTAATTTGTTAGCCATGATAAAAAAGATGCTTCTTAAATTAAACATTTTGCAAGTGTACCGAAATTAACAAATGATACATTTTTTTCCAGAAGTTTTTAAAGTAAATGTATGGATGTTTTCATAACCTTTACAAACAGGTGGATTATGGCACGTTGCATACATATCTTATTTCATTATGTCAAAATGCCAAATAAAAAATCAATAAATAGTCACAAATACCAACAAACGATTCCATAACAAACTGACACTGGTAAACATATGTAACAGATATTAGTAAACAACTGCTTAACTAAGTGTATTCTGGTATCTATGAACAGCAAAGTGATTCAGTATAAACCACATTTATCAGAAATATGCTTTAGAATTTAATATACATCAAATAAAGGTTTAATAAATATAAAAAAATGTCAGTTTACCAAATAAGACTGTATATCTGGACAGAGGATCTCAGCCAAAAACCAACATACTGGGGGTCGATGGGTGCTTATTACCACAATGTATTGTGAATATTATTTACAGATGGCATCACAGTGCAACGTCTTAATATCATGGGTAACAACCAACACATACCTGAACCAACATGAAGGTTAACTAATAATCAATTTCTTCTAACAAGGTGTTAATTGAAAGACATGAAACTTAAAGGGATTGTAACAGCAGCTAATCAAATGCAACATTAACATATTGAATAGACATTAAAAATATACTGAGTAGGCACTGTTTATGATAGCTGTATCCTTCTCTGCTCTTCCGAAAGTGTTAATTATGGGCAATTTTTTTCGGTTTGACAAACTTTCCCCGGTTCACATGCATCTTTTAGCAAACATTACTTGTATATTGACTGTTCAAAGCACTTTACACTTCACACCCTGGCAGACCTTCTCTGGGAAGTATTCAGCCACTGCTACCATGCTCCAAAAAATCCATATAATATAATCTATATATATACAGCCATGCAACGAGGGGACTATCTTCCGGGTTTCTATGCATGACATAGTCCCAAAGCCTAACATTAACAGATTCTACAATATTTACATTTGTTTATAAAATAGCTAATATTTTAATTGCACCACTTTCTGATCACATGTTTAAACCACGCAAAGAGAAAGATGCATTTCGCAAATATGACAGTGATGATATGTTTGTACGGGTGGTAAGAACTATTAGCTTTATGTGGCTAAAACAATCCCTTTAAGTTGACAGTTGCTCTATCACCTCTGTTGTTCCATTCATTCCCTGAAAATAGCAGACATCTTCCATGACAATACAACAGTAACACTATCCAGCATCCTAACACCGCTTGGGACAAAGGGGAATTTATACTTCCCATGGACACAATACGGGTGTATCGCAGGGCAGATCCCCTACTGGCAAGTGCCAGGCACTCACTTATACAGCAGGTTGGTAAAAACTGGCGACTACACATTACATTTTAAAATCTATTGAATGGCAGGATCGGCTTCATTCAATTATCAAACTTAAATTCTTTGAAACTGTTTGATTTAAACGTGCTCTGTTTTTAATTTGCTCTGTTTGAAAACTAGCAAATGCCACACCCAAGAAATGTCCAACTGCCCCGATTTAACAGGAAAGGCAGATGTCTTAGGACATTTTTTTTCAAGTGTTTTTACTATAGAGCCAGATGGTGATATCCCTCATATTCCACCAGTGAAATTAAGGCACACCATGGAAGAATTGACTATTGATGAGGAAATGATAAAAAAAACTTAATAACCTTAATGTGTGTAAATCGGTAGGGCCAGATAGTGTTCATCCTAGGTTGTTGAAAGAGCTATCTAATCATCTATGTAAACCACTAGCTATGCTATTTAATAATTCACTGGCTGTGGGTGAACTACCAAAGGAATGGAAACAGGGAAGGATCTCAGCCATATTTAAGAAGGGTAATCGAAAAAACGTAGGAAATTATAGACCAGTCAGCTTAACAAGTATAACATGTAAATATATCGAACAATGTGTCAAAGACCATATTGTCAATCATATGATTAGGAATAAATTATTCAGTATGCACCAATTTGGTTTTATTAAAGGTCGTTCTACGGTACTCATGGACCAAAGCTTTAGATAGAGGGGAATCTGTAGACCTTGTATATTTGGACTTCATGAAAGCATTCGACACCGTCCCTCACAAAAGATTGATAGGCAAACTTAAATCGTATGGCATAGAGTATTACACACAAGATGGATCCAGGCGTTCTTGTCCGACTGTGTACAGCAGGTCAATGTAAATGGTACAAATTCTGAGTGGGCAAATATAACAAGTGGTATTCCACAGGGCAATGTCTTAGGACCAATCCTATTTGTTTTATACATAAATGATCTTCCTGATAATATAATTTCGAATGTATATATATTTGCCGATGATACAAAAGTTTTAAAAACGATTACTAGTCCAAATGACCAGCGTACACTACAGAACAATTTGGATTATTTAACATCTTGATCAAGTAAATGGTTATTAAGGTTCCACCCAGATAAATGTAATTTAATGCACGTAGGGAAAACATTACAGCAAGAGTATGCATATCACCTGAAGATAGATAATACTACCCATGAATTAGGAGGAATAGAAGAACAAAAAGACATTGGGGTTATAATTGATTAAAACCTAGAATTTTATAAACACATCAACCAGAAAATAAAGAAAGCAAACAGTATCATGGCAGTATTTAGAAGGTCCTATACAACCCTAAATCAACATAATTTTGTGCCATTATATAAAGCTTTAGTTAGGAGTCATCTAGATTACGCAATATCAATATGGTCCCCTTATAAACAGAAATACACTTACAAGGAAAGACATCAGAGATTGAAAATTCCTACACTTGCATATAGACGAACTCGTGGTGATATGATTGAGGTATATAAACTGCTCCAAGGGAAATATGACAGTGATGTATCTAACATTGTCAAGCTGCACAAAGACAGTGATACAAGGAAGGAACAAGGGGTCATAGTTGTTTATAGAACGTGCTTGTACAAATGTTAGAAAAGAAAGCTTCTCACTTAGAGTTACCAGATTATGGAATGATCTACCAGAACTCATTTAAAAACCGTCTAGATAGACATTGGAGTGCTGGGGATTTCTCTACAACTACAAAGCTGCCTTGCCAGGAAGTCATAGAGCATTCCATGGGATAGTTGAATATCTGACCACCGAGGCCACCGCCTACGGTCAGGAAGAACCTAAGTAAACAAACATTCTATGTCTGCGTAGCCAGGAGAATTAAATCTTATTATAATCGACCATGCTACTCTTCCTAGAGGCATTGCATCTTGGGCGCCAAACTTTCAGGGGTTCATCTACGACCACATGGTCGGGTCGTCTCAGTTTTTTTTAGAAATTCACCCCGATATTACCCTCTCTACGAACAATCAAATTACCCTTTATAGTTATTATGTACAACTGTCCGCAACACTACATGAACAATTACATACAATTGTTGACGTCACACGTCTTTGAAGTTACGTAATACAAGGGCAAGCAAGGCGTCACTACACGGCATTATAACTGCCAGTATTTGGTCACAATTTCGATAGTTGGATTCCCAAAGGCCATCAACATATTGACTTCAGCACCAAGTACCAAGGCATAGATGGTTATTTCTGTGTTAATGTTGTGTATCCTGAAATTGGGTAAACACAAACTACAGAGTTATCTCGTCCGGAGGATGGGCATTTGTGCTGGTACATATAATACAGTGAGGTTGTTTACCCTGTTAAGGATGATGGAGCCGCGAGCCACTTCATCCTCCAAATTCACGTAGTAGTGGTCCTTCTCCCCTGGAGAAACAGAAAATATTACAACACATTATGTTTCGTTTGTAGGGCGTGTGATGCAGTAGGGATTGTGGTGCAGTAGGGAGTGTGGTGCAGTAGGGATTGTGGTGAAGTAGGGATTGTGGTGCAGTAGGGAGTGTGGTGCAGTAGGGATAGTGGTGCAGTAGGGCGTGTGGTGCAGTAGGGATTGTGGTGCAGTAAGGCGTGTGGTGCAGTAGGGCGTGTGGTGCAGTAGGGATTGTGGTGAAGTAGGGATTGTGGTGAAGCAGGGCGTGTGGTGCAGTATGGCGTGTGGTGCAGTAGGGCGTGTGGTGCAGTAGGGCGTGTGGTACAGTAGGGATTGTGGTGCCATATGGCGTGTGGTGCAGTAGGGATTGTGGTGCAGTAGGGATTGTGGTGCAGTAGGGCGTGTGATGCAATAGGGCGTGTGGTGCAGTAGGGCGTGTGGCGCAGTATGGCGTGTGGTGCAGTATGGAGTGTGGTGCAGTAGGGCGTGTGGTGCAGTATGGCGTGTGGTGCAGTAGGGAGTGTGGTGCAGTAGGGATTGTGGTGCAGTATGGCGTGTGGTGCAGTAGGGATTGTGGTGCAGTAGGGAGTGTGGTGCAGTAAGGAGTGTGGTGCAGTAAGGAGTGTGGTGCAGCAAGGAGTGTGGTGCAGTAGGGCGTGTGGTGCAGTAGGGAGTGTGGTGCAGTAAGGAGTGTGGTGCAGTAAGGAGTGTGGTGCAGTAAGGATTGTGGTGCAGTAGGGAGTGTGGTGCAGTAAGGAGTGTGGTGCAGTATGGCGTGTGGTGCAGTATGGCGTGTGGTGCAGTAGGCCGTGTGGTGCAGTAGGGATTGTGGTGCAGTATGGCGTGTGGTGCAGTAGGGAGTGTGGTGCAGTAGGGAGTGTGGTGCAGTAGGGAGTGTGGTGCAGTAGGGCGTGTGGTGCAGTAGGGATTGTGGTGCAGTAGGGCGTGTGGTGCAGTAGGGATTGTGGTGCAGTAGGGCATGTGGTGCTGTAGGGATTGTGGTGCAGTAGGGCGTGTGGCGCAGTATGGCGTGTGGTGCAGTATGGCGTGTGGTGCAGTAGGGCGTGTGGTGCAGTATGGCGTGTGGTGCAGTAGGGAGTGTGGTGCAGTATGGCGTGTGGTGCAGTAGGGAGTGTGGTGCAGTAAGGAGTGTGGTGCAGTAAGGAGTGTGGTGCAGTAGGGCGTGTGGTGCAGTAAGGAGTGTGGTGCAGTAAGGATTGTGGTGCAGTAGGGCGTGTGGTGCAGTAGGGAGTGTGGTGCAGTAAGGAGTGTGGTGCAGTAAGGAGTGTGGTGCAGTAGGGATTGTGGTGCAGTAGGGAGTGTGGTGCAGTAAGGAGTGTGGTGCAGTATGGCGTGTGGTGCAGTAGGCCGTGTGGTGCAGTATGGCGTGTGGTGCAGTAGGGAGTGTGGTGCAGTAAGGAGTGTGGTGCAGTAGGGCGTGTGGTGCAGTAGGGATTGTGGTGCAGTAGGGCGTGTGGTGCAGTAGGGAGTGTGGTGCAGTAAGGAGTGTGGTGCAGTAGCGCGTGTGGTGCAGTATTGCGTGTGCAGTAGCTGCAGTAGGGTGTGTGGTGCAGTTGGGCGTGTGGTGTAGTAGGGCGTGTGGTGTAGCAGGGCGTGTGGTGCAGTAGGGAGTGCATGACTGGGCTGATGAGATTTAAGACCAATGCTTTAAAAATGTAAGATCTTGACAATGACAAATTCAATACAAATAACAACAAACACCCTCTAAGAAGCGTTTATTTATGTGTCAATCAACCCGTGTCATCAGACTAAAGAAGCATGTCGCTCAATGACACACAGTACTTTTTGTATGTAAGGTCAACACCAGGCCAAGTTTGATGAAATCAAATTCAAGACCTTTCTTTAAAATTTCCCATTCTAAGACTTAAAATGCAAGATCTGATTTATAGCTTTTTAAGACTCTGCACGTATAACCCTAGCTTCACTCACCGAAGGACAGCAGTAGTTTGGAGATGTTGTTCGAGTAGAGCGTACTGGCCTGACCCGACAAGCGACTGGGGAAGTCCGTGTAACCAATGTGTGTGACATCGTTGTGGACAGTGACCTGGCCCGGGACCGTAGTCTCGATGTTACCACCAGCCTCAGAGGCCAAGTCGACCACGACTGAGCCTGGCTTCATGCTCTCGATCATTGCCTGCGACACACGAACAAGCACCTTAACTAACATTTAATTTAATAAACATATAGCAACACATCCAGATAATTGGTCAGTCATAAAAAGTTTGTAGAGGATAATTTTCTATATCTGCAATTATTTCCAGTAAAACAGAGTAATGCGTTTTAGTTAATGCAAACAGTAAAACTGAAATAAATAAAAGCTCAAAATAATGAATTGCAATATATATAAAGGTTTATAAATCTACGTAATCCTAAAATAATTCTATAAAGGTTAGAGCCACATTCCAAAGTCACACAGCTCTAAAACCACGTTACACACAAACAAACACATTGACTGATATATGGTTTATTAATTTCTTATATAGCGCCTCATCCCAACATCTGTTCTGGAGCACTGCACAATAGTGTCTGCATAGAATAATTTTCAATATCTGCAATTATTTCTAGTAAAACATGTTTAGTTGATGTAAACAGTTGAAATTAACATCCACATACGTAAAAAAGCTAAAACAATTACAGAATCGTCAGTGATGCGGCTCAAACGATTCTCCCAACTACCTCACATTGGGACACGACTTAATTGAAATTCAAAGACAATGTGTTGTTACCTTGGTGATCAGTTTCGGAGCTGGTTTGCCAGGAATAAGAGCTGTGGTGATGATGATGTCGACCTCCTTACACTGCTTCGCAAACAGCGCCATCTCGGCCTCGATGAACTCCTTCGACATGACCTTGGCATAGCCACCACCACCCTCGCCAGACTCCTACAGGGGGTACCATCCATATATTTAGTTAGATGCAATTATGGGCTTTGTAAATTAAAAAAATTCAAATAATCCAAAAAAGCGAGTGAATACATTACACATTACATTTTTTATGTTGTTTGTTTCGAAAGAGTTTCCAATTTTTTTATAGGGGTGGGTGTATGGGGTTAATCCTATAAAAAAAATGTTATTACTGTTACATTTATTATTCTGGCACAATAATTATTCTGGCACATTTATTATTCTGGCACAATAATTATTACTGAAGTAATGAAGAGTGAAACGAACCACAGCTGAAGGTAAACATTTAATTTTTTTAGGAACAGTAACTCAAAAAAACATACACTTCATTTTTATAAAATTATTTGTGACACGGGTTCCAACTGACATAAAAATGTCAGCAAACTCGGAGGTGGGTCGGCAAAAGGTGTTGAAACCGATTGGTTTGACTGTTTTTTTTATTACACGAAATCACTTCATTCTATAAAGGGAACATTCGTCATTTTCAACCTGCATGCTGTTAATAACATATAAACAGAAAGAGTAAATAGACTTACTTAGGTTTCATAAAAAAACAATGCATTTTTTACTGATCCCACTGAAAAAAACTTGTGTTCATTGGCCACTGCTCTCTTATTTGTGCCAAAAGTTCTGTGAATTGTTTACTTGTTGCATTTATTTAAAATAAAATTTCCTTTTCACATTTTTGTAAAATTAATGTTAATTGTTATCTCATTTTCGTAAAAATAATGTTATATAAACTATGCAATGACTCCAACTGATCATAGAAAACACTGCAACAATCAAACTCTGTAATCAGTTGTGGGCCAACTTGAAGAAAAAATTCCTGACAGATCAGAAAAAATTTACATATGAAAACCATACTTGAAAATAATATGAAATCGACACTGACCTTGATGGAAACTTCAAGGAACTCTGCACCGAATGACTGCACCTGTTCTCTGACAGCCTCGCGAGTGTCAAAGCAGCGTACAATGGCACCCATATTCTTGGCAGTGCCAACGGCCGAAAGTCCAGCCACGCCACCTCCAATGACCAGCACCTTGGCTGGTGGCACCTTGCCTGCTGCTGTTATCTGGCCTGGGGGAGAGATACACACGTACAACTATAATAAGGGATTAACCAGTATGCTTTACCACAGTAAGGTTTTCATTGCAGTGAACATGTTGTAGCGTGCCCATCCACTTTTGGTCGAAAATTTATAGGAAATAGAGGAATTCAGAAGTAAAAATATACGAATAATATAGGAATATTTCAACAAAATAAAGCAACATCTACTGACTCAAGTAAATTAGCAACTGCCAACTTTCGGCACTGCGTCAAACAAATTTGCCAATTTCACTGATATGATTATGGTATGACTCACACCTATGACAATCAGATCCATAATCCATAATAATAACATTCCAAAATGTTACAAATATTATATAGTAATACTGAACATATATATATATATATATATAGTGACATCTACAAATTTAGTTATGTAAACTACTAGACTGTCACTTCCCATAAAACACCGAAACGATTTATTTGATCACAAAAATACAAATGCATGAAAAACGTTTGACAAATATGTAACAAAAACTCACCTGTGAAGAAACGACCAAAATGATTGGCCGCCTCAATAACGGCCTTGTACCCAGAGATGTTCGCCATCGAACTGAGCGCATCAAACACCTGTGCTCGACTGATACGAGGCACGCAGTCCATCGCAAACACCGTTGAGTGTCGCTTGGCCATCAGATCAATGAGCTCCTTGTTCTGCGCCGGGTACAGGAAGCTGATGAGTGTGTTTTCATCCCGCAACCGCTGGATTTCCGGCGGAGTCGGCGCCCGCACCTTCAGAACGATATCCGACTTGAAGACATCCTCTGCGCTCTTGAGGCTGGCACCGGCGGCAGCGTAGTCATCATTGCCGAACTTTGCAAGGACACCCGCGCTCTCTTCGACCGTTACCGAAAATCCCTTCTTGATGAGTTTCTGCACGGTGGCAGGAACGATGGCGACGCGACGCTCGTTCTTAAATGTCTCCTTCGGCACGCCGATCACAAGATCTTTGTAGGGGGTGCCTCGGATCGTCTCCTCAGCTTTGTTGTCGCATTGTCGCACAACGGAGCTTCTGAAGCCATTACACTGGATGTTGAGTTTATGTACTTTGGAGCTGACGCCCTCGATCAGGCCGGCGGCCCTGTGTAGTCGGAACATGGCGAGACTCTCCCACCTGAAGACATAAAACAAGGCTCTTGTTGCTGGCAACCACAGTTTCAATACAAGCACAGACCAATCTAATAAGCCCAAACCTCGAGGCCTGTCAACACATTGCCAGTATATCATCACTGAGATAAATTCTACATGTTCAGTTAAATAATTTCTTAGTGATGTATTGAGTGCTCCCAAGGGTCTAAATTCTGAAAGAGCCAATATCACATCAAATCTGTCATCTACTCTAAAACATGTCTGTCTGTCTGTATGTCTGCTGCTACCTACACAAGGCTGCATCTGTTGGCCAATCAGGATGCCATTTTACCCAGTAATCCAGGGGGGAGCTTTTAGACGGACATGGGACGGTTATATGTGGAGCCTCTGTAATCAATAAAGTAGAATCTAACATGGTTCGATGCCGACTACATCCGATTCAATTTCTGCTTAGTGGCATCACTTCCCAGTAGAGATCACTGGTTTTTTATCGACCATATACAGTAGACGGCGCCAGTGAGACAAGCCAATGATGGCTTTGTATTTGTGCTGGTGTTCGCCGTGGGGAATTCTGGTATACTAGGACCCATTGATACAGTGGCTGGGTCATGAGCCATGTACAGGATATTGTGTAACTGGGATATCTGCACATTCATGCACCTTTTAAATTTGTTATACTTTGTCATAATTTTTTTCTTAATTTATTATCATTGGTTGTTTTACTGTGACAATTGTATAATTCAACTGCCATTTTAATAAAATTATTATTACATTAAAAATTCTTCCTTATTTACAAAGTAAGATAACGCTGTAAACAAACCTGTGGGGGACAGACTGAGTTAGATCAGAAACTGTGTCAATTCACGAATTACTAGAGCATTCAAGAGATACTACGAGATGTCTTCAACAACCAAGAGAAGAATGCTACATGAAAAAAACAAAACCTGACTTTATCTAGAAATAAGTAGAGAGATGAGTGTTCATAAACTCGACACAGTGCCCCTAGCTGTCACTGAAAGCAGGTTGAGTTCAAAACTTATCGTCTCATAGACGTTGTACACCAGTCGAAATCACAGGCGTTTGCAGTCACAACAATAAATTTGACGATGATTAGTGCTCCTGATTAAGTATCCAACACTCAATCAGTGCGAATAGCAGCAATGTCAAGTTTCACAACACACTTCACTGCAGGGACTCATCCAGAGATCCATCCACCCGTCTTTCGGACAGGTAAAATGCGTTTTTGGACGGGTAGATATTATTTATCATGGACGGTTTGTTTTTGTCCATTACCTTAATTTTTATGGACCTTGCATCGATCTCAGTATTTTTTATATGATTTATAATTTGGTAATGCAATGCATTCTGTATATACTATTAATTATTTTTATTGTATATAATTGTCATTTCTTGTGTATTAGAAGTATATGCTGTGTATGATTATGTTAATGTTATATTAATTAAGTGGAGAATCTAGCAATTTTCACTGCTATGTTTTTATCAATTACCGGGGGTACCTTAATTTTTATGCTCCTATTCGTTATGCTCAGTATTTTTTACCTGCATTTTAGCCTGTTGTATAATTATGTTATTTATGTACCTTATTTAAATTGTATATAATTACCATTTCTTGTGTGTATCAAAATAATGTGTTTAACCATTGTGGTAAATAGTGTATTTGTTGTGCTGTGTCTCGAGTGTGGCTGCCGGTCATCGACCGACGACGCGACCCCGAATGTTTTGTCGTACGCGCTAATCTACACCTTTCGGGCCTTCCGAACTTGGCAAGTCTGCCCCTGGCTCCCCTTCCCAGCTGCAAGACAACCGCCTGAATCCAATCACAGCTCAACTTGTTATGGTAATTATCATCTAGCCAGTAGGGGTGGTGGAATGAAAGGCGGGAAAACCTAGGGAATAGCCCCAGCAATAGTTGGGTTGACAGCACAATAAACAAATGGCTGCAATCGTTCATGGCATATACTGGCAGAGCGGGAGACAACTTGGTCTTAGAATAAATTGTGTTTTCTGGTGCCTAGCTGGGTAAGATCTAGAGATTTGGTATAGATTATTATTTTATCTGTAACAAGGATGCCAACCCTCCCAATTTCCGCGGGAGCCTCCCTATTTCACGGTTCAACCCGATATGCCATTTTATGGCATCAAAACCTCCCGATAACAACGACTTTTCCACATATAAAATCCCATTAATTAAAAAGCATCGCGAAGTAGTTTATGCCACCACCAACCGAGTGTATTGCTCTAATTATTAGTGCCTGGGAACAGCGCGCCGTCTCAGTTCCTAAACTATTTGAGTTATGGTCATAGTCAACATTGTAACCACACCAAAGCGAAGGCATTGTCAACCACATGCAGGAAGACGAAATCGGGAAAGTCAACACCCCCGCTGCGACCAGGGGTCTGCATTCTTGCGGTCAGCACTGGCCGCTCCAGAGCTAGCTTGCCTTCGTAAAGTTCGCCCAGATTTAGACCAGTGATGGAACAGAAACCGAATGCAACACCGTAATTTATTTTTTCTGGTACTTGGTACCGAAATCTTTTATTTTTTCCTGTATATGCCGGTCTAGTGGAATCTCTTATTTACCATGTTTTATCTACTTAATTGTACATTTGTACTTTATAGCACCCCCCCTCCATGGTGATATAATTAAAAGATACCTGCACATGCATTCTTAATTAATGATGAAAAACTTAATTGTTCGTCATGCATGGACATGCTCGCCATGCATGCTTTGCCAGCACCAACATTCATAGTAGGAAAAACTGCCATTTTTTACACATAACCCAAAGGACCTCATGGTCCATCGATCACCCAATACGCTTGGTTGACTTTTCGCATGACTGCCCCCATTCAATACCTGCATAATAGTCTCGTCTGGGTGACTTGCAGAATATTTCCAATTACATTCCGTCACAAGTTTCTTCTATGGACCAAATATTTTACAAAATCTGCTTTACACGTAACTGAAATGTGGTCATGCACGACTAAGCAAAAATACTAATGATCCTTGCATATGTTGTCACTCCTACAAAGTTAATTACTTGGTCATATCTGATGCCAGTTTTGCAGACAAGACAGGCATAAATACTAGCAGCTATCTGGTAACAGAAGAGTCAATTAGTTATGCTATTTATGTCTGTGAAATAGCTCTCTTGCCGCCTTCTTGCCCACTTCCTGTGGAACAAGTTCTGACATTGTCTACATTACATAAACCTAAGTACAGAGGTCACCTCAGACTTGAGGTCACTTTGGCTACTGCAGATATAACCTACATAACCTTAGCGTCTGCCTATAGCTACTGCTGTGTGCCATTCTTTATCTGTCGTGATCCACTATAAAAGTAGTATACTAACACAAAAACTGACCTGATTGCTTGTCTGTTATCAGATGAAAGATACATCTAAGATTTTACTCAAATGTAATTGGAAATCGCAGGTATGAATTTACCTAAAACGGGGTTAAACTCTGTCTAAAATTAGCTGTAATATTCTTCTATAAAAAATGTAGTTGTACTAAACCTACAAACTATATATTGTAAATTACCCTTTATAAAGCATTCTATTAGTAATTGATTTTTTGAAGCGCCATAATCGCACTTGATTTTTTTTTACCATAACTGTCACTGATTTTTTAAGTGATGTAATTATAATATATTGTTTCTAAGTACAGCTGTATTGTAATTAAGTTTTTATGATGCAGTATAATTGACAACTGCAACTGGAGTGCTATCAAATCAGTTAAACTTACAGTAAAACTTGCTTACAATGTCCATGACCCCAATTTTTCAGCCATATCAAACAACTCACTGATTTCAAAACCATGTTATAACATAGTATAGATAATTTGGTAAAACATAATAGCGTGTATGCTTCAAGCAAATTATTATGGTCATATACCGTTTCAGAAAGCTTGCCCATCCAAAAGTTTACTCACAACTTTAAGTTTTAGCTTACAAACACAAGATATGAAATTGCATAGATCATTGTTAAATGTAGAACTAGAAAATGACCATGACCTTAGAATAACAGAGGTCATTGTTGAATGTGGAAAGTGACGCTGACTTTACAATAATATTAACCTTGGATGCAACACCAGTGGGAGACCCCACATGGCTGTAATGTAATGACATGTATCTAGAATGTCAGTCAAGGTCAAAGATAATATTCTGATAACTTAAGAATTCCTCCAGGGTCAGGTTGGAGCAACAGTTCATGCACTTACTAATTTAGGCAAGATGTCTACATTTATGGTTTGTCAGAATACATATATCATGTATGAAATTATATATTTATGATAAATCTAAAAATACAGGTTGTGACTGACTGATCATGAATAACTACAAACAGGGTTGTTTGATTTAAAACATCTGATTTAAATCATTGATTTAAATCAGATGTTTTTCACTTTTCACTTCCGGTTTTTTTAATCGCTGATTTATATGAATTTAACACAAATAATTGTTTACAAGCATCGAGATCAACAAAGTTTTGTGAATTTTTTAATACAAAAGCACAAAGTGCGCACACTTGTGTAGCTGTATTGACACCAGATAGCCTGATAGTCAAATATTTTATGACATTGTGTATACCAGATTTAAAAAAAAAAAAAAAAAATCTGATTAATTTTTTTTAATCATGATTTTTTCAATCCTGACTTAAAACAATCCCTGAATTATACAGTTGATTATATTTGGATGTGTACTGAAAAAAAATTATAAACCTACTATACACAGATAGCAATGTTTGTAATGTTTTTCAGATTTGTGTTCCTATACTATAGGACGACTGGATAAACCAAGCAAAAAAGAACCAATTAATTCAATACACATGGATTGACTATCAATTAACACTACTTTCGGATAAATATAATTATTGCATTTGATGTGCCTTGTGGATTTGCAACTTTTCTGGACCTGGATAATTACTCAACAAAGTCCTACTAGGATATTACGCTGAGGGTTTATATGAGTTTTCCTTCTCGTGAGTTAGTGAGTCCATGGCAGTTTTTTCCTGTGTGGGATCTTTTACAGAAAAAAATTAATCCAAGGGGGGACATATGGCACAATGGCCTCCCCCTAAATGTGCCACTGTAATGTACCCTGTATGTGCAGATCACTAGATATTTTGTGAAGGACAGCCATTTTGCCTAGTTCACACCACGTGTCTATCAATATTTGTCTCAAGCCAGTTTCGGGCCATTCACATTTATTATTTATTCCATGGACATGGTCATGGCCTAAACCAGACCGTTTACAGCCGGGTTCACTCATCCGTGCGATAGGTCATCCGTCTGGAATACGCATTCCAGTCCAAAGTATACTATAGCATGTGCATGTGTGCAGGCGTGAAGGTCTGCACGCTACACACGTGCACGGCCGGTTACTCGCATGGCATTAGCGTAATATATTATGCATGCCATGCCATGCCATGGCATTAGAAGGCACCACCAAGCTGCACGCAGACAGTGCCAGTGGGAGAATGGCACCCTTGTCAATGACAATGATTGGCAGTTCTTGAGCCATAAACTCATTCTTACTCAACACAATTTTCATTCATAAAAACGATTAAACACGGGTCTCCCCATTGTTATTATTCAATCGATTATACGAAAATTCGTTCACAATGGCCCAGGTCCTGCCACTGATCACGTCAACCCGGCGATAGCGCTCAAGTCAAATAATGAACGACCCCTTGCCGTCCTTCACAATGTCTTGTTGTCCCCACGTGCACTTCACCGGCAATGTGTAAAATTGTCAGCATCAGACAAACTCACATAATGCATATTTCCAAATACGGATGATGCACCTCCACAAGTGTCCAATGCTATACTCACCCAACAGCCCTTCGAGTAAATAAACCCGCAAAATGTATAAACAGTCCCGTACAAGACTACTCCGATCTGAGCTGTTCCGACCTGCTCGGCCAACGATGACAGCCCGACATGACCGCAGTTTGACCTGCCCCATATTTACTTATATGGTAATCGTTGATTGGACAGCGCTGTTACAGCGTAATCAGGGCAAAGAGTAAAGGGCTTTGTCTATCGTAGTTAAACGCATATATGAGACGGCGTATTTAATGAAGGGCATACATGTCGTTCTTTGATTATATTTTCATTGTACCACTTTAGTGGTAGTTAGGCTTACAACTATGTATGTTTACAATTTATTGAAAATGTACATTGATTATGTTGAATAAATTCAATTTAATTCAATTCAATGTTCATGGTAGATGCAGTTCAGCATGGAAAGTATACGCATTGAGTGCTTTTTGTAACATAATTGTCTTTGGGGACTGTCATATTAAAATTCACTTTATTAATATTTTCATTATGCTATCTATCTATGCTTGAAGTAAAGAAAGTGGCAATTGCATATATTTTGTGAAAGTTATTTATTTAATGCCATATTTATATAAAGGGAAACAAAAGCCGTGGTTTGCATGGGCTTATGTATACCTATAAGAGTTACTAAACCACAACCATTTGCGACTACAGTTAAGAATATCACGCCATGTAGCAGTTTACTAGGAAAACCTTATTGAACACAGAACATTTTAATTTCATGGGCTGCGCCATATTTTTAGATAACTTTGTGTTGCAAATGCAGATAGTGTAACAAAATTCGCTCGCCAAATGAAACAATAGTTGTACACACTTATTCCTATTTTTGCCAATAGGATATGGCCATGCTGTTTCCGTGCAAACTCAAGTTATGTAATATATTTTAGCCTTTGTTTACTAAACTATATATAGCCCTCTTTATGACAAAATAAACGTTTTTTGAGACTTTGGTTCTTAGTATGCCAGCCTCCCTTAATACATCAGTAGTAGTTTCGGTTACCTGAATTTCATAGAGCTGTGCATGCACTTATCGGTTGCATTGGTTAATATATGTCAGCCCTCGGTCAATTAGAGAAATGACTGGAATATCCCACTTTTAGAATACATTCTGAATAAACAACCACAGTGTGATATTTCTGGTTATAGTTGCACAGGGTTAGTTTTTATTATCTCTTTTAGGTGCATATAGTCCCCAAACCATGCACTTCATAATTTGAAGACAATAATACTATCCAGCCAAACTCATCCACATCCATAAACAATTATTCATTAATTGCGATTAAGACGAATTCCTACTTTAAAATGATCGAACAACATTTAAAGTAACTTTATTTTCTATGACTTTATTCCCTCGAACGTTTCTCCAGTTGATCCATGTCCAGTCACTGTACAATCCACACCATATATGAAATAAAAATATTCAATTACTAGTGTGCTGTGTACAATTAGAGCTAGTGGTAAAATCTAGTGCATTCCTCAGTTTCACATATAAATATATATATATATATATATATATATATATATATATATATATATATATATATATATATATATATATATATATATATATATATATATAATTATAATGAATATTTTTATTTCATATATGGTGTGGATTGTACAGTGACTGGACATGGATCAACTGGAGAAACGTTCGAGGGAATAAAGTCATAGAAAATAAAGTTACTATAATAATATATATATATATATATATATATATATATATATATATATATATATATATATATATATATATATATATATATATATATATATATATATATATATATATATATATATATATTATAAAAACTACAAACAAACAAACTACAATAAAGCAAACTACAGCAAAGACCAGCTAAAAGGCTATTAGCCTAAAACAGCTGAAGAGGATGTATGTATGCATGCATGTATGTATGTATAAAGTTCAATTCATATCCGTTCATTCAACACTGCTGCAGGTTCCACATTTTCTTTAGTACGGTAATATATGTTCTCGCGGATTTGGAATAATACACTTCTACAGGGGTAGTGTATGGCAATTTCTTCATTTGTCTTGTAAAACTACATATCCACCAAGTTGTGCTCGGAGATACATCCATTGGCATATATCCATTCTGTGGCCCCCTAAATGCGTATTAATAAGCGCGCTTTAGGTAATAGTGAACTATGTTAATTATTTATAATCGACTCTTCCACACCTACCCATTTAACGCAGTGAGCAAGGCCTTGTTGGCACTTACAGACTGCGTAAAGAGGAAGCAATGGCTGGTGTGTTGACAAAGTGCGCTAGGTTCGTGATCCGCTCGGGGCTGGTGCAGCAAGAGGTGTCTGCCCCGCTTGCTTCCGGCGTACAACACACTAGGCAATGTATGTATGATGTTATTATTTTATGGTTAGCATGTTTTGTTGAAATTTAGCGGTAAACAAAAAAGCCGGAGCCATGTGACATTGGCTAGTCATTGGCGAGGGAGCAGTCATTATTACACGCACGACCGTGACATTGAGAGGGCATTTAAGGCTAAGCGTGGCAGCTGCAGCTAATGGTACTAATGTTGGTTATACGTGTTTGTATTGATTAATACAGTTTGACTGTTCAACAAAAAATTTAATGCAACACACCATTAAATATATATTATAAGACTGCAGATAGTCACTGACTGTGTTATAAACATTTTGATTTCAAATGTTATTTAAAGCTTTTCTACGACAGACATCTGAGGCCTAGCAGCCATACATCATCATGTGCTGCTCATCAGACATCACTGACTGTCATATGGACATGAATATTTTTAAAGGAGAAAAGTACCTTCTTCATTTCAGTGCACCATTTAATGCAATTCATTGATCAGAATACAGTTATTGTCTAAATAGTAATATTAGTAAATCAGGATATGTGCTGCTTCTGTTTACAGGGCTAGAGATCTTGTCATAGTCATAGAGGTAATCAGTTAAGGTGACAATGGGGGGTACGCTGACAACCAAATTGATTTTACTACAATGGCATTATTTTGTTTACACTACCGTACTAATAACACATTCCAAACATTAATCCAACTGAAAATGAAACACTTAACTCTTCTTGTCTCACAGACAGAGTTCCTTCCCAAACTTTAAACAGCTAACAATAAAACTCAACTATCATAACACTATCTGTCAGACTCCCTCCCTGTCCAGTAACAACGCTGCCTGATCCCACACGAGCTACTCTTGCCTCCCAACCCAAAAACTCCCTCTCTACCGAAACTGATATACGTTTTTGACAGACCCCAGGAAAGATGAATTAGCCAATGGGTATCACCCATAATTCTCTCCAACCTCTGGATCATCCCTCTCTAGCTCTAAATGATTTGAATTGATAGCTGGGTTTCCCTCAAGAGAAGGTGTCAGGTTGTGATGTCTTGTTTATGAAATTGGTGACTCCAAATGATCCCTGGTCAGGTTGTAATTCGGTAAAATTGTTCATCAAAGACAGAATGGAGGCTTGGGTCAGGAATTACAGCATACGACACCACCTGGCAGCATATTATGTTATACGTTTTAGCATAGCACCTGTACATAATATTGTATTTTGCATTATAAGATTCTTGGTAGTGGCAGTTTTTCTTTCTGTTGGCCTTGGTGAAGGTTTCACCAGTTTTACATGTTATTGTGTAAGATTTATATGTTACATGGTACCATTGATTATGTTGTTTCTGTCAGAATGGAGGTGTGTTGGAGCAAGTTGTTATGGTTTAAGTTAAAATAAATTAATGTTTAGAAAAACACCTTCAAACAAAGTGCAGATGAATCAATTCCTATTCTTATGTGTTGTCATTTGCTTCTGTGGGAAGGTGTTTAGAAAAAAGAAGCCACTTGTTCACCATTGTTGCAATGAACCCAGAGTACCATTTGACCAAAAAATTATGAACTCAGCACAATTTCGCTCTTTAAAATAAATTTTGCTCCTTAGCTATGATCGAAACAGAAAATTGTGTTTCACTAAGAATAAATCATAGAAACACTCTTAAAAGCGCTCCTTATTAACGATGAGGTTAGACCGCCCATAAAGCACAACATATCCATCATAAACAGTCAAATTGATCTAACTGCATATTATCTTTACTCCAATTTTACGTAGAGATCCAGTTTTTTATAGTCAAATAAGTTTTCAAAATGTGAGCGATGAATAGTTCGCAAATTATGGCTTTCGTGTACAGCGTCTATTTTACAGCACTGATGTCGACAAGTTGTTGTGTGTGCTGTTTTATGGCATCACGAAGGTTAATGTTGTTTGCAAAACGTTTGCTAATAAATTTTTACCAAATTTTTTATGTATCCAACCAAAATATGTACACCCCTAACCTTCATATTGTTATGCTCGATGACACAACTTCGGTTGAGGTTGTTGGCGCTCTCTATTGGCTTTGTTAATATTGAAAGCTGTCAAAACTTCAGTGTTTCACAGAAATAGTGTCGTCTGTAGAGAACGACACTGTGGAGGTTACAGCGAAATTTCAATCATTAGCTTATGATGGATTTAATGAGTATCTTATCTTTTTGAAAACACCCATAAAAATGGATGATGGGTTTTCCTTATGGGCTCATTATCTTAGTGAAATGATTCCCTGGTCTGCCCTATGTACTTGGTTGTCTTGAAAGTTTTGCAAGGCTAGTGGTGTTATCAGAACAACGTATAGATAATTGTTGGAACCCTCTCACTGATCAGTTGTCTAAAACTGTATTCACTACATCTGTGACAATGACAAACAGACGACACAGGGGTCGCAGGCATACACATCTGACCTGCATCAAGTGCCTGTAAACAAAGCTTCATGATTTATGCTAATCCTTGACTACCAGATCACCATGACCTGTAATACAATTATCACCTTCCAAGTGTTGGACCATGTTATATAACATCCACACTGCTGGCTAATAATGACTGGACTTAACACCTTAAATGGTTTGATACACGCGCGCACACACACACACACAGACTTAACATTCTTTTTTTATTACAACAAAATAATAGGAAAAGCCAAGATTCAATTAACTTTCTATCAGAGTATCAAATATCACCTGAATTTATTGCAGAAAAAAAACAAGACTAAATCACTTATTTCTCATGTGCGTTATGAAATAATGTGCATTTATGTGTATGAGTTGTTGATGTCATCGGTGCACATGTTGACAGATGGCACAGACAAGCGTGTCAAGGTGGCGAATCCCGTGGTTGAGTTGGATGGAGATGAGATGACCCGCATCATATGGTCCTCTATAAAGGAGAAGGTAAACAGTTCACTTATGACAGCTAGAAGTGGTCAGTCTTGCATCTATAGACAGCTGGCACATCACAATATTTACATTTGCTGCTCACTCCTGAATGAAAGCTAAAACATGTTCGATTATCTAAGTTAGTTCTATGTTAGTTAGTTCTAATCCACTTTTTTGAAACAAAATGTTGGAAAGTTCTCTAAGGCTTTCAGTTGCTGCATCAACTCTTTAGTGTCGCTGTCAGTACAATTTTCTTAATTGGAGAATTTAAACTTTTGCCTATGGATAAAGCTCTCACGTTTGTGTATGATTCAATAAAACCGTGTCTCGACTTGGATTAAGCAAGATTAATGCCTTCTTGCACCAAATACTTATCTATTCGACCAATTGACACACTTATCCAGCTGCAATAAGATATCTAGCCAGGTGTTATTGTTCAGTCGACCGGAGCGTCTGCAATAAATGCATTCATTCACTCACTGCCATTATTGGCATTGATGACTAATCATTACCAAGGAGTAATAGAGTTCAAGTCAAGGTTGGCTGTGGTATATTCACAAAGTCACCTAGGTAATAAAGGGTCATGTGACTACTAGACTGGGGTATTAAGTGTCTGTTAGTAAAGGGTCATGGGACTACTAGACTGGGGGATTATGAATTAACGAACAGAGGTTCATTCAGTTTGTAATATCACAGCACATCCACACAGTTGTGATGCCTGGAAATATTAATTATTTACTCGTGGAACCAATGGGCATGAATTGGTGTAATCTTTTGCTCAGGATGCGTACTAGTTCGTTTCAGCTAGGATTTATGTGTGGTGTCAAAAATGTCACCGCTGGTAAGTGTCATGCATTATTAATAATTTGTCGTTTTGCTAATTCAACATTCTGCTGAAGTGTTGTGGTATTTACCCTTAGGCTCATTCATCCCTCACAGGGTCTTTCACACTTACTCTACTTGTTCACCCTCCAGCTGAATTCTCCTCATGCAAGTTTTTTATGCTAATGTTCCGTTTTTTTATGCTGAACTGTAGTAGACTGTCGTGCTGTCTGTAGTGTGACTAGTGTTACCGTTTACAACGTGGAAGGATGTGTTTGGCACATGTTGTTTAGCACGTAGACACGTACTCTCGGTCTCGTAATGACTGCCCTGCAGTTAATGGATTGTAGAGAAATTTAAACAGTGCTGACTAGTGTCACATAATTACCTCGGTTTTTGGGATGATTATGGCAGTTAATTTTACACATATTTTATGGTGAGTGCATATGAAATTATTAGAAATGAAAATAGTTTCAAAATTTTCCATTCAGCAGTCAACAGCCTATTAATGAGTACCAAGAGTACACACGTTTCGGCGTTATGCAGCAGTGCAAATAGGCGTTGGAAGTTGAATAAATCAAAGTTTATGGCTGCAAGCACAGAATACATTGCAGCTGGAGGTTCCGGTCCTGACATGTTTTGTCCCTGTAAAAAGTTTGGATTCTAGCGAACATTGGGGGGGAAGTATGTTTAAAGATATTGGAAGTATGTTTAAAGATTCTGACACTTATGGCTGTGCATATAGAGAGGTGTTTCTCTCACAGTCAATAATAATTGGCTGTAGAATTAACCGTTTGTGTCTATTCCTGCAGCTGATCTTCCCCTACCTTGACCTCAACTGTCTGTACTACGACCTTGGGCTGCCCCATCGTGACCAGACCAATGACCAGGTGACCATCGACTCGGCCGAAGCCATCATGAAGCACAATGTCGGCATCAAGTGCGCCACGATCACCCCAGACGAAGCCAGGGTCGAAGGTCAGTGAAAACTATCAGCATGTCTGCAAGGTTACGGCATGTTTTTATTGCATTTTGATACTGACAAAATGCGGTGTTGTATAACTAAAAATTAGCGCTAGCCCTAGGTTTCTGATCTTCTCTAGCCCAATGTGTAGAGATTGTTGGTAGCAAATGAAGTAGCTAAAGATCAAGTTATAGAATAGTTGTGGTTCGTTAAAACACATTTGGCTGGTCAAGATATTAGAACCGATGTTTAACAGTTACTATATGGACATGATTTTACAGTAACAACGAATAGTATTTGTACCTTTAAGATACAGATACTTTGTGGGTTCTCCACCTGGGGTTTAGTAAACAGAAAACCGTGGTAACTCAAGGAAACTGTTAAAGTTAAGATACGACTAGGTTGATGTTGAGTTAGCCAGACTCGTACTTATGAGTTTGGTCGGCAGAGTTCAAGTTGAAGAAGATGTGGTTAAGCCCCAACGGAACGATCCGTAACATCCTCGGCGGCACGGTGTTCCGTGAGCCAATCATCTGCAAGACAATCCCTCGTCTCGTTCCCGGCTGGACGCAGTCTATCGTCGTGGGACGTCACGCTTTCGGTGATCAGGTTGGTGTGATGATTGATCCGGTGTGCACATGACGGAGTGTCAAGCCAGAGTTTCCAAACTTCCTTGACTCGAGGCCCGCAAAAGTTTCTCGTTCCGACTGAGGCTCCAAGCTTTGCGCTTCACACATAATGTACCATTCATTTTGCATGTTTTGCAGAGGTCCCCTGAAACTACATTGGTTCCCCCCACTAGGAACCATAATGTAGTGCATGCATTAATAAGAATAAGCATCTGTGCAATATGTTCAACCTGTGATGACAGTGGCAGACCTGAACGAAGACGTTAACCATAATTAGGATAATATAACCCTGACAAACATGGTTTTATCAGAGGATTTCATGTTGTGCTCCGAAGTTATTTTTAAGATAAGACTAAGATAATTTTATGTGCGTGGAGTTTTCTTCATAAATGTGATTTTGGTGACGAGCACTACGCTCTTGTGCTGTTAATTGCTCATAAGTTACGTTACACCAAAGCCATGATTTTGCGCATTCATTGCTTGTAGTACAAGGCAACAGACTTTGTGGTGACGGGACCGGGCAAACTCGAGATGGTCTTTACCCCAGCGAACGGTGAACCAAACAGGATGGAAGTGTACAACTTCAAGAATGGGGGCGTCGGCATGGGAATGTACAACACAGACGAGGTGAGTGGTTGTCATGGTTATGGTGGCATTGTCATGGAAACCGAGTAAAAGTGATATAAAGTGTATATACTGTGGTACAGATGTGCATGACTGCTTTTGTGTTTGCATATTGTGACCATAATGAAATTATGTGCAATCATGTTTTGCGGACACATTTATAGTGCGTCACGTTTGAGACAAGCAATCACCCTTGCAAATCAATAATCTAGGGAGCGATTTATCACTCGCTGTAATTGCTAAAATTGCTCAGTGTTTGTGCCACTGTCAGTGGTTTGTCCCGACAAGCGCTGCTTGAGTATTGGATTCGCTAGTATGGTCTAGCCTTGTTATAATATGGTGATCAGGGTCCAAGATTTTAGCGAGGTGCAGTAGGTGTCTACAACTGATCTCGACACAAATTCACAATGCACATCTGTTGTACCACTTCATATTGATTCACTGATTACATACATAACATACAAGTATTGTGTTTCATTCGCCCTTTTCTCTTTCAGTCGATCACTGGCTTCGCCCACGCGTGCTTCCAGTACGCCATCAAGAAGAAGTGGCCACTGTACATGAGCACCAAGAACACTATCCTCAAGCGCTATGACGGTCGCTTCAAGGACATCTTTGAGGACATCTACGAGGGGTGAGAGCTGAAACGTGTTGATGAAGTAGAAACCCTTGTTAAGCATCGCTGTCCAGATCAGTGGGGCGCGGTTGCTACAGATGGGTGGTCGTGAAGGCAATGACGATGTGTATGTCCCAAATGACTGCGAACAGACTGATAAAGAGTGGGGTGTTCTTTGTGGAACTCTGTGGCGCAGTGGTTAGAGCTCCGGATTCTCAATCAAGACAGCCTGTGTTCGAATCCTCTTGCTGCCATTTCAAAGCTTTTTGGCAATTTCGTTCACCTCACATTGCCACAGTTCACTCAGCTGTATAAATGAGTACCTGGCTACAGACGGTGATGTGAATGATTAGTCTTTATGCATTAATTGCAGTGTGGCTGAATGCTTCCCAGAGAAGTTGAGATGACATTGGAGTGAATAGGTCTGCCAGGGGGTGAAATGTGAAGTGCTTTTAACAGTCCCAAGGACTGGATATCGCACTATGTAAGAATGCACCTTTTTTGTAAAAGGCTAGTTTTTGTCCAGTATGTCGGCCAACATAGTGTCGCAAGACATCACGCTGAAAGAATCCGCCATGTAAACACCCGCATGAGGTAGATTTGCAGAACGATTTTGTCGGAGAGAATTGTGTCTAATTCCAATAGCTAATAGTTGACCCGATTTTGAAGCAGTGCCCAATCTGCGATCCACAGCAGGTGAACCCGTCTTGACCTTTCATCAAAGTGTGAGCGGCGAGAGTTAATATCTAGGTCACAGTGTCAAGCCCTGTTGTTTGGTGCTAAATGTACACAGAATTTAGTTGCACGTTATTGTGCAGCGCTGTGTCGCCTAACAAGTATTTGTTGCTAATGGCCACAGTGGGCTTCTGCACAATTAGAAATTTTATTAATACCAGATTGGTAATCTAGAAGATGACGTCATAAATATTGCTAATTAAAACAAAAATCTGCTAGCGATGTCTTCAAATAATCACTTAAGTTTGTACTAAATAGATCTCGCTCTGCCTGGCAGACCAGTGTTCTGCTTTCTAAATTGAACGTTTTAAAAAAATTTCCCATTTGACTATTCTCTAATACTGCCACATTAAGGGATGGACGCATAAGTTCTCTAAGTCCCAAAAATGTGTAACATTACGTATTGGTGAGTGGTCACCACGTTTTGTGGGACAAACAGATGCTTTTTGATAGGCAGTATTCGCAGTATCTTATGTTCCACACCACATATTGGGGGGGGGCAGTGGTGGTCTGAGCCTGTACTAAACACTATACGGTTTTTGGACTTTGAGAGCTTATGAAACGACCCCTAATAGGATGGCTGTTTTGTGAATATAAACCGAGCAGCGTGATATTTTTGCTCAAAATTTTGCTTGCTTCTGCTTACAGCAACTACAAAGGAGAGTTTGAGAAGCTCGGCATCTGGTACGAGCACCGTCTCATTGACGACATGGTAGCCCAGGTTCTCAAGTCCAACGGCGGATTCGTTTGGGGAACCAAGAACTACGACGGTGACGTCCAGTCGGACATTATTGCACAAGGTCAGTGTCTCAATGTGGACATAGGGTCGGTGTCAAGCAAAAATGTGATATGAGTTTGTGACATTGTTAGTGTAAATGTTGTGTAAGGTGTAGACTATTACTAGTCTGTAGAAGGTGTTATTAAATTTTTTTTAAATAGGTGCATCATTAAGATCCAGTAATGACAAACGTCGACAAACCATGGAAACAACACAATTTTTTTTTTTTTTTTCCACAATCTGAAAATTTTAACTAAGTTAAAAATAATAAAGATAACGGTTGCACAACAATAGCTCTTAAAAGGTTAGTAATATAGTAGCTAAGGAATGTGTCTGTCAGAGCGCCATTGGCAGTCCTGTAGATACCGTATTTGACCTAATAAGTGGACAGTACGCTTAAAAAAAAGATATTAAGCCATGAAAAAATGTCAAGGAATCTGTTCATATAGGCGTACAAAAATGTTTTTCCTCTAGACAGTAAGGTAACTGTTTAACACTAGTGGTGTCACTTGGAGACTAGTGTAGAACAACTGAAAAGTGATGCTAGCTGTTTAACACCAGATGGCGACACTTCAATTGTTCCACACCAGTCAAATTACAATAACTATGGATCCTGCTGATAAAAAAATGGGGTGTATGCTAATTAGGGCATGTACGTAGGTAGAATGCAGGAGATCGGGCGGTGAGTGTGAGAGTTAATGTGTATAACACGATATAATGTAGGCTCAGTCGGTATGCTATGTACATTTCTTTCATTTCTTACATTCTTGGTTGGTTTGGATTATAAGTCAGTTCTAGTGTAAGTTGCAGTTCTACACAATCATATTGATTTGTAAGATTAGCCTGTTCCAAGCTGCAACTTTGATCACTGTCTTATCTGATTACATAGTTCAGACAGTTTTGCACGGTTGCTATAGAAACCAGGCAGCCACACATACACTGTCTTCCACTGTTCAGTGGAATCAGATCTCGTGAGGCTGTCTACATTTACTCGCTATATATAGTTATTCTGATGTCTGATTTACATTACGGCTGTAATTCCAGCTTACTATTGATTTGAAATGCAAGATTGTCATTTACCTTTGTGTTTGTACGATAGTATTTCAATTTTCACTTACTTTACGTACACCTTCTAAATGGTTAATATAATATTAAGCCTTGTGTATATTTACAGTTTTGTAATTATTATAACAAAATATTTGAAATATCGAATATCAACTAGTCAGACGAATCCCTGCAAAATCACTCGGTTTAGTGCAGCTTGCTTCGATGTTTCGAATCAGAAATGCACAAAATACTTTTAACTGCTGGATATTTGATTGCAATCTTTGTGGGTATTTTATTTGATCTAATATGTATTGCTCAGCGGTTATGGCAATATGCTGACCATTGATTAAAAACTCCAATGGTGCCAGTGTTATTCTACAGGATTTGATGTGTACAGAAACCACTAGTGATGCGAGAATGTTTGCAACTTTGCAGGTGGTTTTACACGGTTGCTATAGAAACCAGGCAGCCGCACATACACATTGTCGGTCTTCCATCATTCAATGGCATCAGATTAAGTGAGGCTATATGCATATAGCTTGTGTCATCACAGTTAGGAAAAGGGCTTTTGTACATTTCGTCTGATGTCTGAATTAAAAATGTCTGTCGCCGGCATTAATTCAGTTTTAAGCCATACTGGTGTTTCCAACTTACCATCGATATAACAACAGGAATACTAGTTACTTTTGTATTTGCATGAAAACTCTAAAATTTCATATACTTTTCAAATACAAATTGACAGTTAATGTAATATTAAGCATTGTATGTATTTTGATAACAGTATAAAATTTTAATATGATAACCAAATATTATGTGTTGTGTGCATCGTGGATCAGGTTGATGTTCTAATCTGTTTGGATAGTTTAGTTAAATAAAAAGGGCGTACTTTTGTTGAAATTGATTGTTAGATTTGGTAACTTGCGTCTGTGTGAATAGAGGAAAGTGATGCTAGCTGTTTAACACCAGATGGCGACACTTCAATTGTTCCACACCAGTCAAATTACAATAACTATGGATCCTGCTGATAAAAAAAATGGGGTGTATGCTAATTAGGGCATGTACATAGGTAGAATGCAGGAGATCGGGCGGTGAGTGTGAGAGTTAATGTGTATAACACGATATAATGTAGGCTCAGTCGGTATGCTATGTACATTTCTTTCATTTCTTACATTCTTGGTTGGTTTGGATTATAAGTCAGTTCTAGTGTAAGTTGCAGTTCTACAATCATATTGATTTGTAAGATTAGCCTGTTCCAAGCTGCAACTTTGATCACTGTCTTATCTGATTACATAGTTCAGACAGTTTTGCACGGTTGCTATAGAAACCAGGCAGCCACACATACGCTGTCTTCCACTGTTCAGTGGAATCAGATCTCGTGAGACTCTACATTTACTCGCTATATATAGTTATTCTGATGTCTGATTTACATTACAGCTGTAATTCCAGCTTACTATTGATTTGAAATGCAAGATTGTCATTTACCTTTGTTTGTACGATAGTATTTCAATTTTCACATACTTTACGTACACCTTCTAAATGGTAAATATAATATTAAGCCTTGTGTATATTTACAGTTTTGTAATTATTATAAAAAAATATTTGAAATATCGAATATCAACTAGTCAGACGAATCCCTGCAAAATCACTCGGTTTAGTGCAGCTTGCTTCGATGTTGTGAATCAGAAATGCACAAAATACTTTTAACTGCTGGATATTTGATTGCAATCTTTGTGGGTATTTTATTTGATCTAATATGTATTGCTCAGCGGTTATGGCAATATGCTGACCATTGATTAAAAACTCCAATGGTGCTTGCGTCTGTGTGAATAGAGGATGTTGGGGGGTTAGATTTATCTTAAAATGAGACAAGTAAAAAATCGACAGTTTTGAATACTTTGAAATACATGTGACACCACATCTGAAGTCCATGCCCGTTTGTCTGCAGGATACGGCTCTCTCGGTCTGATGACCAGCGTACTAATGTGTCCCGACGGCAAGACAATCGAAGCCGAGGCAGCCCACGGAACAGTGACACGTCACTACCGCGAGCACCAGAAGGGCAATCCGACAAGCACAAACCCCGTAGCCAGCATCTTCGCGTGGACGCGGGGTCTTGAGCACCGTGGCAACCTGGACGGCAATAAGGATCTTGCACGCTACGCACAAATAATGGAACAAGCTTGCATTGAAACAATTGACTCCGGCAAGATCACCAAGGATCTCGCTGGCTGCATCTATGGAATCAAGAAGTACGTAGTGGTGTCATGCCAACATTGTCGGTTTACCAAAAAGTATTTTGTTTTAACTAATTTGAAAAGCAATAGGCACCTATTATACCACCACGCTACTTGGTGGATTGTAATGAAACATGAAGATTCGGGTAAGAGAACTACAGGCCTACACATTATGCAGCGTCATGTTCTCAGAGTTAACCAAATCTTTAAGTCCTGTTATATTCCACCAGGTAACGTGGTGTTACTGGGAAGGGTCTATTAATTTGATATTTTATTAATTTAACTAACTTTTCAACCTTGTTATGCCATTGAGGAGGTTTTTTCTGGATGTCTCTTATGTGCCTTTTCAAGGTTTCTATCTAAAATTGTGACTTAAGTATAAAAAAAAATTTAACAAGTGAGGCTTTTTTTTTACATATAAATTGTTTGTGTATAGGAAATACATATGCTGGCATTCCCCACTGTCTTGTGGCAGGTTTGCAGTTATTTATAATATTTAATTATTGACTTAGTGAATCTGAAATACAAAAATTTTAGCTTCTGGAATAAAACTAATACAAATTGATTTCAACTCAGTCCAATGGCAGGGATATTTTACAGATTTAGAACATGATAAGTAGAATTTATGGTATATATGGTATTTTACACATATCTAGACAAATGTGTTACTTTCCCAATACAGATTTACAACCAGTATCTCCGTGATAGTAGAATGGATTCGTGTTTTGTTACAGTGTCAAACCTGACCAGTATCTGAACACCGAAGATTTCTTGGATGCAATCAACGAGACGTTCGGCCAAATGTGGAAGTAGGAGCACTGCTGCTGTCACCTATTGTTACCCACTCACACAGCATGCAAGCAAAAGCTTGCCCTAGCAGATATATCAAACAACAGTTCACCCGAGTTTTTGCATCATTTAATATTTATTGACTCCGGTCATAGGAAATAACTTCAGCGTTTTGAGTAACATAAGCAGTTTGCTGTGCGCTTGCAGATAGACTAAAACGTCCTTGATCATGATTGTTAATTATATCATCTACTTGTGCCATGTGTTCTTGTAAATGATTGAAGTTACTCAGCACTTGTTTTTATAGCATGCAGATCTCATGTTGGCTGTTACAACTTAATAATGATCGAACGACAGACAGAAGTTTAAAAATGGATGTGTGGGAGTTATTGATGTTATGAAATATTATTAAGATGTGGTGCTGCATGTATCGATTTCATTATTGACATTGAGTCGGCTTTAAATAGTTATGTCATCCAGTGACCGTGCAGACGTGTTTTGCCGTCAGTTCAAGTATGGTGTTTGTTCTTTGGGTGCCAAATGGAATACTCAAGTTGAATATGGACAGGTTGATTATTTGCTGTTTCAAACTTTCGATGCTTTGAACTCGGACCAAAACTCCCTCAGTTCATTTAGGCCATCTCGAATAAGATTTTTTACCAATCTGGTACGAGATGAACCAAAAAAAATAGTTGAGGAATGGCCAAGCACTCAAATACAGTCGCGTCTATCTTTATTATCGCTAGGCAGAAGAACTTTGCTTTGATGTGTCTTGATGGTTTGGCTACAAAACGTTGCCTGTTGACGGAGCAGAAGAAATCTCACTGTTGTCATTGACAACCTGTGTACAGTACATCGCCATGTTATTTATTGGTGTTGTTGCCATGAGGTAGTTCATTGTGTGTGGTCTAGCTTTGTTGGAATGCCCTGGTAGTAGTGTCTGCCAGGATTCATTTGTAGGGAATTCGATTTTCAAATAATAAAAGTTAACGTTACTTAACGTTGAACAATTGCAGTTGTGTAACATGTTATGTTCAGGTCAGTTGACACCAGGGGGCCACTCAATACGTCACCAAATGAGACAAATTATGCATTTTATGTTTGTGCCAAAGCACACTGATGCATGCAACGCATTAATAAAAATTAAGGCAGTGATTTCATTTTCAGGGCAACTTTGTGATTTATTTAAAATATGTTACAATATCTTGGAATAATGCAAATTTTGCACATCAAAGGGTATATATTTGGTTGAAAAAGGAACAGTTTAGACAGGTGTCTAAAACATTTTTAGGGGGTTAGTTAGATAAAGGGTGGTATATTGGCAACGGAAAATGGGGTTGCTAATGGGCACGCATGACTTCACGTAGTGTAACTCAAAACGGTCCTAGTCAGGTCATTAGTATTGAACATAACACTTGAAGAAAGCTACATGGCCATACAACCATGCACATACTAGTAGTGCTGAACATTTTATTAGCCAGACGTGTTCGGGGTGGCCAGGTTAAACGGCTAGACGTCTACCGTGTCATTTTTCATTTCAAAATTAATAGACGGCATCCATCGTAAGTGATAACCAGTTCAGTTCTGATATTAGTTGATTTAAAAAAATTGCTGCATAACCCATTCTTTTGAACATGTTTATAAATGTGTAATTTTATGGGGTCCCGTGCAGTACCAGAAAAATTATGCATATTACACATTGGGTCTTACGAGAGATCAGTATGCTATTTTGAGAACAGTTGGACATATTTCATCCCATATTTCAATAAATTGCTATAACGTGCACATAAGGAAATATTTGTCAATTAATAAATGCTTTACAATGTATAAAGCGCTATCCCCGGTAGAAATTGTAATGACTAGAAGTGCTGCCACTGGTGTCTGGTTGGAAAAACTGGCCACCCTTTTTCAGCGTTTGGATCCGCCCATGATCTTACGCATGTTTCTCGACACAAATGTGTCGGTGTTGGCAAAACTAACCTGTACAGCCCTGGTCTGTCGCACACAGAGGATTTCTCTAGACCCAAAGTTCAGAACTGCCTCAATACACAAAAATTACAGGTCGAGCCACCTGGCGGCAACTAATTGGGCCTAATTTAAACTGAACAACGATTTTGTTTTATTATAAACATTCTCTTAATTCGGACACGATAACATCGTTCACACAACAACGTTCTTAGCAAGAGCTACACAATAAAGATAAAATCAATCTGCTGCAGAAAGCTTCCACAATGACACATGAGAGGGCAGCACCTTGACAAGATAATCACTGAACATCGCTGTACGTGGAAACTCCCAAAGTAGTTTAACCAATTAAAGCTTACAAAGTTGTTGCAGTGAGCCAATTACTACACAACACAACACAACAATCGTCATAAGGCACATGTCTCCAGTTCCTCATTCGGCCATTCTGTGACTGCATTTGCTGTTATATAACTAAAGGGAAATTCAGCAAGTCCAGAACGCATTTACTAGAATGCTCCCAACTTCAGGTACCGGGTAGTCAGATCAAAAGCAACTAATTTATTACAGCCGCCTCTCATAATGACTAGTGCCAGTGTAATACTGGCATTCTTATCCATAACATACAGGAAATCACACAAGACGGCTCATCATAATTATTATGAAAATTATACATTTCTCAAAGGAACACTTGAACGTGAAAATGATATGTTCGGAAAAAGACCGGACTGCCGAGCTTGACACAGTATACTCCAGCAGATCATTCGCAGTGACTAGAACAGCAACATTTAAGTGAAACTTTCGCAATCTTAATTACATCCTTAACAGTTAAAACCACCACATCTTTGGCAGTCAATAACACGCCTTCATCTCCCAGAAAGACACCAGCTTTCTGAATAAAAGAACTTTGCAATGGAAAGCTACTGGGAACAACAACAATGCAATATCATCTACATCTTCTCTGATCTTGGCCATTTTGCTAAATCCACCGGGTTGGCCAGATTTACACCAGGAGTCTGGAATGTTTGCCAGGCTAGCGGAATGAAGTTGACTATCACTCGGTCGTAGAGTTTGGCGAGCTCATACACGCTGCCTTTGGTCGAGACACGTCCAACAATTTATCAAAACACTTTGACTTTCTCTTCAGCTCTTTCCTCTTCGCTTCTGACTCAGCTACCTTCCTCTTTAATTCTGAAACCAATTTCATATAAACATTTCAGCCAAGTCTACCCAGTGGCTGTAAGAAGAAACAAATTACTGGTAATCTACAAGATGATGTGATAAATACTGGTAATTAAGCAGACATTTTACATATTTATTTAATTCGATTGTTTCAGTCTGGATGTTATGTTTGTTATGTTGCATGTGGAGAAACATAATTTTACGGGTCTTAACGATACGCCTATTACGTGATCCCATGAATGCCCGACACCGATCAATTTTGTCCACACATTTTTTTTATGTATAAACCATTCCCTGGGCACACCTGCAAAATTTCAGCCCAATACATGCAAAATTGATGGAGACACGAGGGAGGAGAGAGACACAGCCACGAGGGAGGAGAGAGACACCGACACGAGGGAGGAGAGAGACACAGACACGAGGGAGGAGAGAGACACAGACACGAGGGAGGAGAGAGACAGAGACACGAGGGAGGAGAGAGACACAGACACGAGGGAGGAGAGACACAGACACGAGGGAGGAGAGAGACACAGACACGAGGGAGGAGAGAGACACAGCCACGAGGGAGGAGAGAGACACAGCCACGAGGGAGGAGAGAGACACAGACACGAGGGAGGAGAGAGACACAGACACGAGGGAGGAGAGGGACACAGACACGAGGGAGGGGAGAGACACAGACACGAGGGAGGAGAGAGAGACACAGACACGAGGGAGGAGAGAGACACAGACACGAGGGAGGAGAGAGACACAGCCACGAGGGAGGGGAGAGACACAGCCACGAGGGAGGAGAGAGACACAGACACGAGGGATGGGAGAGACACAGACATGAGGGAGGAGAGAGACAGAGACACGAGAGAGACACAGACACGAGGGAGGAGAGAGACACAGACACGAGGGAGGAGAGAGACACAGACACGAGGGAGGAGAGAGACACAGCCACGAGGGAGGAGAGAGACACAGACACGAGGGAGGAGAGAGACACAGCCACGAGGGATGAGAGAGACACAGACACGTGGGAGGTGAGAGACTCAGCCACGAGGGAGGAGAGAGACACAGACACGAGGGATGAGAGAGACATAGACACGAGGGAGGAGAGAGACAGCCACGAGGGAGGAGAGAGACACAGACACGAGGGAGGAGAGAGACACAGCCACGAGGGATGGGAGAGACACAGGCACGAGGGAGGAGAGAGACACAGCCACAAGCTACTTTATATTGTAGACATGTTGATGGTTATTGTTCAAGTACATCTCCAAATACCACATAAAACCACAAATACCACATAAAACGCAAATACCACATAAAACCACAAATACCACATAAAACCACAATACCACATAAAACCACGAATACAGTAGCCAAGTCTGCAGAAGCTGTACCTTCGATCTCCGCCAGTAGCTTAGCATCCTGTTTCCTCATTGCCCGTTTGTGTTCCGACAGTTTCCACTTCAACTTTGTCATCAGACCAAGCTCGCTAACAACCCGAGACATCTTGTCTGAGTCTGCAAACAGTTACACCACACACATTATTAATTTAACTAAAACCACATTAACTTTTCTGATGTCCAAAATATTTTTAACCACTTGCGATAGTATTACAACCAAACTCATACAACCTGTGTATACTGAAGGCACCATACAGAAAACTCTATGTTGGCTACTTACATGTGTGTGTGTTTTCAATGCTGGAGAGATTTTGATGATTTTGATTAGAATTGACCTGACACGAATGTCGGAGTAAAGGACGTTACAATTATATTATCATTTGATAGAATATATATGTTAGATATAGTTGTGATAACATTGTGCACATCAAAGCAAAATACTATTTGTGAAGATTAAATTGAACTGTTATTTACATAAAAGATGGAAAACGGGACATTGAAAAGTGCACCACAGTGGACTTAAAATAATCCGTTGGGAAGAAGATGAAACAAGCAATTTTTATGGAAACTAATAAGAGTGTAGCCAATGACTATGTGAAAAGGTTTGGATGTATCACAAAGGGCTGACTGGATATGAGACTCGCAAAACCATCATAACGATCGTTGCAGCTGGTGTCCTTGGGAATAACGACCGATATTGGGTCCGGCTAGACGTAAATTTATGATCGTTCCTGTTTATTCTTCTTTTGAAGTACACTGTGTGGTCATACTTTCGATAGCATTTTTATTCAGATGTTAGTAATGGGATACAAGTTAATTCAATTTAATTTCCTTTTTTTTTTGCGTTTCTATTATTTTAATTTCACATTTTCATCGCACATTTTGAGGTAAATATGTGAACAATTTATTTTAAGAATCAAAATTCATTAAACTGGCAACACAAATTTCCGCATACACTTATTGCATGCAATAAAATTTGGCGTCCATCATTTTGCCGTAACGAATGTTACTTCGTGTTTAAATCATCGAACATCGGACACCATTTTCAGCAATCCCTCCAAAAAAAGCTAATATATGTAAATATTATGAAATCTGTTGGTTTCATGGACGATTTGTGTCATGTTGGTATTATTGTCAGTTTCACCGCCTTCAACAAACTGAGACCAAGAAACATAAGATGTCGACCAAAATTTTTTTACAATGCTTATGTGGATATTGTAAAATTGTGCAGTTTCTTCTTCGAGTTCATTGTCAATGAGATTTTGCTTTTCCATAGGTAAAAACTTTCTTGGAAGCCATCACATGAAAGGCCCATGTAATGGCGAAATTGGCGTAGTACAAAAGGACTGCCCTGGCAGTTGCTAAGATCAGACAGACTACTGTTGGCAACGCGCAGGACATTTACACGTGCACTAAATACACCTTCACCATCCCACGACAAGACGAACACAAAACAACAGAACTTTTTGATCGTTGAGGAAGGGACAACTCGCAGAGAAAGGAGAGACAGAACACTCAACCCGAGGACAATCATTGACACGAGAGGGGAACAGTTTCATAGGTACGGAACATACGGAAAGATTCACTGCCTGGTCAAGAGAGTGAATCTACTTCTGTACATCACGCATTAGAGTAATAAGAGCATATCCCAACATTTTTCAGAGAATTGCACTTATTTACAAGTTTTGGTGTCCATGCGACATGTACAAGATAAAGTTTTAATTAGGAGAGTATGTGATTTTTATCTTTTAAAATTCTCAGATAAGGAAAGCTGTTTCACATGTAAGAAATGATGATTCCCATTACATGAACACAAAATAGTTAGATACTTGATATTTCTATCACTGGGGCACCACGCGTTGTCATGTCCTTTTTTAGATGTTGATTTAACATGATAAGATTACATGAAGGAAATTGTAATTATACAACTAATGTTATGGTTTCAAAGAACATTATATCAGCAGGACTTAAAAAAATTATTTGCTTCTGAGGTCACTGGAGGACACCAAGTCACGAACGTTACATAATACAGGGCTTGTATTACAGTGCACTTTTTTTATTTACCATTGAGTAATTATCTTTTTACTGTTTCCTGTTATCAAGAGGGTGTTCTATAATATAGGAAAACTAATATCAGTTTGTATTAATAAATACAAATTTTGATCTTCTTTGTCCCACTTTTGTGTGCCAGTATCGAAAACACACATATATATTTAATACCACATCTACTTATGTTTAATCACGTTATTAACAAGAATAGAATTCTACTGCATTATTCTATTGAATTATAAATTCTAGAGCATTTGACTAGTATTTTGTAGGATACTTGAGAGGTTTGATTTTTCACGAAATGATTCTAAAATGGTGAAAAAATTTAATTGATGAAGGAGTTTTAACAAAAACATGTAGTCATTACATCATTAATAAAATATTCATTCGGGGAAGACTTTGGGTGAACAACTGGCAATATACACAGTGCCCTCCGGACCTACGAACCTTCCTTGTTGACACCGCTACGGACGAAGTCGTTCTTGAGCTGATCGAGGCCATGTTTGACCTCTCTGAAGAACTCATCGAGTAGTCCGACCTGGACGATTCCTTGCCACAAAGTCTGGCTATCTGGAAAAGCAAAGGGTTCAATTTATACTGTGTGCCTTAACAGTTGAAAGTCTGATGTTCTACCTCATAACAGGCCTGGGGTAATAGTAATATGTAATAGTAATTATTACAATTGTTCAAGTAATAGTAATAGATGAACAGAACGCAATGTAATAGTAATAGAAAGCAAAGTAATAGTAATTGAGCTACTACTTTACTATTACAATTGAATATTTCAATCACACAATTCAATTTCATTGAAAATAATCAGACCAAAAAAGTCTGTATTTTGACATACTGGGACAAGCATCATGTTCAGTCTTTCACATGCAGTTTTATTTATTTATTTATTTCCCAACATTGGTGATAAAATGGTTTAGTATCTGAATCATGACAGTGAATGAACTGTAGTACCATTGGCAGGAGACACTGTGACAGTGTGATTGCTGCATGGCTAATTTGTCATTTGAAGCCAGGTTAACCAACCATCTATCTTTTTTACACAAGCCTATTTATTCATTCACTGAAGCAGGATAAGGGTTCCAGGCTTCCATCTGAATCAATCAATCAATCATTGCCATCTCCCAACCCAAGCTGCCAGCCTGGGTAATGTTTGAATAAAATCCAGGGGCTTATGCCGACCTTTGAGAGTTTGTCTCAGTTGGGAGCTAGCTTGCACACAATTGACCAACAGTATGAAAAACATCCTATCCTTGAGCCAATAATTAACTGTCCACAAAGCAGCCGCCGAGCAGTATGGTTCTACTATGGGACAATCAAACTGAGTTATGTGACAGTGACATTGCTTTTCTGTCTCATTCCAATGAATATATGAAACTTCTACATCCGACTGGAATTATGTGAGGCTAATTTAATTGGGAAATTTATGAGTTAATTGTAATTTCATTAATTGTACCCATCAGTTAAATTTGAATCTATGTAAGTGATTAAGTATGTGAAATGTTTATTCGAACAGGTAATAGTAATAGTAAAAGTTTGAAATGTAATAACAATAGTAATATATTACATTGCCTTCAGCATGTAATAGTAATAGAAAAGAAACTAAGTAATAGTAATAGTAATCTATTATATTGCAATGTAATAGACCCCAGGCCTGCCTCATAAGTAACCGCACGCACGCACGCACGCACGCACGCACGCACGCACGCACGCACGCACGCACGCACGCACGCACGCACGCACGCACGCACGCACGCACGCACGCACGCACGCACGCACGCACACCACCACTTCTTAGACACATTCAACACATACTATCATGATGAAGCACAATAGCTCAACAATACTATAGCCACACATTTCTACATGTAGCTAAACAGAGGTTTGATCTGTAATTAAAAGGAAATACATTACTCCAGTCAGCCAGTAACATAACAAACGAATCAAGTGTTAGAAGTTGCCTCCCCCAACCTTCCACAACGCCATCCAGCTGAGGGACATCCACTGCACCACCATTCCCATCAGGTGACACCACATTCATCACAGCTTCCTTGCCATTACTGTGTACTCCAGAATCATCACTGTCAGAAAGAGGCTCCGACTTGATGGTAGCGCCCTCTACTGGCCGTGTAGTTGATGACGGCTGGTGGCTGGAATGATCGGAGGATTCGCTGGAGCATGGAGAGTCTCCCTGTATCTCCCGTAGGATGGTGTAGGCGTGCTCGCTGAGTGTCGGTACAAACGGAATGAAGCTGGGAAGGTCGGATTCAGACGTGGGGCGTGTGAGATGCTCGATCTTGATGTCGTACTTGCTAGTGCCAGAGTTGCGGGAGATACAGCGACCGGTGCAGTTGTTGTCGTGGTCGTAGAACTGCAGCTCTCCGGAGTCCATCAGCTTCCTGTAAACACATCAGTACTTTAATATTTGTAGTAGTACAAAAACGTCTATTGCACCAAAATGCTTGGAAACCTTAGACCAGAGGTGTTTCAAACCCAAAAGGTTAGGCACAACATTGATATGTTATCTTAAAGTTTACAACAGATGCATGGATAACGTTACGAGCAATGAGGACAATGAGAACAATGAGGACAATGAGGACAATGAGGACAATGAGGACAATGGCTAAAATGATTGAGTCTTCAGATGACGACAACATTTTTATCGTGTTTCTGGATGGCCTAACAGCAACACTAATGGCAAGAGTATGCACATGCTGGATGTTTATGTAGGGGTAAATTTCACAGAGTTCACTTCTTCAAACTTTTGTTGCATTACATTTCATACACATGTACACACAATGTATATATAATATAATAAATATAAAAGAAGTCTACATCTTCCTTGGTGCTTGGTATCAGTGCCGATCCACAGCTAGAGTGTAGAGGGATACCTGCTACGACAAGTCAAGGAAGAAACCCACATAAAAAATACATACACCGCATTGTCGGTGATGACTGAAGTAACTTTGCAGTTGTCAGCATCTTTTTTCATGGCACCAGTGGCACATGGCATGCTTTCAAGGAATACTGACTTGTCATTGCCCAGCAGACTGGTGCCAATGATGGGATCATTGTGTTGATTGGCCCAGTCGGCACAGACAAGAGCTGCCTTCTCCGTGGATACATGCTTCTGCATATCTTCTGTCAGGGATTCATAGACCTTGTCTAGCAGTGGGCCAGCTAATGCCTTGCTGGTTGGAGATGGGTAGCCATGTGCCTCCATAACGTCCTTCCACAGTGGGTGCTTGACCAGGCTGAAGGGAAGGTTGCAGCCGTGGAACAGCTGACCGATCTTCTCATCGTTCGTGTCAGTCTTCACAATATGCTGGTTGAAGGTCAGCTGCACAACCTCGACTACCTGCCGCTGGGGAGACAGGGACTTGGAGCAGGGTCTCTTCTGTGCCTGGGTAGGGGCTGCATCAGGACCTAGAGTAGGACCTGGCCTAGGAGTGGTCTTGTTACACTTGTTGTGATGAACCTGCATTCTAGCACACTTAGCTGACATCTAGTAACCACAACGTTTGCACCGAGCAACACTATTCCCGTTACTTTCCACTTTATAAAAGTATTGCCACACAAGCCCAGCTGGTCTGCCACCCTTGAACATGGTGCAAACTGGGGTTGCACTATAGCACTATTAGTCACTATTCGCTATCAAAATGTCACACAAACAGGGGTACATGATCAATTTGCACTACTTTCACATGTGACAGTACATCTATATGAAGGTGTAGCAACTAGTGGCTGGTCAAGCAGTGTTAAATAGAAAGCAGTAAACCAATCAGCTTGCAGCTCATCTTGAAACTAGCACCTTGCAGATCTGGCACTTTGTACTGCATGGGTGGTTGATAAAAGCAAGCAGAGTCACTTTCTTCGATGTTGATGGGTTGTGCCTTTTACAAAATAAAGCCTTGGCTCACTATCAGCTCAGTGCAATTATCTACATGTGGGCAGTGCAACAGTCTGGAACTGGACAGGCATATTCTTTGATGTTGAATTGTCATTTGAGCCTGATCCAGCATAATGTAGACATGTAGTTGTAACGAGTGTAGGACAGTTGCCCAGTGGACAGTTGCCCAGTGGACAGTTGCCCAGTGGACACTTGCCCAGTGGTAAAATGAAAAAGTGGACACTTGCCCAGTGGTAAAAAAAAATCCAAAATATAATAAAAAAAAATATTTTTTTATGATAACAATATAATGTTTTTTATAAAAACTGTTATATTTAACAAAACACCAACAAGATCTTCATGATGCAATACTTTATTAATATGATTTACATAACAGACCTATGTAATATGCCCACATTCACGCCAATGTCAATACATATATCATAGTTCATACTTGTTTGTATAAGTGTTCATACAAGTCTAATGTTGTGAGAAACAGAACGAAGGAAGTCGCCAACCTCCTTGTCCTGATCAACAAAGTCTTGGCACAAAGTGCGAAGCCGGGTTTGAAGTTGCTGTGTTGCTCGCTTATGATTTACATAACAGACCTATGTAATATGCCCACATTCACGCCAATGTCAATACATATATCATAGTTCATACTTGTTTGTATAAGTGTTCATACAAGTCTAATGTTGTGAGAAACAGAGGTATATATACACAAGCTGACCATGCAAGCTACAGTAATTTATTTTAATTGGGTATCATGAAGCCATTGCAATTTTAACCAACCAAGCAAATCTTCAAACACTCCTGATTGCAATTCCCTATCCAGGGTTACCCCAATTGCATTGGGACTGGGTTCAGAAGCCCCATCAACTTAAAAGCTGGGCAAACTGTTACATTTTAATTGTCTAACAAAGAATTGAATCCTAAATCAAGTAATATAATAATGTTTTAACAATAAATGAAGGAATATAATAATGGTCAAGTAATATTTTCTTACCATCATATTTATTTAATACCATCATATTTAATACATTCATGAAAAAAAATTGCCACTGGGCAAGTGTCCACTTTTTCATTTTACCACTGGGCAAGTGTCCACTGGGCAACTGTCCGCTGAGCAAGTGTCCACTGGGCAACTGTCCACTGGGCAACTGTCCGTACCCCAGTTGTAACAATGGGTGCATTTAACTGGGCAACTTCCCCCCCTGTAACTGCATTCAGTGTGAATGGCTTAATATTAACTCTAAGAAATCAAAGAAATCTTTGCCTAGCCTTTTGTTGACTTCCCAATTGTGACACCTGTCCTGTTGTTTTAAAAAACATGTGCCTAGTGAAACAGGAGCTGTTTCTGTTTCCATTATTATATGATAACAAATCAAACAAAATAAAACATATACTAATAGTAAAATACTACACAACAAAAATGTTGCAATTGCTTATGAATGGTGACAGGTTAATTAACAAATATAAATTAATATGCATTAATATAGTGATTTAAAATGAGTGTACACATAAAAAATGGTATGTTTTTTTAGTTTCTGGCAGTTTTTGACAGTTTCTGACATTTAAAACTTTAGAAACCTGCCAACCCTGCATATTACATGATGGTGTGGTGGTCAGTTACCTGGTGCATGGACAAAAGCCCCTCCAAACAAAAGCCTAACAGAAATAAGTCCCACGGACAAAAGCCCTACAATCTAAATACTTACTAAACAATTTTCTGATATGTAATCAAATAAGAAATACAGTAATATACATAAAGCATGTTACCCTATTGTCTGTCTGATTGTCTGATATATTGCTGGGAATAATAATCTATTATCCGTCCATCTGCCTGCCGATCCGTCTGCCTGCCCATCCATCCATCCATTCAATGAACATCATACCAAATATTAAAGGTGGTGCAGTCTATTATGTTTGCATTTTCTACCAATTTGTTAGCAGATAAATTGAGACAGAACTGTACTGTTGTACTGCTCACTGCTGTCAGCTATGCACAGCTTCATTGTGTAAGATTAGACAAATCGATATCAGAGAAAGATTCAAGGCAGTTCCAGGCAATCATTTGAAATCCCAATTTCTAGAGCTGAACTATCAAGTGAGCTACAAAAAAATTTGTAAGAGTATTGTCTGAGCTTTTATCAATGTGCACTGTGACCGAAAACAGGTATCAGTGCCAGTCTCACCCCGGACTACAGGGATAAAGAGGTATCAGTGCCAGCCTCACCCTGGACTACAGGGATAAAGAGGTATCAGTGCCAGCCTCACCCCGGACTACAGGGATAAAGAGGTATCAGTGCCAGTCTCACCCTGGACTACAGGGATAAAGAGGTATCAGTGCCAGCCTCACCCCGGACTACAGGGATAAAGAGGTATCAGTGCCAGTCTCACCCTGGACTACAGGGATAAAGAGGTATCAGTGCCAGCCTCACCCCGGACTACAGGGATAAAGAGGTATCAGTGCCAGCCTCACCCCGGACTACAGGGATAAAGAGGTATCAGTGCCAGCCTCACCCCAGACTACAGGGATAAACAGGTATCAGTGCTAGTCTCACCCTGGACTACAGGGATAAAGAGGTATCAGTGCCAGCCTCACCCCGGACTACAGGGATAAAGAGGTATCAGTGCCAGTCTCACCCTGGACTACAGGGATAAAGAGGTATCAGTGCCAGCCTCACCCCGGACTACAGGGATAAAGAGGTATCAGTGCCAGTCTCACCCTGGACTACAGGGATAAAGAGGTATCAGTGCCAGCCTCACCCCGGACTACAGGGATAAAGAGGTATCAGTGCCAGCCTCACCCCGGACTACAGGGATAAACAGGTATCAGTGCCAGTCTCACCCTGGACTACAGGGATAAAGAGGTATCAGTGCCAGTCTCACCCTGGACTACAGGGATAAAGAGGTATCAGTGCCAGTCTCACCCTGGACTACAGGGATAAAGAGGTATCAGTGCCAGTCTCACCCTGGACTACAGGGATAAAGAGGTATCAGTGCCAGTCTCACCCTGGACTACATGGATAAACAGGTATCAGTGCCAGTCTCACCCTGGACTACAGGGATAAAGAGGTATCAGTGCCAGTCTCACCCTGGACTACAGGGATAAAGAGGTATCAGTGCCAGTCTCACCCTGGACTACAGGGATAAAGAGGTATCAGTGCCAGTCTCACCCTGGACTACAGGGATAAACAGGTATCAGTGCCAGTCTCACCCTGGACTACAGGGATAAAGAGGTATCAGTGCCAGTCTCACCCTGGACTACAGGGATAAAGAGGTATCAGTGCCAGTCTCACCCTGGACTACAGGGATAAACAGGTATCAGTGCCAGTCTCACCCTGGACTACAGGGATAAACAGGTATCAGTGCCAGTCTCACCCTGGACTACAGGGATAAAGAGGTATCAGTGCCAGTCTCACCCTGGACTACAGGGATAAAGAGGTATCAGTGCCAGTCTCACCCTGGACTACAGGGATAAACAGGTATCAGTGCCAGTCTCACCCTGGACTACAGGGATAAACAGGTATCAGTGCCAGTCTCACCCTGGACTACAGGGATAAAGAGGTATCAGTGCTAGTCTCACCCTGGACTACAGGGATAAAGAGGTATCAGTGCCAGTCTCACCCCGGACTACAGGGATAAAGAGGTCTCAGTGCCAGCCTCACCCCGGACTACAGGGATAAACAGGTATCAGTGCCAGCCTCACCCCGGACTACAGGGATAAAGAGGTATCAGTGCCAGTCTCACCCTGGACTACAGGGATAAAGAGGTATCAGTGCCAGTCTCACCCCGGACTACAGGGATAAACAGGTATCAGTGCCAGCCTCACCCCGGACTACAGGGATAAAGAGGTATCAGTGCCAGTCTCACCCTGGACTACAGGGATAAAGAGGTATCAGTGCCAGCCTCACCCCGGACTACAGGGATAAAGAGGTATCAGTGCCAGTCTCACCCTGGACTACAGGGATAAAGAGGTATCAGTGCCAGTCTCACCCTGGACTACAGGGATAAAGAGGTATCAGTGCCAGTCTCACCCTGGACTACAGGGATAAAGAGGTATCAGTGCTAGTCTCACCCTGGACTACAGGGATAAAGAGGTATCAGTGCCAGCCTCACCCCAGACTACAGGGATAAACAGGTATCAGTGCCAGTCTCACCCTGGACTACAGGGATAAAGAGGTATCAGTGCCAGTCTCACCCTGGACTACAGGGATAAAGAGGCATCAGTGCCAGTCTCACCCTGGACTACAGGGATAAAGAGGTATCAGTGCCAGTCTCACCCTGGACTACAGGGATAAAGAGGTATCAGTGCTAGTCTCACCCTGGACTACAGGGATAAAGAGGTATCAGTGCCAGCCTCACCCCAGACTACAGGGATAAACAGGTATCAGTGCCAGTCTCACCCTGGACTACAGGGATAAAGAGGTATCAGTGCCAGTCTCACCCTGGACTACAGGGATAAAGAGGTATCAGTGCCAGTCTCACCCTGGACTACAGGGATAAAGAGGTATCAGTGCCAGTCTCACCCTGGACTACAGGGATAAAGAGGTATCAGTGCTAGTCTCACCCTGGACTACAGGGATAAAGAGGTATCAGTGCCAGCCTCACCCCAGACTACAGGGATAAACAGATATCAGTGCCAGTCTCACCCTGGACTACAGGGATAAAGAGGTATCAGTGCTAGTCTCACCCTGGACTACAGGGATAAAGAGGTATCAGTGCCAGCCTCACCCCGGACTACAGGGATAAACAGGTATCAGTGCCAGCCTCACCCCGGACTACAGGGAAAAGGAGGACAGTAACAACAATCTGTCTGTGCTTGATGGAGGTATAAGCTTATTGGCCCAATGCTTTCTACTTAGCAAGTTGCTTGGCCAGTCACCTGTTGCTACACCTTGGCCAGCCACCTGTTGCTACACCTTGGCCAGCCACCTGTTGCTACACCTTGGCCAGCCACCTGTTGCTACACCTTGGCCAGCCACCTGTTGCTACACCTTGGCCAGCCACCTGTTGCTACACCTTGGCCAGCCACCTGTTGCTACACCTTGGCCAGCCACCTGTTGCTACACCTTGGCCAGCCACCTGTTGCTACACCTTGGCCAGCCACCTGTTGCTACACCTTGGCCAGCCACCTGTTGCTACACCTTGGCCAGCCACCTGTTGCTACACCTTGGCCAGCCACCTGTTGCTACATCTTCACACAGAGATACACTGTTACATATGAAAGAAGTGCAAACTGATTACCCACATTTAAAAAAAAATTGTCATATTGAATAGTGACTTTAATAGTGCTAGTAGTACCCCTGCATGCACCATGTTTAAGGGTGTCAGACCAGCTAAAGCTGTGTGGTAACATTTTGTTAAAGTGAAAAGTAATGGAAAAACAGTTGCCAGATGCAAGTTCTGTTGTCACCAGACGTCACCCAAATGTTAACCAAGTGCAGAAAATCATATAAATTTATATAGCATGTATCAGATTCTGACAGGTTTCTGACGTCAGAAACTAGTTTATAATAGTTTAAATAAATACCTTTCTGACTGTGAGAAACCCAACCCTGAGTTAAACCCATCCATCAACCCCCCCCCAACAACCACTCAACTACTTGCACCCTACAACAGTTAAACCCACCCATCCACCAACCCACCCTACTGACACCCCCATCCCCAACCCACCCTACTGACGTACCTGAATGACATTCCTCCAATCCTGATGGCATTCTTCCAGTCCTTCAACCGTTCCTTCTCTCCCATCACAGAGAACATCTTAGGTGTAATCAGATGACCGTCCAACTCAATGCATTCCTGGTGGATGCCAGGACACAGGAACTTACTCCGGACCAGTTGACCGGTGAGGGCGCCACATGTGACACACATCCGTTCAGCCGTGAACTGTAATGACCAATGTAAGGGGATAATTGGCCGTTTAAAGTTTGTTTTTATTTAAAAGTAATTTATCCAAATTTTTTTCTAGGTACTTGGATAATAAAGGGTAATCCTTGAAAGAAACCAGACCATCCATCCATAAAGGGCATCCATGGAAATTAATAGAGGCGTGACTCTGGAACAAACTACCTGTTGACATTAAAAAATCATTAAATATTTTAAAGTACAAAACCATAATTTTTTTAATTGGTATTGATTAATTATAAGGCAATTGCTTTACCATATCTGTGTTTTATATAATCAATATGTTGTAGGAAATCCTTTGTTTAAATCTTATGGATGCTGACAGTGGTACATTAAATCTGTGTATCCTTAGGTCGATGCCTTCAAAATTATGAATATTACCTATATATGTAAACTTATGGATGTAAGCAAACTAGCAAAGAGAGCAGAGGTGGAAAAACATCAAGGACGCAGGAAAAGGGGAAGGCCACAGCTGAGATGGGAGGACTGTGTGAGGAGGGACATGAAAAGATCGGGGGAGGATGAAAGATGGAGAGAGGGAGCGGCCGATAGAAAACTATGGAAAGAAAGAACAGAAAGAGTGGCTCGACAATACTTTACCTGACCCTCACCCCTGTACAGCAGGGAACAAGGAGGAAGAGCACATGTAAACATTTTTACTTGGGAGTGCACTACTTTGATTTAACTGGCTACCAGCCCGATATGTTTACACTTCTCTGGTAGCTACCTCATCTTTATTGTGTTTTTATGTTGTTCATGGTGATGATGAGGAAATCAATTTACTTACTTACTAACATATTGCAGTATGTTTTTACAACAGATATCTTTGCAAATTGACACAACAAATTCAGATTTCTGTCATCTTATTACAAGAAATTGAGTGACAGACAAACAAACATTGTAATACTGGCTCAGCACAGTAATAATGGTAGTACCATAGTAATACTGTATAATATTTACACCCTGTATTGGTCATTGGGGTAATAGCAACAATTACAGAAGCAGTAAGATGAAAGTGTAATAGTTGTAAGTGTAATGGTTGTAAGTTTGATAGTTACAATTGTAATATGTGTAAGTGTAATAGCTGTAAGTGTAACAGTTATAATTGAAACTGTTGTTGTTGTAAGGGTAGCTATGTAAATGTAACTGTAAATCTAGTTCTGAATACTTGACATTGACACAAGTAGTTTGTAAACGTATTAAACCCTGCCTTAGAAACACAATCCTAACATAAAAAACACATTGGAATACAAAATCATCTATTAATATTTATTTACTGTGCCAATATCCATTAACTTACACCATTTTTACAGTTTCTGATTAATTATTTTATAGTTCATGGGAAAGATGAACTTTGTAGTACATGAATCATAATAAGCTTCTTTTAAACTGTCCGCCTCAGCTAATTTTTTCACATTTCAAATTAATTTTGTGAAAAATCAAACCTACCTAGTATCCACTATGACATGCAAGCTTGTTTGTACAACTTCTGTATGTTAGTCACGCCTATGATCAGCCATGACTCCATAAAGTACTTAACATTTTGGGTGTCAACTATTTTGAGCCTTACCAGATCTAATGACAATCTAAAGCATGGCGTACATTGGCAACTGGTTTATCAGTTTTGCTCAACTCAACTGTTGCAGACAGTCTTAGACAGTTGAGCTGTCAGTGTATGCGGAAACCGTGACTACGACTCCCAGTCACTAACTCATTAAGACTCGAATCGAGGGAGTCTTATCCGATTCGTCCATTCATCCATGTTGCAGATAACTGCCAGTCACCATTGTGCGCGCTACTTACAAACGCGACTCGGCTGTATGGAACCTGTTGACCAATAAAAGCGCAGCATTTTGACGCGTGACACCATACGTTCATAGTGAGTTCCAAGCATCAAAATGGTGAACTGGTATACGGAGGAGAGTGAGGCAGAGATGGTAGAAATGTGGCGTGCAGAGCCACTGTTGTATACCACAACCTCAAAAGGGTATTCACATCACTACAGAAAGTCAGATGGCCCGAAAACTGAAATTGTGATGGTCAGAAGGTGTGATGGTCAGAAAGTGTGATGGTCAGAAAGTGTGATGGTCAGAAAGTGTGATGGTCAGAAAGTGTGACGGTCGGAAAGTGTGACGGTCGGAAAGTGTGACGGTCAGAAAGTGTGACAGTCAGAAAGTGTGATGGTCAGCCGTTCTGCAGGCCATATTGCTGGTGATAATCGGTGTGACCAATGCCAGCAACTAGTCGGAAATATACGGTGGCATGCATATGAAATTTTGCCCTTGCCCTGTTTGCTCCTCGATATGGGGTGTGACCCACCGCCTTCCTTTCTTACAACGTTTCCTTTTCTCTCAGCGTCGTCTTAACAGAGAAAGGGTGTCTATAGCTAACGAAAATGCTGTCACTTGCTTCCTTGACAAAGGCGCCATTTTTTTGTGGACGTTGACCAGATGCTCCTAAAAAGCCGCTTTTTCTTAAACAAGGATCCTATAGTTATTGTTATCACGACCAAAGTAAACACTAGAGGGCGATTGCACATGCACTTTGCTATTTCGACACTAAGATTGTGGCAGATCACCGACAGTCGAGTTGTCAGTGTGCACGGCAATCGTCGTAAGAAGTCGTTAGTGTACCCACTAGTGCCCTGCGCGGGCCTAGAATTTGATTCCAAACCCGTCCCGCAATTAGCAGTTAGAGTCCAGGCCCGGCCCAGGCCCACAATAATTTTTCAAGCCCGGCCCGGCCCAGGCCCGCAAACTAGAATTTAGGCCCAGGCCCGGCCCAGGCCCGACCCAGACCGTGAATGTTTGGCCCAGGCCCGGCCCATACCCGCGGGCCAAAGATGGGTAAGCCCGCGGCCCGCTAAATTTAGAGAAGATAAACCTATAATCTTATAATAAAGACGAAAAACAAATAAACTGTAAAACAGACTTATTGTTTTATTAAATAAAAAAGGTCCATAGTGTGCTGGATGAGTTCTAAAAATTCAGCACCACCAACTTCTTCAAACTTACGAATATCCTGAAGAAAAATAAAGAAAAACTTCTTAGTGTCATTACTATTAAATATAGTAACATTTGTTATATTTGGCTTTAATGTATTGGTTTATTGTTAGGGTAGGATATTTGTTTATCTAACCCTGACTTAACCCATATGCAAGCCATAATCCCAATTTATATTGTTAATTGAATTAGCTCAACTAAGTTAACATAATTTAATATGATATTTCAATTAAATGTCACCCACTGGCACTGACACCCAGTGACATTTCCAGCAGGCCTGCAGTCACTAGCCTGAGACAGACATGTTCAGACATGTGTGAATTAGTACAAGTGTGAATGAATTAGGACTGGGGAGAAATACCAATTACCAACTGGGTTGGGTACTGGGTAGTGGTGGGCTAGTGGCCTAGTGTGCACTTGGCAGTGGGCAGGTCTTTCAGGTGGGCAATGTGTGGAGGGAAGACCTAGACAATAGAATGTCCACTGGTAGGGTCAAAGGGTGATAAGTTGATGGTTAATTTATTACAATTTATAATCAGTTTTTATAAAAAAAAATAAAGTAATAATCGGTGTTTTGTATGACTATTTTTATTATGTCCAGGCCCAGCATTGTTTTCAGCCCAGGCCCGGCCCGGGCCCGCAGTATGTAGGCCCAGGCCCGGCCCGTGAAATTATGTAGAGGCCCGGCCTGCGGGCTGCGGGCTTGGACCAAAAGACCGGCCCGCGCAGGGCACTAGTACGCACTCGAAAATCAGCAATCATTACAACTAGACTGTCGCAGAGTGTACTCCGGGCATAAGTCAACTCTTTCTATGATTTCAACAAAAATACAAACTTTTTTAAAATCGACTGCTTATATTACTTAAACTATTCACACACTGCATGTTAGGAAATCAACGAACCGGATTTGCGATAGGCTAAATCAGTTAAGGATGGATTAAAAGGTATTTATTTACAGCAGGCCACACATCGGCAGCCCAACTGAATGGACTTTGTAATATGTAACAGCAACTTAGACTTTAGTCATGGGTGTCTTGGTTTACACATTATCAATATTTATATAAACAGATTTCTTGGTCCAAGTTTGGAACGCTGAACAGTAGACAATTATATAAGTGGTTTGGTCTGTAACAGTAAGCCAATAAACTTAGCATTGTAACACCCTGGAGCCTATCTTCTTCATAATGTATTGCTGTTAGAACATGGCTTGTGCGAATAATTTTTTTGAAGGCGAGGATACTATCTGCTTCCACTGTTGATTGTGGAAGGTTGACATTTTGTTTGCGTTCACATGGAATAACCTGTTTTCTTATGAAAATAATTAATATTGTCTTAACATTTTTTTTATGTAATAATATTTTCTTACAACAATCTTACAATTAATGTTTTTTTATGAAAATTATATAATTAATGCTTTCCTAGGAACATTTTAGAATTAATATTTATAGCACTTATGCTGAAACAAACATATTGTTAACAAACGAATCACTAGTAAACATAGTGGACTTTCAAATATGTTACGTGACATTATATATATATATATATATATTATATATATATATATATATATATATATATATATATATATATATATATATATATATATATATATATATATATATATATATATATATATATGTAATTTTTTAGTTTTGTTGACAAAAGGTGACTCCAATGTTATACACTCCCCTATTGCCATATATTTGTGGTATATTGTTTCAACTTGAATAATTGTTACATACTTCCAAATAAATGTCTATTTCATAAATAAACCAATTTACTGATATAATAACAACCAAACATGTTGGCGACTGAAAGCACATTAATATTTAACTTCAATTAGATTGTGTGAAGACAGGAACTTGACTAACTGAACAGAAACTAGAGCAATTAATTGTAGACAACAGTGTTAGCGTTTAGATCACGTGTTTACATGATGCTTGTACTGACTAAAAAATTCCGAAATGCGACCTGATAGTATATGCAATTAAAACACCCCACAGTATTGCATTGAAATGGCAATCGGGTACGGCCTAGCATGGAGTGGTACGGACACTGCTGTCACAGTTCCATAAGAAACACCTCCATTATGTGAACGATTCTTGGCAGGTGTCCATTGGTGACCTGGCATTGCATCAACATCAACAAACAAAATACAAGTTACTGCAGGTAGCATGTAGCTAAGTTACTGCTTGTAGCATGTAGCTAAGTTATTGCGGGTAGCATGTAATTTTACATCATGCAGCTACATTATGAAATGTACCTGCAGTTACTGCATGTAGGTAGAGCCCTGCATAATGTAGCTTGAATGCATCGGGTAGGGTAGCATGTAGTTTTAGTTACACCAGGCAAGTAGATGCATCATGTAACAAAACTAAAAAATTACGCATTATATATAAAATGTCACATAATATAATGTAACTTTGCACAGCTTAGTTTTAAGGCAAAACGCACCAAATGAAGGTTGAGCACATTAACATTTAAAAAAAAGTTGTTTTTTGAAACACTAATATACATAAACAACTTTTTTGAAATGTTAATATGCTCAACCTTCATTTGGTGCGTTTTGCCTTAAAACTATAAGCTATGCAAAGTTACATATATATAATGCGTAATTGTTTAGTTTTGTTGACAGAAAGTGACTCCCAAGTTAGACATTGCTGTGTTGCCATATATTTGTGGTACATTGTCATTGTTTCAACTTGAATAATTATTACATGTCATAGTTCCAAATAAATGTCTGTTATTTCATAAATAATGTTGACGACTGAAAACACATTAAGATTTTACGTCAATTAGATTGTGCCAAGACAGGAATTTCACTAACTAAAGAGAAACAAGAGCGATTAATTGTAGACGACAGTGGCGATGGCGTCAGCGTTCAGAGGGGTGGCCCGTTCAGATCACGTGCGTATACATGACGCTTGTAGTTGTACTGGATACCCGTTGTATTGACTACACAAATTTCGAAATGCGACCTGATAGTATACGCAATTAAAACATCCCACAGTGTTGCGTTCATGTGACAATCGGATACGGCCTCGCATGGAGTGGTTATGACGCTGCTGTCATAGTTCTAGGCGTTTCCAAAGAAACGTCTCCATTAGGCATTACGTGAACAGTTCTTGGCAGGTGTCCTTTAGCGACTTGTCACTTCACTTGGCGTTGCGTCAACATCAGCAAGCTAAATACAAAAGTCGTTTGCGCTTTCATCACTTGCAACTAAGCTTACTTACGTTTAACGTTGGAGCGTTTAGAGTACTGCATCGCCACGCTTCGGTGTCCATAACAATTACGTGGAGACATTCGTTGTATGTCGTAAGTATTACAGTCGCAGCGCGTTTGGCGTAGGCATGTTTTCACGGTGCCAGGTGCGTGACGTCATCGCGCTGACCCTTTCTCGGTCTCGCTTCTCTCACGTGAATCTGCGAGATGTAAAGCGAGTGGGAAGCTCGGGATGGTTTGATAGGTGGGCGGTTTGATTAGTTGGGAGTCGGAAGTGGATTTCCACGTACGTACGCGGTTTCATTGATAGGAAATTGTGAAGAAATTTGATAAATGGAATGTGCACGTTTGTGTAAATCGTGTGCTGTGATTGTCTGAGTTTGACACATCCAACTGATCGTAGCAGACACTGTCACCGTCTCTTGACTTGAGTTGAGACTCGAGAGTAACTCATAGACAGAGTTGAGTTCAGCGTAACAGTGACAGCTAGCCAAGACAAGGGCTATAACTATAAAAAATAGAGCCTATATAATATAGACTATTACTTTTTACCATTGAAATGATTGCTAGTAGGCCTACTAGTGATTCACTCTATATGACAGACAGACAGACAAAATCGTTTATTTATCCATTTGTACATAGTATTACAGTAACTGTAATTCCTATTAATTAATATATTTAGTACAACGTGGATTTGGGAGACTCCTATTAAGACTAAAGAAGTCGCTCTCATAGGAGCCACCTTGGCTTGGTACGTTTTCATTGAATTTATTGTATATTTCCGCTTGTGTAGATTAACGTTAACACGTACAGCTAGATTAATTATTTATTATTGACCATGCGTGCAAGTGTAGCAGTTAACTTCGGTGCATATGCATACATAGCTTTTTATAATAATTTTTTTAGCATAAGATATATATCCCTGTAAGCTGTGTGTGGTCACCTTATCTTTTAATATGTCTGGAGTATTGTTGATGATATGTGGTAAATTATATTTCAGACACTTTTTTGCAAATTCGTGTTGTGTTCTAAATGTGTGTATTTTGTTGTGTTTACGCGTGAAATGATTATGTATGTGTGTATTCTGGTTTATCGGCCAGCTTTGTAAGTATGCACTTAGTCGTGTGCAATATTAAAAACTGCCAATATAATAATTATAAATAAACCAATTAAATTGTTTTTGAGTGTTTGATATTAGCATACATGTAAAATTGTACTCCTATCAATATCATATACACGTGATGAGTTAGCTACGGCCTACGCTAGTCCAAGTCCATGAGTCAACTTTAATTGAATGGTTGCCAACAACACCCTGGCCAAGGTTATGTTTTGTAACAGCGATAATCTCTATTCACATCCAGGTTCTAGTGAAGGTGACAAATGGTGAAGCCCAGATAATTGAGAATAAATGCTCAAGGCTAATTCTTAACTTGCAAAATTTGAGAGCCACCTTTGCTTTGTAGAATTAATTAGACATTTATGTTTCATGTTATTATACCAACTGACTGCAGCACGTACACTGTGAAGGAGGCATGTCTAGTGGCGTCACCTGTAATCCTGCGGCAGACTTGGCAAGACTGGAGACAGAGGCCAAAGTGAACGCAAGGCAACATGTGGCCAAGTTACTGCAGGTGGGGACTGCGTCAGGTAGCATGTAGCTAAGTTACTGTGTGTAGCATGTAGCTAATTTACTGCAGATGAGGGACTGCATCAGGTGGCATGTAGCTATGTTACTGTGGGTGGGGACTGCATCAGGTTGAATGTAGCTAAGTTACTGTGAGTAGCATGTAGCTAATTTACTGCAGATGAGGGACTACATCAGGTAGCATGTAGCTATGTTACTGTGGGTGGGGACTGCATCAGGTAGAATGTAGCTAAGTTACTGTGGGTAGCATGCAGCTTAGTTACTACAGGTGGGGACTGCATCAGGTAGCATGTAGTTAAGTTACTGTGGTAACATGTAGCTGCAAGTTACTGCATGTAGCTGAGTTGCTGTAGGTAGTGCACTGCATCAGTATGTAGTATGTAGCTAAACCTTTAGTATGTAGCTAAGTTACTGTGTGTAGCATGTAGTTAAGTTACTGCAGGTAGTGTGTAGCTAAGTTACTGCAGGTAGCATGTAGCTAAGTTACTGCATGTAGCATGTAATTCTACACCATGTAGCTACATTATGAAATTTACGTCAGATACTGCAGCAGGTAGGTAGAGCTCTGTATAATGTAGCTTGAATGCTTGATGCTTTAGGTAGCTTGCAGCTAAGCAACTACCAGTAGGTAGCTGCATCAGCTAAGGTAGCATGTAGTTTTATTTACACCAGGTCATGTAGCATGTATACACTCATATATATATATATATATATATATATATATATATATATATATATATATATATATTAGAGTATTTAAAAAAATAATGTATGTGCTGAACCTTCATTTGGTACATTTAGCCTTGAAACTAAGCTGTGCAAAATTACAGGTGTTAAAAAATTGTTTTAGAGGTTTTAGAGGTTGCACAACATTCATGGCGGGATGTACATCACTGCTGAAGATGTCAGTGGAAACTGTTCGCTAATATACCACGGGCAGTGCTGGAGACTTTCGCTACTTTGCTCTATACAGCATGAACATTTACCAACTTCCTGAGGAAAGATATTGTTTGGTACAGAAACACTCTTATTGATATGGCAGCAAGAATCCAAACCTCATTCTGTGGCTGAAGTACACCATGGCTACCAACATCATCATCATATTTCCATGCTGTTGATGGCAAAGTAACAAATATCTCCAGCATTTCCTTGAAACTCCACCAGATATTGTGTCATAGTGAAGTGCTGGCCTCACTTGATGTCTTCAGCTGCAACGTACTTTCCACGGCGAAAGCCAAGATGGTAGCAACTCTCATAAACCCAACCCTTCTAGAAGAGCAACTGAAACTTGCAATGTGACTAGAAGGACAACTGCAGAATATCCACCTCAAGTTACTGGATGAGTTTGTTACATCGCATTCATCCAGCATATTCTACCGCTTCAAGAATCGACCGTAGTTTCTTAGCGAATGAATCCAATTCTGCAGCGTACCTTGGGGGCTGCAAGAAAATTGGGGTTCTGACAGTCTTCAACAATGTTGAATATGACATAATGTAGTAACTACTTGTCAAGAAACGTTCATATTCGTTCAGAATGAATACATAAACCCTAGCCCTACCACTAGGTAACCTTTTACTTCATTGCACAGCATCTAAGACTACTGCTTTTTAAGGCTTGCATCTTTGCACTTTGTATAAGGCAAAATGCACAAAATGAAGGTTGAGCACATTGACAATTCAATAGTTATGTTTTGAAACACCCTAAAATACATGTATCTATTCAATTGAATCAGTTTATCATAGATAAATTGTGTAAGGTGTAAGCATTCAATATATCAAACAGTTGTTTTAGTTTGAACAGTTTGATATATAGTTTGTATAAGGTAGAGTGGTTTGGTATAGTAGTCTAGAGGTAGATGAGTAACAGATAAGTAATTCTATTCAATATGTTATGCTCGTGGGTCTTAATTCTACAACGTTGCATTTTGTTGCAGAGACCTGATCAACTGGAGAAAGTTGAACAGATCCGAAAAAGAGTATTCAGGAAGAAGGTATCCATCTTTACCTAACACCACTGATCACAGTCTTTTTCAGTTAGCATTATCACAAAATTAGTGACAGCTATTGGAAATATTATATGTGGATCTTCATATTATTATATTGAATATCAGATGAAACGTAGTAAACATCAGTCCAACATCAATATATTAATATTACGTTTTAATTCAATTGGTGGATTTATGGGCTTTTCTATGGAGAACTGAATGTAGGTAATTGTTTACAGATCACATGGGCATACCATTTGAGATTTATTGATTCACCTTTAACATATTAATGGTGAATACCTGTGAATGGTGTTTCTTGTAGGGAGCTGTGGAAGCCATGCTGAAGACATCAGTGCAGTCGCAACTGGACGGGGTTAGAACTGGTTTGAACCAGCTTAGCAATGCCCTAAAAGACTTGAAAGGCATCAAAGACAGGTTTGTTAGAAAACAATCTAAATGATAACACAGTCATGTTGCGTAGCAAGCATCCTCAGACTTCAGTGCATCCTGTTCGTCACAAATAGTTAAAACAGCCTTAGTGAATTTTCGTATATATTGATTCTCGATTCTTCAAAATAAAACTGCTGCAAGCTTTCTAGAAATTCTGCATTGTCACAACAGACTATTGCATAACGGAACTACCAACTACTTGGCTACAGACAGCATAAAATAAAATTTAACTTGTAACATAGAATTACATAGGTGCTCAGATTGCATCGTTTTGCATATTGATTTCTGACCTCTTAGCAATATGTTAAAGGTTCCTTCATAATTCATAAATCTGTAGTACATGTGAGAATAGCTTAAATAGTAGGGAGGGTATGCGCAGTTGGTTTAATGAAAGAGTATACTTTTGTTAAGATCGTTAAAATAATTGACTGCAATCGTTATATCGGGTAACTTGCGAAAGTGTAAATAGCTTTATGTTATAGTATGTACAATCAGACCACTTTTGCCCTTTTTTGTTGAATTTTGACTGTACCTGGTAAAAAGTTGTTGAAACAGGTTTTCACAAAATAAAAAAAAAATTAGACGAGTGAAAAATTTAATTGCGGAGACCATTTTAATGTACAGTTTGACCGAGGTGGACACAACATACACCTCCATTGCCGGACTGGGAGACAAACTGAAGAAAGTGCGGGAAGAGAACTCTCGCCATAGTCAGGTACGTTGAAACCATTTCCCCTCTGTGGGGAGCATTAATTAATATTCTTATTATTCAGTAACTGCTGTAAACGTACCAACATTTCAGTGCTTAAAATTGAATTTGTGATTCCGTTTTGCCATGTCATATATTTGCAGTTTTGTTTACTCTGAAAACATTCTACAAATAGTATAAATGCTTCCTTAGTGGTATGTCGGTTATTGCTGCATACCAATACTGCATGCTACTAATATTGTTTTGAAGTAAACAAAGTGTCTCTCCCTACTTTTTGTCAGCTGAAATTTGTCAGCAGAAAATATTTTTAGTAATTTGCAAAGTTCTCTCTGTACATTGTTTCTATTAAGGCCGGTTTATACAAGTGATTTTTTTCCTGGTTTCTTGTATGACGCTATGTCACACAATAACGCGCCACTAAATTGTGTGTGCATCTACATGAGTGACATGAAATGACATGAGTGACATGTCGAGGACTCTAGATGCTGCGACCTAGATGTAGAGAGCTTATGGTGGGTTCACCTGCTGATTGGCCACCACTTAAAAATCAGGGTTAACTGTTAGACCTTATAGAACCAGTTCATCCGACAAAATCGTGACCGATTCTTGGAGCGATTGTGCCTGATTCTTGAAGTGATTGTCTGCCGATGAATTGGGCAAACAAAAACGCTAGTTTAAAATGGCCTTTTTTATGGAACTGATTATAAAAAAAAAAGGTAAAGCTACATTGTTATATAGTGCAGTATCCAGTCCTTGGGACTGTTCATAACACTTAACCCTTCACCCCTGTTCTTTCCAACGCCAATTCAACCTCTCTGGGAAGCATTCAACAATGCAGCAGTTACTGCATGAAAAGTATTTGGTCACACAAACTGAACGAAATTGCAACGTAGACTGAACAAAATTGCCCGAGCTTCGAAATGGCAGCAATGTGATTCGAACCCGGATTCTCTCGATTGAGAGTCTGATGTTCTGACCACCATGCCCCATTAATTATCATGTTTATGACATTGTTGCAGCTGGGAGCGGCGGTGGAAAACCTGAAGCACATCTTCAATGTGCCTGAGACGGTGAAGAAATGTGAAGATCTCATCAACGATGGAAAGCTGCTTCATGCGCACAAGTGGTGTGTACCTTCTGCACTCACATCCATGTCCCAAATGTCATTGGATTGACGTTGTATCTACGTCAGATTGTGGTAGCGGAGACGCAATCGAATTTAATGTTGATCCAAGATCAGAATTATAAGACCTAGAATTTAATCAATAGCTATGGTATGTAAAGCATGTTCTATGTGGTGTGATATGTTCGTTAGACTGATGAAAGTGCTTCAAGGTCTACAATCCACCCCATGCTGCAATAATTGCATGAAAGCTAAAGTTCACATAAAGCCACCTGTCTACAGCCAGGTACTCATTTCTACAACTCAGTGATGCAAATCTTGATTGAGAGTACATTCAGTCATTGTCATAATCTAATGATTCAACATTTCCAAAAAATTTTGCACATTGGATTATGCAGTGTTTGTTTCTTAAACTAAACTTATGGAATCCACTTAAATATGAGGCATTATATCAATATGCAGTGTATTTTGCCACTGAGTGATATGGATAAAATATGCAATTGACACCACTACACCATTAAAGAGAAAACAGTTTTGGGCCTATGCATCTATAAGAGTTAATAAATATTATCATCTGCAAATACAATCAAGAATATCACGCCAGTGGTTTAGTAGGAAAACCTTGTTGAACACACAGCATCTTAATTCCATGGGCCGCGCCATACTGTTAGATGTCACGGGTGCCATAGTGTGGCAATATTCGCTCGTCAATTGAAAATATATTTGTGAACACATACTCCCATGCTTGCCAAAAGGATATGGCCATGCTGTTTGCATCCAAACTGAACTTATGCAATATATCTTGGCTTTTGTTTACTAAACTTGTTTCTTTCTGACATAACAGCCCGTTTTCTGGAGACTGCATTAGTTGTGTATATACCAGAGCCATTTAATACATCACGTGGTGGTTAACTAATTTCATAGAACTGTGCATGCGCTTATCCGTTGACCAGAGTACCATGTCAGCCCTCAGCTAACTGTAGAATTGACCAGAATATCCCACTTTTAGAACACATTCTGAGTAAACCATTGGAATGATATTCTTGATTTTTTATTATCTCTTAAGTCATAGCCCCAAAATCATGACTTGTTTAGTTTTTTATCAATATGACTCAGTGTTCTATTTTCTGCCTCCAGTTTAACTGACCTGGAGAGTTCACGCAATGACCTTCTACAGGAGCTTCACAAGCAGACAACACAAAGTCCAACTGACAAAAACGTGAGTTATTTTCAAGTTATAATGACTGAATTTTACTGTAAAACTTCGAATTGTCTGTCCATGGAAGCATTGTTTATATAAGTGTATTAGGGAGTGACAAAAATTTGTCAAATTGTTCAGGGATTTTTGATTCTCGGGTGGTCGTTATATATGGTCACACTGTACATGCACTGAGAGCAGGAATTAGGTTTATATTAAACCTTTCTTTTGTCAAACAGTCTACTATTTGTTGAGGTATACTTATAACATTTATTGTAAAGGTACAAATTCTGATCATTGTTATCGTAAACCATGTTATATTGTATAAATAATACCTGTTCTAGCATCATAACTGCCCAGCAGTGTTTTAATAAGCTTCAATGTTTAAAATGTTTATATGATTTGAACGTTGTCTGATTAATTTGAATGTTTCCCCCTGAATACCATGTTTACATGGCTTGTTTAATGGCAAGGTTAATATTCATAAACAGATAACAGCCAAATTATACAAAAATTAAGATACATTAAAACACATTTGGGTGCTGTAGATGATAGAACAGATGTGGTTTATGCCATCCCTCACCAGGGGCTTCTGACTACATTACTACCTCTTGCAGATCGTGGAATTTTTAGTTACTGTGTTAACCAATAATATTGCTCACTCAGATTTACAAGGCTCGCATACAGGAACTTAACTTTAATTGGTAAAGGACCCGTCGTTGCTGGGTGGACGGGTAATAAGGAGCATTTCACGGGAACGCTCTTTTAAGTTTGAGCGCCGGCTCGTCTTGTTCCCAGACACACGTTGACCAAGGCAGGAAGTGGGACGAAGTACAAATGATTCTGCATATATCCGCACATGGGAAAAACTGACAAATTGATGTTTCAACAGCTCAATCTACTAGGGCTAGTGTAGTACAGCTCGAACTACTAGGGCTAGTGTAGTACAGCTCGATCTACTAGGGCTAGTGTAGTACAGCTCAATCTACTAGGGCTAGTGTAGTACAGCTCGATCTACTAGGGCTAGTGTAGTACAGCTCAATCTACTAGGGCTAGTGTAGTACAGCTCGATCTACTAGGGCTAGTGTAGTACAGCTCGATCTACTAGGGCTAGTGTAGTACAGCTCAATCTACTAGGGCTAGTGTAGTACAGCTCAATCTACTAGGGCAAGTGTAGTACAGCTCAATCTACTAGGGCTAGTGTAGTACAGCTCAATCTACTAGGGCTAGTGTAGTACAGCTCAATCTACTAGGGCTAGTGTAGTACAGCTCAATCTACTAGGGCTAGTGTAGTACAGCTCAATCTACTAGGGCTAGTGTAGTACAGCTCAATCTACTAGGGCTAGTGTAGTACAGCTCCATCTACTAGGGCTAGTGTAGTACAGCTCCATCTACTAGGGCTAGTGTAGTACAGCTCAATCTACTAGGGCTAGTGTAGTACAGCTCAGTCTACTAGGGCTAGTGTAGTACAGCTCAATCTACTAGGGCTAGTGTAGTACAGCTCAGTCTACTAGGGCTAGTGTAGTACAGCTCAATCTACTAGGGCTAGTGTAGTACAGCTCAGTCTACTAGGGCTAGTGTAGTACAGCTCAATCTACTAGGGCTAGTGTAGTACAGCTCAATCTACTAGGGCTAGTGTAGTACAGCTCAATCTACTAGGGCTAGTGTAGTACAGCTCAATCTACTAGGGCTAGTGTAGTACAGCTCAATCTACTAGGGCTAGTGTAGTACAGCTCAATCTACTAGGGCTAGTGTAGTACAGCTCAATCTACTAGGGCTAGTGTAGTACAGCTCAATCTACTAGGGCTAGTGTAGTACAGCTCAATCTACTAGGGCTAGTGTAGTACAGCTCAATCTACTAGGGCTAGTGTAGTACAGCTCCATCTACTAGGGCTAGTGTAGTACAGCTCAATCTACTAGGGCTAGTGTAGTACAGCTCAATCTACTAGGGCTAGTGTAGTACAGCTCAATCTACTAGGGCTAGTGTAGTACAGCTCCATCTACTAGGGCTAGTGTAGTACAGCTCAATCTACTAGGGCTAGTGTAGTACAGCTCAGTCTACTAGGGCTAGTGTAGTTCTACTACCACACCTGGCTAGCGAGGATGGTTTGCATAACATGATTTATGATAAAATTTATCAGATATTTTACCCCTTTGAGGCAGATGTTTGCAGATTGAGACTCGGTGACTGTTGTTTGTAGACTGTGAACCACTACTTTGCTGATGTGGAGCGACTGGCAGAGAACCTGGGGAAGCAACTGTGGCTGATCCTCCATCGGATGACGATCACTGTTCGCAGGGAACCTCCCATCATTGTCACAGTCATGCGGATCATAGAGCGCGAGGAGAGGTGAGTGACATCTCCAGATGTATCTCATGAGGTACACAAAGTATCTGGTGAGTGACACTCCTGGATGTATCGCATGAGGTACTGCAAGTATCTGATGAGTGACCGTCCTGGGTGTATCTCGCGAGCGACACCCCCAGGTGTATCTGGCGAGTGACACCCCTGGATGTATCTGGAGAGTGACACCCCTGGATGTATCTCATGATGTACTATATGTGTCTGGTGAGTGACACCCCTTTACTATGAGAGACCAACACGTCAGGAACTGTGAATTCTGCTCACCAGTTGGCATGGCAAGCAGCCCGTCTCACACGTGGCTGGGTCTGTATCCCTCCTCGTCTCGATTCATGATTGGAGTTGTCTTTCTGATCTGTACATCCATGATCCGTTACTTTCTGTGTCTATATAACGTTGAGTAAGACAATCTCAATAGTTATCATTACAAGAAAATGGTTTCTTCATTATTATTTACCAACTAGATGAACATTTTCACGAATATTTACCTCGTGGTTTGGTGTAATTTCAGGACGGACACGTTCATGTTGAAACGATATGATCGCACTGGGTTCATCCCGCCAGGCAGGCCACGACGATGGAAACAGAAAGCCTTCAAGGCACTCGATGAAGCTGTCGTGGGAAGGTAGAGCTTTCACTTTCATTATGTAAATTTATAGTAAGGTCCATTAAAAAATGTGTTGTTAGAGCTCTGTTGTGTAAAGAAAAGGAAATCAAAGTCCTGTTTCCGTCATGTATTAAAGAAACTTACGCTATTATAATTATTTCTGTGTGCATATGCCAGTATTATATATTAGTTCATGAAAACATGGTAAAAAATTCAGCATGTACACTCTGTAATGTTTGCTGTACGATGATTTCTCATGATGCACATTCTCAGTTATGTTGACCTACGTTGACCTCTTCCCACCCCAGTTGGTGCATAAGGCCACTTTGTAACCTCCGTCTTTTCGTAATATCTCTAGCTGCATTCTCTGCCATCTTCCAAGAACTCCATGCATCCCTGTTGGTTTCTCTCTACTTCCACATTCCTTCTCCATGTTGATTTTGGCCTTCCTCTTTTCCTTGTTCCTTCAGGGGCCAGGTTGGTGTTATTTTGTGTTGTTATTCCCATCTCTCCAAAGTGTGCGGCCGATCCATCTCCATCGTCTCATCTTGATGTCTTCTGATATTGGTGGCAAAGAAACGCATTGGCCAGTGTATCTTTAATATTCGTTGTAGGCTTGCTCAATTTTTTCTCATCTGTTTGTGTCATTCTCAAAGTATGTTAAGTGCTTGCTTGTCCTACAGTGTAAGGGAGACCATGTAGCTGTTGCCCTACAGTGTAAGGGAGACCATGTAGCTGTTGCCCTACAGTGTAAGGGAGACCATGTAGCTGTTGCCCTACAGTGTAAGGGAGACCATGTAGCTGTTGCCCTACAGTGTAAGGGAGACCATGTAGCTGTTGCCCTACAATGTAAGGGAGACCATGTAGCTGTTGCCCTACAGTGTAAGGGAGACCATGTAGCTGTTGCCCTACAATGTAAGGGAGACCATGTAGCTGTTGCCCTACAGTGTAAGGGAGACCATGTAGCTGTTGCCCTACAGTGTAAGGGAGAGCATGTAGCTGTTGCCCTACAGTGTAAGGGAGATTGTGTAGCTGGTGGTTAGGCCAGACTTGTTATGTTTTACGGGCAGATTTCCCAGAAAGCAGTGTCGGGAATGTGAATAAAAGTAAAATACCAGGAAATCAGTGTCACATGATATAAGGGTTTATACTGCACTCATCTAACAAAAACAAGATGTCCCAAGAAGGCAAACTTGTTAAACACCCATTTGGGTGGTCATCCTACTAAAACACGAACCTTCTTCAAAAAGACAGTATTGAAAATGTAAACATAATTTTATTTAATTCGATACAAAATCAATCAAAAAGATCAATTCAAGATTCTTTCCTTCCTTTCTGTCTAGCCTACCTGTTCTATGTGACATCCATCGTGACATTTCTGGGGAGGTGTTAAAAACAAGAGAAAGGGGTTGTTTTTTCAAAGGATGAAAAAGGGGTTTCAAGATCCAGAAGGGGTTGTTTTTGTGGAAAAGGGGTATAGAAATTAACTGTGAATTCTCGTATTGCTGTTCGGGTCAAACCGTGCACAGCAGGGTAGTGCCACCAGAAGTTTTTCATTCATTCTGTATCCAGAAATTTCATGTCAGCGGGCCCATTAAGGCAAAGAAAAAAGTCTGGCCTTGGCACACTGTCAGGGTCCTCACCAGCTAGAGCTGTTTGACTCTGTCGACTACGTCATAGGATAACAGCTCATGGTGCAGTTACCTCATGTCTCTGTACCATTGCTATGTTGTCAGAATCGAGGGTTGTCAGATGGAGGATCGCACCGTCACAAAAATGTGGCTAGTGCGCCACCTGGAGGTCATCAGACAACTCGTCATTGAAGATCTGCGTGTAGTCAAGGTACAGACCATGTGTGTGTCTTGTAGAGGGCAAACAAATGTTCACCTTGTAAGGTCTAGTAAAGTTGCTTTGTAACCATAGGACTAAAATATCCTGTTGAAAGAATGTACCTGCACTGTGGTAAAAGGGTGTACCTATTTTACAAATTCCATCCCTTAATGTTTTCTAAAAAAAATTTTTTTTTATTTATCAACAGTTGGTATGAAAATTTTTCACATTAAGAAAAAAAATAGTAATATACACTTATTGAATAATACTCAGCCCAGTACAACATTCTGAAGCAACGAGTGCATAAAATTCATTATTGTTCGATAAAGTATTTATTATATGGGTTTATATCTAACATTTCTCACATTTAATGCAATAAAATGATAATTTATTCATTATACGGTGCACACTGTTTTAATTAATTGTTCAACGTGTGTGCATCTATTTATAACAATGTCATATTGTTTTTTATTGCACTGGATGTCAAACCATGCAGGACAGTGCATATCACTGGACGTCACACCATGCAGGACAATACATATCATTGGACGTCACACCATGCAGGAGAATACATATCACTGGACGTCACACCGTGCAGGACAGTGCATATCACTGGACGTCACACCATGCAGGACAGTGCATATCACTGGACCTCACACCATGCTGGACAATACATATCACTGGACGTCACACCATGCAGGACAATACATATCACTGGACGTCACACCATGCAGGACAATACATATCACTGTACGTCACACCATGCAGGACAGTGCATATCACCGTAGGCTGCGTATTATCAGTAGCAATTACTTATGTAATAAATTATGTTTCAGTGATCCTACGTTGTATGTGTGTGTATGTTAACAGACACTGTGTGAGCCATGTTTCCCACCACACTATGAAGTGTACAATCAGTACGTTCAGATGTACCACACGGCCATAGAACAACATGTAAGTCTACATATGTATGTCAGCAATTATGTGGTAACTGTCAATAAGATTCAAGCAAAAAAATCTATTCATAGGCAAAAATCATTAACTTTAATGAATTGCTTAGTTCTAACATCTATATTATTTCTCAGATCATGTACTAGTTTTTTTCAGATATATAAAAGTAACAAGTTCTGTTAGAAATATACAATTAATTTATCAAACTTCAGCACAGTTTTATAGTTTACATGTAATGGTAAATATTTTTCTAAACTGTTCTGTGACAGATAGATGTATAGAAATAATTGATGTATCTTTCTGTCTGTGTGTCTGTGTCTACCATACCCTGTAGTCTGTACTGGTGGTGTTGCAGCTGAAAGAGTTGGTTGAACAAGGTCTGGAGGGAAATGAAATCATTGCCCTGCTCACCTGGATTGAGGAATACTTGTAAGTTATCCCAGGAAAACCCCTTCAAATATTGATATATGTGATTGGTGAAACTCTTACAATTATGCCAGTAAAACTCCTCACATATTTATGATGTTTACTTTCTAATTCTCCATTGACTTATAGTTACTGTGTCTGTCATGATGACATCTTGTGTTTTGTATAGTTCCACAGACATGCTGGGTCACCCCGACCTGAAGATCAACATCATCGATGTCAGTCCACTGTTAGGGCCACAGATTATCTCTGAGCTTCAAAACAGGTCAGTTGCCCGTTGCCATGTAAAATAACCCTGTCTGATAAGTTACTGTGTAATACATATCTACACGTCAGTGTATCATTTGGTTGCTGTCTTAGGCAGCTATGTGTGGCAGTAACATGTTACAGTAACAGTAACAAGGTTTTGATTTAACAAGACTGCCATTCAAAACAGCAAACTCCGGATGGCAAGTGAACAAGGAAGCCATTGGTTTATTGAGAGTCTAACATTGTTAGATATCTGTCTACTGCATTTTTAATGATGTTCACACCACAAGCATTTATCGGCCTTTGTGAGGATTAGTACTTATGTCCAGTCTCCATTATTAACACTACTTCGTGCACTCTGGTTATTGAACCTATCTCCATTATTAACACTACTTTGTGCTCTCTGGTTATTGAACCTATCTCCATTATTGGCACTACTTCGTGCACTCTGGTTATTGAACCTATCTCCATTATTAACACTACTTCGTGCACTCTGGTTATTGAACCTATCTCCATTATTGGCACTACTTCGTGCACTCTAGTTATTGAACCTATCTCCATTATTAACACTACTTTGTGCTCTCTGGTTATTGAACCTATCTCCATTATTGGCACTACTTCGTGCACTCTGGTTATTGAACCTATCTCAATTATTGACACTACTTCGTGCACTCTGGTTATTGAACCTATCTCAATTATTAACACTACTTTGTGCTCTCTGGTTATTGAACCTATCTCCATTATTAACACTACTTTGTGCACTCTGGTTATTGAACCTATCTCCATTATTGACACTACTTCATGCACTCTGGTTATTGAACCTATCTCAATTATTAACACTAGTTCATGCTCTCTGGTTATTGAACCTATCTCCATTATTGACACTACTTTGTGCACTCTGGTTATTGAACCTATCTCCATTATTAACACTACTTTGTGCACTCTGGTTATTGAACCTATCTCCATTATTGACACTACTTCGTGCACTCTGGTTATTGAACCTATCTCCATTATTGACACTACTTCGTGCACTCTGGTTATTGAACCTTCTGAAGCTGTCAATAAAAATATTTAAAGACACGATTAATTAGCACTTGAAAACACAGTTGATTCGAGTTGGGACATACAAACGCATCATCCCAACAGTTGTAACTACTGTAATGTATTCATGGATTGTGTTGCACTCATATGCAAGTGTCCGTCATGCTGTTGTGGGATTCTGAATGATGTCAATCACTACGACACTTCATTTTTATGATAATCCTTCTCTGACCTTTACATTTGTTCTTGGCTGTGTTATTAGATACCTGCAGACAACGAGGAAGAACTTCCAGGATTGGATGGGCAATGCCATCAAAACCTTTACATTTGTTCTTGGCTGTGTTATTAGATACCTGCAGACAACGAGGAAGAACTTCCAGGATTGGATGGGCAATGCCATCAAAACCTTTACATTTGTTCTTGGCCTTGTTATTAGATACCTGCAGACAACGAGGAAGAACTTCCAGGATTGGATGGGCAATGCCATCAAAACTGACGTCAAGGTGCTTACTTCATTGGTTCCCATCTGATTCATGTGACTTATGACAATTTATGTTTGCTGACATTGTAATGTCAACTGTAGGATTTCTTGGAAGTGTTTTATTGTTGTCCTATGATGAGTGGTTACGCTGCATTAGGGTGCGCTGGCTGTGTGGTAGAACATAGGACTTTCGGTTGAGGGAATCAGGGTTCGAAACCACCTGCTGCCATTTTGAAACTTGGGCAATATCTTTCACCCCACTTTTCCAGTGTCTTTTGGAAGAGACATTAATAGTCGTTGGTCCCTTCTACCTAGTGTAATTCTGCTAACTACCTTACAAGAAGATGCAATTGAATGACAAACCCTGTATTGCCAGTGAATATAAACATGGGAAATAATTTAATTTGTAAAGTCCCATCTTTTCCCATACACTAAAGCCTAAACTGTTAAATGCTCTACCTTTAGTAGTTATAAATATGAAGCTGTATACTTTATACCAGGAAATGTTCATGAGTGTTTGAAGTTCACAATTTTTTTTCTCCATAAAATCACACAAAAATCTGTTCACAAAAAATCCCCCATTTCAATAACTTTAGGGTGTAATATAGAGCTATGGACATGCAAATCCGCAAAAAAAGTTTCCTTGCGAAATCGTTAAATTCTAAAGCAGCAAACTTTTCCCAGTGTACAGTATATATATATCTATGTGTAATTGAAATTATTGTTGTTTCTAGGACTGGATGCGTGCACAGGAGCCAGACGCCGATGAGAAGGGTTACTTCAACACTTCTCTACCTGTCATCCTCTTCCAGATGATAGAACAAAACGTAAGTGGATGTTCAATGTTATACTTGTATTTAGTGGCAAATAACACAGTTATAAAACAACTAGCTCAGTTGCCCATTGTTACACGGGAGAAAAGCCACTGCAAAAGGTTATGACTCCTTGCGCCACCCAGTCGAATGTTTGTAGGGCAATGACAACTTCATATCCCCAAATCAAAATCATGTACAACTGCCAGTGTCATGAAGCGTTCGTAACATACGAAGGAACTTATGTGGACGTTTGATGTACTCTGTAGATCACATAACTGTGGGGAGCGGTGATCTAATGGTTAGAGCACCCGCCTGTCGATCGAGAGGACGGTGGTTTGATTCCACCTCCGTCGTTTCGAAGCTTGGGCAGTTTCGTTCACCCCACTTTGCCCGTGTCTTTCGGAAGAGACACTAAAAGCCGTTGGTCCAAACTCCTGCGTTAGCTCAAGATTGGGCTGTTTGGAGTATAACTACTTGAGACTTGAGATAACTTGGAACAGTCGTAGAAAACATGAATAGCGTTGCTAACAATTGTACGTAACTACAAACACCTATTGTCCTGAATTACGTAATCTATGCCAAACGTCTACATAGGTTCCTTTGTTATATCCCCCCTGGAATCTTGAAGATTTTTTAATGTATGAACAATCTCAATGGCCACCTACCAAGCTCAGAATTGACAGTGCAAGTAAGCAATTCTAGTCATTCTAGTTCTTTCCAGCACTCGGCAACGTTCAATTAACTGACTAGTCTGTATGTTGTGATTGCTACAATTGTATAGTGTTTCGAAGTCTCATTCAGCTAGCCAGCCTTTTCCAGAACATTTTCGCCAAGCCAAACTTTATATGCTGGCAATGAGGGTGGTTACTGCCAGGGTGCATGTCGTCCTCAATGGTTCTTTTATGTCCCCAATTAAATGAGACAGGGCTGACATTAACGTGATCATCTGAGTCACGAGAGACACACCATCCTCAATGTTGAGAGCCATGTTTTTACATCAAACACACCCATGCCCAGTCCAGGTCTTGAACTCAGAACTCTGTTATGTAAAGCTGATGTGCTCACTACTACTCTACCGTGTCTCTCTATTACATATGTTGTATGTTGATTATACAGGTCGGCGTGTGACTTACAGACCACATGGCTGAACTGTACGGACATAAAGGAGAGAGCTTGTCATTTATTCTTAGATTGTTTTTGTCATCAGTTTCAGCGCAAGATGATAGTTTAATTTTCAGGTTGTCTGACAGTGTCTTATAAATGTCAACCTATGCCATCCACTAGACAAGGGTTTCATAGATGCAATTGCCAGTTTGCTAGCTTACCTTGGCTGCAACAGGTAATATGGAATGGACTATACTCATAAAAATGCTTGTTAAGTATCTGGTACTGGAAATGTTACAGATTACATTACATCCATGCAACTTTATTGTTCTTGCTCTCTTCTCGAATTATCAAGGTATATCTTTTAAAAATTGCATTACCACCCTAAATCCTCGACAGCCCCTCACTCTGATGATGACTTTTGTGCGTCTCTGTTCATGATATCATGCTTAATGATTCTGGTTTGTTGCGCCTCTGAGCTTGGATCCCTGTGGATTTAAGATTTAGATCAGTGTTGTTATTGTTGTTCTTGTAGCTGGCAGTGGCGTCAACTATCAACAACGAACTTGTTATGCACGTCATGAGTGTGTGTGTCGACGAACTCTCATTCTTTGTGAAAACCTACAGAGGTAAGCACGAGGCTTTGTCTTTCATTTGAACCAACAGGAATATGTACAGAGTGTGCTGGTCTTGCAAATCGACAGAACGTCATCCTCAGCTAAATGTACCTTTCAGGGAATGCTTTCCAAGAAAGTTTAATTGATGTTGGAGTAAATACACAGCTCTGCCAGGGGGTGAAGTATTATTGCCACAATATATAGAACATAATTTTTATTTAGCTAAATATATTTGTTGTTGCAGTCATTAAGCCAGTGACCTGTGTGTGAATCCATATGTTCTTTACCTGGTGGTCCAGCCTTTGTTCTCTCTTTCAGTGGGCACCACTGATTACACACAAATACCACGTGATGTTATTAAAATTAGTACTGGATGACTATGACAAAATAGAAATAGCTGCCAGTGTTGTGTATATTGTGTGGTTTAACAACCCTAGAGACAAGGGAGTTAAGAGGAGATCAAATTGCAGTTTTTTTCTCACTTAAGAAAGATAGTAGAACTAGAGGGCATGATGTAATATTAGTGAAGGGTCAGTGTAGATTGGATATCAGAAAACACTCATTCTCACAGATAACTGAATGGAACAAATTATGTACAGATTGTGTAACTGCTAGCAGTGTGAATATGTTTAAAAACAAAATTGACAAAATCTCAGAAGGGCGGGTTACACATAGATGAACAATTGTTGGCCTCTTGATAAGCCAATGGCTTCTTGTCCACTTGCTATTTGTCTTTTCGTCTTGGATGCCAATCTTGAACCAATTTATTAGTTATATGGCTGAAACTCTTGCAGCTGAGTTGGCCAATTACAAAGACAAACATTTCCAGGCCCGCAGTGAGACGCAGTACTTCCTACACTACATGGTACGTCGCTTGTTATTGTTGGCATATTATCAGGTTATCGTTTAAAATTGTGTTTTTTTTATGTACCCAGGGATAGATTGAATACACTTATAACTATTCTCATCATCATGGCATTGTTTAAAGTGAGTTTATTTGCTGAAGTCAGACTGGCAATTTCTTATGCATTCACAAACATTTGTGAAAAGGTCTGTTGGTAATAATTTTGCTATTTCAAAATGACATAGAACTTCAATAAAATATGGTACATTTCTATACCTGTACGAAGTCTGATCGTTATAATAAACTTATGTTATATAGTATAGATTATATCTATCCCAACATCTTGAATTAAATTAAATTTAATTTGACCGTTCTCTGTTTAAGTTGAATGTTTCGCCCCGAATGTCATTTATATTGCATGCTGAACGGCAAGTTCAGTATTCATGCACAGACAATTATATTAAATATTGTGGTTCATTAAATTAGTTTTGGGCAGTTACAATGTTAGAACAGATATAATTTATACTAAGTAACATGAATTCATGATAAAAACAGTTAGACTTTGATGCCGTTGTTAATGTATTGCATGTGATAATGGTGTATATTTGTTTTGTGGATGGCACATATTTGTTTTGTAGATGACACACATTTGTTTTGTATATGACACACATTTGTTACATTTGTAAAAACTTCCATGCATTGATATTTGTGACGTAGACAGCCCCCCTCAGTTGTTGCATTTTTTCCATGCTAATGTAACTGTTACATTTCTGTTAAACAGATTGCGAACATCAACAACTGTTACATATTTGTGGAGCTGATGTTACAACTAAGTGACAAATATGGGCAGGATCCGAGTTTACCAAAGATCGACAACCACCGTCTGAAGTCCGTTGGGGAAGAGTTCCATAACCTCGCATCAGAAATGTACGTTTTTCATGACTCGGCCACTTATTTTGTCTAATGAATCGAACTGGGTGTCTTATTTTGTCTAATCGAACTGGGTGTCTTATTTTGTCTAATCGAACTGGGTGTCAAACACGGTGTTGTTTTTGTTTCGGCGAACTCTGAGTTTTGTAGCAGTCTACAAGGTTTAATACTGAATAAAATTGGCACATTTGAGTCTAACAATTTCTAAAAGAAATTATGTTTGGTGAATGTTTATATTTGACAATCTATATGTCTGTGTGTCCATGGGTTCGTGTCACTGTTGACTCCACATAACTCCAGTTAATTCAGCTGTATGGGGGGTACCCGGTGGCACTACATGAATTTATAACTTTACACAGTAATTGCACCATGACTGAATGCTTCCCTGAGAAGTTGAGTTGGGATTTGAATGAACAGGTCTGCCAGGGGGTGGCAAAGGGGGTGACAAAGGGGGGGTGACAGGGGGCGAAGTGCAAAGTGCTTTGTTTTGTCATAAGGACTGCGTGTCATGCTGTGTGAACAAACACTGTTTACCAGTTCATTACCAGTTCCAGATGCTAAATTTCAGGAGGCTAAATCTGACTATTTAGGACCATTAATTGTAACTCCAGAAATGGTAGCTAAGAAAATAATGGCAATGAAGGATAATAAATCACCGGGAGTGGATGGAATTCCTCCAAAACTACTGATGGAAACAGTAGAACAAATTAGTATACCACTTGCAAGAGTGTTCAACTTGTCATTAAAAGAGGGAGTTGTTCCTTTTTGAATGGAAAGAAGCAAACATCATACCACTATTTAAAGAGGGTTCGAGAAATACGTCAGAGAATTACAGACCAGTGAGTTTAACGTCAGTGATTTGTAAATTATTAGAAAGGTTAATTAAAGACCATATGTGGACTTCCTTGTTAGGCATAAATTATTAAATTTATCTCAACATGGATTCCTAAAAGCGAGGTCATGCTTAACAAATATGTCGTTTTTTGGAAGAAATCACTAAGTGGATAGACGAGGGATCGCCAGTAGATATTATCTACTTAGATTTTCAGAAAGCTTTTGACAAAGTGCCACATCAAAGATTACTACTTAAATTAAAAGCCCATGGTATCGGGGATGGCATAATTGACTGGAAAGAACAATGGCTGACTGACAGAAGACAGCGTGTTGTAGTAGATGGAGAAGTTTCAAACTGGAAATCAGTTTTGAGTGGGGTACCACAAGGATCAGTATTAGGACCTTTATTATTCTTAATATATATCAATGATTTGGACGACAGTATAACAAGTAACGTACTGAAATTTGCAGATGACACAAAACTGTTTAGAAAGGTTAATACTGATGGTGATAAACAACATTTACAAAACGATCTAGACAGATTAGTGAAATGGTCTGAGAAATGGCAGATGTTGTTCAATTTTGGGAAATGTAAATGCCTACATACAGGACATGGGAACTTGGATGTAAACTATAATATGGGAGATACTATTCTAGGTACTACTGTAAAAGAAAAGGACTTAGGAGTAACAATAAGTGCTGGTATGAAAGTTTCAGAACAGTGTGGTATTGCAGCTTCAAAGGGTAATCAAATTCTTGGGTTGATTAGGAGAAACATAACATACAAGGAAAAAAGCTATTTATACCTCTGTATAAAGCAATAGTTATACCTCATTTAGAATACTATATACAAGCATGGAGACCATATCGTAAAAAGGATATAGATACGCTTGAACGCATACAGAGGAGAGCAACTAAAATGATTCCAGAATTGAGACACCTTAGTTACGAAGAATGCCTGAAAGAATGTGGTTTAACAACTCTAGAGACAAGGAGGTTAAGAGGAGATCAGATTGAAGTTTTTAAGTTATTGAATGGGTATGAAAATATTGATAGAAATACGTTTTTCTCACTCAAGAAAGATAGCAGAACCAGAGGACATGAGGTAAAATTAGTAAAGGATCAGTGTAGATTGAATATCAGGAAGTCACAGAGGACAATAAATGAATGGAACAAATTGTCTACGGATTGTATAACTGCTAGCAGTGTGAATATGTTTAAAAACAAGGTTGACACATATCTCAGGAGGGCGGGTTACATGTAGATAAACATTGTTGGACTCTCGATAAGCCAATGGCTTCCTTGTCCAATTGCCATCTGGGCTTTTGGCTTGGATGGCAAATCTTGTTCAATTTACTTCTACTATAGTTTGGATGAAGTATAAAACGCTATGGATTGCATACCTGAGAACAAACATCTTTTTCTTGTACTTTCTTTTTAGATGTGACTGGCTTGTAGAAGAAGTCTTCCTAGATCTACAGATTCTTGTCAATGAGCTACTAACCAGAGAGTGGTAAGTGATTTGGGCCGTAATAACCCATTTTACATTCACTCTTGCAATTCATACAGCTGCTCATTTATAGATTTGTAATGTGTCTTTTTAATTTATATATTCATTTGAGATCATTAAAGTAATTTTTTATTGGCATTATGTTGAGCCAAACAATGATTCTATCAATGGTAAGTTATTATTCTAATAACATATCAGTGATAAGTTATTCTTGGTAAGTTATTACAATATTGTTAGCAGTAAGTGTTTATGTTTTATTCACCAAGATGTTTGGTTCTTGTCAACCCAATCAGGGAGAGGAGCGTAGGGGCTGGACATGTCACGAGGGAGGCAGGGAAAAATTGGGACCAGGATACACTGCATAGTATTGTCGATAGCTTAATCTATTTCTTAATATGTTTGAAAATGCACAATTTGGCTATAAAATTAAATATACTAGTTTTGTGCCACATATAGACTGCATTCATGCATTTAATGGTGGACAAAGAAATAGTCCCCTTTGAAGGTGAAATGTAGCATATCGGATAACTTATTGGTATGTCAAGTGTACGTTTTATGCAAGTTCGTATGGTAAGTATACTACATAAATACAAAGTAACACATGAAGTATGGCATAGTTAATTTAGATATACTTTGACATTGAAAAATTCAGAGAAACCCCCAACTACCTCTGTATCAGTTAACTAATAAGAATCATACATTCTCTTTAAAACTGTGTAGAAATAACCAGAGACTGACAGTCAGTGGTATTCTAGGTTATGACGGAAGACAATCCCCGGGATATATTTGTGTCTCTTCTGTCCTGTGTAGAGTGGGGTGTGGTGGCATTGTTGATTGAACACTGGACTATCAATTCCTCTTGCTGCCATTCACACCATGTTGCCACAGTTCACTCAGCTGAATACATGAGTACCTGGCTATATACATAGACGAATAATCTTTGCGCAGTAATTGCAGCATGGCTGAATGCTTCCCAGAGATGTTGAGTTGGTGCTGGAATGAACAGGGCTGTCAGGGAATGAAGTGTAAAGAGCTTTGAGCCGTCCAAAGGACTGGATACCGCGCTATATAAGAATGTATCTTTACCTGTTCTCTGTCCTGTGTAAGTTTACAGCCATGTTGGTTTGTTTGTTTGACTAGGTTGACAAATGCGCATGCCGTTGACACTATTTGTGTGACGCTGGAGGACTACTGTCAGGACTTTGTCCACTTGAGAGACGACTTCTACGAAGCTCTGATGAAGAAAATTCAGGCGCGACTCGGACACGAGTATCTGAAGGCATTGTTCTCCAAGTAAGGACAGCTGTAGGGTGATTTAACATGTGAAAGAGTTATTATTGACAGTGGTTGTGTATAAATGTAACCTGCCTATCCATCATGCAGGTCGATAATTCTTGCACCTTTTACCTAACACATTGCATAATGGCAAAGAATCAATTAATCTATCTCGATGGCGCATCAGACTTCAATATGTCAAATTTATACACTCATGGTCCAATTGCTACTGGGGATTTGGGTATGTCTGTGTTCCAGGAAGATCTCATTCAAGAGTTACGACGAGAGATTCCCCGCTGCCGAGAAGATCTCTCAGGAAGCAGAACAGTTACAGCAACTGTTTACCCAACTTATTCCTCAGCACCAGGTGAATGCTTCCTGGAGGGTCCACACGGGGTGCTCCTGTTAGGATTTTTATTTCCTTTGTGGCAAACCCCTCCCCCATACTGATATTACCATTACAGTGATCTCTCTTTCTATAGTAATCTTATATCCAGTGTTCCCCATATCCATCCAGAGGTCACTTATAAAACAATCCAGTTGTTATTTAAAAGACTGTTAGAACATATATATATATATATATATATATATATATATATATATATATATATATATAATTTTATATACACAGTGACATTATATGAAAACATATGGGTGGTTAACATGTTAGAAACGAGAATAGATATTGTTTTTACTATACAACATGATTTTTTTATAAAAACAATCAGACTGTACAGTTAAGGGTTCAACGAATCAGTTATGGGTTCAACAGTTGACATTCAGGCTCGTCCTTAGGGTTGTTAAAAGGATGGTTCTAACATACGCAATCAGTTAGGGATATCTGAACAATGGTACAGTTAAAAAAAATTCTTAAAAAATGGGGTTCGTTCAAACCCCCCGAGCTGTCCTTATGGGCATGATGTTAGCTAGAATAATGATTAAGTCGTGTTATGTTGATATAGGACGACTCGCCTTTTGAAGCTCTTCCGATGTTGGCTGAAGTCATCAAACTGAAGGACACATCAATGATGTCACTCGAGCTGTCGGTAAGTCAACACTGAATGACACGTATTATGTCATTCTACCTACTGTCACTGAATGACACTTCTGTGGTGCGACTCAGGCTATTTTTATTGTCACTAGAGAAAGATTCTATGATGTCATTTGAGTCACCTACTTGTCCTGATTGGTGTCATGTGTATTGGAATCATGTGCAGGTTTGGTCTTTCATTAGACAAATACAAACAACGTTGTGGTGAACACATTAACATATGCCTGTGGTTTATTAACATTCGTATGGCCAGACTACATGGGACTACATTGCAAGTCTGTTCTTGAAGGCATTACCTGTTAGACCAGGAACTTCAGAGTTAACAGTGAACTGTGGGGTGAAGGACGAAATATAGGGTGAACATTGATTTCTGGGGTGAAGGACAACCTATGGGGTGAACTTATGGGGTAAATGACAATAATGACACTACGAATATTACCATGTATCAGGACGATAACTGAATAACTGACTTTAAACAATAGCCGAAATCCATTTTGATGATTTTGGTCGGAAGCAGAAAACCACTGCTGCTAGCCCCATTCACACTAGCATCACACTGTAGTGTTTTTTTATCCCAACCTAAATGGATTTGGTCTAAGTCAGGTATTCTACTGTTAACTAGACATTTGAAGCATTATCTACAAAATCACATTAATTGAATGGTTGACGGCAGCATTTTCTCCAAGCTTGGAGGAAAAACCGCTTTGTGGCATAATGCGTTATAACAACGGTTTCCCTATCTATCGCTTAACAACATGCAACAAAAAACATGATCTCGAAACGCACACATTGGATATAACACTGCAGATAAACGCTTCATTTGTTGAGCTGGGAGTAGATTGTACACGCCAATACTACTTTGTTTAGGGTTTGGCAAGTCGGTACCCTGACATCCGCACTGACCAGCTGGTCAGTCTGCTGATGATCCGAGAAGACCTCGGCCGCAGCGGCAGTAGGCAGGTGAGTCACACAGGTGGCGCCACTGTGCACCACTAGCTCCGTAGTAATGTTGCAATCTAGATACTGAGGAGTCACTGACGAGATGTTTGTGGATGTTCAGTTTGAACCGAGCTGTACGCAGTACAACAATAGCTTTTAGTTTGTGTATATTTTAATCCATATTGGACACATTATCAAACATGCCAACCCTGAGTGGTACATACCTGCAAGACAGGTAGTAAAAATCCATAAGACCCACAGATGAATCCTTATGATCATCTACATCCACTGGTTTGACACACATTCTCAAAAAGAGCTAGCCGTGCTAACTGGTTATAATTATTTTTTAATGGATGTCATAAGACCTTTGCATAGGCGACTGCATACAACTAAAGTATTCATGAAAGTTGCTCTTCGGACGTACATGTTTTGAACTAGTGATCTGCTATTTGCATGTCATTTGACAAACGCAGGCCATATACTGCAATACAAAATAAACCCTGTTCAAAATGCACGAAACTGCAAGGAATGTCTCCTACGCCCGTAAGACCGACGGACTTAAGAAAATATGTAAGAGTTGCAGGTAAACCATAAGAGTTGTCACCTATACTATAAAGTAGTTTGCGACTCCATGTCTGTTCCCTCATATCTCCGGGGATGGTTCATACATAAAAAATTACAAATTCCCGGAGGTGGGAATATTATGTATGTGGACGTTTGACGTAGATTATGTAACTCAGAACAATAAGAGATTGTACACCCTGTACAATTGTTAGCAACGCTGTTAGTGTTTTCTACGATTTCTACGAGTTGCGTGATCTACATCAAAAGGTATAAAACCGGCAGTTGTACATGATTTTGGGGGTATGAACTTGTCATTGCTATTGGCATTGCTACACCAAAACTTGACTGGGTGGTGCAAGGAGTCAACACTTGACTGGGTGGTGCAAGGAGTCAAAACTTGACTGGGTGGTGCAAGGAGTCAACACTTGACTGGGTGGTGCAAGGAGTCAACACTTGACTGGGTGGTGCAAGGAGTCAACACTTGACTGGGTGGTGCAAGGAGTCAACACTTGACTGGGTGGTGCAAGGAGTCAACACTTGACTGGGTGGTGCAAGGAGTCAAAACTTGACTGGGTGGTGCAAGGAGTCAACACTTGACTGGGTGGTGCAAGGAGTCAACACTTGACTGGGTGGTGCAAGGAGTCAACACTTGACTGGGTGGTGCAAGGAGTCAACACTTGACTGGGTGGTGCAAGGAGTCAACACTTGACTGGGTGGTGCAAGGAGTCAACACTTGACTGGGTGGTGCAAGGAGTCAACACTTGACTGGGTGGTGCAAGGAGTCAACACTTGACTGGGTGGTGCAAGGAGTCAACACTTGACTGGGTGGTGCAAGGAGTCAAAACTTGACTGGGTGGTGCAAGGAGTCAACACTTGACTGGGTGGTGCAAGGAGTCAACACTTGACTGGGTGGTGCAAGGAGTCAACACTTGACTGGGTGGTGCAAGGAGTCAAAACTTGACTGGGTGGTGCAAGGAGTCAACACTTGACTGGGTGGTGCAAGGAGTCAACACTTGACTGGGTGGTGCAAGGAGTCAACACTTGACTGGGTGGTGCAAGGAGTCAACACTTGACTGGGTGGTGCAAGGAGTCAACACTTGACTGGGTGGTGCAAGGAGTCAAAACTTGACTGGGTGGTGCAAGGAGTCAACACTTGACTGGGTGGTGCAAGGAGTCAACACTTGACTGGGTGGTGCAAGGAGTCAACACTTGAATGGGTGGTGCAAGGAGTCAACACTTGACTGGGTGGTGCAAGGAGTCAACACTTGACTGGGTGGTGCAAGGAGTCAACACTTGACTGGGTGGTGCAAGGAGTCAACACTTGACTGGGTGGTGCAAGGAGTCAACACTTGACTGGGTGGTGCAAGGAGTCAAAACTTGACTGGGTGGTGCAAGGAGTCAACACTTGACTGGGTGGTGCAAGGAGTCAAAACTTGACTGGGTGGTGCAAGGAGTCAACACTTGACTGGGTGGTGCAAGGAGTCAAAACTTGACTGGGTGGTGCAAGGAGTCAAAACTTGACTGGGTGGTGCAAGGAGTCAACACTTGACTGGGTGGTGCAAGGAGTCAACACTTGACTGGGTGGTGCAAGGAGTCAAAACTTGACTGGGTGGTGCAAGGAGTCAAAACTTGACTGGGTGGTGCAAGGAGTCAAAACTTGACTGGGTGGTGCAAGGAGTCAACACTTGACTGGGTGGTGCAAGGAGTCAACACTTGACTGGGTGGTGCAAGGAGTCAACACTTGACTGGGTGGTGCAAGGAGTCGAAACTTGACTGGGTGGTGCAAGGAGTCGAAACTTGACTGGGTGGTGCAAGGAGTCAAAACTTGACTGGGTGGTGCAAGGAGTCAAAACTTGACTGGGTGGTGCAAGGAGTCAACACTTGACTGGGTGGTGCAAGGAGTCAACACTTGACTGGGTGGTGCAAGGAGTCAAAACTTGACTGGGTGGTGCAAGGAGTCAACACTTGACTGGGTGGTGCAAGGAGTCAACACTTGACTGGGTGGTGCAAGGAGTCAACACTTGACTGGGTGGTGCAAGGAGTCAACACTTGACTGGGTGGTGCAAGGAGTCAACACTTGACTGGGTGGTGCAAGGAGTCAACACTTGACTGGGTGGTGCAAGGAGTCAACACTTGACTGGGTGGTGCAAGGAGTCAACACTTGACTGGGTGGTGCAAGGAGTCAACACTTGACTGGGTGGTGCAAGGAGTCAACACTTGACTGGGTGGTGCAAGGAGTCAACACTTGACTGGGTAGTGCAAGGAGTCAACACTTGACTGGGTGGTGCAAGGAGTCAACAGCTCTTGCAGTGGCTGCTTTTTTCCATGAAACTCAGTTTGTTATTCATATTTTCCAACACATCTTGTTTGTCATTGCAGCTGGTGATAGACAGTCTTGGAGAGGATCACGACGCCAAAGCAAAGTCAGCGAAGACCATCTTCTCCAGCATTGGATGAATTTCAGTGAATTGTACCAACCAATCAGACATCTACATCCTTCAAAAACACCAGTGTTCCTTTTGTCATGACACAAGATAAACATGTTTTGACAACTGCAGTCAACCGTTTATTGCACAGCATACCAATGTCATTGACGTTCTAATTCAGTCTCTGAATCTGTACTGCATATGTAATTAATTATTGTTAATTGTACTCGTGTAACTAAGCAAAGTTATTACGTATTTAATTGTATAATATCCAGAACTAAATTTATTGTAGTGGGCAACAGATTGATCAAGTTTCTAGTTCAGTATGTTTACAAATTGCAACATTACTGCCATGTGGTTAAAATTATCACTGTACATATTACATAGGAAAAAATTACCAATCCGTTTTTTTATATTTATTTTATCTGTGTACCATTTTTAATGTAATATATTCAATACAAATTAACAAATCTAGTCATGTTTAGAATGTGGGGTTGATGTTTCAAATCGCAAATGCACAGAATATCCGTCATTAATTACCGAAATATTTCACTGCAGCTGGCGTTTATCAAGTTATCAACAGCACATATTTTATTTGATGTAAAATGAAAATCTAGGGGCAGTGTCAGTTGCATTAAAATACAAAGTGTTCGGGTATCCACCAGGGATATACAGAAACCAATGGCGATACAAAGATCACTCCAGGGTTTTCATCACTAACATCATGCTAAGAATGACGTTTTAGTTTAGAAACCATTCTGAATAAACATGTCTTATTACAACTGTCAATGTATTTCTGTAATCTGTGAAAACAAGAATCATCCAATTATTGGGTTTGTTTACATACTAGAAACATATCTGAATCCCCCCTTCCAATTCTTCAGTTTGCAATATTAATCATGATCTGATAAATTGTTTTATGCCATGGCTAACTTGGCAAAAAATCCATATAAATTTTTTTTTTATAAATTGGCGCAGCCCATGAGATAAAGGTGTGTGTGTGTTCAACAAGGTTTTCCTAGTAAACCACTGGTGTAATATTCTTAATTGTAGTTGCAAATGGTTGTTTTATTAACTCTTATAGGTGCATAGGCCAAAAACTATGACTTTTGTTTTGCATTAAACACTGTATACATTTCTACATTGCCTAATGGAGCTGCTCGGATATTTGTTTGCAGACTGGAATGCAAAAACACTTGTGAAAATCACCAAAATGCTATTAAAGCGAAAATTTCATTATTTCCACCCATTTCCTTTTAGGTTTAAATAACGAGAAAGTGTTGATAACACACGCATGTTCAAGCAAACGCACACATCCTATCAGTTTCATTCAGACCTTCCTGAACAAATGACAACACCATAGATGCTGTAATTATGCCCCTATACAGTGGAACAAGATAGAAAGGCTGGCTAGAAAAACAAACTTTAATTGCAGTTAATAACACATTTACTGCCACTTAGATACTAGTACCACAGTGCACCCACATTACACAAGACACTCATGCAACATTCACAGGATTCCTGCAATCAGAGAATGCATTGACTGATTAAATCAACTGACAAAGATTAATCTGTCTCCTGTTAGTGGAGAGTTCCTGAACTAGCTGAGTAACCTTCTAATTGTTAGTAGAGATCAAACATGGCCTCTGATGACAATATCTCATTACAACAGCTCACCCATCAACCAACAAGGCTGCACCAGCTATGAAAGGCATGCCCTATTGAACTGCCCTTTTCCAAGCTTAATTAATTGGGGTCCTCATTGAACCAAACAGTTGCACATACTAAAATATTAATTGCACATCATTTTGGACAGCACTTGTGTACATGGTCATAGTTGTATTTATTAACTTGTATTTAGTTTATAGCATGAGGTTTCAAGTGATTTCAATTTATTTTGTGATTTAGTATTGCAACAGTCAGAATTTCTGTAGAGATTGTGAAAAACTGGATATATATAAACTTCACAACATTAACTAATGTCCATGTGCTAAGAAAACAAATTTACACACTTTTTCAGTGATTAATTGTGGTCACTCGTTAGTGACCCTCGGCAGTATGCTATGCTAACTGTTAGCATACACAAACTACACGTTCACTGGCTTGCTAACAGCAATATGGTACAACTGTGACTAACAAGCTCTAAACCACAATACATTAGTTCATGACCAACTATGTTCTATTTGCATAGTCTCGTACGGGTCACATTAGACAAGTGATGACAGGTTGTTTTAAGATTTACGCACTCCAGGAACTACTTTTGTCAGCTCATACATGAAACCATGTAGTTGTAAGTATAAATACAAACAATAAAAACCCTATGTCAGGATCATCTGCGAGCTATTTATGGGCTAGTGTCACTGTTGCAATGTCTGCTCCTGTTTTCGCAAAATCAACTGCACATTGTCTGTCTGTCTGTCTGTCATCTCCTGTGGTCACTGAGCAGCTCTCAGCCAAGAGACCAGTGGTCACACAGAGCCACAATGACCGTGTTAGCTCTGCATTGTTGTTTCCTTCCAATCAGCCACATTGGTACTGACCAAATCATCACAGTTCCTCCACTAGTAGTGTCACCGGCGAGTCCCTGTCACCGGCCGTCAAACACCACCACTGCAAGCTGGTTAAGGAATAAATCCCCAAAATAGCAGTTCACAAAAAAAACACTGAACATAGTTTTTAGTACGGACTAACATAAACAATAAAAATTTCTACAGACTCCTTTATCAAAGCACCCAAGATTTTACAGTGGATTATATATAAGTGCATTTACACAACGCTGTAGATCTGGAAAAAGTCCATTCAGAGGGGCAGTTACTAGGCTTGTCGGTACAGGAATCTGTTCAGGTTACCACTATATATTTTTTATTTTTAAAACTTGTTATCAAACCATGGCAATTCATTTCAAAATAGTCAATCTTAATGCCCTGAAACGTAGTCATTCTTCCATCGATTGCTATTTTCTTTCATACAAAATACAGTTGTTAATCATGTGCACCTGAAATTCCAACAAAAAGACAATACTTCAATTGTGTTCTGCCAAACTTAACTTTCCAACACACGAACGATATGTTAATTCCACAATATGATGTTTTATTAATATTGAATTTAAACTAGTTGTTGAAAATAAACTACTGATGAATTGAAACTTTCAACAAAATATCTATGAAACGCAAAGGACATCAGGGTTTTGGGTTTTTGTGGGTAAGTAGTACTAAGCATAGTTTGATGCAACTGCGCATTAGCTGGAAGGATACTGCGCTTGGTTCGCTTCTTGTACATGATACGGTAGCCACATTCACGACACCGGATTGGGTCCCTTGCCTTGATCTCGTTCTCATGGTGGCATTCTGCAAAGTCATCACCAGAAATATCACATAGGTATATGAATTATAGTTATTAGTTAGCATTGAGATTTTGTAAATAAATATTCTGGAAATTATATTTTTGAAAAAAATCAAATATTGTTATAAAAGTACTAGATTTATTTAATAATGTCCACACATAAGTAGGCAGTAGTCTGATTCTATTAATGTGCTATCCCTGAGAATGTCCCAGGTGTTGTCACCACTACACCAACATCTACAGACCAAGAATCAGACTTCTGAGTCACCTCAGGACACATGACCAACCCTTGGCAGATGTCATCCTCGTTCTGAGGAACTGCCGATGATGATGGTGATGATGCCACCACATCATTGATTATTTAGTGCAGGGTACAGATTGTACATGTTCATGTCCCAGAGCTCAGTCAGCCATGCAGTAACCATGACAACCACTCAGTGTGAACATTAATCCAAGATCCCATAAGGCCATAACACTTATTGGCTCAATAGAACTTAGAGCTCACACCATTCGTTGTTTCGATTAGTTCAATGGACAGATGACAGATATGTCACATCACTGGTTAATCACAGAATATTGTTGGCATTTTATAACCTAACAATTACGTTACCTAAGTTCTATCTAAGTTCATTATTGTTATTACTACTATATTTGTTGCACAGCAAAGTTGGCCTTTATAAATATTTCTGTTAACTTTTAAAATATTTCTATTGGCTTTTAACATGTTTCTGTTGGCATTAAAATATTAATAAAATTGGCTTTAACATATTTAGTTTGATCATTTGCAATTTATTTTTTAATAGTGTTTCTGCATGATGGAGAACACTCGTCCACTGCTGCAAAAACTGAATTGTTCATACAGGCTAAAAAAATCATACATTCCCTAAAACCCATGACACACCCACAGAAGTGGAGTAATGTTCCAAGTAACTTCTAACAAGGATCTAATCAATGAAGATATTAAATGTGTACCTCCACAGATGTATAACATCACTTGTGGTTTTGCGGGTGGCTGGTCCTTGTCTTTGGGAGTATCCATGTCTAATTCTCACCCAGCTACAACATAAAAACATGTCTTCTTCTTCCGGGTGACATAACATCAACATTTTGATGACTGTTAGTTCTGTGCATGGCAATATAATAAGCATGTTTACAGTGACTTTACTTATATTAGGCGGTATCTTCTTGTGGAATTTTATTATTATTTAGGCTGATGCTATAGATCCGGACCCGGAAGTAGAGAAAAAATAGCAATAGCTAAAGTTACATCACTGCTAGACAATATATGAATCAGCTGTGCTAGCACAGGTCTGGCACTAAAACATAGCAACACTTAACTGCCGCACATCTCACGTAGGCAACTGTGTTGTTATTCCAGTCAGCAAATATAATTGTGTTGTTATTCCAAATTATATAAAATTCGAGGCATATTGGCCAATACTTTTTAAGAAAGCCACAATCAATATAATTACGATATCATTACAGTATCATTACAATATATAATAAAGTTACAGATAAAAACTGCATAAATTAATATAATCTCCTCTTAAGTTACATTGTAACTGTCACCACAACAAATGGTAAGTACAATTCCTTTTTGGTTAAGTTTAATATGAATGAAAGTAGTAATTAGACGCATATCACCATTATGACCATGTGTGATTTACATTAAATTCTATTCTAATGTCAAATAGACATGTTATACACAGACTAATCCAGAAACTTGAGAGATATGGTATCACTGGTCCTATAAACACTTGGGTTGAGAAATTCTTGAAGGATAGAAAACAGCTTGTGGCATGTATTCGGACTGGGCTCCGGTTAGCAGTTGAGACCCACAAGGTTCAGTGATTGCCCCCATCCTCTTTCTTATCTATATAAACAACCTACCTAATAACCTCAAATCAACTGTGTCACTCTTTGCTGACGACACTATTATCTACATGACAATATCCAAAGGTACTGAAGTGACAGCCCTTCAACAAGATCTAGACAAATTGGCCACGTGGGAAGAAACATGGCAAGTGGAGTTCCATCACCAGAAACGTAGTGTCCTCCACATAACCAGATCCCGTAACCCCAAATACAAACAATACACTCTTCACGGCCACATACTCGTAAAGAAGGACAACACGAAATATCTTGGTGTGGTCATAAATAAAACACTGTCCTGGAATGACCACATAGATGGTGGCACAAAAAAAGCAAATGCATCCATAGCTTTCCTACGAAGAAATCTCAAAATTGGCCATGAAAAATTTAAAACAGTGCTTATTTCACTTAAGTTAGACCCCAGTTAGAATATGCCGCTGCCATATGGGACCCCCTACACGCAAACGTACAAAATAGAGATGGTACAATTTCAAAGACAGGCAGCATGGCATGTTTGTAACAACTACAACTGTGAAGCAAGCACTATAATCAAACACTTGCACTGCCGCAGCCTCCAACAAAGGAGAACCGACATATGCCTTGTCATGTTTTATAAGACATGGCATGGCATAGTCGCCCTAGACCTCCTACTTATACCCCTGGTGAGACCCTCTCGACACAAGCATTCTGAAGATTTTCAACTCCACCTAATCACTAAGCAATTCATCCAGTAGAGTTTTTTACCCTGTACAATAGCCAATCGGAATAATCTGTTAGCCAATGCAGCTACAGCACCAAGTTTGGAGATTTTCAGACAGAAGATCTCCTCTCCTTAAATTGCAGTTCTACATGCACACTATCATCTTTTCTCTTTCTTTTAAATATTTTATTACTTTCTCTTACATCACTTTAGCACGTGCGCGCACACCCCAAGAAGTCTATAAGCCTTGAAGAGAGGGTTGATTCGTACCCGGAAGAAGAAGTATATATGCAACCTTAACAACCACAGGAACAGTCAGTTTTTATAGAAACGTCATTGTGCCTGTTTTGCACATCATCATAACACTGTCACTGTCAACAGTCAGTGATAGTGTCAGTGAGCGCTTGTGCCAGTGGTAGTAGCAATTAAATCGTCTAAATTACGTCAAGTCAACTGCTCGATGTTTTGTCCACTGTCACAGAACAAAAGACGTCCTTGTTGCCATGTATATTTGGCCGATTAGATTTGGTGCGACGCGCGAAGTTTAAAATTGTTTATCGCCAAAGAGCGCCGGCGCCGCCTTTCACAGTTTGTTGTGCTTCGACTCGCTCAATGAGTCGAGCCGCCGTTCGCGAGCAAGTGCATGCTTGTTTTGACACGCCGCTAAGACGCTCTGACACGGCTTGGGTCACCGACCCTGGCCGTCAAACTTTATAAACACATCCTCCCAATGAACTGACACCCACAATATCATTAAATCAGGATGGTGACGGGTTGTTATCGTTGATTTCGACACAAATATAAGAAACAACGCAATTTACCCTGTTTAAGGCGCGTGCCAATATACCGGAAGTGACCGTGGTTTAGCGTGACTTTGGCGAGATTTAGGCTTCGATGCTTTCATTGGCTAATATTGTTTTGAACACCAGATTTGAAAGTGTCATCTGCTTTAAAGGTTGACAAAGTTTGTCAGAAAAGTTACACGAAAACGGACATTGGCGTGCAGATCGAAGGTAAATATGCTGCAACATACTTCATTGATGGTATATGCGTTATCAAATTGCATTTTACCATAAAAGGACAGGTGGTTTAAATAATTTTTGTTGGGGTCTCTGAAAGAAATCCCGCCCAAATATTTCCTGGGTAGGGGCATCGAGACGAGAATACACACGTCCGAAAGCTTGACAGGACGCAGAAAAAAAAGACGATTTAAAGGTTTTGCTTGCTGAATGTAAGTCTATCGTTGGTGGATTTAAGCGTAATTAGCTACACTGGTTTAGTACATTCGGGTTTTACAATATCGGTATAGTAAGATACTTTGGGAGCCGTTTGAAACCGTGGGTGTGTTTGTGTAGTATGTGTACAGCATAGCCATGGCATAGGTCATAGACATAGCCATAGCCATAGGCATAGACCTACTGGCTTCAAACGCGAACATGTTCCACCATTTAGGCTACGATTAGGGTATTGCGTGCACCGCATTCATTTAAGAACGTTTAAAAAATAATTTATTGATCTGACTTTAAAATCATATTATTATGATTAAACATATATGAAGTTAGGGGCAACGATTCCATGATATATGCCATATGACTTTTTACGAGTTAATCACTTAATGATAAGTGATAAGTTTAACTTAAGTTTTGTAGCAACGTCAATTAATATAAATTTGTACACATCATTTTTATAGAAATTGGCTGAATGTGATTGAACGTGTAAATTTTAAGAATAATTAATAAATATGCACAAATTTTTTGGTTAAATGATTTTATGGTACATGTGTTTGGTGTGCTTGTACGTTGGCCATTTATGTGAAATTGGGACAAGTAAACTTGACCATTTCAATAATTTTTTTAACGTTATACATTTGCATTTAATCTTATATTGTTTACAACCATGTTATTATACATTAATTTATTAAGGCAGTGTACCATGCTGTATAGATTTGTAAGCAGTTGTTTTTATATACGTGAAAATGGGGGGAATAAAATATCAATTGAACTTTGTTATTATTTCAGGTTGAGATGGAAGGTCATTGGGGTTCACCTGACTTGGCTCGTGCTAAATACAGTAGATGTCGCTACCAATACAGGTCACATGATGCCAACAACTCATTGGAAGAACTCGGCATTCATGGGAATGACAAAGGTGCTGCCATACATGAGGTGGACATACCAGATTTCAAAGACGAACTGGACGGTCGCCATGACAGCACGAGTACACCATTTGTCCCAAGGACTTTGTCTTGCACGAACATCATGTCATGTGACTCGTGCTTCAGTGAGAGCGCTGTTGCATCCAGCTTCGCTAGCTCATGCAGAATCAACAAGTCATGTGACAGTGCTGACAAATCACATGGCAGCAGTTGTGGCTATGCGACGGGGGGCGACGACTCATTCAGGGAGCTGGACAGACTCCCACTTCCCCGACTGTCGCTCTACTCTGAGTTTATGTCCTTGGACAATAACCCTGCTGATGAAGCAGATTCAGCTTTTGGTTCATTTTTGGCATCTCATGACACTACTAGTGACGTGTCAGTATGCGTCGCTTCTCGACTCGGTGCTGTCGAGTCGTGCCCCGTGTGTAGACGCAAGATGACGACTAGCATGTGTCAATACTGCACTGCACTCACAGACTCAACGTTTTCCACCAAACTTCGACAATGCCTGCTCGCAGACCCCGAGCACTTGATTGGTCGGAAGATGGGCGATGATGCAGTGGACATTATCTCTGAGCTGAGTAGCCGCAGTCTGCACAGTCCAATTGCTATGATCCTTACTTGTCTAAGCGAGGAAGATCTGTGCAGGTAAGCTGTCAGAGAAGTGTCCACCAAACAGTTATAGTTGTAATAGATTTTTAATCAAATTTCCAAGGAATGTATTCATAATTGTGCCTGACATTTAGAATGTTCATATACAGCTTCTATAATTCTATTTAACAGGAACATTTTACTGGCATAATTAATTACAATCAAGTTTCTGTCTTATTTGTAACCACAATTTGTCGACATAATGTAATTATAACAGAATGAATCCTTCATTAATGCAGGCTATAACAATAAATAATAATATATAAAATACTTCTTTAGTATGAAATTCCTCGGGAGACCCAAACTCAAGCAGTTCACAATCGATAAGCGGTTCCAGTTGTAAACAGTTGGATTGGTATGATAGGGACCTATAGAGAATAAGCAGGTTTAAACAGGTGGGTTTTTAGTTTACAGACTTAACACTAACAGGGAGTGAGTTCCACAGAGTCGTTATTGAGAACTGGTTCTAGGTGGTGATTGCTGTACATAGATTATATGGAATTTTAAGTAAATGAAAGTTGTCTGTTTTGCTGTAACTAAGATCATTGTGTTGTTACAGATTATGCTGCGTGAGTCGCCACTGGAGGTCCGTGTGTGAGAGCGATACAAAAGCACATCATCGACGGCAACATTTTATCAAGTCACACTGCGTCTCATCACACGACAAGGTACAGCACATATTCAAGGAAATAATGCATCCACACTCATGACGTTCCCATGACCCAGTGGTGATACCAAGTCTAACACACTTCAGTGTTTCAGATTACAAGTTAATGTAATATCTGTCAATAAGTAACATATTTAGTGTTGCTTTGAAAACGCTCACATACACTGGCCGGGATTCCCACCTGGGATTGGTGCGTAGAATAACCACTGGTCATATAAATAAGGCTGCAAGCAGCTGCTCACAAATGAACCGTTCAACACTGTCTGTTAGGTGCACGGTCAACAGCGTAACATGGATAACATCGAAATGTTCGATTTTTTCCATCCAAGTGTGCACTTCTGAACCAGGAAATATAGTGTCTGGTTTATGTTCACTTTCATCCCACATGTTCTGTAACTGCGGCCAGATGCCTGACGTTGACCGGTTGCTTGCAGGAGAACATGCGTTGGAAGCGGTGGTCGCCCTCTCGCCAGGTGACCGGCACCAAAGAGCCACTGGCTAAGGTGCAGTGTCTAGCCGAGGTGACCGACTGGGTCAGTCTGCCGTCCCCTCCTGCACTCTCTCAATCCGACAAGTTCCTGCAGGTCAGTAGTAGCCATGTTAGTTAACAGACTTGTAGTCAGGGTAAACATGCAACTGAGGAATATCGCCCAATTCCACTAGCTTCTCAGAAATGATAAGCTACGCTAGCATGAAGATGTTTGCAAGTTGACATATCCTGTTTCAAAACATTCCTTAGACATTTGTTAACATTAAAGCCATTTATAGATATTTAGCAACATAAATCTAATAATAATTTTCCCGTTATCATCAACCTTACAGAATATGTCTTTCTATATATGTGGTGTATATCATAGCTGTTTTTAGTAAAACTATATTACATTTGTTCAAAGTCGATTATATTCAATCTAGTTGTGTTAGCCTAGCTTTTGTTGCGCATTGTCTGCTACTAGAATACAGGTCTGTGTACACTGATCCATAACCTATTAGTGAATAACCTTGGCAGATTCATTTGTATTCTGACCACTGTTTCCTTGTTCTACTGCTCGTCTTACAAAGTGCACCGGCCTGTTGTTTTAGGAGGCGCGCCAGCTGAGAACAGACGAGAGCCTGTGTCGATGTCCCAAGTGCCAGGGACCAGCACGTGTGCACAGCGTCCAGGAACGTGCGTGGTGCACCAAAGACACATGCAAGTATGACTTCTGCATCAAGTGTCATAACGCATTTCATGGTGCGCGAGACTGCAGCCAGGTGATGCCAGGTGTGCGACGACCCAAGGCAGACAGTAATGTGTGTAGCAAGAGGAGTAAACGTAACCTGAAGCGGTTATAGCACCTGTGATAGTCTAATCCAGCCACCATCTTCTGTGTGATACTAGTCCGTTTGATCTACACGAGGCAGAACAGCCAGGTGTATGGTCACCGTTTTATGTTGCCATGTGCTTTCAACGGCCACATGACGAGCTTATGGCTTCGTCGGTCATAAAACTGTTCAATTTGTACATAGCCCAGTTCATGAAACTGCTACCACAGCTACATAATGAAGGTGCATCTAGGTAGGTTATGAAATTAAGGTTTCCTATGCAACATGCGGTTTTTTGGGTCCATAGCATTAAAAAAATTGAGTAGAAAAAAATTACTGGCTAATTATAGTAATAAAAATTGTAATACTGGTAATGGTATATAATTTTTTATATCCACAATTGTGCATTAGGAAATGTTTGCGTCTGATTTTACGAGTATCCTTCCATATATTCCATTACTTGGATTTTTTGAAGTGTATTAAAAAGTACCTATTCATGATGTTTATACTCAGATAAGTGTGTACAAATGCGATATAGTTAGTTAATTAAATTGTGTTGTGCAACTGAAACTGTAGATGTGTGTGTGAAAGTGATTCTTGAATGTGTCGGAAGTGGAAGTCAACATGTTTTATTTTTTGGGTGGTATGGTGATGTTGGCATGTTTTATTATTTGCTGTGCAATCTGTGTGGTTTTTATGATGTATTTGTAATAATTTATACATTCTGAATAAAATTTGTTTCTATGATGTTTATTTTACGTTTTGTTACATCATTTGTTACGTCATAGTCTGGTCAGGATTTAATGTTTAACTTTTTTTAATTACATTAGGGAACCTTGTCCGTTTTAGTTGACTAGACATTTGTGCAGACAATAACTGCCTGTCAATGTTTCATTAGCTGAGACCGGTCCATTGTAGAGAGATGTAGCACATCTGGTCTGTCTGTTGGTCCACTGAGCAGAGGACCACAGTCTTCTTGACGTTAGCTCCTAGACGGCCCAGGGTAATGAGGTCTAGCGGTGTCAGAGATTGCGAGGGAGGTCGACACACAGCGATGTAGAACGAATGGAACCTCGCCGGCTCCCCTAAAACAAAACACCATATTGAAGCCTTTGTTGGCTACAAGGTCTTTGGTCCGTGTGCACTGTAAAAATAATTATACTAATGAATAAGCCTGATTGTTTTTATCATAATATCTTATATAGTATAAACTACAGGCGTATATCTATTCCATCAGCTTTTATGAAATATCGACCTTGATTGACCTTGCTTTGCTGTTCAGTACATTCGAGAACTGTCGACTTCAAATAGCTGCAGTCAAAGTTTATTGAGGTCAGGTATTCATTTGATGGGCATATCATTTGCTATGGATGAAACGTACCGACAAACATGATACCAAAACATTCAAATTAAACAGGTAATGGTCAAAGAAAATTTGTTTAATATGGTTCAGACAGTGTTTTGTTCAGGGGTAGGTACTGGGTCATAACAGCCCAAAAACAGCTCTGATGATATCCTCTAGTTGTGTCAAACCGTTGAACAGTTCTTACAATATCATACGGCTTTTGTGTCCACTTTAAAAGCAGGGCGAGTTAATAATGTAACTATATTATTGCTGGAAATGTTTTTTTTGTGGCTACAGTGTAATGGATTTGAATATTTTTTCGTGCATTCAGCGTGGAAACTTTTTCAACTTCTACATTTGCAAATATTTCTTCCACACAAAATTGTGGTTATACAGCATCTGGTAGTTATAATTCCTTCTGCAGCAAAAGGTTCACTGTGTACTTACCAGGGTAAACCAGAAAGTCGCCCCCAAACTTGCCACCACTGGTGAGGTAGTAACCCTTTTCCCACAAGTCTTTGAACACACGGTATCGCGTGTGCTCCATCTCTGTCGTGGGGTAGTGCCACTCCGCAGCTTCTAGTTCCGTACATCTGTGTGTAGCTACAATTCAATAGGAGTCGGTCGTATATTCATGACAGTTTTTGGATCAATAATTCCATCTCAGTCCTTCCATTCCAATTCCTTGTTTAGTTCCAATGCACAGGTATTATGTACACTGCTGTGTTATACAAAACATCAAAGACCTGTTTACACGGCGGTGTCAAGTGATATGATCAGACAAAAATGTATTGTGTAAACATCCTCACAAGACCCATTAGCGAGGTAATCTGTGTTTGCAAACTGACGTAACTTGTGAGTCGTCAGGCGACATTGGGATAAAAAATAACTAAAATAAATAGGCCTTAATTCATACAGTAGGAGACTGCTGGGTGTCCAATCACAAAAATACAGATTACAGTACTATTTTTATTGAAAAATACTACACATTTTTTTAGATATCTAGTCCTGCAGCTTAGTATTTTTTAAGCCATGGCAGTGAACCTAGGGTCCTGTGGGTACCAGTTAAATTCAAGCCTCACACTGATGAAGTGGTACAATATTCATGAAATTTGTATTACAAAGTGCAAGTCTAGAGTGATATATTGGTGTCATATTACAAATCCTAATTTGACCTCACCTGTGCATATTTGAACCGCACAACTCTTCTCTGGCAGAGTGTTTATTTTGATGTCGTCCAAATTTGTGTCAATGTGTATCGACTGTGTGGAAACGACAGACTGACCAGTGGTCTTCTGTTCCTCCAGCAGCCTCTGTCTCTTGGCCATCCTCCCTCTCTGTATCTCCTCCTCGTGAGCCTGTATTTCTTCCTGTTTCTTCACCTTGCATAGCTCCACCTAGCGGGGAAATATTAGAAACACGAAATGTTTGTTAGCGACAGATGTTGGTCTGTTGACTTGAAGTATGAGAGTCAGGAACAGCATCAGTGACAGAAGCAGGGCTGGGTCCAATTACACAAAATTATATAAATTACAATTACATTTAATTTTTTATTTCAATTACAATTACAGTCATAATTTTTCAAATCAATTACAATTACACTGTTTCAATTTCAATTACAATTACATTATGCGGAACCAAATATATTCAGCATTTGTTAATTATGTATTTTTGCACGTTTTGCTGAATTTAAATATTTTGCACATAACTGATAAACAAATATAACGGTAATGTTTGTACATTTTGTTGAACTTTGACTTTGAATTATACTAAATAAAAAGATAGCAGTTTAAAAATATTTTCGTTATATCAAAATACAATGCAGTATCCGGACATAATCCTACAGGACATATTCCTTACAGACAAAATCACAAAATATGAAAAGTGAACAAAATCCCACAGGACAAAATACAAAAATGTGAAAATTGGACAAAATCCCACGCGCCATAATACAATATTTATTTGTAGTTCTTCTCTAAGCATCCTTTCTAGTTTTGCAGACATTTATATGTGTGCATTTCTTACATTTTTCTTCCGAAAATACTAATAATAGGGTATGATGTGTTAACTTTGAGGTTGTAGCTCCTGCTCTGAGCTAACTTTCTTAATTGGCCTGCCCTTTGCTTTGTGTGAGTTGGGAATGGGGAGAGAGGCCATATAAATGGTCTTTGCCACCTGACCTGTCTCCAATCCACCACAACACAAGGGGTGTAATTGGCTTGCTAACTCTGCAATGTTTCACAAAGCTGATATTTTCTGAAGCAATATCAGGCTACAGGTCTTTCCATGTTGTTTGAATACCAGCTTAGCCTTTGTCTGACAATGTCTGTGCATTGTTTATTGCTTCCTGGCTGTTACCAACTTATTGAAAAGGCTAATCACTAAGGCTACCCACCACTAGCACCATGGAACAGTACCCACCAGATATTGAATAATGTAACTTAAATATAAATATATAAGCAGGTGTTATTATTAGTCTTGATTTTCAACTCATGTGAGACTGAAATTCTATTTTTATTGACAATTCGTTCAGGTAGTTTGTGATATGAAACATACTGTAATTGATTGTAATTGAAATAAATGTTCAATTATACAAAATATAACAATTACAGCAAAATTTCGAAACCATAATCAATTACAATTACACAATTTTGCTGTAATCAATTACAATTACAATTACATAATTGGACCCAGCCCTGGACAGAAGGGACCCCATATGACAGAAGAAGGAAGCCAGTGTTAGCTACCTAAGTATCACGTACCTGGTCTTCATACAGTTGCCTCCTCGTCCTCTGAAAATTTTCCACTTCCTCTGGGCTTGGGAGACTCACTGGAACACTCCCATTGCACATCTGTGCTATTCCTGCAGACACACCAGGAGACAGCATGGTCATTGCTAAATAGATGCTGTTGGATTTCATCATTCCTCAAGTTCAGCAGTTCAACAGTAACTTGTTCATCAATCAAGAAAAACTGTCACAACGTTTAAACACACTGTAAAATATGTAGGTGGGAAAGGTGCCAATAAATGCAACTTGTCAAGTTATAACAGATATATGTTCGAAGCCTGTATATAAACTAGTGGGCTGGTGATTTCGGCCCACCTTATAATGGTATGAAATTGTGAATGGTGGTGAAAGAAATCTCCTTTTAAAGGATTTTTATTAGTTAAAGACTGCGAACGTAACTATATTGAAATGTAACATGATATTTTAGACGTTTGTTTTATTTAGTTCAAACAAACCAAACATCCTTACAAATTTTTTTTATACTTTAACAAAAAAGGCACCAATGAGTACGGACCAAAATCACCCGTATTCCTCTAACCACTTTGTCATTGACATTGCAGCACACCCACCCACCCACCCACCCACCCACCCACCCACCCACCCACCCACCCACCCACCCACCCACCCACCCACCCACCCACCCACCCACCCACCCACCCACCCACCCACCCACCCACCCACCCACCCACCCACCCACCCACACACACACACACACACACACACACACACACACACACACACACACACACACACACACACACACACACACACACACACACACACACACACACACACACACACACAGTCACCAGCACTGTGACGCAGGCAATAAAACGAGCCTACCTTTCTCCACCAGCAATGTGGCTTCCTCTTGCAACAGCTGCAACGGTCGTCCCAACTGAACATTCTGGCGTGGAAGTCGTGGAAGACAACCTACGAGTTTCCCAAGTATGTGATGTTCTTGCCTCAGGATAGTTACGTCTGAGAATGAAATGGACACATAATTTACACATAAATAAGATACTAAAACTGAATTGTGTGAATGAATATGAAAAAGATAGGTACACTTGGATCTAGTTCTTCCTGTGAAAATACAGGGTATCCAAAAACAAACACCTCTAAAAGTTGCGCCACAGCATTCACCCATAGGATTGTGAGCGATGTTATGGTGTTTTAATATATAAAAAATACCTTCTTGATTCCAGATGTACGGTTTGCCGTGAGTCACGCATATTATAAATGTGTCATCTTTGTCACTCATTATTTTCCTATTGTCAATAATAATATACTTCTTATTGCACCATATTAATTATTTTTAATATTGCTCAATCGTCGACTATGGAAGTTACCTACAGGAACTTCCACTGAATCATCACTGTTTTCCCAACCGAGCCCTTTCCAAAACCGTCACTCCATCGCCGACAGTGTTTTATTTCACATATACGATATGTTATCAAACATATTAGGAACATGTATGGTCTTTGATGTGATTAACAGGAATTAGGCCCGAATAGCCATGCAGCTGCATATAATTTTGTTTTGCTGTTCTCATAACACCAACGGGTTTATGCAATGGTATAGAACGTATAGATGTTTTGAAATCCGACCTGACGCCAAAATAACTCAAACCATAGATAATATATACTAATATTAGTACTAGAAAAAGCGCATTCATAAATCTAAAAGATATGCATCTTAATCAGTATTCCCCACACAGCCCCTTCATGTGTTGTGGTGCGCATGGCATAATTAACGGGTGGAGGCATAGCCAAACTAGTACTGGGGCGGTTGACTCTGCATAGGTATAAATGCATTCAACATAATAATTATTTGTGCTATATAATAATTCAACCTTCGCATACCACATTAATATTTTAATGATGCAAACATTGCATATTATAGCGTAGCCAGATATCATACCTTATTTTAGTATATGGAAATTCTATTTAACCAAATAATAATAATTAACCATCGAAAAATAATCGCGTTTTGGAACGTTTCACAACGTTGCTTTCGAAGCATTGCTGTCCCATTTACATTTAGTATGGTAATGAGCCTTGGAAATGTTTGTACATTTACTATTTTTGGGAATGAGTGCAACTTATTAGAACTACAACTTACAAATAAACAAATGAACGGACGTTGTTTTAAAATTAGCAGATAATTTCACCAAGAAAATAAAAGTCACGTGATTTAAATACCCGCCATGTGTTAAATTTTGGCGCGAAATCCTCTGTTGTTGCGACAAAGGGAAGTTGTGTCGAAAAGGGAAGATACGAACTTGTATCTCCTTGTAACCTAAATCATGGCTGAAGAAGACGATCAGCGTTTTCGCGAAATACAAAGAGAATACCTAGATTTTCTGGATGACGATGTAAGTTTTCTTTCACATGTGTGAGAGTGTCATTTAGATTTCACTAGTCTGAGTGACAGCGCACTGTCAGTCACTGCACCGCTAGACCGTGGGCCGTGGCAGATTGACGTCACCGACAGATCAAATGATATTCGGACAAAGTTATGCTTTTCTTTTACGGAACCATTCCACCACCTCTCCTCTGAAACACAAGTTCACAATAGGCATAGCACATCCCAACAATTATATTCGGCATCTACAGTACAGCAATTGACATTTGCGCATGGTTGGTCGAACATGTTTGACACATGGAATAGACAGGAGTTCGATAACTTAGTATTCAACAAGTGTACAGTTAATAGTGAACTTTCAGTACATTTCAAATGATGGACCAGGTTTAATTTCACAAAGCATACTATAGGCATGCCATTTTTATTGGTATATCTTATGATTGATATCACTGACCGGAGGGGAGCGGTGGTCTAATGGTTAGAGCACCCGCCTGTCGATCGAGAGGACGGTGGTTCGATTCCATCTCTGCCGTTTCGAAGCTTGGGCAATTTCGTTCACCCCACTTTGCCCGTGTCTTTCGGAAGAGACACTAAAAGCTGTTGGTCCAAACTCCTGCGTTAGTTCAAGATTGGACTGTTTGGAGTATAACTACTTGAGACTCCCCTTCCCCCCACCATAAATCGTAAAAAATTCACAGTGCACCGCTACAATGTTCCTAGGAAGACCAGGGTGTCTACCAGCAGAAAGTGCGCGACATGATATCGGACAATGAGGCACGACTACTTGTCAACATCAACGACCTGCGTCGTAAAAACCCAAAACGAGCCTTGGAGTAAGTGCTGGCTTTTTTCAAGAGAAGGTATAACAAAATGTAGGGCCTACTCAGTACAACGAAAAGATGTTCGCTATATTGCTCTATATCTCTCAATTTATTTAATAATATTCACCTATATTATTCCCCAAAATAAAAAATCAATTCATATACTAATTTGCATGTATTTTAAAAATTATCATTACAGTAAGTTTAATGTAATAATCATTTAATTGTGTTCATTTCAGGTTATTGAATAACTCGTTTGAGGAGCAGGTGGCCTTTCATCGAGCATTGAAGGAGTTTGTGGCGTTAGCCGACCCTGTGTACAGCAAACAACATGAGGAGTTCTTTGTGGCATTAGAAGGAAGGTCAGTCGAGTAAAGTTGCTAATTTTACTTAAATTGCCAATTTGACATTTAAGGGTTATTCCGTGTCAAATCAACCAATTTTCAGGAAATTAAAAGCAAGTGTAAATCACATATTTTTAAAGTTTTTCCCAGTAGTGTGCACCTGAAAAAAGGTTTAAAATGTGCGGTTTTGCAAGGAGACACTTTTTGGGTATTTAATTTTGCAGATTTGTTCTACTGTCAATATATTCTTTATATTTTATCCTATGCATTTGTAAATGTTTTTTCACAAAAAAATAAATGTAATATAAAACACCAAATTGCAAAAAATAAATCATACATAGCCATGCAGAATGGAGAACTCTCTGTATGGTTAAACAAATGTTGGTGGCTCTGCGATGAACGCGTGTCATTGATGATGCATATTTTTCAAAATACTGCATTTTGCAACATTCACACCACTAATCCGAATAAAAAAATATCGCATTTCTGATAGGGTGCTTAGAAAGCCTTGCTGTTATGCATGATAAGAAATTTGTTGGGTGCGTATTCACTTACTGATGTTTCTTTAGAGACATGTACAGTTGTATCGTATTTGGTTCAATAACACAAACAAACATCTGTTTTAGTTTCGGTGATAAACATCTGACCCCCCGGAGTGTAACATCAAAATACCTCGGCAACATGGTGTGTGTTGAGGGCATTGTCACCAAGTGTAAGTTGACTATCTACAATAGATATTCAATCTTACTTGATAACATGGTGTGTGTGGAGTGCATTGTTACCAAGCGAAAGTCGAATAAGATATATAATCTTACTTAATATCCAGACATAAATACCACAAGATACATTGTTTTTTTGCTTTTTTCTAGAATATTACAAACTGGTTTTTGAGAGAAAAATTCATAATATGACCTTACTTTTAATAGGGCATGAAAATAATTACATTGATTGCCTTAATTTATGATGATTGAACCACACTAATTATGAAATGACAGCAAAGTTGTAAATGAACAGTGTTCCTAAATATTTGGTTTGCCTGGTTTTTTAACATGAAAATTTCTTTCTGTTTAAACTCCCTTTTTTTTCTTATGATATCTGATCAGGTTTGCAGTATTTCATTCATGATTTAATTTTTAACGTTGTAATAAGCCACAGATTCCAAACACTAAACACCAGCTTCAAAATATAACACTACCACAAGATTATTATTATTACTATATTGATGTTTAAATAAATTTAATTTGGTCTGCTTTGTGACTTATAAAGCTTCCTTCCATACAGCTTCATAATGTATACACATCTATTGTTAACCTTGATATCCTTTGATCAAAACAGGTTCATTGGTGCGTCCTAAGATCGTACGAAGTGTCCACTATTGTCCGACTACCAAGAAAACGATGGAGCGCAAATACACAGACATGACCTCTCTTGATCCCTACCCCAGCACCGCTGCTTACCCCACAAAGGTCAGCAGCTAGATATCTGTTGAAAGTTCACTGGTCAATATTTAAGTCAGCCAAAACATTTGTTTTGTCAATTGGATTAAAATTGAATTTATTGTAGTCAGGATTACACAGAAATTGTCAGACTTGGAGAGCTTTTAGAAAACAACTTTACCATGAAGCTCAGTTAAGTTAGTGCTTTCCAAAGGTGGGTGCCGTATTTGACATCTCAAAGTCTGAAATACAAAGACTGTCTATGACTGAGTAAAATGTTCACCCCCTCGGTGCAAACAAAATATGCAACTGCGGTACTATTTCTACACAGAAATGCCAGGTAAAAAAATTAATCCTGAAAATAAGTCATTGACTAAGATTCTACAACTTGCTTCATTGTACAACAAAGAATGAATGCGTGTTGGGAACTCCAGAACTTGTTTATGTGTTGTTGCTGAAGGTATTTTTTAATAAATCTGATTGCAACCGTAGAAGTTGAATATTACATGTAAGTACATATTACAAACAGTTATAACATTAAATAAAACAGTAGAGCGCTGAATTACATATGAATAAATAAATAACAAGGCATGGATGTGGACAATACAATGCTGATATAAAATGATCACTACATGAGTTTGTGATTACGGCTTGTGGTAAAGCGTCTAAGATATAAAAGAGTTCTTGAATCTTCATTCTACAGGATGACGATGGGAACTTACTTGAGACAGAGTATGGTTTGTCCAGCTATAAAGACCACCAGACCTTCACCGTACAGGTTTGTGAAGATCTCTCATTCAGTTAATGGAAACACAGCAATGTTATTTTGGTGTGCTCGTCCATCAAAATAAAAAATCATTCTTTGTTCGATAATTTTTTTTGGGGGTTTAGTAACTTAGATTAATTTGATAGCTCTATTAATCTATGTATTGATATAATATTTGATTGTGTTATTTTTTAATTGCAAATTTTAATAGAGCTCTGCATATTATTTTATGTATTTATTCTGTGGAATCCCTTGTCACTGCTTGACTGACTAGACTTGGATGTGACCATTTGTGGTTTGTCCATATCTGTTTGAACTGATGTGACCCATTATGGTTTGCATATGGCTGTTTGAAGTGATCTGTTGGTGTTTGCAGGAGATGCCTGAGAAATCCCCGGCTGGTCAGTTACCTCGGTCAGTTGATATTGTTGCTGACAATGACCTGGTGGACAGGTGTAAGGTATGGTGGACATTCGTGTTGGTTGTCATAATTTTCTGGTTATTGAATCTTAGAAAAGTAAAAATGAATACAGCAATAATTGTCAATAAAGTTTTTTATACTCTGATACCAAGTAATAAAAGTTGTTGAAAAATGTAACTATTGTGCTTTTTTTTGATTTCAAGAAAAACTGGTGCTACATAAAAAATTATTTTACTTGACTGCAACATGCCACCTATTTCAGCCTATCAAAATTGATGTTACACATCTGTAATTTGCCACGTCTTCATTTGTGAAAAACATAATGTTATTAATGTTGTTAATGAACCCCACTTTGCTAAGCTGCAGATTACCATCTCTTTCAGCCGGGAGACCGGGTGCAGGTTGTGGGAATGTACCGATGTCTTCCCGGGAAGAAGAATGGATACACAACAGCGACATTCAGGTAGAGGTTGATTACATATAAAATTTGGATTTGAGAGATCCAGCAACTTGTGTCTCAGAAGAAGATGACAGATGATGGCAATACCAGGAAGGAGAAAATAATTCGCTATGTGCTCTATGAGAAGAAGAAACACTTCTCATAGCACATTTCTACTGTGCCGTGTTGCCTCTTCTGAAACAGTTCATCTGTACTTTCGAGTGCACGGAACCAACGACCCACAAGCTTTACGATCATCAGTTCAGTTTCTTCAGGGATTTTTTGGCTTGCTATGTGAAGTCTCAGTACATCGTGGGAAAATCGCCTAAGAAGCTGAAGAAACTGGACGTTACAGAAGACTCTTAAAACTTTCTTCCTCAGAAAGATATGTTCTGTGGCAAAGATTGTGGAGAGATGCCATAGAGATGACAGGCTGGTGAAGGAGTTTCGAGACAGAATGACGTCAGTCTACATTTCTTGCCGAGAATACATGCAGAAAAAACTGCCACTTGCAAACAATGTTCTTCAAGCTGCATCTGCCCTTGACCCTGAAGCTAGAGGTCACAGTCTAACACTGCAGTTTTGTGATGTGGAGACAGACTAGAAAATATCCAGCCTTATGCAAGATTTCCTTTGCCATGTTGTCGTGTTTCCATGGCCCTCAGGTGGAAGGAAGTTTCAACACGATGATGTCCTGCCGAATGAATGTCGAGACCTACAGTGCAATTTAAACTGTGAAGTATAGATTGCTGGCTGTACAGAAAACTGCCATCGAGAAGTGCACTAGGACATATTATCTACATGAGAAAGTTGACACTACACTGTGCAGAAATCTGAGAAGTTCTGCTGCCAGGTACAAAGCCCACCTGAGAGACAAGATGAAAGAACAGGAGACAAAAGAAAGACTAAAGTTACAAAAAGAAAGGCTTCAGAGCAAGAAGACAACAAAGATGATTCTAGAGGAAGCTGAGAAGAAAGCCAGTCTGCTCCATGCATAGAACTTGAAAAGAAGACAGACATTATCTGCAATGGCTGCAGAAGTGAACATGAAGAAGAAGAGGAACTAAAATAGTCACGTACATCTGCATTGACATGTATAACAGTAATGGATACAAAGTTCTGGAGTGACCATTGTTGACCTGTGCATGTATATGTTACCTGAGAGTAATTTGGAGTAAATAGTGACACATATTTAGTGGGGTTTTTTTTAATATTTTTTTATCAAATTTATTGTAACTCTTTACAATTATTGGTTTGGATTAAATGTTCAGAAGAACACGAAGTGTCACGAGGACAATGTTTGGAACTTTTATGACTAACAAACAATGGGATACTCATTTCCTGCTGGTTGACGTATAGATTCTGCTAAAGTGTAAAACATTACTCTGTTGGGCTTTTAAAGGAATCAAAATGACCCAGGGGCACCAGCCCTGGCCACGGGACCTGGTTAGACCCACTGCAAATTTTCAGAGTTTTTTACAAACTGCATTCTCATCCCTGGTTGTGAATACTAGATTGGTTTGTTTTTTCGTGAAATGATTCTAGAGCGAGACAAGTGATATAGTTGAACCGAGGAAGGACCTCTCATGATCTTCTTTGGTTTCAGGACTATCCTCATCGCCAACAACATCGCCCATCTGAGTAAGGAAGCGGCCCCTCACTTTACTGCGAAGGATGTTGCTAAGATCAGGAAGTTTAGTCGGCAGAAGAAAGTGGTGAGGAATGAACTCATTGGCTGCTACTTCCCCCAAGTTGCACTCCTGTTCCCAAGAGATGAGCCAGGAATGTCGGGACATTGCTACAGATTATTATTGTTTTTCCTGTTGAAAACAGTGATAAAAAGTCAACCAGGCAGTTCCGCACTATGCGAAGTTATAATTTGGTTTTGTCCAAAAATTCCACTCATTTTTGCTTTGTCACATTTTTGTTGAGAAAATTAGTAAGATGTTCCCGCCATTTGTTGCCAAAACAAACAGAATTTTTTATTCATACACCGGGGATCCTTCCGTCATTGAGACGTACACCGGGGATCCTTCGGTCACTGAGATGTACATCGGGGATCCTCCCGTCATTGAGACGTACACCAGGGATCCTTCCATCACTGACACGTACACCAGGGATCCTTCCATCACTGACACGTACACCTGGGATCCTTCCGTCACTGACACGTACGCAGGGATCCTTCCATCACTGACACTTACACCTGGGATCCTTCCATCACTGACACGTACACCAGGGATCCTTCCATCACTTACACCTGGGATCCTTCCGTCACTGACACATACACTGGGATCCTTCCATCACTGACATGTACACTGGGGATCCTTCCGTCATTGTGATGTGCGCATGCAATTAGAAATTTAAGCCTATGCAAAGCAGGAGTGTCGTAATCTGCAAGTGTGTCCTTTTCCCCATTCATAAAAAATTCAGGATGCAAAAAATCCTTGAGGGGGATCGTCTAAAAATCACTGGCACTTTATTCATATGTCATGAACCCAGTAGTAAAATAATGACGTTTCACTATATACACGGATCTCTAGGGTCCCCCGACAAGATGTGAAGCAGGATAATATGCTGCAATACCCCTTTACTGAGGAATTATCGTTTACATACAATCCTCAGGTGTGGATTAAGATGAATATATAGACTGTCAAAGATTTGAAATAATAAACAGCAAATTAAATATACCAAATACCAGGTTTCAAGTTGCTTGGATTCTCTCTTTCCTTGGCTGTTTTTGTCCTAATCGGTCATCGGAAAGAGAATGTTGCAAGTGCAAATATGTTTGGTCTTTGTTGAACTGTCTCTGTTACCACCAGGACGTCTTTGAGACGCTCTCCCGGTCACTGGCGCCCTCTATCCACGGCCACGAGTACATCAAGAAGGCGATATTGTGCATGTTGCTTGGCGGGAATGAGAAGGTGTTGGATAACGGAACACGACTGCGAGGGTTTGTATTGCTAATGTGTCAGTCAGTCAAGCTGTCGTGTCATTGTGTATGTCTAATTACCGTATCATTTAGTGTCGGTCAAGTTACTGTGTATGTCAAGCTGTCACTTGATATTTGTCATATTGATATGTCACTGTGTCTGTCATGCTACTATTCAATTGGTATCTTGCCTATCTCTGTCACTGTGTCTGTCAATGTACTGTGTCACTGTGTGTCATGCTATGTCACTATGTGTCCAGTAGTCACTGAAGTCATGTTGCAGCAATACTCACATGCAGTGATTAATTGTGATGATTTTTAGATGTTATTTTATAAGTTTTTTCTAGCATGCTTGTATGAACATACATGCCTTCTCTTCCCAAGAGCTACAATCACCTTTTTGTTTCCTGCAGAGATATCAACATACTTCTGATTGGAGATCCTTCCGTGGCGAAGTCACAGATGTTGAGGTCAGTCAGTGCAAATAGAAAAGACTTTGGACACGCATGAGACGCATTTGTTATTGCATGCCTATTCTATGTTATTTTTTGTGTACCACACAATCACAGTGTACTCATTTGTAATGTTGTTCCTGTAGTAATTTTAAGTGAACAGCACTAATTTGTAGGGGATTTTTTAGTGAGAGAATGGACAAAGAGTGGTATATTATTTACCTGTTCCATGCCCTGCAGGCAGAGAGACTGAAGCGACAGGGACAGCCTCTCTGGTCTGTTCTATTTGACTCGGAGAGGTTTCTGCCCCTCTCCGCAACAATTAGAATGGCCACGTCTCCCCGCGTACAAATAGAATAGACCCATAGCCTGTAGCTAAAAACTTTGCATTGATATGTGATGGGACGGCCTTACACATGCTGCACTGTTACATGTTTGGGGTAAAGACATGATATGACAAACAAAGATGTCAGAAATTCATGAAAATGTTCATCATGTTGTTAGAAAATAATGAAGTAACGATTTTTCTTCTAATCAATACTATTGAGATTTACTTACTCAATGTTTTGGCTACCGTCAGTAACCTTCATGAGGAACTGAATTCTGCGATGACTTGTTTTACTCGCCAGTTCGCAAGGCAAGCAGGCCGTCTCATACATGACTGAGTCTGTATCCCCCCTTATACTAGTCGTCCCATAATTCACTTCCTGATGAAGGTAAGTAAATGACAATAGCTGTAATTAGGAGAGAATTGTTACTTCATGTCAGAAATTGTTTGACAGTGCCATCTTTCTCTGTTTTAGGTATGTCCTACATACGGCCCCTCGTGCTATCGCAACCACTGGACGGGGGTCATCTGGTGTTGGTTTGACCGCTGCGGTCACTACTGACCAGGAGAGTGGTAAGTGGACGTGATGTATGTTGGCAGACCTTGCTTTCATTGTGATTATAACCATAGTTTGTTGCAGAACTTATATGACTGATGATAATGCTATTAGTGGTCATAAGCTTGGGTGTAATATTTCTTGTGTAATTGTAGTCGATACGTTATTGATTGTGGCCAAAGCAAACCATATCCACAGTTGGGGTCAATTACATTGGAATTAAAATTCCAATTTTGGAGTTGGTGTTTTGTTTCTAAAAATAATTGGAATTGATGAAAATGTAATTGGTATTTTCAGTGAATATTTTAGTTACATCGTGTAACTTTTTAACTCAAATTATTCTCTACAAGTAATCAACGAAATACAATATGTTATATATATATATATCATATTTGTTTTCAATTAGGTACCATAAGATGCAGAAAATTAATAAAGCTGTTCTAAAATATATGTAATTTTTTTGTGTTTGGTATTTTTATGGTTGCTCTCTTTTCATACATGGAATTGATAATTGGAATTGGTATTTTTGAAGTATAATTGGAATTGGTATTTCTAATTGGTGTGTCATTGGAATTCAATTTATTTGACCCACAAGTTTGAAAATTTCCAGTATGAAATACTGACGCCACCTTTATTTGTGTTGTGTATGGGTAAATATATTAGTATTACTCTTATTTAAAAATGTTGGATATTACACAGCCTAATCCAGTAAATGTTAAAGGATATGTACTTTGTACGATATATTGAATAAAATGCATTATAAATATTGCTTTACTGGAAACTGCATAGAACATGTTGAGATCACCTTCTTTAATAGTATTTTTAACAGTAATTATAAATGTATTTATTTTATTGTAATTGAAATTTTACAACCAAATTGCCTAGCTTGCCGATTGGATGTCTTTGACAACAGTGGCTCCCCCTATTGCAGGCGAACGCCGTCTGGAGGCAGGCGCAATGGTACTGGGAGACCGAGGGATTGTGTGTATTGACGAGTTTGACAAAATGTCTGACATTGACCGGACGGCCATTCATGAGGTGATGGAACAGGGCCGAGTGACCATTGCTAAGGCTGGGATTCATGCCAAGCTGAATGCCCGGTGCTCCGTGCTTGCGGCTGCTAACCCTGTCTATGGCAGAGTGAGTAATTACAGTGGATTCCATACAATAGAATCGGTTGTTTAGTATTACCTACCGGTACATAGTGTTATGTTGTATAAAAATTATACTGTTGTCAAAAAAATTATCCCTGGAGAAGATTCACAAATGCTTAAAAAGATTGTTGATTGCCTACTTAAATATCATAAAATTGCAACACAAAGCACCACGAAGCGAAGTATCGGAAATATCCATTATACCTTGTAGTTGACCACATGGATCTGTGTGCAACTTGAATTATGGTAATGATGTTTGAGGACTAGTTAAGTTGGCCGTCATTGGCCAATCTGGGGGCTAATGTAATAGAATAAAATTGGTCAGACAGTGATTCTGTGAAGTGGAGTTGACTGTATTGACGTCACAAAATTTGAGGGATCTGAAAACACAGTTATGTACAGTGCTAAATAAAATCAATGTCGCTTAACCTTGGACCCCCCACCACCACCACGCACTACATGAAACTTTGAATTACTTGAACCTGTGGATACCCGTAAACATGTTCTTGTCCGTCGAGCTGTAACTGTTATGTACTGTTCATACTCTGCCATGATGCAAAACTGACTACATGTGCCATTTTTATTTGGCATTTGCTATGAATGCATGCGTGAAATTTAACTTTTTATATTACAAAAAAATGGGACATTTCATCTAAAAAGCGGTATTTCCCACACGAAAGCAGTGATTTTGCATTCAGCAGTAGGTAAAATTTTAGACAGCAACTATATATTATATCTTATTATAAACTCTCATTGAAAAATGTTGATGTTACGCAGACTAAGCATGTAATGGTTAAAAGATGTGTACAGTCGAGCTTTTTTTTAACGCAGTGGTCGGGGTCCATGATTTCGGACCGCGCTGTATGCGAGGTGCATTAGGTGTTCCCATATCTGCCACCAGGGAACTACTAAACAACACTGTCGAAGCCACTGTGTGCTTGCAGCACTGTCTTATGAACTAATATGCAGTTTATTGAGCTTATGAAACGAGTCAACTACCATCAACATGTGTGATTTTTAAATGTCACACCTTGTTGAATCTTGAACTTAATAAAATACAATCTATGTATACAGTTATGGAATAGATCTGCTACGATGATGATGTACTGGACCAATAGGCCTACAAATCGAAAATAATAACGTGGATCTGAGCAGCCGAAAACGTATATGATTTGACACACATAGTATATAATCTGATTAAACATAGTAACTGACAATAGGTAGAATTAATAATTGTTTCACTTTTTCTTTCAACCGATCTCGACCGAAGCATAAATTTATGACGCATCACTTAACATTGATTCATCGTTTCATATTTGTATTTTTGCGCACCGGTAGTGCCTGGGGTTAGGCATTTTTGGCATGTTGGTTTCGCATTGCGAAAACGATTAGATTTACTATGCAATGGAACCATGCAATTTCACCCCAGTGTTATATTGGTATTGCTTACTAAATTGCATTTAAGACTGTTTATCTGATTCTTATGCAAGTTGTATTTGTGAATCTTGATTGCAATTTACAAACCGCCGAAGCGAAGCAAGCGACTGATGTCAGCTGCAGCACGAAACAGACAACACGTTGACACTTGTTCATTGACATTGTTCACCTAATGTTTCTTGAGGATTGTCAAAGCAATTCTAAGTAGGTTTAAGCAGGTCCATTTGGCATTTCCCCTGGTGGAAGAAAATGACCGACCACCTTAAATCCGAATCTGCGTAATAACGGGGTGCGTAATAACGGGGCGCGACTACATTATATGATATATATATTGAATAAATGTAATATAAATATTACTTTACTGGAAACTGCATAGAACATATTGAGATCTTCATAAAACTTCTTTAATTGCATTTTTAGCAGTAATTGTAATATTATTTTTGACTGTTGCAGTACGACCAGTACAAGACTCCGATGGAGAACATCGGCCTTCAGGATTCCCTGCTCTCCCGATTCGATCTGCTTTTCATCGTTTTGGACAAGGTGAGGCCTGCGTGCTTGATGAATAGTTTAAGTGCCTGTGACATGATGTTTGCTATTTTTTTCTATTAGTAAAGTAATAAAAAGCTAATTCACATGCTCATTTTTGGTGAATTAGAGTAACATTGTAAGTAGTTATATTTGAGAAAATTCTGCAATTGCTGTCATGAGTTTTCTTTTGAGTGAGAGAGAAACCGCCTCCTGGGAGATATACCCCCGCTGATGTCAGTGCTTAGTTACATACGTAATTGTTCTCAATGCTTGTTTTCTATGATTGCTCAGAGTTTCGTCATTATTATGCACTTATTTATCTTGTTGCAGTTAGGCTCAGATGATTGATTTAGTCCATCAATTGGGACCTGATCAAATATAATTTAATATTTTGTCGAATGATTTCACCGAAACTAAATAACGGATTTGTGCAAACAAGCCAGCATATCATTGTGGAAACTAACTAGATAGGTTTGATTTTTTGCAAAATGAGTCTGAAGCGAGGCAAGTGAAAAATTTGAAATGCGGAGGGACCTTTAACTGTGAAGACTTGTTGGGTTGTTATGTTATACTATGGACTATATATAATGGCTGTATGTATATATGGTAGATATGGCCCATTTTACATTTATTCTGACAGTGGTCGGTGAAAAATTTGTTTCCTTGTAGATGGACCCTGAACTTGACCGGGAGATCTCCGACCACGTCTTGCGAATGCATCGCTACCGGAACCCTGGGGAGCAGGATGGCGAGGGTAGGTGGCAGCACTTGTTGCCAATTTTAATTTATCATCATCTTAATTTCGCTTTTTATAGTAAAATTTTCCTTCAAATTACACACTAATGCAGTTCACTTATTGATGTCCATGCCTGTTTATTTATAGATGAGTTCTACCTAGGTTAATGTAAAACTACTATTAATTTTCCCTTTGAACCATTGCTATAATGACAATTTGGTTTTAATAAAAAACTGTACACATTGATTATTGTCTTGGCACCAACCCGCAGTAGCGTTTTCGTAAAATCACACAATTTTTTTTTTTAGAAAGTCAACATTGAAGATGGTCCCGTAATTTTTTTGCCCAAACAAACCAGATTTTTCTTCGTACACCGGCGATCGTTCCATCGCTGATTCGTGCCAACCAGCAACTACAAATTTAAGCATGTGCACAGCACAAATGTACCATTTCCCTAGAACAGTTTGTGCAATAAATGTTAACCACAATTCCTTATCTCCGACAGCGCTTCCTTTGACCTTGAATCTTGACCTGTTGGCAACGAAAGACCCGAACTTAGAGGACGACAAGGAGAATCAGGAGACGCCGATCTACGAGAAGTTTGACAATCTGTTGCACGGCGGCAGTTACCGAAAGAAGTAAGACGTTATGAGACGTTGATTCCCTAAAAAGGCTTCAGATGCTTCTTTTTGAGTCATATTTAAAAGCACTAAAAATTCAGAGATTTTACTGACAGTGGGATTTTGGACATAGTGGCGTAAAAACTGAATTAGCTACAGACTAAGAATCATGCATGCATGCATGTGCATATACGCATGCATGTGTATCCATTTATGCATGCACACAAACCCACTATTTTTTTGTCTTGGCTATTTTGGCTTGATACCATTATAATCTTGGATTAGCGTAATGATAAGATTACCTGATTGTGTTAGGTTTGTTGCTGCTGATGTTTATCAGACAGGTTATATAATACCAGTGTGTTTTTCATTCAACTGTTTTTCTGCATTTGTGCCATATCATGAAGTTATGGGTACTCAATGACGGCTGGCTTGAACTGGGTGGACTTTTGATATTTCAGATCTACACTGACATTTAGCAGTTGGTTAACGACAAGAAATAATGTTAACGATTTTGTGACGATAGGGTCGACAACATATTCTAATTCTAAAAGGCATATTTTTAATAAGAAAACCATTTTCTGCGACCCTTCTGTAATATGGGTCTGCATATATACGTGTCAATCATTTGCTTAGGAAAGGATTTCTAACTGAACTTTATGTGCACTAAAATCTTACTGCAAGAGAAATTTAGATATAAAAAATAGTCCAATACAAAGGTTGTTCGCTTAGGCAGGTTTTCACCCCAAAAAGTCTGTACCTTTATCCAGGGATGAGATCGTCAGCATGGCATTTATGAAGAAGTACATCCATGTTGCCAAGGTGATGAAGCCAGCACTGACTCGCGAGGCTGCTGACTTTATTTCGGAGGAATACTCAAAGCTGCGGAACCAGGACAACCTGCAACAGAGCAACCTCGCGAGGGTCAGTGTCAAAAACATCAGGTTGTAACCTGGGGATGTTATCAAAAACATGGATGACACTACGCAAACTAATGCTGTTTAACCGTAGACTCCTAATTGAAATGTTCAATGACATCAATTTGTATGCAACTTTGTTTGTCACCAGGAGGCACTGCAGTCATCAGAAAGCAAACCGCCTGTCAGCATCATTTTGAACAGCAACTGAAATATATGTTTTGGGGCAAATACATTGATGGATGATGCTAAACGAAACAGCTGCCACCCTTCCCCTTATGAAACATCTGCCACCCTCCCCTTATGAAACAGCTGCCACCCTCCCCTATGAAACAGCTGCCACCCTTCCCCTTATGAAACATCTGCCACCCTCCCCTTATGAAACATCTGCCACCCCTCCCACTATGAAACAGCTGCCACCCTCCCCCTATGAAACAGCTGCCACCCTCCCCCTACGAAACAACTGCCACCCTCCCCCTACGAAACAACTGCCAGCCCTCCCCCCATGAAACAGCTTCCACCCCTCCCCCCATGACACAGCTTCCACCCCCATGACACAGCCAACTTTGTGTAGTGTCGAACTTTGATGTTATGGTATGGTCCCTATATACCTTGGCTGTACAATTGATGGTACTATGGCAGAGATGGAGTAATCGTACTCAGTAATTGGGTGTAATCGTTGATAGATTTTGAGTAATCATATTTAATTACAGTGGTAAAAAAGCCAAGTAATCATATGTGATTTTGTTGCAAAAGTAATTGTAATCATGATTACAATCACAATTACATTTTTTTGTTTTGTTTCCCTAAAAGGTCCCAAAGTTACTACAATGCAGGCAGGCCTTTCTCTCTTGCCAGTTAGTATGAGTATCAACTTTAATCATTACCCATATATGGTAACTGCTACATCACCCTGACTTTTTTCTGCCCCTGTCAACAGACACAGCCAATCACAGCTCGAAGTCTGGAGACGATGATTCGTCTGTCAACGGCGCACGCGAAGGCACGCATGAGTAAGACAGTCGATCTGCAGGATGCAGAGGCAGCGATTCAACTCATTGAATTTGCCTACTTCAAGAAGGTGGGACCAGGTCATCAGTTCAGGGGTCAATCTGCAGATTAGACAAAGTTTTATTTTAGTTCTTCCTTGTTGCTTCCTTTATAAAGGGGTGATGCTAGTTCATGTACTGCTGCCCTGCCCCAGATGTTACCCTTTTCCACTTCTCCCTATCAGCAGCCTTCTCCCCCCACCTGTCAGCCTCCTTCACCTTTCTTACATCCTTCTACGCAGTCCTCCCATATCTGGTTTAGTTAATGCTAAAATTAAATATGAATAAAATTTGACATGAATAATTCTTAAGAATTTTTTCTAATTATTACTAAGACATTCTGTAATTATTAGATGAATAATATATTAAAAAGTGTTTTTTCAAGCTCAGAATGTCAAATGGCAAAACTTGTTAAATTTTCTTAGTAAATATCACATATAAATCTCAAAGCAGGTTTTTGTATGGACAATTCGCCTTAAAAACAAGCAGGCATATCTTTTTTAACACCAAGATATTTACATGCAAGCGTTTGTGTGTGAAATATATAAGGAGATGACATTACTGTCGTATATATATAAGGAGATGACATTACTGTCGTATGTTACTTGTGCCATCCTTAATTTCTTCAAACTTTAACCACCACAGGTGCTGCAGAAGCCAAAAAAGCGTCACCATGGCAACAGTGAGGGTGAATCGTCTGACAGTGATGAAGGGGGTGACGACAACGATGGCGACGAACCACAGAAGAAAAAGAGATCGTAAGTTGAAGTACTTTCCGTTTCTCGTTAACGCGCAGCACTGTCTGTGGTAGGGCTGCATAGTTTTATGATGGCATTCATACATTTTTGTGCCACAATGGAACGATTTCAGGTCATGTCGCAGACATCAATGCACGTTTCGAGAATATTGAATGTGCTTTTTTAATATTGCATGTTGTTTGTGAAGAAGCAAAACCACAGATGTCCTGAAAGATTCTTTTTCAGAAATGTCCTAACACTTAATCTGCCAAAGATCAACAAATTTGAATAATTTTTTCCATACCAGACATTACTGAAGTTAAGTAGTTAGTGTTTGTTGCATGCAAAAGGAGTTACATTTACTCACAAAGAAAAAATAATTTACTTAGTTTTCAGTCGTTGTTGTTTGTCCCCAACGATATGCTATATCTTTATTTTTAGGACGGTTATCCAAAAAAGAAAACTTATTATTTCTGCTTTGATAGGAGTCATTCAGAAGTATTTCTCAAGTATATAATTTAAAAAAAAACATGATTCCATGTTGACATTTTCTTGTTTACTGTCAAAAAGATGCCTCTGATGGTGTTGCTGAGACTGTTTTGATTCCTTCCCTCTTAGGAGACGACGGGAACGCCGCCCAAGAACAGAGGGGGAGGAAGGGTATGATCCCTATGACTTTGACAGTGAAGGAGCAGAGGAAGCCGAAGGTATGTTGGTATAGAGGAAACCCTGGTAGTGGTTGATAGATAGTTCGCTGCTTCCCTCAAGGTGGGAACTACTTTACAGAATTGTTATCAGTGTTGAAATAGTAAACACATGAAGATAATTCTACAATATTTAGGTGAGATGCCGCAGGTCGATAGGAACTTAACATTTAGCTTAGTTAGTGCAATTTTTCTCCCCAAGCAGTAGAGTTTGCCTTACTGAATAAAAGATATATTGAACTTTTTTCTGCCAGACCCCCGTTTCCATGGTAACAAACAAAATTGCCACCATTTTGAACAAATATTGGCAAATTGAGAATCAATGCCATTCTTTATTGAACAAAGATATTATAATTATTGCAGAACCATCTTCTGTAAAAACCCTGTTACACAACTGGCAGAATGCTTATTAAAATTCTTCCAAGCGTGAAAAACATGGTTTCGAGAAAACGGCTGTCAAAGATTGAAAAACAAGATTTGTTACTTGAAAGAGGCATGCTTTATCCATGAATAAAAGTGATTTGCATTTATCTAATTGTTATAAAAGTAAATTTTATAGATAGTAAATATATCACAATACAACGGAAACACGTTTTTTCTCTCAAGAAATGCGATTTCTTCCGGGGTGTCTCACCTTTTATGACAAGATGTTGAAAAAGGAGATGGACTTGAATACCCCCCCCCCCCGTCAAATGCAGACATACTAAGTTTAAGGAAATTATACACAGTTTAAAATTATGAGGAGAGATTACCACACCATGTTGCTAACTTCAATTATATTAAAATTTATATGTAACCAAAGTAATAAATAAAAAAATTATAATTCCATTTCTTATGCAGTATGTAATAGAAATTGGTTAATGCCATATGCATTCTCAGTAGGAAACGTTGATTGGCTGTGGTGTTTGATTAACAATTTGTTTGAAAATTTATGAATATAATAAATTAATGTTATTAAAGTATTTTTTTTCAAATGCTTCAATAACGCTAATTTGTTACTGATTACATCAAATGAGTACTAAGTAAAACGTCACAGCCCTCCAATGTCTCTCACTGACTGTCAGTTTTAAAGTGCTGAGGAATATTTTGAACACAGACATTGAGTTGACTATTTGTGTGCCTCTCAGAGCCAAACCCATCGTTGGAGGTTCGCCGGCAACGTCGGCGATCATCACAGGACGGCTCCATGGAAACAGAAACACAATCTACTGAGAAGAGCTCTACGAAGGATTCGGGCATCACCGCAGACAGGTTTGTCTACAAGCATTTTTATGTTATCTAACACTGAATAATAAATAGAGAATCAGTAGAATGAAAGAGCCCAGGACGAAATCATTCTCTATTCCAGCAAAGTTAAGATGCACTGTTTAATAGGATCATGTCCACCGTTTAGTGGATGGTAGACGAAAATTGAAGCATTGTATTTGTAGCGTGAAGTAAGTTTTTCCTGGAAATTTGCTTAATAATGTTTTTGACACACAAAATTACATATTGTTCAGGTAAAACATTACAAAACTATTATTGACTGTAGCTGTTGCAACATGAATAAGCCCTTGCAAGACTTTATCTGTCTAAGAAAATTTGTTGTTAAAACACTTCTAATTAAAACAAATTCATAGCTACTATGCAGCGATTCAGTGTGAACTAAATAAAACTTGGCTGTTTGATGTACATTCACTTCCACATAATTCAGAGTCCATTTTTATGGAGAAAGAGAGAATCAGAGGGAGAATCAGCTGCTTAATAGAATCAAACTGCTCAGGCCCAAATTGATTCTGTCAAGCGGGGTCTACTGCGTTAGTAGCTGACTTTACACTTGTTCTCTGTCGTGTAGGTTGAAGAAGTTCAAGGCCTCCCTCCTGAATCTCTTCAAGTCTCGACACGCCCAGTCGCTGCAGCTTGACCTGGTCCGAGAACAACTCAAGAAGGAACACCAAGACAAAGATGCTTTTTCTGAGAATGAGATGTTTGCAGCGATAGAGAAGATGATGGACGATAACCAGGTGATGCTGTCTGACCAGGTCGTCTTCTTGATCTGAAGACGGCAGATGTGAAGAAGACATGTTGACATAAACGGGAAAAGTCAGAAGAATGTAATGTCTGTTATGCAGACAAGAAAATGTTCTTGTGGCAGATCCGGAGATGATTGTGTTGTTCCTGTTGAACTACACTGAACTAGTTTTGGATATCTTATGATTTACCTGTGCTGATTTTTGCTTGTCAGTAAAATTTGAGTTGCACACATACAGGTTATTATCCGTCTGGTAACACTTTTTGTCCGTCAATAGCGGTGGAGTCCTTGCAAGTCGTCTCTGGTAAAATGAAACATCTGCCCCTGGGTTCCAAGGTGAAACTCGACTTCAACATAGCATGTATTTCCTTTCCTGTGTGCAGGAACAATCTAATTAATTTTATTTTTTTCATACAAACTCAGATCTTGTTATTTGTAATCCCACATTTCGATTTCCGCAAAATGTTCATGTATTTGTTAACAAATTGTATTAATAAGGCCATGTGTCTACATTTGCCAGATAATTATCTTTACATACAAAGTATAAACGTAATCACAATACGAGGTAACATCACAGTGCAAAATTGTTGTGAGAATTTTTGTAGCGTTTTGTGGACCATTGCTGTTTATAGAATGTTATAATAATAACGCTGGTTTTCTGTGGGAGTTGTGTGCATTAATGGTTACTGCCAAATAAAACCAGTGCACCGCCAGCTGGTTAGCAGATAGAAACATTATGATGCTGATTAGTCACTACAGAAACACTAGTAATGAATGATGAGTATATTTGTTATTGTTAATAAAATGAAAATTGGTTACATATAGTTGTTTTATGTGGGTTGGCCAGCTTTAATCCGCCCCTTCCCTGGGTATGGTATTTAGTATTAATTTGAGGGGCATGCGTTTATGTTTGGGACTACACTTCATATACACTCATTGTATATCTCAGTTCCGTGTTAGTTCTTGCTTGTGGGGAGTGGGGACAGACCATCATTTGAATGTTGTAACTAAATGTCCATGCTGAATTTACCGAGTTTTCTTCGATGGAAAAAGCGCATCCAAACTGATTTGTTTCCTCCCAAGCCTTGTACACAACGAAACGACATTCGATGGCGTAGACGGCGTTCCTTTGGAAGGTTCGTCGACACGACGCTCACAGACGGTCTCGGAGCGACGACACACTGTCACCATTTCTCTTCCTGCTGACGATAGACTGGATTATGAGGAAGACCACAGAAGATTAGATGAAAAGTATCCAGTGGAGATTTTGGACGAATTCGCCGACGACTTTGCTCTCCGACCACGTAGTCGTAACCGGATACAGGAGAAAACAGCTTCTAAACGCAATGGCAGCACATACACATGCAGTGTTGTTGCTCACGTCCGAGTCGTCATGCAGTGTTGTTGCTCATGTCCGGGTCGTCATGCAGTGTTGTTGCTCACGACCGGGTCGTCATGCAGTGTTATTGCTCACGTCCGGGTCGTCAAGCAGTGTTGTTGCTCACGTCCGGGTCGTCATGCAGTGTTGTTGCTCACGTCCGGGTCGTCAAGCAGTGTTGTTGCTCACGTCCGGGTCGTCATGCAGTGTTGTTGCTCACGTCCGGGTCGTCAAGCAGTGTTGTTGCTCACGTCCGGGTCGTCATGCAGTGTTGTTGCTCATGTCCGGGTCGTCATGCAGTGATGTTGCTCACGTCCGGGTCGTCATGCAGTGTTGTTGCTCACGACCGGGTCGTCATGCAGTGTTATTGCTCACGTCCGGGTCGTCAAGCAGTGTTGTTGCTCACGTCCGGGTCGTCATGCAGTGTTGTTGCTCACGTCCGGGTCGTCATGCAGTGTTGTTGCTCACGTCCGGGTCGTCAAGCAGTGTTGTTGCTCACGTCCGGGTCGTCAAGCAGTGTTGTTGCTCACGTCCGGGTAGTCATGCAGTGTTGTTGCTCACGACCGGGTCGTCATGCAGTGTTGTTGCTCACGTCCGGGTCGTCAAGCAGTGTTGTTGCTCACGTCCGGGTCGTCAAGCAGTGTTGTTGCTCACGTCCGGGTCGTCAAGCAGTGTTGTTGCTCACGTCCGGGTCGTCATGCAGTGTTGTTGCTCACGACCGGGTCGTCATGCAGTGTTGTTGCTCACGTCCGGGTCGTCATGCAGTGTTGTTGCTCACGTCCGAGTCGTCATGCAGTGTTGTTGCTCATGTCCGGGTCGTCATGCAGTGATGTTGCTCACGTCCGGGTCGTCATGCAGTGTTGTTGCTCACGTCCGGATCGTCAAGCAGTGTTGTTGCTCACGTCCGGGTCGTCATGCAGTGTTGTTGCTCACGTCCGGTTCGTCAAGCAGTGTTGTTGCTCACGTCCGGGTCGTCATGCAGTGTTGTTGCTCACGTCCGGGTCGTCATGCAGTGTTGTTGCCGGATCACTGTTAACAGTCGGGCCATGCATCCTGTATCGCGACCGAAAACCACGGAATCTACGAACAATGGCATCAGTGAGCAGCCATACCTCCGAGCCGCAGGGCAGTACGCTGACGGCGCACACGATGAAGGCGCACACGATTAGCAGCAATGCGGCAATTCTCGAAGAGTAGTCATTGGAAGAATTCGACTCCTTCACGTACATGGAGAGTAAAACCGACAAGAGGAGAAGGCACAGTGAAAGACTTGAAGGCCAATGATTCACAAATAGCTAGAACCAGTTACTTACTTATTTACTTGGTACGCTTGGTTGTATAGTCTCTTTCAACCGGTGACTAAAGGCCCTCTTGAAGGTGTTCAGAGTAGGAACTGTCACGACTTCTTCAGGAAGTTTGCTCCAACAATCGATGAGACGATTTGTGAAGAAGCGCTTACGGATCTCTGTACGGGAGTACGGCTTGTTTTGTTTTAAGCTGTTGCCCCTGAGATTGCTGCTACACTGATAGAAAACATGCTCTGGGTTATTCCTGTTTAGGCCACTGAGATATTTGTATACCTCACAGAGGTCCGTCTCAAGTCGTCTCTGTTCCAAAGAAACTGATTTGACAGGTGTTGTGCTGAGCTTCAGCGCTCTCTCCTGAACTTGCTCTAATTCATTTATATCCTTTGATAGAAAGGGTTTCAAGCTGTCGATGCATATTCCAGCACTGGTCGCATCATTGATTCATAAAATCTTTATAATTCTTTTCAGATCCACTTTCAAAACACCGTTTAATTAGTCCTATGCGTTGACTCGCCCCGAGGATCATTTGGCAGATGGGACGGATCAAGTAGACTATCCAGCTGTGGATCTTCAATTCAAATGTCAAGTCTATAACTATCAAACACGGAGAACACCAAATACAATCTTCAAGCAGATCGACGTTTTCATCAACATATGCCTGCACAAGATAATCAGCTTGAAATGGTTCAATAAAGTGAGCAACGTTCACTCTGGGAAAGAATCAGATACAGTTGCTCTGTCTCTCTCTTTAAGCCATATTGTAACTGCTTGACTTGACTTAAATGCATATGCCATATTGACCCTTCTCTGTCCTCCGGGAAGTTGTACCCCTCCATCCTGTTCTATTTAGAGCATGCTGCTCTGCTGTCAATAACGGGAGCCCAGTATCACTCCTGATCTTGTCACCTTTCAGTGGTCTTCCTCTCTTCCGCTGTCCTTTGGAATCTTGTTTGTATGATTGCTTAACGATGTTATCTCCTTGCATACAGCAAACGTGCCAACACCACAGGAGTCTTCTGTGGCTGATGACATCTGTGTTAGATTCAGGGGTGAAAGTGCCCTCTCTGACCTTGATATTTCAACTGCACATTAGTAGAAATCACTTCACACGTAGACAGAATTGTTCGTTGTTTATTAGTTATATTTTTGAAAAGAAACTGTTTTCAGCTGTAACAGACCTTCCAAGTTGACACAAGCAAATAGCGGGAGATCCCCCACACTGGATCTCATGGCGGGAGGTTTTTGTATTTTTAACAAATATTTTTCCGTTGAGCTCTGATCTGTTTTTACTTCCGGATCGCCCGAGATGAAAGTGAATAGATTTTTAGTTTTCTTACTTTATTAGGTTTATTTAAATCTAGAACTCATTAAATTATAAGAAGGAGACAAACACGCACGCACGCACGCACGCACGCACGCACGCACGCACGCACGCACGCACGCACGCACGCACGCACGCACGCACGCACGCACGCACGCACGCACGCACGCACACACACACACACACTCCGCGCATCGGTAATTACATAAATGTCATTTGTGGATATGTTGACCTTACGTCGATGTTTTTGTACGAAACATTATAACGTTTGACAATGTAGAGTCGTGTGTGTGCTAACATGACTGGCAGCCATGAGACAGCTGTCTGAGTCAGCGGGTCGTCTCTCCATCCTCCCGTCTGTGGCCAGTCTACGGGTCAAGTCGAGTTAAAGTAATTGCATTTGAGTGCTGGTGAAATGTCGTAGGTAACAGCGTCTGTCGCTAAGCTAATGGCGTGTCTGTCTTTTTGTAATAAAGAAGTATCTAATTTACCGGCACTGCCTGTCGGATGTAAGCGTCGTTTTTGATGAGGTAACAATTACATTATAGGGGTTGGCTGGCCATGATTTTGGCTAAAGTCCAGGTCGTGCGTGCGTGCGTGCGTGCGTGCGTGCGTGCGTGCGTGCGTGCGTGTGTGGCACACTACTTTGAACATTGGTTTATTTATTTAGTTCACTCTCATCGCGGTAAGACGTCCTTGTCACATTATGGCTACTAATAATGTCTCGGACGTGTCCAGCGCGTGTTGGGAGACGACACTGATGTAATTATGGGCATGTGATTTTATTTTTACTGAGCTAAGTTTGAAATATAATTATTCTGTCATCACTGTTAAACTAATTTTGCCTGCCGTTCTTGGTAAAACGAAATAAAAATCATGGTTTGGGACTAGGCACCTAAAAGAGTTAATAAAAACTAATGGTCCGTGGGCCAGGTATAATCCCCCGTCCACCCTAATGAATTTCAAGACAATATTTTTGGATGACCTTATATAATGACAATTTGAAATCTAGTTGACTGTCACTTGGCAATTGCTGCGTGTTTGACAGGGAGTGATTAGAAATATGCCCACTGAGCTGAAATATCGGGGCTGGGACAGATATTTCCGCATGATACGTTACAAATCATACCAAACTATATGTAAGTTCTACAGATATCATGAAAGCATAATGTATAAGTGTTTCACGAGTTATGATTGTCGATGGCATTTTCATACATACTATCCATAAACTCTTGTAGCAGGATGTCACCTTCAGTCCAGTCATATTCCAGCTTTTCATTCTCATCAACCCATATGCAGCTGGGATGGGGATGTCTCGATGTGAATGATGTACGTTGATCCTCAGAACATGTGTCTTCAAAGAGAATTGGATTGGTGACAAGATACTCGTTACTGTTGGAAAGTGGTGACCCTGAGGAATTATGGCCAGTTGAAGTGATAATGTAACTTGTTGACACATATGTATGATGGTTTAACATACAGACAGCAAGACAACTTCTGCTGCCTGGCTACCTTCAGAAACACCGTCTGTCTCGCCAAGTGTCCTGAAAAGGCCACGTACACTGCAAGCATTGCTGAACAGACCAGTTCACCACGTCTACTGATGAGGCATTTCGGTTTTTGCTTGCAATACATGTGTATAAAGAACGTCTGGCTGTAGTTGGTTACCATATTACCGTAGGAAACGTCATCCATGTCTAATGGTATGTTACTGTAATACCACTGGGAAGAGTATTCAAATATCTTTCCAAATATCTTTCATTTGCAATGGTGGACAATTTTGTTTTGATAAAATGGACTACTACCTATCCCTACACCGTCCTTACTTTACTACCTATCCCTACAACGTCCTTACTTTACTACCTATCCCTACACCGTCCTTACTTTACTACCTATCCCTACACCCGTCCTTACTTTACTACCTGTCCCTATAGCGTCCTTACTTTACTACCTATTCCTACACCATCCTTATTTTACTACCTATCCCTACACCGTCCTTACTTTACTACCAATCCCTACAGCGTCCTTACTTTACTACCTATCCCTACACCGTCCTTACTTTACTACCTATTCCTACAGCGTCCTTACTTTGCTACCTACCCCTACACCGTCCTTACTTTACTACCTGTCCCTACAGCGTCCTTACATTACTACCTATCCCTACAGCGTCCTTACTTTACTACCTATCCCTACACCGTCCTTACTTTACTACCTATCCCTACAGCGTCCTTACTTTACTACCTATCCCTACACCGTCTTTACTTTACTACCTATCCCTACACCGTCCTTACTTTACTACCTGTCCCTACAGCGTCCTTACTTTACTACCTATCCCTACAGCGTGCTTACTTTACTACCTATCCCTACACCGTCCTTACTTTACTACCTATCCCTACAGCGTCCTTACTTCACTACCTATCCCTACAGCGTCCTTACTTTACTACCTATCCCTACACCGTCCTTACTTTACTACCTGTCCCTACACCATCCTTACTTTACTACCTATCCCTACACTCGTCCTTACTTTACTACCTGTCCCTACAGCGTCCTTACTTTACTACCTATTCCTACACCGTCCTTATTTTACTACCTATCACTACACCGTCCTTACTTTACTACCTATCCCTACACTGTCCTTACTTTACTATCTATCCCTACACCGTTCTTACTTTACTACCTATTCCTACACCGTCCTTATTTTACTACCTATCCCTACACCGTCCTTACTTTACTACCTATTCCTACAGCGTCCTTACTTTACTACCTATCCCTACAGCGTCCTTACTTTACAACCTATCCCTACAGCGTCCTTACTTCATTACCTATCCCTACAGCGTCCTTACTTTACTACCTATTCCTACAGCGTCCTTACTTTACTACCTATCCCTATAGCGTCCTTACTTCACAACCTATCCCTACAGCGTCCTTACTTCACTACCTATCCCTACAGCGTCCTTACTTTACTACCTATCCCTACAGCGTCCTTACTTTACTACCTATCCCTACAGCGTCCTTACTTCACTACCTATCCCTACAGCGTCCTTACTTCACTACCTATCCCTACACCGTCCTTACTTTACTACCTGTCCCTACAGCGTCCTTACATTACTACCTATCCCTACAGCGTCCTTACTTTACTACCTATCCCTACACCGTCCTTACTTTACTACCTGTCCCTACACCGTCCTTACTTTACTACCTATCCCTACAGCGTCCTTACTTTACTACCTATCCCTACACCGTCTTTACTTTACTACCTATCCCTACACCGTCCTTACTTTACTACCTATCCCTACACCATCCTTACTTTATTACATATCCCTACACTCGTCCTTACTTTACTACCTGTCCCTACAGCGTCCTTACTTTACTACCTATTCCTACACCGTCCTTATTTTACTACCTATCACTACACCGTCCTTACATTACTACCTATCCCTACACTGTCCTTACTTTACTACCTATCCCTACACCGTTCTTACTTTACTACCTATACCTACACCGTCCTTATTTTACTACCTATCCCTACACCGTCCTTACTTTACTACCTATTCCTACAGCGTCCTTACTTTACTACCTATCCCTACAGCGTCCTTACTTTACAACCTATCCCTACAGCGTCCTTACTTCACTACCTATCCTTACAGCGTCCTTACTTTACTACCTATCCCTACAGCGTCCTTACTTTACTACCTATCCCTATAGCGTCCTTACTTCACTACCTATCCCTACAGCGTCCTTACTTCACTACCTATCCCTACACCGTCCTTACTTTACTACCTATCCCTACATCCGTCCTTACTTTACTACCTGTCCCTACAGCGTCCTTACTTTACTACCTATTCCTACACCGTCCTTATTTTACTACCTATCCCTACACCGTCCTTACTTTACTACCTATCCCTACACCGTCCTTACTTAATACCTATCCCTACACCGTCCTTACTTTACTACCTATCCCTACACCGTCCTTATTTTACTACCTATCCCTACACCGTCCTTACTTTACTACCTATCCCTACAGCGTCCTTACTTTACTACCTATCCCTACACTGTCCTTACTTTACTACCTATCCCTACAGCGTCCTTACTTTACTAAATATCCCTACACCGTCCTTACTTTACTACCTATTCCTACAGCGTCCTTACTTTACTACCTATCCCTACAGCGTCCTTACTTTACAACCTATCCCTACACCGTCCTTACTTCACTACCTATCCCTACAGCATCCTTACTTTACTACCTATCCCTACACCGTCCTTACTTTACTACCTATTCCTACAGCGTCCTTACTTTACTACCTATTCCTACAGCGTCCTTACTTTACTACCTATTCCTACAGCGTCCTTACTTTACTACCTATCCTTACACCGTCCTTACTTTACTACCTATTCCTACAGCGTCCTTACTTTACTACCTATCCCTACACCGGCCTTACTTTACTACCTATCCCTACACCGTCCTTACTTTACTACCTATTCCTACAGCGTCCTTACTTTACTACCTATTCCTACAGCGTCCTTACTTTACTACCTATTCCTACAGCGTCCTTACTTTACTACCTATCCTTACACCGTCCTTACTTTACTACCTATTCCTACAGCGTCCTTACTTTACTACCTATCCCTACACCGGCCTTACTTTACTACCTATCCCTACACCGTCCTTACTTCACTACCTATTCCTACACCGTCCTTACTTTACTACCTATTCCTACAGCGTCCTTACTTTACTACCTATCCCTACATCGTCCTTACTTTACTACCTATCCCTACACCGTCCTTATTTTACTACCTATCCCTACACCGTCCTTACTTTACTACCTATCCCTACAGCGTCCTTACTTTATTACATATCCCTACACCGTCCTTACTTTACTACCTATTCCTACAGCGTCCTTACTTTACTACATATCCCTACAGCGTCCTTACTTTACTACCTATCCCTACACCGTCCTTACTTTACTACCTATTCCTACAGCGTCCTTACTTTACTACATATCCCTACACCGTCCTTACTTTACTACCTATCCCTACACCGTCCTTACTTTACTACCTATCCCTACAGCGTCCTTACTTTACTACCTATCCCTACACCGTCCTTACTTTACTACCTATCCCTACACCGTCCTTACTTTACTACCTATCCCTACACCGTCCTTACTTTACTACCTATCCCTACACCGTCCTTACTTTACTACCTATCCCTACACCGTCTTAATTGTAGTTGCAAATTGTTATGTTATAAAAACTCTTATTGGTGCATAGGCCCAAAACCGTGGCTTTCTTTCCCTTTAAAAACGGTGATGTCTTCTTCTGCATGACGGTGTTTGCTGATGGAAAATATTTGGCTAATGCAATTTTAAGAGCAAACCAATCTTGCTCTGTCTTTCTCTAAACCATTATTGGCCCGCTCAAACAACACGGTCTGAGCGAGCAACTATGTTATATGGTATTTAAATAAACTATACATGTTATCATGTTGACCGCTCGAATGTGTTTTAATGTACTACAATTTTATTTTAATACATCGCAGATAGCTACATACATGGATGGATATATGAACGAATAGTCTTCGCACAATAATTGCAGCGAGGCTGAATGCTTCAAAAAGAATTCGAGATGGCAGCGGAACGAAACTGCCTTTTTTGGATTTGTACTTATTGTAAAGAGTTACAATAAATTTGAATTTAATTGCATAATATAATTTGACCGCTACCTGTTTTTTAATCGACCTTGTCGTTGGGTTGAGTACGAACAACTGTCGACAACGTTTATCGAGATCAGGGGGTCCACGGAATCACGTGACTGACATATCATTAACACCGGTCAAACACGTTCACCTCCGCACGCAATGGAAATATGATATTCCGACCGAAATATTCAAATTCAAATTGTACTTAATATAACATCATATGATTTTACCATAAAAGCGATCAGACTTCGTACATTGAACATAAATCTTCCGGCCCCTAGAGGCGATCGGATGACCCAATTCCAAGCTCTTACAATTACCTGCATGTTGATGTGCGGCTTATGAACCTCACGAAGGGCGATATATTTCGAGGCTCAGGGTCCATAGTACCACAGGTAATCTGGCAGAAATCGTTCCCAGTTGCTGTAGGCCCTGTGGGTTCACCAAACCAGGTGATCTAAAAAATCAAATTACAAACTCACATGGACGAGCTTCCGGATATAAAAGATGATGTGCATATGTTGTTGTGTGTTCAGGAATACCACTGGCAGGGATCGTTAATTCTGTATGGAGTCTCCTGATTTGGAAAGGAGATAGTTTTTTGGAAATATTGTCACATCCCCTATTTTTCTCTCTTTTTCAAATAATCTGTACTGTGCGAGAAGGGATACCTAATTCCTCCACCCTCCTCCCTTTATTTCATCTCCCGGGTCTTTAACTTGGCACATCTGCGTTGGTATTATTTCGAAATGACGTCTGGTCGCGATGCATGTTTCGTCTATGCAACATTAAGGTTACCCAAGTGGTTGGTGCCGAATGCATTCCTTCTACTCCTTCCACATAATGGAATGATATGGAATGATAATGGAATGATATGGAATGATAATGGAATGATATGCACGTACGATAACTAACCTAGGCCTCGTCGCTGGATCGATTGTTTTTACCAGGTTGTCTGGTTTCGTTTTTGTGCTGAACATCCGAGCCACACGCTATTAAGTTTCGTTCGGCGTCACCGAATTGATCGAGATTATCATTTGCTGTATCTCGACAATGACGGTTAAATCGTCAGAGGAGTCAGGCTGCGCCTCGCTGCCGGTGCTCGCGAGTGACCCGAGCGCACCGCGAGGAGATGAGTGCGTGGCTTACGTTTAACAACGACGACGTGTAGAAACGCTTAGGTGTTAAAAAAGCAACACAAAATAACACATGTCGGTGCCCTCTCCTGCCGTGTTCGCACGAAAACAGGTTACAGAGAGGATTGCGTAAATGTCGCTAGTCCTAGATCATCCTAGGGGTGGTATAGTACTACAGTACCCCGTATCCAGGCTCCGCGCTGTGGCGCCACCGTTGTCGAACACATCTTCGCCTGGAATCAGAGTACGCTGATTGGCCGCTGGCGCTTCCCGGGAACGCCTACACATAATGGAGCGGCGACAGTAGGAAACAACGGGGCCACGCCTCTGCTGCCAGACTCTCTTCTCGGCGGATTCACGAAGCCGAGCTAGAGTCGAATAAGCGAGACTAGTTGATCCCACGCCATGTGTGGATGTACGCTGAATCATTTGTACTTTGGCCAACTTCCTGTCTTGGTCGACGCGTTTCGACAATGCTTATTATTACCCGTCCGACCAGCGACGACGGGTCCGCTGCCAACCAAAGTTAAGTTCCCGTATGCGAGACACGTGAATCTGACTGAACAAAGCTATTGCTTAACACAGCAATTGAAAGTTCCACGTTTCAACAGGTCGATCTGCCAGAGGTACTGATGTAGTCAGAGCCCCTGGCGGCGAGGACGTCGTAGATGGCATTCCACAAATATGAAGAAAGTTTCGTCCCCACGAGACCGGCTAGATGACGTACTGTTTTGACTCAATGCGAATCTCCGGTTACTACTTGCTTATTTACTTACTTAATGATTCTCTTCGTGGCCAGGCGTGGCACATAGAGCTATCACAAGACCAGTTCCCTCTGTCTTAGACTCTCCTTGCCGCTGTCTCCACGTCAGCCCAGCAGCCTTCAGTTCCCTCTGCCTTGGGCTCTCCATGCCGCTGTCTCCACGTCAGCCCAGCAGCCTTCAGTTCCCTCTGCCTTGGGCTCTCCATGCCGCTGTCTCCACATCAGCCCAGCAGCCTTCAGTTCCCTCTGCCTTGGGCTCTCCATGCCGCTGTCTCCACGTCAGCCCAGCAGCCTTCAGTTCCTCTTCCGTGGTTCGTCTCGTTGTTTTTGCTCTACCTGATTTCCTCTTCCTTTCTGAGGTCCAGTTCAACGCTGTTTTTGCCGATAGGTCATTGGTCATTCTGAAGACAAGTCCGAATAATGTCAATCTTCTCCATTTCAGGATGGTGCTAATGTTCGCATGTTTTGTTGTTTGACGGGGTCTTGTCTTGGAGACGGTCGAATCCCCGGTTGGACATCTGGTAAAAACATTTACCAAATGTGTTGACATATGTTTTATATACACGACTACGATGGGTTGGACACGTCCAGTGGATGTCCAATGATCGCCTCCAGAAGATGATCATAACTGAAGGCTAGCGCCCAGTAGGCAGACTTAACACTGAGATGTAAGGATATTATAATAAAACATATCTGAAATACTATAGCATTGTTTGCCTATGGGAATCATTTGCTTATTACATCTCATTTTGTATCATGCATAGTTGTTTGATCATTAAGCTTCATTTATGAAATCTTCATGTACAAACTTGATATAAAAACAAGACATTTGAAAAGAATTCAGATGCATTTGCATTTGAATGCGATCCTGGAAAATGGTATTTGCATTTGTTAACAAGCCTGCCTTGAAGAAGAGATGGCTGCAATGATGGTGGTGGTGATGATGATGATGATGATGATGATTATGGTCATGGCTATGACGATGATGATATTCAACAGACATCCGTCCTGTATTCGCCAACATTGATTCTTACAATAATTCCCAATACATACACTGACGACGTTAGATCGCGTTTAATTATCGTTTTATCCTCCACGTCAGCCGATATATGTGGAACACAGAATCAAACATATCATATTATTCGATCGAAAAAAATTACGCATTCGGGCATAAATTAAAGCACTGACACTTCATGTGGCTTGAACAAACGTTAAAAACGCAGGTATGTTCGACACCCGACATTCTACGGAAACGGAAGGCGCTCGGAATTATGGTCCATCCACCGAAAAAGAATTCAACTGCGCCGCCGCACGCACGCGCCGCCACTCAAGGGTACGCCCGAAGCACAACCCGTCACCCCTCGTGCCTGCAATGGGCTCGCCGATGCGCGGCTCGTTGTAACTAGATAGAGCCATCGAGCGTTCGAGTCGTCAGTGCTTCTAGGCTTCTAGGAAGCTGGCAACGGACGCCCGCGAGACGTTGGACGTTGACGCGCCTTGATCGAAGTATCGGTCGGCCGTCGTAGTGGGATTACGTCGATGGTAGACATCGCGTTGCCATAGCAGCCACATGGTGTGTTTCGAGTGGCGTCGCCTCCGTTGGAATTGTTAAAGGTAAGTTTTTGCATAGCCTCTCCCGGGAACGCGGGCGAGTTTAAAAATGACATTGGCGGACCAAGGGTTTTTATTAGAGTGCTAGCATTTTGCCTGGGAGATATATCAAATCTATATTATTCCACCTGGTAAACATATCACCGCATGGTCGACAAACTGGACCTCTCTAACATTTGACAGCCACCCAAAAAAAAACACCCGGGTTAGTTCACAAAAGCAGAAATAGACGCTCACCAAGAAAACGGTTCTCATTACCGTGTTGTCGGTTACTTCTCGCAAGATCGACGCCATTTAGAACTTGTACGCTGCGCGTTTTAGCGAAGCGGTAGTAGTTTTACCTTGTGCATGTCTTCACGCTATGTCAGGCCGCATGTCACAGGCTGTCAATGTTTGGTTCCATATTTACCCGACAGGTAGCACAATTACGACGTGTCATACACGTGTTACTGTGAAAGCTCGCGAACGGCCACACGTGTAATCGCTCAGATAGGAAATGTTGTTAAACCTATGTCGTTTTCAGCTTCTGTCTAGTGAGACAACGCTTCTCTTAACTGCTTCATCGTCGTGGCGGTAAGTTGCCAGCATGATGCTTTGATGTCAGTAATAGAACCGCCATTGAGACTGGCCCGCCAGGGAGATCGGTCTTCGGCAACTGTTTGCCAGTGCAGAGGGTCGATGTCACAGTCTTTCATATCTCTTTTGATTACATCCTTGTATCACGACTTAGGTCTGCCAACTGGGCCTTTGTCTTTAGTTAACTCCCCGTAGTGAACGATCTCCAGGAAGCGGTCATTGGACATACGCGGTACGTGCCCATGCGCGTTGCAGAATCACAAGGTTGGTGACTTTGTCCTGCCATTTCACGCCAAGGATCATACGTAGGCAGCGTAGGTGGAAGCTGTTTAGTTTCCATTCCTGTTTGCGATAGGTTATCCAGGTCTCTGAACCTTACAACGGGACGACGAGAACACGCCTTCAGCTTTGTATGCGGTATCAGCCTCCTGTTGGACCAGCCTCTTTTTGAGAGTCTTCCAAACGACGTTGCAGCTTTGCCTAGTTGTGTGTTTAGTTCGTTGACAAGCGTGAAGTTATTAGACTTAATAGAACCCAGGTATTCGAAGTGCGAAGTTCTCCACAGTTTCAAGTGTTTCCACATTGAGGATGTTTCTGTCGTTGTTCAATGTAAGGTAAAAGGTAAAGGTAATGTCCACTGCTTTGTGTCCGGCAGAATTGCTGACTCTGGTCGCAGAGGCTGGCTCGAGTCGTACGCAAACGAGATCATGTTGTTGTGAATATAGGTCTATACTTCACCACCGGCATACCTGTTCATTCCAACACCAACTCGATTTCTCTAGGAAGTATTAAGCTAAGCTGTAATTACTGCGGGAAGACCGTGCGTTCATGCGTATCCACCACTGTCTATAGCCAGGTACTCATAGGTAAACAGTGGTCGCTCTTCACTTATTTCTTGTCGCAACGGATATGACATTAAAGGCCCGTTCACACGAGCGATTAGTTGTCCGATTGGTCGGGCGACACGTGTTGTCCGCCCAATGGGACAACTAATCGCTCGTGTGAAAGGGTCTTAATAGTGGGAAGCCGGAACACACATCCTGTTAAGCCACGAAGTCACTACAGTAGACTACGCCTTCGGTTAAAGGGAACGTGCAACGACTGCATTGGTTAACTGACACGGAGCTAGTTGGGAGTTTTTCGAATTCAACGGACATATAAAGTAACTTATACTTCATGTTTGAATCTTTACAGGTGAAGTCTAGTACTAGTACTAGTTCACCTTCAGAAGAGCATTTATTATTTTGTCTTTTAATGTCATAAACCGATCTTTTTACATGTTGTAAAACTGGCGTGTTTTATTTCATTGCCTTATCGTGTATTTTAACAGCATTATCAAGAGGCGAAAGATCACAAGGGAAACGCGTTTTGTATGGATTTTATTTTTAACCAACCGACATGTTATCAATATTAATAAATTCAGTGTTGCAATGTCCGGTAAAACAACCGTTCACTCAAAAAGTCCCTCCTCAATTCACTTAAAGGTCCCTCCTCAATTCACTTAAAGGTCCATCCTCAATTATTCACTTAAAGGTCCCTCCTCAATTCACTTAAAGATCCCTCCTAAATTTTTCACTTAAAGGTCCCTCCTCAATTCACTTAAAAGTCCCTCCTCAATTCACTTAAACGTCCCTCCTCAATTCACTTAAAAGTACCTCCTCAATTCACTTAAAGGTCCATCCTCAAATTAATTTTACAAAAATCAAGCCTACCTAGTGCCCACTGCAACATGCTAGTGTGTGCAACTTTTGTATTTAGTTTTTGTGAAATCAACAGACAAACTATTAAATTACTTGATGTTTTTGGTCAAATATTAATTGAAGTGAAAATGGAAACACTGAACATTGACAAATTTCACACTTGGTGAAAGTCCTAACTTTGTCATGTGATGGGCGAAAGAATATGAGTCGAAGATCAGCATTGACCCGCACAGTGTTTGCCATTTTGGATATCCACTGTTTTGAGCCTTACCAGATTTAACGACTAGAGTCAATTCTTTCGATGATTTGAAAAAAATAGGCATATTTAATTAACTCTTCTGCGGGTGTTACTTAAAGGGATTTAATCCTGGGATTAAATGTGCAATGTTCATTAATGACAAATGATTGGCGCACTTTCAAATGATGGTATTGCCAAATATGTTATGTATTAAATAAGAGCATATAACATGTACAGAGCTTTTAAATTTGCCGCCTCACGGAAAATGCCGAGCGATACAAACAATAGCAGTGTGACGTCACGTGTGGAACATGACCGCCGTAGCATGGGTCCGGTCTGACCTCCTGTTTCGAACAAAACGTTCCAATTTCTGCCAAACAAACGTGTCTCGGGGAAAGCTATGCATTGAATGGCCAGTCAAGTCAAATTGAAATTGCCACAGTTTTCCACAACATATCTTTTTACAAGTTCTATGCGTCAAAGAGAGAAATGGTTGAAAAAAAATTAAACCGAGCGGCCTAGAACGTCAGATCTGGGGGAGATGTGTTCCACACGTGACGTCACGAATTTGCCCGACGAGGCATTTCCAGAAAACAGACTTTTCCATGTTTAAACTATGACTTGTCACTGTTTAAAATCAATTTCATCAATGTTTTAGCCACAATGTAGTTTCGGATTTGCTATAGTTTTGAAGAACACATTCATGCAAAATTAATGTATTGTATTTACATAATTTTATGTGCATTTATTTGAACAACATATTGCTTTTAAACTATTCATACACAGCATATTAGGGCATCAGCGAACCGGAGTTGCTCTAGGCTAAATCAGTTGAAGTTGGAGTTTTAAATGAACCACTGAAAATCGTTCTACATTCCCTTAAGCTCCGGAACCGAAGTAAGTGACTGCAGTAGCGTTTTGTCATATCCAGGCATTTACGGGCGAAATGGCAGCAAACGTGGGCGATCAGCTCTTATTTGTTACATTGTCTTTGCATAATCCCTGCGGGGAAAATAATTCGTGGAACTTTAATTTACCGAGTGAACGGCTGAGTAATTTCTCATTATTACTATGACACCCAGTCAAGCGTCCTGCGCCGCTCAAAGTGCCGTTTTAATAATGAAATATGAGTGGTATGATTAACTAAATCACCAAAGGCCGCGTCTTTCCTTTGGGAGACGTTTTAAAGATCAACTAAGCTTATTGAAGTCGTTGGCTTGAGGGGGGGCGGAGGCACGGGGGTGACCCGTGGGCCCGGCGGTGACCCGTGGGCCCGAGAATCACACGTGGAATAGCTTGGGACGTGTACGCGTTCAAAACGAAGAACGAAATGGTGTGTTTTAAAGAATGAAATAGGGTTCTCGAGACCCTCAAAGATGGGTGTTTTATTGTGAGAAGGGGTCTAAAAATCCGCTGTGGAATCTCGTACTGCCTACGAAAGTGGGTACAACGAAATACTTAGCTGTAGAGCGCAATACGCACTAAACGAGACACCGATGTATGATATTTGTTCTTATCTGAACATACTTACAATACAGATACTCGAATATGCAAACTACTTAAGCATATTTTATACATACTAAATGGGTAAAATTCCAGGTATATTATGACTATGAAAGGGGCACGATTTTAAGGAATAAAATAAAATCTACGGAGCATTATAAACGCATAATTTATTATTAATAATTATGTAAACCACGTGGCGCACCCGTGAGTCAAACATCAACTTCAGACATTGGGCTATGCTCTATCGCATGAACATTATGACTCAAAGTTACGACCCTTTTGTGAGTCGTGGCTTCTATGTCGTCCAGGTTTCGTTGTTAATGACAGTGGGTTGTCCACGGTGAACTATGTCACTGTGTCACTGATTACGAAATTTTAAAAGTGATTGCGGCTGAATATTGAGTGGCGAGCAATATACACTCTGTGAAACAAGTGAAGACCATATAGGTATCACACACGTTGGATGTTTGTGCCTAAAACACGCAAGTTAGCCGATTTTAGTTGTTTATTTGCCAAGAAGTAACTGTTTTCAGCAAGCAAGTTTGGAATGTGTGAAATATCGGACCTTTGGCAGTGGGATTTTGCAGTATGATTCGGATTTGAAGACGCATAGGTATTTTGGTGGTGATTTTTCCAAAACATAGGGTGGCGTATTAACATTTAGCGAAAACTGTCATTGTTGAAGGTAGGTGCGTCTGTGACGTGATTAAAACAGCTGGAGGTAAGCGATTTATGACCAGACTTGTTCAGCACATTGGCAACATAGTGTCTGCGTATGTCATGAGGTTTTAGAAATGTTAATGTTCATATTTTCCTACAATCTTGTAAAAAGTTAACAAAGCCACCCATGGGGAAATCAACTGTGGTGTGTGCCCTAAGCTAACTTCGAGAAGCATGCATTGTTTAATTAATCGCAATGACACGTCGACACAATATATATATATATATATATATATATATATATATATATATATATATATATATATATATATATATATATATATATATACATATATACATATATACATATATACATATATACATATACATATACATATACATATACATATAAATATATATATATATATATATATATATATATATATATATATATATATATATATATATATATATATATATATATATATATATATATATATATATATATATAGTCGTCGACATCACCATTGAATGATGTTGTAGCGGATACAATGAGATAAAGCATTATTTGAAAACTTGCTAAAAGACAAACATTTATATATATTTATATATAAATGACTTAATTAATTGTTACATATTATCTGTGTCGTCACATCGGGAGATTGTCTACCGGTAGACACAACTCGGCCCTAGACTTACCCGTCTGGCCCAAAAAGAAATCGAGCCCACGGGACGCATATGCCACCCGTTTCCGTGACACGGCCGGGTGCAATAGGCAACGTTATCATCAACTATCGAGTCGTGGCGTGATCGCAAGTCAAATATGAACGCAGTGGAGGTAAAATATTTGTATCTCTTACAAATAATGCGAAATTCATTATCTCGATGTCATAACGGATCGCAACATGTCGCGAATTCGCAGCATTTTATGCTTCCGTATTTCTATTTGTTGCACAGCTATCCTCCATACTCTGGCCCCGACACTGTTGGAACAAGTGACCGGACCATGGCATTCTAGCGGGTTGTGACTGGTCGGGTGACAACTAGTTTGTTTCACATAGTCAGCTTCGTAATTTATAGTGAAAGTGTGACTATAGCTAGTTCGTGGGAACGTAACCAGCTATCCCACGATGCATTTTTCTCTCTCCCACAATGCAACAGCGCTGGCCACTGAGTTAGTGGGTTTACCCGAAATATGTCTGAGCTGTGTTTAATTCAGATTATGTGTTTAATTCAGATTCAGTCATTATGAATTTTTTCATATATAAGTCATCATGACAATTTTCACAGATAAGTCGTCATGACATTTCCCACAGATAAGTTATTGTGATATTTTCCACATATGCCATCAACATGTAATCAGAGATGACAATTATTAGAATATTGCAACCGTAATATATTACCATATATGAAAGTGTATACGGTATATGTAAACAAACATGCCTCGTTTGTCTTATACTCCGATATAGTTTTATGATATGTCAAAGGAATCAATATATTAATTGGCAGCCCCAGATGTATTGCAAAAGTTACAGTCGATGTGATATTAAAACTTTGTAGAATCGGAGCCATCTTTGTTATTGTTCGCTTATGTTTGACCGGACTCGGTAAAAAAGAATGTTACAGTTCGTCAGATGATTTCATCAGAATTAAATAACACATTTTCATACACGAGCTGGCATGTTATAACGGATACTAGACAGGTTTAATATTGTATCTCCAAACGATTCTAAAACAAGCCGAGCGAAAACATTGAATTGAGGAAGGGACATTGGCAGAGAGTCTACAACCGTCATCATAATGTCAATTGGGATTCCCAGATGCATAGTAGACGTTACAGTCGATGTGATATTAACATCAGTCAGACACAAATAACCTTCACCGCTACAGAAAGACAAATCTGAAAGCTGACAGAAATTCAGACTCCAGATGGTGATGATAACATTTACGGCCGGTCGCCGCTGCGAACCGTTTCACGGAAATAGATAATCGTTAAACAATTCACGCGAGAGAACTCGACGACGACGCGAAAGCCTTGTCGCGCACTGTATATCGTTTATCGCACGGGGACTACAGACAACGTTAAATCGTTGCCGGATAGTTAACGCTCGCGCTCCATGATATACTTTCTCCCGAGTGGGCCATTTACTCGTTGACATGTGGTGCCAACAGTTGCTTATTGGCGTGAACGGTTGAGGTGGAGTTTGACTTCGCGGACCATATTTCAACATTGGGTCGTGTCAGTGAGTCACTCCATAGGCCTACAGGCGCGTCTCGGCTTCTGTCAGATGTATGGGCATTGCAAAAGCCGCTGGGATCATACGAGGTTTCCGGAGACACATGAATGACCTCGGCGGTTGGCGACATTGTGGATTGATTATTATTTTTGATTGGCGATCTCAAATATATATAATATAATAATAATTAGTACTGTAAAACGATCGCAATTCACAGTCTCTGATCGCGGAGGGATACCGTGGTGCTTGTGTCGGGAGCAGACGAATATTAAAATTGCTCATTATTGGGTGGCATCGGGATGTTTAAGATTTCACCAAGTCAAGGGATATGTTATAATATGTTATAATTATTTTCGATATTGCAAACATCAACACTGTCACATTCCCGGATGAACTCGCTCGCGAAATCCTAGGCCGACTTTCAACATGTACACACGTCCCAAGGCATGGATCATATTAGCTGTGCTTCGAAAACAGTAGACATACACACACACACATATATATATATATATATATATATATATATATATATATATATATATATATATATATATATATATATATATATATATATATATATATATATACCATGCGAATGTGACAGTGTTGATGTTTGCAATATCGAAAATAATACCAAGTCAATGGATGTGTTATTATTTTCGATATTGCAAACATCAACACTGTCACATTCGCATGGTATATATATATATATATATATATATACACACACACATATATATATATACATATAATGTAATATGTGCACAATTCCTTATCCTTAGTGCATTAAACATCTGTTGACTATATATATATATATATATATATATATGTATATATATATATGTATATATATATATATATATATATATATATATATATATATATATCGCTCGCGAAATCCTTGGCCGACTTTCAACATGTATGTATATGCACACGTACCAAGACATGGATCATATACACACACACACGCACGCACGCACGCACGCACGCACGCACGCACGCACGCACGCACGCACGCACGCACACACACACACACACACACACACACACACACACACACACACACACACACACATAATGTAATTAAGATAATGTAGTATGGACGTAGTAATTGTCGATGTCGGAATGTGAGGCTTGTTTTTATTGAAATTGTAAATTGTTAGTTTTTATTAACTCTTTTAAGCGGATAGACCCAAAATCATGACTTTTGTTTCGTTTTAATGTACTACAGTGGTATCTTGTTATATATACTTCTTATATACGGAACACTCTCTTAAAAGGAACACCTTTGACTTTCCCGTTCTGGTCTGAACTGACTAATGTACCTATGGATACAACAAGCAATTTGACCAAGTTCCAACATGTAATATAACCTAATATAAACAAGTAATCCCTTGTAATGTGCTAGTTGAGTTGCTGAGCTCACAACTGGGTTTGCATAAGACAATCTGTTGACACGATGCTGACAAGTTCTACAAAAACAGCTGTGCGGCGCCGACTCACACGGGGATGCGGACGTAATGCTGATATAAGATGAGTGATGTGAAATACCGACATAAATTGAGTCGCTAACAGAGCGCTCGAGTACTGCTGGAGTTCAAACATGCCTTCTGGGGTGAGAACAGTATTTGCTTTCCAAATGTTTGGCCTCTTAACGTTTTGTATTATTGTAGAAACATCAAAGAAAGACTCTCATTTGGGTCACATATAAAGGAAAGAAAAAGAAGGTCTGTCCTGTTCAATCAAGAAAAGAAGTTAGCCATGTACGGCCATTGCAAAAGAAGATCCGAGCGTCTGGTACATAGAACCATAGAAGGCGAACTGCCAGAAAAAAAACCGAAGAGGCAGAAGAACATGATGGGATGGATTGATGACATCAGACATTGGACATATGGTGGATTCGAAGTGGTTAGATAGAATGTAAGGAGACACGTTATGACTACACCTCGTCATCGTCATCATCACCATCGTCACCACCATCACCATCATCATCAGAAACATTAGCCTATCAAAACGATTAACAATTTAGGTGAAACTCGGTCTACCGGTTTAATTTTGTCGCAGACGTGATTAACGTAAACAATATGAAATCTCAACCGAGAGGGCGGGGTTCGAGTCAACCTGGTACCCTTTCAAAATTTGGGCAATTTCGTTCACCCCACGTTGCCTGTGTTTTTCGGAAGATACACTAATAGTCGTCGATCCCTTCTACCTGATGTTGATGCCAGGGGAAGTAAAATACCCCACATAGAGGGTTAATGTGTAACTTGCTGTGGACTCCATCTCTCACGAGCCACTGCAGAAGCCTCCACGACGCGGTTCAATCAATTCTGCTAACTACCTCGTCAGAGGCTACGGATGAACAATATATGTGTCTACCGGTCTTCCATCTGTCGGGTCAGCTATGCCCGGTTGCCCGGCCCTGGCGCCGTGTTTGATAAACATATCCGTTACCTGTGTTCACTGTCCATGTGCCCGTACTGGCTATTTACTACGCGTTGTACGATCGATTAGTGTCTCTAGTTAAGCGTCGTGGAGCAAAGCTTCTGCGACGAGGCTCCGATATATTAATCTCGGTGTCGCACCGTTAGTCTCGCTAGCGCACGGTGGGCGGGCGGACGGTCTCACTGCGTGCTCCCGCTAAATATAGTGCCGCATCCACTGGCGACGCCACTTCCGGCAGCGCAGAGGCCCGACGGGAACGCAGCGCCGGTCCCCTCTTTAATTCCACGCCGCAGGTGCGCGGTGCAGCGAGGTCCCACGCCCGGCTGCGTCTTGACGACCGGCACCCGTCGTTCACGGCCATAGCAGACATCTCCGCGTTTGATTACGTTCCTATGGATTCCATTCAACTCATGTGCCAATTAGACGCGTCTGATTCGTGCGCGCGGATTTGTTTCATCGCGCCGTCTGCCGTCTGACGTGCCTCGTGTATTGATCTGTCGGCGGGGCGCCCGTCTGCTATAAATGTCGTGCGTCTTGCGTGGAGTGCCGCGCTACGTGGTCCACGTCCGTCCCCGCGTGGTCTTCCATCGTTACATGCACCGGACCACATACTTGTTTCCGCACGCATGACGCATGACGTGGACATCTTTGTGATATCCACCGTTCGCGAGTCTCTCGCACGCACCGAACACGACAGGACATGCGTTCACGTGGAGCACATGCTATTTATAGAGAAATACCCCCTGTGTGTGTGTGTGTGTGTGTGTGTGTGTGCGTGCGTGCGTGCGTGCGTGCGTGCGTGCGTGCGTGCGTGCGTGCGTGCGTGCGTGCGTGCGTGCGTGCGTGCGTGCATACGCGCACTTGCGTATTGGATATCAGAATTAATTTACTAATATAGCACAACTGATACAAAACAAATAACTACTGGAATATACGAATACAAAACAAATAACTACTGGAATATACGAATACAAAACAAATAACTACTGGAATATACGAATACAAAACAAATTACTACTGGAATATACGAATACAAAACAAATAACTACTGGAATATACGAATACAACATAAATAACTACTGGAATATACGAATACAAAACAAATTACTACTGGAATATACGAATACAAAGCACTTTCCTTTATCAGGACAACGAAACGAACATTGTGTTAACTATTATTTCTGCTTTATTTTATTGCTTGAGTTGTGACAATATAATCGAAGCTTAGAATTGCTTCGAATGCATTGAATAAAATTGTACCCATAACTGGCGAGTTTTCGTGAGAGCCAATTTGATTAGTTACCCAAATTCCGGCCAAACGGATGTTCTTCGTAACGAATTGATAGGACTCTAGCGAGTTCGACAAACGGTGGCGCCACGTGACGGGGCCTGACTGATCGAGGCTATATCGAGTAGCGTTCTCGCAGCGACGAGATCGGCGTCTTGCCACAAACGATCGACCAGATGTGACTTCCAGGTGCTGATCGACTAACGTCTGGTTACCGACACCTCTGGCACACGGCACGGAACCATCTCTCCCAATTACATTCGTCTTAGCCGATTTCCGCAATTATCGAGCGTGGTGGGGTGCCCTCCTGGTGGGACATGAAGCGAATCGCTCGCTTCCCGGGTGGGCGGGCAGAGGCGGGGGAAAATCACGTGACACATATTGAATTTATTAGCTTCCGGGAAGCCAGCGCGGCCGACGAGGTTCAAGACGAGTAGGTCCAAGAACGGGAACTGTTCCAGTGCGGAATGAGACTCCGGATATAGGTCCGCGTGATCTGGTGTCCGGGGACAGGTCCGCGTGATCTGGTGTCAGGGGACAGGTCCGCGTGATCTGGTGTCCGGGGACAGGTGCTGATGAAACCGCAAGATTCGCCTTTCAGCTGTCTGTTCACACACGTACATACCCGGATGTGCACTTAGGCTTACAATTGATACCGTGCGATAACGTCCAGATTTCAATGTCACAATTAATATCGGAAACGCGGTGTAGTTTTTCAATTGATTTTATTATGAACAACGCCACACGAATTCCCGCAGGAGAGGCAGAGCAACTGAACTCGAGACGATGTCACGTCAACGCTATTTAAACCGTTTTATTTTAAAGACAATCAAAGTGGGGAGGAGATCACGTGATTAACAATCAGCCAAACAATATCAATTAAATAAAGCTTGCGGAACAAAAATCATGTTTTGCTGTATACCCACACTCTTGTCTGCCCTATGATTTCTGTCTGTGTGCGTGTGTGCGTGTGTGCGTGTGTGCGTGTGTGCGTGTGTGCGTGTGTGCGTGTGTGCGTGTGTGCGTGTGTGCGTGTGTGCGTGTGTGCGTGTGTGCGTGTGTGCGTGTGTGCGTGTGTGCGTGTGTGCGTGCGTTATGAATGTGTGAAAGCCGTGTAGTCACCACAACACAACCAGACATTGTTTTTATAGTTGGAACAATATACAAACAACCATTTTATGGGAGGACACATTGCGAGAAGCGTTGGTTCACAAGAAGGAGGTTCGTTCGTGGAACCCCCCTAGCTGGATACGGGCTTGTATACATAAAGGCGGGAACACGAACATTGGAAGATCACATTTTCTGAGCGCACGATCACTTCCGGACGTACCAAGCGCCTATCAAAAAGACAGTACAGCCGTGCCACTGAAGCCAAAGAATCTGCCGTGAACCGTTGACGGAGATCGCAGGTGGTGTTGTGCCAGAGAGGTGTGCTAAGGCGAAATGCGAAAGGTCGGTTGGTTACTGCCGACAGGTACTTGATGACGGAGATCAGCACCGATAATCCGCGCTGAATTGAGGCATGGCGAAATAAAAGTCAACGCACCTGTCTGAGTATACTCGTCTCGGAGCCGGTTGAGTGCGTGCGGTTGGACATTGCGAGCGGTGCTTGTTTATGTTACATGTACGTGCATGTACGTTAGTCTGTAAGCAAACAGACATGCACGTACGTGCGAACACACGGATGTGCGAATGTACGCATATATGCGCAGCGTCTGAACGTACACACACATATGTACGTACGTCACATCCATACGTACGTACACTTAAACAAGACAGAAAATTGAAGATTAAGGAATCCAATGTGATGTAATAATAATGACATTTCAAAGGTATTTCGATAGATTATTCCATACAGACCCCGTCTCTCTCTCTCTCTCTCTCTCTCTCTCTCTCTCTCTCTCTCTCTCTCTCTCTCTCTCTCTCTCTCTCTCTCTCTCTCTCCCCCCTCCCTCTCTCTTCTCCAGCACAGCACAGCACAGCAATTTGTTGTATAACTTTTAACAGTTCTGTTTTTCGTAACCGAGCGTAATGTAGAGTTGCGCCGCGATCATATTTCAAGTGATTATTTAGAATGCATTAAATTGTTCGACATGCCGATGACAATTAAATGTTTGATGCGTCATTGTGCTAATTACGACATGTCCTAACGGTGTGAAGTACGCCGGACCGGAAGTCACGTAGTCGTCTGGCAGATCAAGACGGCTGGTGCATCACTGATAGCCAGGAACCTTACATGCATGAATGCATGCATGCATGCATGCATGCATGCATGCATGCATGCATACATACATACATACATACATACATACATACATACATACATACATACATACATACATACATACATACATACATACATACATACATACATACATACATGCATGCATGCATGCATGCATGCATGCATGCATGCATGCATGCATACATACATACATACATACATGCATGCATGCATGCATATAGGGAAAGGGAGTGTTAGTTGAGCCATTTTTTCAATCTTCTTGATATCTAGAACACAATTATTATGCATAAATCAAAATTGGTTTTACTAGCATATACTATAATTATTAGTAGATCATTGTGTACCAAGATAATATATCTAGTATGCGTAGATAATTATATGTAGCTGATTCAAATAGGGTTGGTAAGCTGGCTCAGCTAACAGTTGGTGTGGGGCAAGTTGAGCCATAGTTTAGCGTTGGATAAATGCTTTATTTGTGCAATGTACGCAGGCCTTGTACTAAAATTTCATAACAGCGTAAGTTGGATAAATGCCTTATTTGTCCAATTTACGTAGGCCTTGCACTAAAATGTTATAACAACTCAGCCAACACATCTACCCAATGGGTACAACACGTCTGTGACACGCTTAATTAATAAATCGACACACTTAATTAATATAGACCTATAGACTAATCGCAACCAGTGTATCCAACTGCTAATATGTTGCATTGTTGCTTAGCATAGCCTAGGTCAGGTCAAGGCTGTTGGCATAATATGTCACTTCACTCACACAACACCCTCGAACGCCATTTCAATGCATGTTACAAATGCCTCCATTGCATCATTGAATATTAATCAGTAAATTTCCGATACGTTTTATAAATAAAAAAAGTTTGCTATTTCGACATTGTATTGATAATCTCCATAGACTGATACAATTCTGATATTCGTGAAAGAACACGCACCGTGGATCGAGAACTGCACCGATTTTCGCCCTTTATCATCAACGGCCTTACCGGCTTTCGTCAGCAATAAACATCAGTTTACTTTTTACGAATAAAATTCACATTGAAATGTTTAATACGTTCATAGTAATGATTAGTTTACAGAACTAAAGAGTAGCATCTTTTTCCAGTCAGCCTTATAATGGCCTATTCACGCTGACCCATATCAGCCTCGGGACACTTAATTGCAATTAGCAACAGCAAGTACCAGGAAACCAACCCAGCTGGCTGCTAATGCATTGTTGTTTCAATGTTTGTGTTAGCCGATAAGACATGTCTGGGACAACATGGGAAGGTGGGGTTTCACAAGCCAGATGGCTTCATCAGCTAGGCATCAAATGTCTTTGTTCCTTTTACAATGGACAGTGCTAGTGGAAGAGTATTGGTGCAAGTGTATTACCCCTGACTAATTTCACTGAGAGGCCACATTCTCACTACTAATACTAGACAAACACAACCCAGTGGAACAGGTCAATAAAAATACAGGTTGTTCGTCATCATTCATTACGTTCTGTATATAACTGACATAATTTGATGATGCGAGCTCTCATCCCAGTGAGCTCAATGTTCAAGGGCAGCAGATCGATTGACCAGCTAAGGCTGTGAGGAAACACTTTGTTAAAGACAGTGGTGGTCTGTCTTTTAATCAACACAACACAGTTGTCAGATGCAAGCTGTCCAATTTATACTATATTACTCATGATTTTGTTGTTCTTTCTATGCGTTGTACTTTTACTTCTACTTTTGCTTCAAGTACTTTTTACTCAGGTACTTTTTTTACAAAGCACTTTTACTCAAGTACAACATTAAAGTAATTACGTCACCACTGGTTCTGTGTATGCCGGCAGCACTTAATACGTCACGCTGTAGTCTAGGTTACCCGATTTCATAGAACCGCGTTTGCACTCTTCGGTCGCGCTGGATTACATATGAGTCCTCAGTCAACCGGAGAAATAACCGTAATCTCCCACTTTAGGAACACATTCTGAATAAACCACTGCCGTGATATTCTTGATTTTAGCTGCCTCCAAAACCATGACCTTTGTTTCGCTTTAAAACACACCCAATCCCAATCCCGTACCCTACCAAGGTTGACGCATACAACACAACCGAGAATGCACGGCTGGGCTTGGGCCAACACACCGTAGGCTATGGTCGAACTCAGGCCTAGTCGGCGGCCAGAGCAAGGCTCGGCAGTCATCGACGTCCTGTTACGTTAGTTACTCTGGAACGCCGTACGTAGAACATTAGCCGCAAGTCGACTTATGTAGAGGCTTTATCCGCCGTGAAATTAAATGCAGCAAGCATCAACATTCGTGTTTTGATGGTGCTATCCACAGGCCATATCACGGCGCGTGTTGTGGAAGGTTCGATGAAGCGTAAGCGCTTTGCAGATAATTTCACCGAACACTGATGTATTCTGAAATATGTAAACGCCCACAGGTCGTAATAGTACGAACGTGCGATTTTTAGAAAAACCTTGGAAGATATTTTCACAAGTGGACGAATGGCAGATTATGGTATAAAACGTATGATCATTTGTGTAGCTTAGCATACATCAGGTCGAGGCTGTTGGCATAATATGTCACTTCAATCACATAGCACGCTCGAACGCCATTTCAATGCAAGTTGCAAATGCCTCCATTGCATCATTGAATATTAATCAGTAAATTTCCGATACGTTTTATAAATAAAAAAAGTTTGCTATTTCGACATTGTATTGATAATCTCCATAGACTGATACAATTCTGATATTTGTGAAAGAACACGCACCGTAGATCGAGAACTGCACCGATTTTCGCCCTTTATCATCAACGGCCTTACCGGCTTTCGTCAGCATTAAACATCAGTTTACTTTTTACGAATAAAATTCACATTGAAATGTTTAATACATTCATAGTAATGATTAGTTTACAGAACTAAAGAGTAGCATCTTTTTCAAGTCAGCCTTATAATGGCCTATTCACGCTGACCCATATCAGCCTCGGGACACTTAATTGCAATTAGCAACAGCAGGTATGTTGCACTGGTCTGTCTTTTAATCATTGCTAACCCCAGCTGGTACCAGGAAACCAACCCAGCTGGCTGCTAATGCATTGTTGTTTCAATGTTTGTGTTAGCCGATAAGACATGTCTGGGACAACATGGGAAGGTGGGGTTTCACAAGCCAGATGGCTTCATCAGCTAGGCATCAAATGTCTTTGTTCCTTTTACAATGGACAGTGCTAGTGGAAGAGTATTGGTGCAAGTATATTACCCCTGACTAATTTCACTGAGAGGCCACATTCTCACTACTAATACTAGACAAACACAACCCAGTGGAACAGGTCAATAAAATACAGGTTGTTCGTCATCATTCATTACGTTCTGTATATAACTGACATAATTTGATGATGCGAGCTCTCATCCCAGTGAGCTCAATGTTCAAGGGCAGCAGATCGATTGACCAGCTAAGGCTGTGAGGAAACACTTTGTTAAAGACAGTGGTGGTCTGTCTTTTAATCAACACAACACAGTTGTCAGATGCAAGCTGTCCAATTTATACTATATTACTCATGATTTTGTTGTTCTTTCTATGCGTTGTACTTTTACTTCTACTTTTGCTTCAAGTACTTTTTACTCAAGTACTTTTTTACAAAGCACTTTTACTCACAACATTAAAGTAATTACGTCACCACTGGTTCTGTGTATGCCGGCAGCACTTAATACGTCACGCTGTAGTCTAGGTTACCCGATTTCATAGAACCGCGTTTGCACTCTTCGGTCGCGCTGGATTACATATGAGTCCTCAGTCAACCGGAGAAATAACCGTAATCTCCCACTTTAGGAACACATTCTGAATAAACCACTGCCGTGATATTCTTGATTTTAGCTGCCTCCAAAACCATGACCTTTGTTTCGCTTTAAAACACGCCCAATCCCAATCCCGTACCCTACCAAGGTTGACGCATACAACACAACCGAGAATGCACGGCTGGGCTTGGGCCAACACACCGTAGGCTATGGCCGAACTCAGGCCTAGTCGGCGGCCAGAGCAAGGCACGCCAGTCATCGACGTCCTGTTACGTTAGTTACTCTGGAACGCCGTACGTAGAACATTAGCCGCAAGTCGACTTATGTAGAGGCTTTATCCGCCGTGAAATTAAATGCAGCAAGCATCAACATTCGTGTTTTGATGGTGCTATCCACAGGCCATATCACGGCGCGTGTTGTGGAAGGTTCGATGAAGCGTAAGCGCTTTGCAGATAATTTAACCGAACACTGATGTATTCTGAAATATGTAAACGCCCACAGGTCGTAATAGTACGAACGTGCGATTTTTAGAAAAATTGGAAGATATTTTCACAAGTGGACGAATGGCAGATTATACTATAAAACGTATGATCATTTGTGTAAACACGCACGCACGCACGCACGCACGCACGCACGCACGCACGCACGCACGCACGCACGCACGCACGCACGCACGCACGCACGCACGCAATCAAGCACGTCACACACACACACGCACGCACGCACGCACGCACGCACACGCACACGCACACGCACACGCACACGCACACGCACACGCACACGCACACGCACACACACGCACGCACGCACGCACGCACGCACGCACGCACACACACACACACACACACACACGCACGCACGCACGCACATACACACGCATGCACACAGTGCATCCAGACACGACCGAGCTAACATAGATAATTAAATGGGGATAATCTTGAATCACCATCAAACTTGCGCGTCGTGTCGCAGGTACGCTGGGGTTAGCCCAGACTAATCTCTCCGCGTGAACGGGGCTGCACCCAGGACCGATGATCTGCACTCTAGCAAGTGCAACCAACAAACCAGCTTCTGGCTCCTTCGATCATCCGAAATCGAATCCAGCTGCAGGAATCTAGACGGACAGTTGGCTGTTCAGTTCTCGGCGCTGCGTTTGTAATTCGCTGGCATTTGCCGGTCATAAAACCCGCCACTCGGCCGATATTATTGGATCGTGACGTCAGCGGCGCAATTGCTAGCGGCTGCGCAAAGGTAAATGTGTGCGTTTTGATTTTATCGCGTTCGGTCGGTGTGCAGCCACTTGTTCCGGGCGTGGCGCAAGGCAGTTTGACGAGGCGGACGCGAGAGGTTAGACGTCACTTGCTCTGACGTTGGTTTTCGGCTGCCGTTGCGCTGAAGACGAAGGGACGCCGCGTCAGTTGTCAGTTCCAGAGGTACAACGTATCGTATGTTCCAGTAGCACCGTGAGAGGCGCGTCAGATCCTGGTCAGACCAAAGTTACAATGTAGTACTTAAAATACGCATTTTTGTTTTTTAATGTGACTGGTCGTGTTCCATCCTGACTAAGTGGCCAAACCATTCCATTTGTTGTGTTTCAGTGTGATCAAAGACTGATCGTGTTCCATTCTGACTAAGTGGCCAAACCATTTCATGTTTTGTTTTTCGATGTGACCTGGTCGTGTTCCAACATGTCTCTTCGAATAAAGTGTCCGACCGATATATGCAGTTGTAATGACGTTGAATACTTCCAAAGAAGCCGAGTTGGTGTCGCAGTGTTAAAACCGTTTTTATCCGTCATAACCGCCAGATACGTCGCAGTGTTAGAACCGCTTTGATCCATCCTAACTGCCAGATAAGTCGCAGTTTTATAACCGGGCTATTTTGCCTTTCATCATCTAATCATCCGGAAGACGGGTCAATACAAGCGATGTCGCCAGCAAAATCAGGACCTTTGCAAGATGCCTTCTGTTCTATCGATGTGGGACTGTAAATCCTAGTGCTGTGCCATCTTCACCTGTGAGAAATATACACGTGGGAAATATACACGTATATTCGCCTCTGGACATGTTATTTTAAAATGGATCTGGCTAAGCGTTTGTATGTTAATAACGCATTATTGGGAACGCGAGAGAAAATTCTTATGAAATGCAGGTGGTATGTATTTAATAAGGAAGAGTTGGTCGTGAATCTTACAAAGAGGTTTTGAGATGTCTTAGGCAGCTGGAGCAAAATGAAATGGATTACAAGAGACGGGAGCTGTACCTGATACTCCGAGGTAGTGGCGGAGATGGATGTAAAACTGAACGACGGAGCCAGGTGGAGAACGAGGTACACTGACGTACGGCAGATTACCGGTGGAACTGGACGTTGAGACGTTCAACGTAATCACAAGACTATGAATGTTGCATGGCGATGAAATATGGGCATTACGCAAGAAATAACAATGATTAGAAAGTGTATGTATAACTGTAAATTGCGGCCACTGGCGAATAGAATAGAAAGCCTTTAGGTCAGGATATATCCACAACACTATTTCTATTTCAAATAATGACTACCAGATTTCTTGCTCTTTAAAGTTAAAAGAATATGGTAAGACAGATCTCCCGGAAGTCAGTAACTCAACGGGACGTGTTTCAAGTTCAACCCTGTTCTCACATCGAATGCGAACACACTGCCATATTACAACGAGCCTATTCCAATAAGACTCACGCCACATGAAATCCACCAACACCTGTTAACGAGTTCTCCATTGAGCCAAACTAACCAACTAAAAACGACAAAAAATGTTTTGTTTTACATCAAATAAACTAGGTTTTGCCGATACGTACACGTAGCAATCAGATACACGTAGCAATCAGATACACGTAGCAATCAGATACACGTAGCAATCAGATATATACGCGTTCTAATTAGCATGCGTGCAAAATACTGTGTTAGTGAAAGATTAGATGTTCCGTTCTTGTGTGATTCGAAACATCGGAGCGAACAACAATTGTTATGTGTAGGTGTAGGAGAAAGTTCACATCCACGTTTGTCAAATCCGCATGGGATTATAACAAGGGATTATAACAAGGGATTATAACAAGGGATTATAACAATGTCTGCATAACAATGATGGGGGGTTGAGGGGGGTACTCATTTATACAGCCGAGTGAACTGAAGCAATGTGGAGTGAACGAAATAGCCCAATCTTTGAAACGGCAACAAGAGGATTCGAACCCGGGTTCTCCTGATTGAGTCCGATGCTCTAACCGCCGCACCACGTCCCACCATATGTAAGTGACATATGGGAGGGGGTGGAGGTGGGAGGGGTGGGAGGTGGGAGGGGTGTGAGGGGTGGAGGTGGGAGGGGGTGGAGGTGGGAGGGGTGTGAGGGGGAGGTGGGAGAGGTGTGAGGGGTGGAGGTGGGAGGAGTGTTAGGGGGTGGAGGTGGGAGGGGCGTGAGGTGTGGAGGTGGGAGGGGTGGGAGGGGGCGGAGGTGGAGACATTCGACAAGACCCATGGATAGAGGTAACAGTGCTGTCTTGATTAAAGACCACTAATCACCTCTCTTGCCACTTCCTGCCAGTGATCGGCTGTACTCTACTGCATAAGAAGTTGCTTTGATGTATTGACCGTATCTATCAAGACTCTTCGGCTTGTCTGCCCGACATAGCTCGGACAAGGAGACACGTACATGACTGGAGACAGCGAGTACAACTCGCTAAGGACTCGCATCACAATCCTCCTCCATGTAAACACGTGACAAATATGGCGGCCGTGAGTTTCACTCGTCGTGACCTTGACTATAATACGGCCATTTTCAGAACTACAAATAAGTCTACATGATTTGTCTATAGTGTGGTTTGCTGCTTGCTACAATCGATCCGTGTGGCTAAATATATTCTAAGTCAGAGACAGCTTTACGCAACGCGTCTTGTTGGTTTTTACGAATCTTCGTTCGCAGAGGCTTATGCCTACTCATCGTGAATTCGCATATGCCGAGATTGCGTAATTTGACAAATCTTCACATTTTCATAATGTTACATCGTTCTGCTGCAAATTGATATTACATGAGAGCTTACGTGAAATCAGACCGTACTATTGCATCTGTTGCGCGTTAATAACGAAATACATTTAGTTCGCTCTCACGGCTATGCTGATGTGTTCACCTGGCCGCCATTAATTCGCAGGACCGATTCTCTTCTTTGAAAGTCGTGCATTCTCCCTTACCTTGAAAATTCTTCCCTGAATCTATATGCTGGACACACTCCAGCCATGATCAATCGCATTTGCAAAAAAACAAAAACACGATGAAGAAAATATATCCTCATTAACAAGTCAGAGGGTTACATCTAGTAGCAGATGCTTACGTTTGGGGAGAACTCTTTTAAAAAGACATTCCTGTGCAGCGTTCTAACAGGAACCCGCAACGAACACCAACCGTGAATATCAGGCGCGGATTTATGGGTGACGCATTTGCCACTTCTGTTGTCGTCATTTCTAATGTTTGAGAACATAATTTTGTTTGACAAAACATGAAGAAACAGACTACACTCCATAGCTGTCAAGCCCTGGAGGGTTCTTAGGAATAAGAAATGTTCCCAACCAGGGTCCAGATGTCGCAGGCCGCGAAGTTCCCCAGCCCATATAATAATGGACGTTAGTGAATTTCAAGAGCATTTGGAGATCTCTGAAGACATTTTATATTCCAAAAGAAAGAAAAAGCTCTCCAACAGGACATCCCAACGGTTGATGCTCTGCCGTTGACCAGTCACTGACCACTTTTCATACATTATTCGGTAAAAGGCGGATATCACCGGGACAGTTAACTTAGGCCTTCGCTTTCAACACGCACGCACGCACAAATAGATTATGTGTCTCATTTTCGCTAAAAAGGGGACATTTTATACCAACATTTTCATTGCTAGATATTATGAGAACATGCATGAGATTTGCTTGCCCCTGTGATTGACTGTCACTATTAATCAACACCCCCGAAAGCAACATCCGGTATCCGCCGAATGTCGTCTGCTCTTTCCCGCCAATTAATTCAATGGCGTTTTGTAGCGGTGAGACGCGTCTCCCGCGCGCGCCGACGGAAGGTGAGGGTGTACCGCGCGCGCCGACGGAAGGTGAGCGTGTACCGCGCGCTCACCGTAATTAGAACGATCCGATCCACATCGTCGACAAAATAATAAATACGAATATCGCGTTTCGTCCAGACAGCCAAGGTTCCATTTCAATCACGCCACCTGCAGTTCAACTGAGCCGATCGTTAATAGCCGATGCGTGCGCGCTTTCATTTGACACGAATGAAGACGTGTGCACTCGAGTTTATTGCTCATAGGGCCGTTATAAATTCATTTAAGAGCACCTGTCTCAAAATAATTGTTGAAGTAAACCAAAATGTGCACGCAAGCACGCAAGCACACACGCACATACGCACGCACGCGATATTACTGTTCAATTGTTTACTACTAATCAAGAGCATTAAAATAGCTACACAAAATACAGTACCACTCAAAACCACAACTAGTTCAATACCTACATAATTCTAAATAGTTTTACTAATTTTTGTTAGAGATTGGAATTGAGAAATAGACGCAGTGTTTGGTGTTTTGATAGCCTTAGAATGATTGCATCATTTGAGCCTAACGCTGGTGCGTAGGATCCCAAAACAGCAGAACTGGATTAATTAAGACTCTAGGTTTTCTCGTTAATGGGTCAACATTCCGTCGTCGTATTTGTCATGGTAATGTCTTTCACAAATATCAAGATACAAACCGAATCCCGTTGTGTGTCTATACAGATATAGTAACTGATGAATCGGGACATTATTTCATGTCGGTTGACCTCCTAGCGTACAATAAACCCAGCAGTCTACAAAGCGTCAAATGTCAGTGACCAGTGCCGAAGATGGAATCTCTGCCCCCCTGCTCGGTGGAACGACGATATGGATGTCTTTCACCGTAGACTCGCCCGGATGCAATCGCTGTATTCGGTTACCGATAATTATTTTACTTCCGAGTTGATGGTAGACAAGTAAAAAGCCAGTGACGTTGAGACGACACCTTGTCAACGATTTTTGCCCCCTGAAAAATTGCTCTGAACATGGAAAATAGCTCAACTGTGGACTGCGACACTTATGTTGAGCCCAGATTAAAAGTTCTAGTGGACGGCCAGCAACTTATGCAATATAGGATTCCTTGGATCATCCCTTGCGCATGACGACATCGTGTAGTCGTTTTGGCGCCATTTGATGGGGTGGGGGGCATCTTGTATGTTGATTTTTTTTAGAGAAAATAAAACGGCAGAGTACGACAACTTTTGTCCTATATGCTGATAAAAGAATAATTTTTCGAAGACAAATAAAAGTTAACATTGTCGCTTATGGAAGAATAACTATATGTGTCCGTTGAGGCGAGCAGGCGCAGGCACGGTAGGGATACGGTGTGACACGTTCGTGTATCTGTGTTTGTTCCACGAAGTGTCCAACGATACAGCAGTGACTTATAATTTGTAATCAATTAAGTGATTTTGAAAGGTGATTAATTTTGAACGCATTATGTTTAACCCCACCCGCAGTGCATCTAAATCGAATGTATATCCTTTGTGATATGTCAATTCACACCTTGTAACAATAATGAAGATGCCAGATGATTTGACGAATGCAATGTCGTACTCTGATAGTTCTAATTCTGACTCGTTGTGAGAGTAGGCCTACACACCCACGCCTACGATGGATCGCTCCTAAAATACGCTTTTATAATATTTTTATCAACAACAACAGTAATTCTGAGATGTACCAGTGGATGTGATAGTATAGGTAACGTAAGTCTCGTGACCTAGTTTTAGCTCTGGAGCGAGGTTCTGCGTTAAATCTTGTTAGTTAAGCCGATTGGCGGCCATTTGAACGAACCGCCTTATCGCCCACCTAGTTACGTTATCGTTTACAACTAGTTTCACCGTATATTACAGCTTTATTGATTGCATTTTGGCGTTATTGCTTCAGTTCTATGACGTCAATTACATATCAAACTCAACCACTCTAAAAAAGGAGCCAGACGGCTTTTAATATTATTACATTAGTTCTATTTAATTTCTACAGTGTTTAAGTCTAACATATTTATATTCTGGCGATGTTTTACAATTGTTTATGTCCCCTGTAAAAGATTGACAGTTGTTTATGTCCCTTGTGAATGTTTGACAGTTGTTTATGTCCCTTGTAAATGATTGACAGTTGTTTATGTCCCCTGTAAATGTTTGACAGTTGTTTATGTCCCTTGTAAATGATTGACAGTTGTTTATGTCCCCTGTAAATGTTTGACAGTTGTTTATGTCCCTTGTAAATGTTTGACAGTTGTTTATGTCCCTTGTAAACGTTTGACAGTTGTTTATGTCCCTTGTAAATGATTGACAGTTGTTTATGTCCCCTGTAAATGTTTGACAGTTGTTTATGTCCCTTGTAAATGTTTGACAGTTGTTTATGTCCCTTGTAAATGTTTGACAGTTGTTTATGTCCCTTGTAAATGTTTGACAGTTGTTTATGTCCCCTGTAAATATTTGACAGTTGTTTATGTCCCTTGTAAATGTTTGACAGTTGTTTATGTCCCTTGTAAATGTTTGACAGTTGTTTATGTCCCCTGTAAATGATTGACAGTTGTTTATGTCCCCTGTGAATGATTGCTAGTTGTTTATGTCCCTTGTAAATGTTTGACAGTTGTTTATGTCCCCTGTAAATGTTTGACAGTTGTTTATGTCCCTTGTAAATGTTTGACAGTTGTTTATGTCCCTTGTAAATGATTGACAGTTGTTTATGTCCCCTGTAAATGTTTGACAGTTATTTATGTCCCTTGTAAATGTTTGACAGTTGTTTATGTCCCCTGTAAATGTTTGACAATTGTTTATGTCCCCTGTAAATGATTGACAGTTGTTTATGTCCCCTGTAAATGATTGACAGTTGTTTATGTCCCTTGTAAATGTGTGACAGTTGTTTATGTCCCCTGTAAATGTTTGACCGTTGTTTATGTCCCCTGTAAATGATTGACAGTTGTTTATGTCCCCTGTGAATGTTTGACCTTTGTTTATGTCCCTTGTAAATGTTTGACAGTTGTTTATGTCCCCTGTAAATGATTGACAGTTGTTTATGTCCCCTGTAAATGATTGCCTGGATAAACTTAACAAATGCGCAAATTATGAATATTATTGAATATTTAAGAATAGGTGGCAGGACATTGACTAGGCAACAACATATACTAAGGACAAGTAGTGCAAGATTTGTAATTTGTAATTCATTTGCTCATTCAACATGTACTCAAGCTCTGGCAATCTTTCTGCACATGTGTTCCTCTTCTTTCAAATAGTTCATACAGTATAAAAATGTTAAACATATTCGAGATGGTGGCTCTGCTAACATCAAACTGCTCAGAGAAGTCCAAATCTCTGCAGCAGAGGCAGAACTTCAGCATAGTCAGCAAAATCTGGTCTTGAAATTACAACTTTCCAGCCTGCATAGTAGGCATTTTAATTATGGAAGTTAACAGCAGCATTATGGATATTCAATGAATCATTAGTCGCATGTATTTACAGAAACACTGACACTATTTGTCGTACGGGACATACTGTTGTGCTGTGTCATCTGTGAATATAATATAAAGACAAACGAGAATACATAAAAAAAATTACAGTTTGGAAGGTATAGTTACAATTTATTGTGTACTAATAAATGGGAATGACATTATTACCTATTGCAGAACATGTTACCTTGCTGACATGTTAACCAGCGCGACCGATAAGCGCATGCGTAGTTCTATGAAAATCGGGTAACCTAGACTAGGCGTGATGTATTAACTGAGGCCGGCGTACACGGAACCAACGTAAAGTCTCAAACAAACGTGATATGTTGTCAGAAAGAGGATTAGTTTAGTAAACAAAGGCCAAAATATGTTACATAAGTTGAATTTCGATGCAAACAGCATGGCCATATCATATTGGTAAGCATAGGAACAGGTGTATGCAAATGTGTTTTCATTTGGCGTGCGAAGTTTATCAGACTATGACACTCGTGACGTAAGATTACCTGACCATATGGCGCGGCCCATGGAATTAAGATGCTGTGTGTTCAACAAGGGTTTCCTTGTAAACCACTGGCGTGATGTTTTTAATTGTAGTTTCAAATGGTTATGTTTTAATAACTCTTGTAGGTACATTAGCCCAAAGCCATGACTTTTGTTTCCCTTTAAAGAATATGCCACGACCGATATCTCTGAAGTCGGTAACTCAATGGAGCGCGTTTCAACTTCACCTCAGTTCCCAGGTCAAGTACACTGCCAGCGTGGAACGAGCCTATCCCGATAAGACCCACGCCACACGAAACCCGGCGAAGACTTGTTAACGAGTTCTCCACTGAGCCTAACAACGCAACCCTAGCCCATCGCGGTCTGATGGTGCCGAGTTCCCGAGCCAATGCCGTGTTCCTACACCCGTGCCGTGTTCCTACACCCGTGCCGTGTTCCAACACCCGTGCCGTGTTCCAACACCCGTAACGTAATCGCGAGCGTGGTTCGCCATCGACGCTGAAACATTCTTGCACGGACGACGACGTAGCCGCTCTGTCGGGCCGTTAACGTATCCGGGCTGCACGGAGCACCTCGCGCCCATTAGAAGGGAACACAGCACTAATTAGCCCTTGATATATCGGGGTTGTCTTAATCGGTTTGGGGGTTTGGGAAAGGGGTCCGTAAACCGCGGGCTCGTTGCAGCTGCCAACAATCTTAGTCTCAAAGTATTTTACTTGACCTATCATCTCATATATGAAAATTGGATGCAACATTCATGAGGCTGTCAGGGAGACTGCCGCTAAGACATTAAATATTACTAACACGAGGACCACCCTACAAATATAAAATAAATAAACGATCACGTGAGCAATGCAAAAACTAGCAGTGCATCAGCATATACACACACGTTTGCAACAATTTAAGTATACAGATGTATTACATTTATAATTTTTTTTTTTATCAGTTTATCACATGAATTGATGAACTATCATATACAGTGGTGTCGACATGTGTAATCAAACGCAAGTATAATTACAAATATAACAGACAGTAATTTCTAATAAAGTAATGTTTACTAATATAAGTGGAAACTATGTAAGCTGTGTGTAATATTTTTATTAAGGATAATATTTGGAATATTTTTATCAGTCTCTATTATTTTGTGTTTGGTGTGCTTTGAGAAATATTCATGATTGGTCCTGGGAATAAATAGATTATTTCTACCATTGGTCCTGGGAATAAATCGATTATTTCCACCATTGGTCCTGGGAATAAATAGATTATTTCTACCATTGGTCCTTTGAATAAATAGATTATTTCTACCATTGGTCCTGGGAATAAATAGATTATTTCCACCATTGGTCCTGGGAATAGATATATTATTTCTACCATTGGTCCTGGGAATAAATAGATTATTTCCACCATTGGTCCTGGGAATAAATAGATTATTTCTACCATTGGTCCTGGGAATAAATATATTATTTCTACCATTGGTCCTGGGAATAAATAGATTATTTCCACCATTGGTCCTGGGAATAAATAGATTATTTCTACCATTGGTCCTGGGAATAAATAGATTATTTCTACCATTGGTCCTGGGAATAAATAGATTATTTCTACCATTGGTCTTGGGAATAAATAGATTATTTCTACCATTGGTCCTGGGAATAAATATATTATTTCTACCATTGGTCATCGGAATAAATAGATTATTTCTACCATTGGTCATCGGAATAAATAGATTATTTCTACCATTGGTCCTGGGAATAAATATATTATTTGTACCATTGGTCCTGGGAATAAATTAATTATTTCACTATTGGTCCTAGGAATAAATAGATTAGTTCTACCATGTACGTACTAATGATGAATTTCAAAGTTATCATCATCATCGTCTCGATATCATCGTCTCGATATCGTCAACCGTCTTGATTCTGCCGCATATTCGATCGACCCACGCATGGAATGATTACGCCTGGATGATCTCGTATGGATGTCGTAGTTTTTCATGGGCAACGCCGGTAAAATAATACTGACGTCAATGGCTGTGCGATTTAATTAACGTTTTCACCAAATATTCGTCATTTCAGCATATTATTCCAGTTCGCGCACAGGCCATGCAGTGCATGAATAATTCCCAATCATAGCAATTTCGGTAACTGATGAAAACATTAAGAAAAGAAAGGTTATTAATGTGTTTGATACATGCTGTACATTGTTTGCGAACACGCTACTGCATTCTGGGCGTGTGTGGCAGGAATTGTTTATTGACTATCAACACACGCCCTCCCCACGACCCAATTCCGCAGGCTCGTCGGCTCTGCCCACTACACGCCTCAGAACTTTCGGAGACCATGTCTTCATGCAGTGGCACCACCTGAGCTTTTTGAGCGTCTTTTAAGACAGCGCTGAGGACACACAACTAAAATTGCGTACACCAATTACTTGAGGACATATATCGAGAAAAATAACTATATTGTAAAGCGCTATAAACACGCCAACCATACTACTGAAATAGATATATAAAAGACTTTGTTATTATCATCATCATCGTCATCATCATTATTTGCTTCTCAAACGTATCAAACACGAATGTTCCGTGCGTTAGTAAGCTATGTAGTTACTGATGCCTTTACGAATGATTCAGGCAAATGCCAGCGTGAGCCGTGAATTGTGCATGTGGCGGGCAGCGGATATGGCCGGGTTCTGATTGATACGTTGGTTGCGAGAGGGGAGTCGTGGGTTCTAACTGCTGGGTCGAAGGAGCGAGGGAAATGCCAGTGTATGGTTTGAAGACAGGTCCCTGTGTGACTGTCTGTATGTTCCCCTATATATCCGTATGTTTCGCATGTATGGGGCCTGAGCCCATGGCGGTGGTTCTTACACAAACAATCCCCCGGTGGTTTGGGATATTACGAAGGAACCTATTTGGACGTTTGATGTACATTACGTAACTCAGAACAACAGTTCGTAGTTATGTACACATGTTAGCAAAGCTATGCGTGTTTTCTACGATTGTTTCGAATTACGTAATCCCTGGCACAGACACCAGATGGAAGGGACCAGCGGCTGTTAGTGTCTCTTCCGAAAGACAAAGGCAAAGCACACTGCAACCGCGTGTAATATCTCCAATCTCCTGCACACGTCTGGCTTAAATGCTTATTGAAGAGCCTGGCCAGAAATCGAACAGAAACAGAGACGGCGTTACCGTAGCTTGACAACGTTCGCAAATTAGTATGATCAGCCTACGATCTGACGGTGACCAATCACGCAATACTGGCAAGCAAACTATGTTTACCTGGCAATTAAGTCAAGATTATTTAAGGGTACAAAGTCTGATCGTTTTTCGTAAATCAATTATACAAGTGGTAAACTCGTACCAGGCTCCCCACGAAAAGAAGGGCACCACAAAAGCAATCATAATTCTTCTGATTAGCTGCTCAGAGTCTTTCTTTGCTTCTCTTGAATCGGGTTCCGATCTCTGTTCAATTTGTGCTATGCTCGGATTAATCTTGACAAGATTTTGTCGGACTCCAGTGCTGTTAAAACGCGCAAATAGTTCAGTAATGTTTGAGAAAGTTCAACAGATGTACAATCAGACCTGACTGTTCGCATGATCACATCCCTAGAACCGTTGATGACATTTTTATTTTGGAAAGTATTTTGATGTCAGTCTTTGCTTGCTCAAGAGAATTTGTACGGTCTCAATTTTACGCGGTTTTTTCTTGTTGTACTTCTTGTTTGTCGTTGTACGCACGCAGCATATCCTTGCATATAATTTATGTCTGCATGCTGTCGTCGACATCAATCTGTGATTGATCAGGCTTCTTCCTTTCCCAAAGCCCAGGTTTCAGCACTATATGATATAACAGGTGTTATCACAATCACGTGCATCTTAACGTTCAACTTCACTTGTTTTTTTCGATCTGTCACCTCTGCCACGTCTCTCCACTAGCGTACGAATATAAGACACTATTAAAGTGACCGTAATTGTACAAATGTTGCTGTCACAGCTGCCTATATCTGACATCAATTGTACGTTTATTTAGAACCAATTTACGAACTATGACATAGGCAGACCTAAAGTCTCTACAATGCTTCGGCATTCACCGCCACACTGGCGTAATAACTTCCGGTGCTTGCCGATTACGATGGCTTCTTCTTGACCCTGATATGTAATCTGCAGATTCCCAAATTGACAACATGGAATTGTACATAGACGTAGACAAAGACGTTACCGCCAATGTCGTCATCGCGTCCCATGTCTTCTCGTCACCAATGACGCTCTTATCCGCAACACTGTTATATCGTCGCCGTCCGCGCAGCCACGACCGTAATCGCGTCTCAGCGTCATGGCTTCACCGCGTAAAGACAGTGGGCGACGTCAACAAGACAGACACGAACGTCAGACTGCGCCGGACGCCAGACGCAACGGTCAACCACGGATTACGAAGTAGGGTTGACTCGGCGAAGGTTGATTTACGGTTACAGCGCTAGGTACTCGGGAGGCTGAACGTGTGATCCACGGTGGTGTGTCTGCACTGACACCGCCACTGTTTCGTCTACTGAAATATGTGAACAACGGCCTAGTGGTCGAGCAATCAAGACAATCTATATTGTTGTTTCGTTAGGGACAGTTTAATAGTTGCTGCATATGACAATGCTCATATCTAGTTTGCATCCCGTGTCCTAGTACATGTAGGGCCGGCCGATACCATCATCAGCTGATTCTCATTCTCATCACCTCACGGCCATCGTTTAATAATAATAATCTTTATTGTTTCACAATTATCAATACAGAATTATGATAAGCATCATATACAAATACATTAGGATACAAATGGAATCAAGCAAAACAAATTGCTTATATTCCTTATTCAAGTGCAAAAGAACTAAATATCATCGTCATATACTAAACTAAACTACTTTTTTGGTGGTGCATTGTTAGCACACCGAAACAAAACAAAAAACACCGAAACAAAACAAAAATAAATATTTGATGCACATGTGTTACCAGCACATTAAATTAATTGATAACAGAGCCATACAGCAAAGGTGCATCAGAACACAAAATACATTGAAAACAGAAACTACTGTGTGTTTACTAATTGTGCAAGAGTAAACGTTTGATCCTTTTTAAGATATGAATAGATGTACCGTATTGTAGATATTTATTTGTAATAAAAGTATTCCAGATTTTAGGTCCAACATATGCCAAAGATAATTGTCTGAAATTAGTTTTGCAGTGTGTTATTTTATATGTTACTTCCTGCCTCGTATTATATTTATGTGTGGATATTTGCAGGACAAACACATCATTAAACATATCTGGCAGCATACCCCTATTATGTTTAAACATTAGGATACAACATAAGCATTTATTTATCTCATAAGTATTCATTATCTGATAAGAGATATATAAGGGATGCGTATGATCAGTAAATCCTGCATGACTAATTATAAGCAAAACTCTTTTTTGGAGTATATAAATTTTAGATAGGCATACATTCGGGGCCCTTCTCCAAACAATATTATAGTAAGTAGTATATGGGTAGATAAACATATACTATTTATTTAACAGTATTGTTTTATCTAATTTGTTGGTAAACTTTTTTATAATACCAATATTCTTGGAAATTTTATTTGATACACATTTAATGTGTTCGCACCAGTGAATTTTTTTATTTCTAAGTAGGCCAAAAAACTTTATCTTGTTCATAGTGTAAATGTTTAGGTTATCTACGTAAATGTGGTTATACCTATCTCTTATATTGTACGTACTATTAAAGGTACTTGTGTGTGTTGTCTGTATATTCAAAGAAAGTTTATTCATTCTAAGCCATTGAGATAGTTTTTTATTTCAGAGTTAAGTTAATTTTCCATTTCATTAATATTATGGCCTCGAATAAAGATGCTTGTGTCATCTGCAAACTTGATGGTAAATGTTGTTTCAGATAAATTAGTTAAATCATTTGTGTAGGTAAAGAAGAACATAGGTCCCATAATTTAACCATGTGGAACACCACATTATATTTTTAAGGGCAGATTTTGTTCCATTACATTTTTACTAGTTGTTCTCTGCTACGTAGATAGTTATAAATCTATTGGAGTATGTTTCCTCTGATTCCATAATGTGATAATTTTCTTCATAAGATATTATGATTAACGGTATCAAAGGCTTTGGCAAAATCCAAAAATAGCCCAATTACACGTTCTTTGTTATCAGTAGTCTTACTAATTTTATTAATTAGCATTGATACAGCCATATCAGTGGAACATCCTTTCCTAAACCCAAATTGAGAATTAGACAGGATGTTATATTTCATTATATAATTTATTAATCTACTGTATATTAATCTTTCATAAACCTTTGAAAATACAGACAAGACAGAAATAAGTTTAAGTTATTAATTAATGATATGTCATCATTTAAAAAAACCGGGAACTATATCATGTTTACATGTAGCGCGTGTTGATACGACTCATTCAGTCGTCTAACTGACACTCTTCACTGACATGCCCAGACCTGCTCGCCAGGGCTGTAGGCCAAGAACCAGCTCAAGTCTCCTCGCTGATGAATAACAAGAAAGTGTAGAGGGAACATATGCAAGTTACTGCCACCATTACGTCCAAGTTACTGCCACCATTACGTCCAAGTTACTGCCACCATTACGTCCAAGTTACTGCCACCATTACGTCCAAGTTACTGCCACCATTACGTCCAAGTTACTGCCACCATTACGTCCAAGTTACTGCCACCATTACGTCCAAGTTACTGCCACCATTACGTCCAAGTTACTGCCACCATTACGTCCAAGTTACTGCCACCATTACGTCCAAGTTACTGCCACCATTACGTCCAAGTTACTGCCACCATTACGTCCAAGTTACTGCCACCATTACGTCCAAGAACGACCGGTAACGACCGACGACGACCGCCGACGACGACCGACGACGACCGATGGCGACTGACGACAACCGACGGCCACCGACGGCGACCGACGACGACTGACCACGACCGAAGACTTCACAACTGTTTTGTTAAATAATTCAATATCCACCAGCGGCACAGCGACAAGCTGCGGCGTTATTTTCTCCTTGGTGCATGCTGGGACACCAACATGCTGCAGTTGTATGCTGGTGCAACGTCACGCTTCAGTTGCATGCTGGGATAGCAGTATGTTTCAGTGACATTTTGCGATAACAAACGATGTTGCAGTTGTATGTCAGGATAGCTGTACGTTGCTGGCATTGCAATATGTTGCATTGACCGGCGCCAGAAGCGTTCTCACTCCGCTCATTTATCTTCAGTGACGTCATGTGACACTCGATGAAATCTCGCTGGATGACGTCACGGCGGACGTCACCGTGCGCTATCGCGTTATCGAAAGCGTCTGTTTCGAGGGCCGCGTTGAACACGGTCGAAAGCCGTCAATCGCTGTCCCGAACATCGCCACAACAAAGTGCCTACATAAAGCACGCTATAGAGATATTGCCGTCGTTCGCGTTATCATGGCTAGGCTTATCGGGCTGATTTACAGCGGAACATCACCCGGCGGGTTCGCCAAGCAGCCAGGCGTGAACTGGCTGCGTACCACCGCGGGTTGGGCCCGAGGTCGTTCTTAGAAGTCTTGGGCGATATCGTGATCTGTTTAGGCATCTCATCGCTGTGCGTGGGCGCCCTGCACGCGCAGGTATGGCTCAGTGCGATCTGCGTGATGATTCGCTTACCGCTGCAGATTTTTTATTTCCTAGTGAAACTATGTAGATCGGTTGAACAATATGTTGAAATTACCATCTCGGGAATGTTGGGATGTGGATGTTAACTTGGTGACATTCCACCGTGGAAATCATATTAAACAGTGCTCAAGCGATGGCTTAAGTGTAACCGGACAATATAAGTTTGTACTTCAAGTTGACGGATTAGGAGCTAGAGATTGCATGTCGGGATTAGCGTAGTCCCTTTGGCTTCCGGGTGTTTTTTCTTTTTTCTCTTGTCGCATTATGCATGGGATACGTGACTATACCAATGGCGTCACACGGCGCTTCCTGGACTCGCCAACGATATCTGGGTTTAGACCACAATAAGTTTTTTGGCGTTTGTGGCCATTATTGCATTTCTTGGGTTCCGTGGAAACTTTGTTCAACGATATTCTTTCAACTTTCACAGCACATTAAACGTAGAATAACTGGCCCTTTGTGTGAAATTCGTGAAAACAACATACTTCGTTTAAAAAAAAACTACACCCAATGCTGATGCCCCTCAATTTCGATCCAGCTTGGTGACTAATTGTCACATGTTTGTGTGTTCTGCACAATAGTCACCGTGCTTACACGCGAGCGGCCAGCGTCTGTTCATTGCCATTAAATAAAACGTCTAGTACATAAAACTTTAACTTTACTAATTCATACGATGCAAAAGTGCTCGAAACAAAGTCACACACCACGCGCAATCCTTACACTTTCCGAGGGACTCTTTATGGCCGGATACTGATGGTGATCTGTGACCATCTGTTGCGTTCACTGGTGGACGCGGCGCGGCGTAAGGTCACGACCTCGCGGGAAGGAATCAAGAATGCACTCCCGGCCACGATCGCTCCCACGACATCTGGGCTCTGAGTCTATAAAACCCGATATCCCAGATGTATGCCCTGTAGCTAGCATCACCACCACCACCACCACCACCACCATCATCATCATCAGGTGCCTTGTCTGTTGCAGGCACCACAACCCTCCATTTCATCATCATCTTAATTATTTCCGTCATCTCCATCATCTTCATCAACTTCATCATCCTCGTCGTCTTCGTCGACTTCGTCGTCTTCATCGACTTCGTCGTTTTCATCGTCTTCATCGTCATCATCTTCATCATCTTCTTCATCATCTTCATCATCGTCGTCGTCTTCATCGTCATCGTCGTCTTAAGATGCCGTGTCTGTTGCTCATGTAGGCGATCGTGGCCCTCCTATTCCCACGATCGCAGGTATCTTCAGTTCTGCTCTTTCCTAGCCTAGGCTGCTTGACCATCGAGTCTTATTTCTTTGCCTACCTCTCCTTCTCATCTCAGTCAACGTCACTAGATGTTCTAATTCTCTCTTATTCATCACGGGGTCTGTACATTCGTTTCCTGATGCTGAACATGATCTTCTTTTCACTGTTTGCTGTTCCAAGTTTCCTAATTTGAGAAAGAAATGTAATTTTAATCACAAGATGCCAAAATACAGGGATCTCATGCTACGTGTTGAGATATCTGTGCTAGAAAAGGCGTTCACGTGGTGGAATAATAAGTTGATTTTTTTCTGTGTTGTCATAGCTAAAAAATATCAACGTTTGATGCATGATAGTGTTTTATTGACAATATTTATTTATCCAATACCCACAACGTGTACTGTAATGGTATGTGGTATGCACATACAAAACGAGAACTATTCAGTTGCAACCAATAAATGCTGCTACCAGGGGCGGATTAAGGGTTACTGGGGCCCTGGGATTGTGAGACCCGCACCCCAGGATTGTAATTTTTAACGCATTTGTAAACGGAAATTGTTTTTATATATATATATTAGTCTTCCCAGCTAACATATAACGGTTTTGCAACGTTATGATATGGTTCTATGTTGGTTGTGGCTAAAACAACGTTACGATATGGTTCTATGTTGATTGTGGCTAAAACAACGTCATGATAACGTTATCGTTGCTACTGAACAGTTTCCGCATCCAAACGTTTTTTTTATCACGTCACAATAACGTTATGCAATAACGAGCATCTGCTGAGTGGCATTGGTCACGTGATGCATTGAGCGTTTTGTGTCACAGGCCAGAAGTAGATATTGGATGATCCCGATGAAAAGAATTCGGGCTGAACAGTCGCTGCGCATCTACCAGTAGATCGACGACCTGGAGAAGTCACTGACCGACAAACTCGTTCACTTGCGTCTCTGAGTCTCCGCAGCGCACTCCTGTCGTAAAACAAACGTGTAACCGACAAAAAAGAACTCAACATGTTTCGGATGCTTGTCAAACAAGATATGGCGCCCACATTTCAAAATGTTTAAATCGCACTCTATCTCTGAAGTGTGTGTCGCTAGGGTACCAACCTCTCATCTCCCAACTGTTTTTGGGGGCCAATATCCAGCCTCCCACCATTTTATAGGAACAACCTCCCGCTCAGTACTGATTGTACGTAACTGACTTGTGACTGGAACGGTGAACGCCACTGACTTGACTTGATTTGTGACTGGAACGGTGGACGCCACTGACTTGACTTGTGACTGGAACGGTGGACGCCACTGACTTGACTTGACTTGTGACTGGAACGGTGAAAGCCAGTGACTTGACTTGACTTGTGACTGGAACGATGAACGCCAGTGACTTGACTTGACTTGTGACTACATACATAAATAGCTCTATGTACACTCGGAAATTGTTACATTTGTCAATATGAATGAATAGCCAGTTTGTCTTGCACCTCTTTGGATGAATAACCACTGAGATCACCCATAAGGACACGGTATATAGCCTTGCATATGTCAGTTGGTCTACCGATATGCTACTATTTGTATACGCCAGGATAAAAAAAAATTAATTATACATAAGTGGCTCCTGTGAGAGCGGCTATATTTTAACCTTAACAGGAGTCTGGACCCTTATTTGATAGTTATATAATACTTGCATATACTTTTATTTTTATAGTTTTAATTACTCAATTGTTGAGAGATATGTATGCACATGGGTCAAATAAAGTACTTATGGCTGCCTGTCTGTCTGTCTGACTCGAACGGTGAACCCTAATTGACTTGACTTGGAATTCAGAAAGATAGGTTTATAAACTAAAAGCTTCTACGTTAGTATCTGAGAGTCGTCAGCTATCGGTGTATCGGCGTAGCAGTTAACATCACCCGTGTCGACCTCGTCTCCCCGGACACTTTCACATGATTTAAGGTAAGATGTCCGGAAGTTATCGCACCAGACCCGGAATTAAGCGAATGGTCGATTAGTGCAGCCCATCGTGTGAGTAGGCCTATGTCGCTGCATTTACGATACATGGCTGATGCGCAACTCGAGATAAGCCGACACTGAATATGTCGGTGGTTTCTGTAGACAAACTGATAGCTGAACCACTAAACGGATTTCTTGTCGAAAGTTACTTTAATACGGCACATATCTTAGATCTTGCTGCTGTTTCGAAACATTGGCAATTTCGTTCGTCCCGCGTTGCCGCAGTTCGTTCAGCGGTATCAATGAGTAACTGGCTAGAGACGGGTGGATATGTGACCGAATTATCTTCGTGCAGTAGTTGCGCGTGGCTGAATGCTTCCCAGAGAAGTCAAGATGGCGTTGGAATGAACAGGTCTGCCAGGGGTGACGTGTAAAGCGCTTTGAGCAGTCCCGAGGACTGGATACCGCGTTATATAAGACTTTAACTTCGCAAGGGTAGTTTTCAACGTGGTGTTGTTGTTTCTCCAAACTGGTCAGGTCTGTACCTGGTGTTTGGTAATAGTTACCTCCAACAATACACCTAGCCACTAGGTGATCACCAACACAACCAGGTCAGTGCATTAAAAACGTCGTCTATAGGAATGAAGGTAAATGCATTCTTTTGAAATTTAATAAACGCGTGCCGTATCCCATAATGCAAAATGTATTAAACTGCAATGAATGTTTCCAACACCCGTAAGATCGTCAAATTTAATAAAATCCGTAAGACTGGCGGGTAAAGCCTGAGGGTCAGCACATCTGTGAAACTAGACCACAGAACCGGGGGAGGGCTGGGTGGCGGGCCCCCGATATTGTTGGTGGTTATATGTTTAATAAATGTTGGTCCGCCCAATATGCTTGCAGAAACCAACTTCGTCCGCTCCCCTATATTCAACAGCTTGCGACGCTTATGCGTAGATGTCAATGTAATAACATCTACATGGTTAAGCTTTTCTAGAAACACTGGAAACTTTACGCCACACAGAGAAATTGTAATTGTGGTCTCGCTACTGACGTCTTTGAACAAGACGCGCTGCGTAGTTTTTGCAGGCAAAATGTAATATCACCAGCGATTTTCTTTCCGTCGTCGAGACATTCCTTCACATCTGCATGTTGAGTGTTTAACTGAGACGTCAAAAAACACGGAAAGCTGCTGCGAATTAATCCGTAATACGAAGACGTGGGTACAAAAACGCCGTGTGTGGAACGAGCGTAGTTTTTCGTTAGTAGTGTCAGTCGATATATCAGTTTTAGAAACAGGAACGCGAGCTTAACGTCCAGATTATAAAAAACTAGCAAAATACCTTGAACGGCCGGGATAACTTGGTGAGTGACTCATAACAACAATATTAAAACAATTTCACTGAAATGTTCATCTATGCCTTGGTACTTGGTGCTGCCAGTCAATATATTGATAGCTTCTGGGAATCCAACTCTGGAAATTGCGACGCAATACTGGCTGTCATAGTAACGTCTAGCGACGCATTACCCTTGTGTTACGTGACTTCGGACAATCGAAGAAAAAACGCATGACGTTGAGAACAATTGTACATAATTGTTCGCACAGCGTTGCCGGTAATCGTACGTAACAACCAGGCCCTACAAATGGTAACTCAATTGTTTGTAGAAAGGATGATAGGGGGGTGAATTACAAAAAACTGCGACGGCCAGACCGTGGGGTCGCATATGAACCCCTGAAAGTGTGCGTCTTGTGATGCAACAGCACTCTCAACACGACAGCACTCTCACCACGACAGCACTCTCAACACGACAGCACTGTTAACACGACAGCACTCTCAACACTACAGCATTCAAGACGACGTTTAGGAATTAAGGTAAATGCATTCTTTCGAAATAAAGCATATTTCCTGCGGCTGCCGTCTAATGTATATACTCGTTTACCATACATTCTACGTCGTCAAATACTGTCGTGAGTGCGTTTACCTGTGGGATGTTTACTTGTGGGATGTTTACCTGTGGGATGTTTACCTGTGGGATGTTTACTTGTGGGATGTTTACCTGTGGGATGTTTCAAATACATGTCAGAGGTAAAGCGACCATTTTTGACAGATGTTTAACTGGTGGCACAAAACTGCCACTCTTTTTAATACAAAGAAATCGAAACAATATTCACGTGACCGTGTTGTGGTTTAAAGCATGGTGCATGGAATAACACCTGGCCGTTTTGGTGGTGCTACCGTGTGAACAATGAACTGTTGAATATTGTGTACGGAACAGACTCAATGTAATGTCAACAGACTCCGCGAGGAGTCGGCAAAGGTCGAATTATCAGACCACTAGATGGCGTGCCTGGTTCTTCTATGCAGACTCATTCGCGTGATTAGTGGGAAATGTAGGCGGCGTGTTTAAAGGGAATGTACAAAGATTTTCATTGGTTTACTGAAAGCTATTTTACGGATCATTGCACTTGAATTTAATAGTATTTACGACATCTCGATTGGTTAAAACTAACATCCAAGTGTTACAATCATGATGTTTTGACTCCATAAGTTAATATTTTTTTTAAATACACGTTTTGGCGACGACTAAAATATGCCAGCCTTACGAGGTATATAGAGAATGCCATACGTTTAATAAAGAGTGTGTGCGTGCGTGCGTGCGTGCGTGCGTGCGTGCGTGCGTGCGTGCGTGCGTGCGTGCGTGCGTGCGTGCGTGCGTGCGTGCGTGCGTGCGTGCGTGCCTAACATAGTTTTACAATAATCCACCCGCTCTGAGTCCTGCGTCACTGGAAGTCGATATACGTACAAGTAAGTCGATATACGTGCAAGTAAGGTGATATACGTACAAGTAAGGTGATATACGTACAAGTAAGGTGATATACGTACAAGTAAGGTGATATACGTACAAGTAAGGTAATATACGTACAAGTAAGTCGATATACGTGCAAGTAAGGTGATGTACGTACAAGTAAGGTAATATACGTACAAGTAAGTCGATATACGTGCAAGTAAGGTGATATACGTACAAGTAAGGTGATATACGTACAAGTAAGGTAATATACGTACAAGTAAGGTGATATACGTACAAGTAAGGTGATATACGTACAAGTAAGGTGATATACGTACAAGTAAGGTAATATACGTACAAGTAAGGTAATATACGTACAAGTAAGGTGATATACGTACAAGTAAGGTGATATACGTACAAGTAAGGTGATATACGTACAAGTAAGGTAATATACGTACAAGTAAGGTAATATACGTACAAGTAAGGTAATATACGTACAAGTAAGTCGATATACGTGCAAGTAAGGTGATATACGTACAAGTAAGGTGATATACGTACAAGTAAGGTAATATACGTACAAGTAAGGTGATATACGTACAAGTAAGGTGATATACGTACAAGTAAGGTGATGTACGTACAAGTAAGGTGATATACGTACAAGTAAGGTGATGTACGTACAAGTAAGGTGATATACGTACAAGTAAGGTGATATACGTACAAGTAAGGTGATATACGTACAAGTAAGGTGATGTACGTACAAGTAAGGTGATGTACGTACAAGTAAGGTGATATACGTACAAGTAAGGTGATATACGTACAAGTAAGGTGATGTACGTACAAGTAAGGTGATGTACGTACAAGTAAGGTGATATACGTACAAGTAAGGTGATATACGTACAAGTAAGGTGATATACGTACAAGTAAGGTGATATACGTACACGTAAGGTGATATACGTACAAGTAAGGTGATGTACGTACAAGTAAGGTGATATACGTACAAGTAAGGTATACTGATATTTAACTCGACAAACATGACTTTCGCACGGCCTAAGGATGACATCTATAAACCTCCGGTCGACTGCTTTCATGAGGAGGAGCATATGGAGTTTATTAGACCTCGCGAGGTTATATTGACGGCGTACCATACCCGAAAACCGACACAGACGAAACGACACCAAAGAAGTGATGCCGACCATTAGTCATTTCAATGTCTCTAGCTCACGCGGCTTTGACGGGACGTTTAACAGCGTGTACTATTTCGCAGCTTGTTTTCAACACTGAAAGCTACCTACGCGCCAGCGTGTCATAGCGGAGCGCTATTTCTGCGTGATATCTATACATGAACGCCGTCGCTAATACTCCTGCAAGATTCGTTCCGGACGAACATAAATAGGTAGCGAAATCTAATCAGGCGGAGTCGGCATACTGTCTCTCGGCTTCCAGGGGGATTTCACAGTCGACTGCTACAAGAAACAATATTGTGCCAGCCGGTCTGGCCTATAGTTGTGGTTTTATTTTTTTTGTCGATTGAACCCGTCGTCAGGGTTAAGTTAATTTGTAATTGTATAATTTGTAATCAATTACAATCACAATTTTGAGAACTCGGTAACTGTAGTTATAACAACAATTAAGCTACGCAGTTGTAATTGACCATTGTAATTGAGTAAAAATTTACCATTGCAACTTAAACCAAGCAAAAATGCTTGAATTCACCTAAATCCCTGTCAGTGACTAGCAGCAATAACACACGTAATCTCCTTTTATGAAACAATGTAGTTGTGCACAAACTATGAACTATTTCAATTGACCCTTTTTAAAGCATTGTCATTAATTTATTGAAGCGCCTTAATTACAGTTGTAATTGTAATCGATTATTATTCTAAGCGATATAGTCATAATTGTAGTTGGTTATATTGCAGGCGATGTAATTGTAATTGATTTTGTGTTGTACTTGTAATTGTAACTGAACTTTTATGATGCTGTGCATTTGTAATTGTAAACGTAATTGTAATTGACAATTGTAACGGTAACAGCAACTGTAATTGCAATTGTAATTGTAATCGTAACTGTAATCGGCAATTGTAATTGTAAACGTAATTAACACATGTAATTATAGCCGTAATTGTAAGTGACAATTACAAATACAATTGTAATTGTTACTGATTATTGTAATTGACAATTGTAACTGAATCCGGCTGTGCTCCGTAGATTGTCCTGAGATGGAATATCAAACCGCCCGATATGTTGTTATACGTCAGCGTTGCCAGCTTCCACAAACAGCTTATGTTATACTATTATTTTGTAACCGCCTGACTGCGTGCACTAGAGGTCGTGCACCGGTCGATTACGAACGAGAGTTCCGCCGAGCAAAGAATACTAATTGAGCAGCAGAATTTGGCCGCAACCATCAGGTCAACGAGCAGCGGTGTGTGTGTCATCGTGTAGGTGAAACTAGGCTGGAGTGTTCGGCCTTCTGTAGACTGTTTCATCGTCATCATCGTCGTCATCGTCATCATCGTCTTCTTCACCGTCTTCATCATCTTCATTATCTTCATCATCATCATCATCTTCTTAATCATCTTTAATATCATTATCATAATCGTCGCCAGCACAACCACCATCATCATCTTCTTCTTCTACATGGTCTTCATCGCCTTCGTCATCTTCATCGTCTTCATCGTCTTCATCATCTTCGTTATCTTCATCATTGTCATCATCATCAACACCACTACTACCATCATCATAATCTTCTGCATCATCATCATTATCTTCTTCATTGTCTTCACCGTCTTCTTCATCGTCTTCACCTTCATCACATTTACCATCTTAACCGTCTTCATCATCTTCATCACCATCAGATGCCGTGTCTGTTGCAGGCGTAGGCGACCATGGCCCTCCATTTCCCATGATCACATGTGTCTTGTTCTTCAATGCTCGTTCCTAACCTGGCTGCTGGACCATCGAGGATTTAAATTCTTTGCCGACCTCTGTTTCCTTTCCCCTCAAACTTTCCCGATGTCATGAGATGTTCTAGTTTTCTCTATCAAACCGATACAGGGGCCGCGTTGGCAGGCTCAACATCAGCCTACTTGACGTGTTGCGCTCAGACCTAAAAGAGAAGGGGCCAAACTGTGATCGGGCTGAGACTTTGTGAGGCTCAGAGAGATACCGAGTGACCGGACGAGATGGCGCTGACCATGGGGGTCACTGATTGTGACCTTAAGATGTCCCTGGACTATTTCTGTCGCAGGAACAGTACTAATCCATTCTCTTTCTCATCACGTGACTTAGAAACTCGTCTTGTCTTTACCTGATTTTGCACAGAATCTTCCTGTTATTGTGTGCTGGTCTTAGAATATCTTCATTGGGCCTACTTTTTTCTGTCCACGATACTTAAAGGATTCTTCTCAAAAACACAATTGTTGCTTCATTTTCTTTTGTAATTGCTTAGTTAGTTTAACAGCCAGTCGACGGAATAGATCTCGCATGGTTTAAAGAAGACCAGATGCCCAGTGGACGAGGAAGCCGTTGTCTTATCGAGAATCCAACAACATTTCATTTAAGCGTCGCCCGCTTCGTCATTTCTTGTATATGTTGATTCAGTGCTGTTGATAGTAAATTTCCAATCGATAAAGCAGGAATGGATCGTTCTTTAGTTCTCAGGGTGCGATGACTTCCAATAAAATATTGCGGTCACCGAATTATATTTTCCTGGCGATTAACATAAATGCTTCAGCAACATTAGAACAGCTACACACTGCATTGAGACATCGTCTGGATATATAGAGAATAGTCATAACATAAATGCTTCAGCAACATTAGAACGGCTACACACTGCATTGAGACATCGTCTGGATATATAGAGAATAGTCATAACATTTATTGTAGTAATGGTTTATTAATGAAGGTGCATTAATACGTTTGTTTGTTCTGGCTATAAATGTTGTTTCCAAGGGAATTTATCGACATAGTAACTCACTTAACTTTCAGGTGCGTCCATAAATTATAATACCATTACCTGCACTGTGTGCATTCATTACCTACTCTGTGTGCATTCATTAGTTTGCCTGGGAAAATTTCACAATAGTAACACGTGTTATATGGGTATTGTTTATGACCAATCGATATGTTATAAAATACTAATGATTTGAATGACGCAATGTCATTCAGACAGACAACGAGAGTTGTTGTCGAGTCCCTTTGACGTTGTCCTGGCAGGCATCGTCTGCGTCGTGTTAGACTGAAAGTGACAACGCATCAGTCGAGTGCCTCAGTTCGGAGCAGTGATAAAAGGAATTAACGGAAACAGCAGTGTACAGTACATCTGACGACACAGAATGGCGAGTCAGCGATAACCAGCTGTTGTATGATGAGCGAAATATAAATATATTAGTTCGTACTGCGTGAAATAAGTAACAATGTTTTAATAACATTTCAACGCGACAACCATCCAAAGAAACGTTCCAGATGTACAACATTGTGCGGCCATTTCAGATATCTCATTCCATTACTCGAGTGTCTTCTGTGAAAATCAGTTCTTCCTCTTCCCAGTAGTGGAGAAATATAAATGAATCGTATATAATATAATAAACCTACAGAGCTGTTAGTCTGAGATACAGCACGTTGGATGATTTCTGGATAATTTGGATGCCTAGTCAAGGACACATCATTAATATCAAGAAATGTCATTAATGTCAAGAAATATAATTAATATCAAGATATGTCATTAATGTCAAGAAATATAATTAATATCAAGATATATCATTAATGTCAAGAAATGGCATTAAGAAAGGATATTTACCTTTTGGGTGATGCTTATTCCAGGAAAACTAAGCAAATTAGCCACCACAATGTCAAAGTGCACGTTAGTGTTTGATATTAAAGCGCCAAACAAGATCCGATGTATGTTTCAGGGTCCTACGGATAAATCGACCAACGAGCGGGTCCTTAATTAATTTATATTTTAACTCTATGTTGACTGCAAATATGTTAGCCTAAAGTAAACAATTATGTTGTCACAGTAGTTGTATGGCACGCGTCAGCAGTTTATGCATAGGTTGTAAATACGTGGGATATATAAATAACGGGTTTGTTTACAAAGGGTTGTTTTCGTAGGGATGTAGGGTCTATCTGAATCTATGATTTAATTGTGCGGCGCAGTGGCTCGGCGGTTAGAGTATCAGACTGTCAGTAGAGAGGGCGGGGAATCGAGTCCAGCTGCTGCTGTTTCGATACTTAGACAACTTAGACAACGTATTCCATGTTGTCTGTGTCTTTCGGAAGAGACACTTAAAGTCATAGGTCCCTTCTGTCTGGGGAAGTAAAAGATCCCATACAGGGGTAAATGTATAACCTGCCGTGGACTCCATCTCTCGACCACACGGGCCACTGCAGAACCGACTACGACGTGGCTCAGTCAATTCTGCAAACTACCTCGCATGAGGGCACGATCGATTGAATTAATGAATATTAATCATATTTGAATGAATAGTGACGTTGACCCCAGAATTAGTTACCACTACCGGCTGGTGTAGGAAGTGCGATCTTCCCATTTTGGCGTAGCCTACTTAATTTAAGCCTGATGTCTCGTAGCAATGTCGCCTATAGCTTTTCGCAAAATCATCGCGTATTGACGTCACAAGACGTGTTAATGTCACAAGCTTTGAGACGAGCGCGGCGTCATTTGATGACTCAGCACATTCACAGAAACACGCGCGCGTGGACATGCACGCTTCCCCTCACGGGCTGCTAGCAGGCGCAAACGCGTACACAAGTGATGCCTAATTATGATCCAACGTTCCAAGCTTCCGACAGAACGTACAGTATGCATGCACCAATGACGCTGCACGTACTGGGATAATGTACGAGTTTAATTCCATCCAAACAGGCCAAGAGTCGCGCCGTGTATTCCCCCAATTAAAAGTACATCGTCTGATCTTTGCTATTGTTAATTAAATCATGATATATAGCATAAACTATATCTGCTCAAACATCTTGACCCCCATATGTGTTTAACGAACCACAGTTTTCAAGTATAATCTGATCATTATCTGTTAATGAATATCAACATCGCTATTCAGTACTTTCGAGAACAACTATTGATAATTGGTTGGCGATGCATACATAGGTGCAGAAAATTTATCGGGTCGGGCATTCACGGGATTACGTCATGACCATGTAAACATGATATTCGTCCCGATACAGTCAACTTAAACAGATGACGCTCAAGATGAAACACATTCGGACAGTCGTTGTGTTAAAATATAATATGTATAATTTATGATTTAAAAAAAAAAACCCGACCAGACTGTGTAAAGGAGACCGGGGCTGGTTGTTTTACGAAAACATGGCACACATATGGATGCACCATCGACAGCAGTTGGTTGGAAGTCCACCAGCAGATAAAGTGTCAACAAATCGGGAGTTAAGGAGACGAAATTAACGAGGTGTGGACAAAAATTACTTTTTAACCTCCTAAAACTGTGTTGGGTAAGTCACATAATATCATCCCAGGCAGCCACGTTTTAGGTTTCGTGAATGAAGCTTGAAACATGTTTACTGTATGGTATAAGGGGTTACATCAAGAAGACGTTAAGCTGAAAAAACAGGAATTGTTATCGTCCATGTGCGTTCAACTGCAAAAAAAAAATGTGTTTGGGGCAAGTTGTTACAATTGTATTGGGGCAAGTTGTTACAATTGTATTGGGGCAAGTTGTTACAATTGTATTGGGACAAGTTGTTACAATTGTATTGGGGCCAGTTGTTACAATTGTATTGGGGCAAGTTGTTACAATTGTATTGGGACAAGTTGTTACAATTTTATTGGGACAAGTTATTACAATTGTATTGGGACAAGTTGTTACAATTGTATTGGGGCAAGTTGTTACAATTGTATTGGGGCAAGTTGTTACAATTGTATTGGGACAAGTTGTTACAATTGTATTGGGACAAGTTGTTACAATTGTATTGGGACATGTTGTTACAATTGTATTGGGGCAAGTTGTTACAATTGTATTATGGCAAGTTGTTACAATTGTATTGGGGCAAGTTGTTACAATTGTATTGGGACAAGTTGTTACAATTTTATTGGGACAAGTTGTTACAATTGTATTGGGACAAGTTGTTACAATTGTATTGGGACAAGTTGTTACAATTGTATTGGGACAAGTTGTTACAACTGTAACAACGCTCGAGGTCTCACACCGATGGCTCAGCCAGCGAGTTGTTCGCTGACAATGACTGAAAATGTTCGTCATCATGTGGTGTATACTTGACATGTGTGACAAAAGAAGAGTACTGAAAAAGGAGAAGATCAACCCCAAGGAGCCGATCAATTTAGGGAAATCAACAAAGAAATTATAAAAGGCATGGAATAAGCCAAAGAAAAATGGATAATAGAGCAGTGCAGCGATAGAGAAGACAACCTGAACAAGAACAATAGTGGTAAAAGATCTGACGAGGGAGAAGAAGGGAAGAATAAACACCATCCAAGAATAAACACCATCCAAGACAAGTCAGGAAAATGGATAATAGAGCAGTGCAGCGATAGAGAAGACAACCTGAACAAGAACAATAGTGGTAAAAGATATGACGAGGGAGAAGAAGGGAAGAATAAACACCATCCAAGGCAAGTCAGGAAAATGCCTCACAGAAGAAAGAGAGATTATCAACCGATAGACAGAGAATTGCGCCGAGTTATACAAAAGCCAGACCAAATGAAATGCGGCGGTACTGGATTGCCCTATGAACACCAAAGAGGAAAACTTAACCAATTCTTCGTGAAAAAGTGGAGGCTGCAGTTAAATCCTCGAAGAAATGGAAATCAGCTGGAGTTGACAACATACCAGCTGAGTTAACACAAGCTGGGGAGAAGCTGTGATTAACATCATCATAACAATCTGCTATAAGATCTGGCAGACAGGAGATTGGCCTACTCCATGGACCCAATCAATGGTCGTCACACTTCCAACAACATGCAATTGTGTCAAAACTAATGAACAGTCATCCTCATCAGCCATCCAAGCAAAGTCATGTTGAAGGTCATCCTTAACAGGCTCAATCCACAAGCGGAGAACATCATCACTGAAGAACAGGCCGGCTTTCGGGAAGGACACAGTACAGAGCAAATTCTCAACCTTAGAATCCTTTGTTAAAAGTACATGCAGCGCCAACAAAATCTCTACCATGTCTTTATTGACTTCAAGAAGGCAGTTGACAAGGTATGGCATGCAGCCTTATTGGCAACCATGAGGAAATACAACATTGGTGTCAACCTTGTTGGAGTCATAGAACATCTTTATGACAAGGCCACAAGTGCAGTCCTCATGAATGGCAACTTGGGGGAATGGTTTCGCACCACCATTGGAGTCCGCCAGGGCTGTCTTCTCTCACCCACTCTATTTAACATGTTTTAAGTTTTGGAGAGCATCATGACTGACGCCCTTGAAGATCACGTAGGAACAGTCAGCATCAGAGGCAGGACAGTAACAAATTTACGCTTTGCGGATGACTTACCAGGGGGTGAACAGGAGCTAGTCATCCTAGTGAGCCGCCTCGACAAGACATCTGGAATGGAAATTAGTGCTGAGAAAACCAAGCTAATGACCAACAACATCAGTGGCATCAACAAGAAAATCAACGTGAGTGGATAAATATTGGAAACAACTTCAAGTACCTGGGTTCAGTTGTCACAGAGGAGAGATCCAAACCTGAGATTATTTCAAGGATTGCCCAAACAACAGTAACGCTGACAAGACTGAAACCAATACGGAAAAATAAAAACATAATTCTTCGATAAAAAACCTGACTGATGCGATCACTTGCCATATCAATATTTCAATATGCATGCGAGACATGGACTCTTACACACGAACTACAAAGAAGAGTACAAGCCATGGAAATGAGGTGCTATTGAAATATCCTTTGCATCTCATACAAGGACCATGTAACCAACGAAGAGGTCCACAACAGAATCCAACAAACCATCGGGTCCTATGAAGACCTCCTGACCACGGTAAAGAGACGGAAACTGAAATGGTATGGGCACATCTCACGAAGAACATCCTGCAAGGCACCGTTAGGGGAACAAGAAGAAGAGAACACATGAAGAGGTGGGAGGACAACATCACAGAGTGGACAGGCCTGGACTTCTCAGAGACACAAAGGGCGGCAGACGACAGGCAGAGATGGAGACAGTTGGTTACGAGGTCATCGGTGGTGCTCCAACGACACTTAAGGTTAAGGGATTGATGATGATGATGATGATGATGATGATGATGATGATGATGATGATGATGACGATGAACGACTGAAAGAACAACATTTCTTAACCACGACGTGTGAACGCTATATATCATTTGTGAAGCCTTGCGTACTGGTTTATAACCAGTAACGGTGCCATAAATGCCAGCAGCGTCAAACGAAATAAAACATCTCAGAAGAGCAGTGGGTTAGACATAGATGAAAAACGGTTGGACTCTCGATGGCTTCCTTGTCTACTTGCCATCTGGGTGTTTTGCCTTGGATGGCAATCTTGTTAGTGTTTATGGCACAGCCCAATTTGAGCAATTTATACATATTGCACGACTCATTTAAATGTGGTTGTGGGTGCGTTAGTGCGGACGTGTGTGTATCATTCAATCAAGGAGAAGTCGCATGACATCAGACCCGTAGCCAGCTTTTCACAAGGGGGGTCATTTTTCTCCAATGCAGATTCCAGGGGCGCCACAAGTTCATGCGGGGCCATATTTTCTTAATATACTCCTGGGGGGGCACACGTTTACACAGGGTCATATTTTCCCAAACAGATTCCAATTGATGAAAATCAGTCAACCTAAAAAATGCGAGGTCAAAAGTTAATATAAGCAGTCAAAATTATGAAAAGCAAAGTCACATGTCGAAGTGTAAATTGATGTCATATAAGCGCAGTCAAATGTCGAGATCGAGTGTGATTATTCCCAGAAATTATGCAAGCTTTTGTGCAGAGTAAGAGTGAGACTGAGTGGCACACGATACTACCTGATTGGTGGTTAGAGTCAGGAATCATCAGACCAAATGGACGGAGGAAACATTGTGTTGCAGCATTAACAGGCTGAATGACACTAGTGATCCCATTGTAATTAATCAATGAAGACTAAAACTGTCCAAAGTTAGATAAATGCCCTGAGCTGTGAATGAGCAATAGATCATTGTGCAAGTTTAGACCAGTATCAATTAAAGAAAAGTAGCAGTGCAAAATGCTGGTTTGTGTGCGTGCGTGTGTGTGTGTGTGTGTGTGTGTGTGTGTGTGTGTGTGTGTGTGTGTGTGTGTGTGCGTGCGTGCGTGCGTGCGTGCGTACGTGCGTGCGTGCGTGCGTGCGTGCGTGCGTGTGTGTGTGTGTGAACCTTATAATAATATGAAGAATAACAGCTTGTTAAGGTAGCATGAAACTTCCTCTCTAAAGCGTGAACCCCCTCTTAGAAAGCATAAACCCACCAATAATATAAAAATAATATTATTTTCATATTATTATGAAAATAGTATTAGTGTCATACTATTGGAGGTTCACGCTTTTGAGAGTGCAGGGGTTCACGATAAGGGGGCTCACATAAAAAGGGGTTCATATTTTTGGAAAAGGGGGTTCCGTATGGGGGGTTCATGCGAACCCCCTGAACCCCCCTGGCTACGGGCCTGGACATATATATTGTCGTTCACTATTTCATGCTCCATTCAATAATTAAAATTCCATTAAAAAAATTTTGTTATGCAAGAACCCGGGGAATGACTCGCCTTTGGTAACTAAAAATGGAAAACTCAATATATGAAGCTGTGAACAGTTGCACTGTTATGCACACTGCATATAACATACAGACCGCGCCTGGGAAACTTCACATGTCTACCTAGCTACAGTATAGAATATCAGTGGCATGGTACATTTTATTAACACGAATAATGGACGCAATGTACACGTTAACAGCAATCATGCATCTAATATACTTTCAAAAAAGTAACTAGCCCCGGTCTCCCCTACATCTCCATTGAGACACCTTCTCAAATACACGCGCCGTTATCACTGTCTCTGTGTGCGAAATGATCATAATGTCTTGGTGCTGCGCTTTTATGCAAAAAAAGATATGGCTAAAGTGTGTTGGCAACAGTACTACATAACTGGACATATTAAATTAATCCGCGGCCGATTCAACGCTATTTACTGCAGTATAAACTGGTAGCATATAACCTACAAAACCGGCAGGTTATTGCTGTTGTGTAGTATAGATAAACGATATAAAATACGGGACTATAACAACCTTATTTGTGTGGGTGTTTCATCATTGATACGATCGCACTTGGCGGTGCTTGAAAATATTTGTCGCATAAAACTGACAGACTGGACGTTCTCTACAAACACACTGCAGTGCTGCAGCCGAGGCGGCTCAAACCAGACTCATTTTATTGCTTGACCCCGACAGAGACAGAGAGATCGCAAATTGCAGCCAATTTGCAACAAACCGTCTCGGTGTACTTGGGGCGAGGAGACCGCGAAACGTTGTCACTGTATCAATATGTAGGAGCTTTCTTTGTAGGTTCGTCCGTTCGTCTGGCAGCGTCTCGTCTTCTCTCCGTCTCGTTTAGTCAGGATCCGCCGTCTCGTTCTTCTCACTATGTCTCGCTCGCAGCATCGTGTCTGTCCAGTTAGTTCGTCTGGCTCCCGTTTCTCTTCGTGTTTTCACAGTCGATTGTTCAGGCTGTTGTCTCGTTTTACTATATTTATGTTGCTCTTATCTCGGGTATATGCTGTGGCGGATTTCCATAGGGGCCACCGTGGCACGTGCCCCAGGGCCCCAAATATCCTGAAATTCAACAGACTGATTATAGGCGTAGCCAACTAGGAGATGGAAGGTTGGTCCTGGTGGGAGGCTGGAGATTGGCCCCCAAACAGTTGGGAGATGGGAGGTTGATACCCTCAGAGAGAGAGGCTTAGTGCGATTTCAACATTTTGAAATATGTTCATCGAGATCCTCCAATCTCTACTTCTGGCCTGTGACACAGAACACGTGACCACTGCCACTCGGCAGATATTTGTTATTGCATAACGTTATTGTAACGTGAGTTTTAACCTTAACCAAAATAGGCCCATATCATAATGTTACAAAAACGTTTTGTTGGCAAGCCTAAAAAAAGCCCGCCCGCCCGCCCGCCCGCCCGCCCGCCCGCCCGCCCGCCCGCCCGCCCGCCCGCCCGCCCGCCCGCCCGCCCGCCCGCCCGCCCGCCCGCCCGCCCGCCCGCCCGCCCGCCCGCCCGCCCGCCCGCCCGCCCGCCCGCCCGCCCGCCCGCCCGCCCGCCCGCCCGCCCGCCCGCCCGCCCGCCCGCCCGCCCGCCCGCCCGCCCGCCCGCCCGCCCGCCCGCCCGCCCGCCCGCCCGCCCGCCCGCCCGCCCGCCCGCCCGCCCGCCCGCCCGCCCGCCCGCCCGCCCGCCCGCCCGCCCGCCCGCCCGCCCGCCCGCCCGCCCGCCCGCCCGCCCGCCCGCCCGCCCGCCCGCCCGCCCGCCCGCCCGCCCGCCCGCCCGCCCGCCCGCCCGCCCGCCCGCCCGCCCGCCCGCCCGCCCGCCCGCCCGCCCGCCCGCCCGCCCGCCCGCCCGCGTGAATATATCGGACCGTTCACGTTTTTATATTTAAGGTACATTTTTCCAGCGGCTTTTTCGCGGGAATTCAGTGAACCGGCAATTTGTACACTCGCTCATCACGGTGTTATCCAACAGCGACGAGTTTAATAACCGAAGCAGCAGCGATACTGTGCCGCATTAGCTCTGTTTACGAACGAAATAAACCGCCGTCTGGCGCACTAATCAAATAAGAGTCACGGCTTGCAAATCCAATCGACCGTGTCCTGATATCGTGTAAGCTATGAATGTCATGTTATCGACGTGAGTAGGAAACATTAACTGGGTGCAATTAATACGTTTAATTTGCCAGTCAACCTTCTGCTGCGTTGAACCCGCACGGCCAAAGATCGAAACTCATACGGCGCGGCTTCGGTAGAAATATCCGCACGCACACACGTGCGTGCGGCGTACGTTTACATCCGTATTCAGTAAGTGTTCGCGAAGTGCACTTTATGTGGATTCGAGATCGGTAATATCGTGTTTCTTTCTCACAAAGTGTCATGACATGAAACATAAATGGTGCAAAAAATAGTTGCAATGAAAATGACCATATGTTTATTGCTATTTTGCACAAAGCATCATGACATGAAACGTAAATGATGGTGCAATGTTTACAATAACAAGTGGCAATAATACATAGTTAATAAACTGTAATGATGACCATAGTAATTGATCACACTGTCCATGTATGTCAATGAATAACTAAGGGCAATGCTGGATGTTGATTGGTTTATATGCATAAAGGGGAGGAGCAACATAAGCACTTACAGACATATCAGCTGAGATTTAGCCATTGAACCCTTCAATCAATCATACATACATTATCAATGACTTAGGATTATTTGAATCCATGAGTCAATTACATGGGATAAACTAACTTATCTCTTGATCAGCTGTAATGGCTTGAACTGGCTTCAGATGATCCGAAGCCACCAATTCACTTGTGTTGTAAGACATAATTGACTTGGCTTAGGATAATCTCTGACAAGTAGTCAGTTGCAATATGTTAAGATATGTTGATAGATACCCGGCACCCCACATATCAGAAGAAATAAATGAATATTTCTTGATTTGATACAAAATGCCAGTATTGTATGCCTTGACTTAAATAATTAATAAATGCATAATACAGCTGCTTTTGTGTTTTCATCGCTTTGACCTTCACCATTATGAAACATAAATGTAGCATTCGGTGTATTTGACTGTACTTGACTAAAATTTTCAAAGTACTTTGTACTTGTACTTAAATTTTTCACAAAGTATTGTACTTGCCTACATTTTTTAGACGAGTACTTGGACTTGATAAGTAGATAAGTACATCTGGTACCTTGAAAGAGGAGCCATTTCGGAGGTTAATATAATAGACATTGGGGAAAACCCAGGTACGGATCGCTGTGTTAAACTATCGATAGAAGTACTGTAATATCGCTCAAGGTACCTGGCAAAACTTCGCTTTGAGACGAACCCTTATATTTTGATACGACCCCAGTTGCATTGTGTTAGAAGTATTGCAATATCGCTCAAGGGGTAGTACACAAATATAAGGGGTCGTCTCAAGACATGAGGGGTTATCTAAAAAAACATAAACAGTTGTCTCAAGTGTCGATGTTAGTGTATTGATTCTCACCATAAATTTAACTGTACCTTTAGCTGTAATTCTCACCATACCCCTACATGTGCCCTTACTTGTAATTCTCACCATACCCTTAACTGTATCCTTAATTGTATTTCTCGCCATACCCCTAAGTGTAATTCTCATCATACCCTTATGTGTACCCTTAACTGTAATTCTCACCATACCCCTAGATGTACACCTAACTGTAATTACATAGTCACTACACCCCCAGTACACAGCTAGAATGTATAGTCAATACACCCCAGTACACAATATTATATAGATACCGCATCCCCTGTACACACCTAGATTACATAGTCACTGCACCCCAGGACTGACCTAGAATACGTAGTCACTGTACCCCCAGTACACAGAGAGAATACATACTCACTGCACCCCAATTACACAGCTAGAATACATAGTCACTGCAACCCTAATAAACAGCTACAATTCACATTTAATTGAAGAAGTTAATACATACAAACATAGTTAATACATACATACATACATACATACATACATACATACATACATACATACATACATACATACATGCATGCATGCATGCATGCATGCATACATACATACATACATACATACATACATACATACATACATACATACATACATACATACATACATACATACATAAATACATACACACGCACACACGCATACACGCAGCACGCACGTAAATATATATATATATATATATATATATATATATATATATATATATATATATATATATACATATTTATAGATATATATACATACATATATATATATATATATATATATATACATGCGAGTTTGTAATTTTCTGCTCTATATATATATATATATATATATATATATATATATATATATATATATATATATATATATATATATATCAGAAAATTACAAACTCGCATGCTGTCTTCGAACTGCTGCCAATAAACCGATCTCGGGTTTCGTGATTCCGACACACATTGCAATTGCTGCGGTTGCATTTCTGATAAAATTCGCGATCTATTTGCGGCGTTCTCGCTGCTGCCTCAACCGCCTCGCACCTGTTCTCTAGTCGGCATCGGCGGTGCCCGCGTAAATAGAAAGTCGCATCGATCTAGTCGTCTCGGGCTTCATCAGCCTTCAGCGTTGCCGTGGCAACGCCCAGTTATCATATGTCACTGTGCGCGAGCGATGCGCGATTCGCTGCGAGGCGAGCGCTGGTCACCGGTTCGCTGTCACAGACTGCACTCGCGGACATGTTTGTCAACGCCGGAAATGAGTAACTATGTCGCCGTGGCAGATCGAACGCACTGAGGACGAAACCGCCGCCGTGTTGGAAACAATGCAGCCGTCCAGTCTCACGAACACCGCGTTTTCTACGACGCGCTGGACTGTAGCAACGTCGCTGTTGTCTTTCCGTTCTCGAGTTGCGACATAGCACCGAGCGTATGCGACTGGAATTGATCGAAACGAAGATCTGGGCAACTGCAGGTAAGGTGCGCGCTACATGCGCAGTGCTGCGTCGCATGTCCACGACGTGTAGGCCTGTGTTGCTACACGTCGGTACACACCAGAGATACGTTGCAGTTGTACGCGTAGCGTGGACTCTCTAAGAATAACAGCAACTCGCTGACCTACTCGTAAAGAAGCCGCGAGTCAGTCATGCAAGAAGGTGTATTTGTATATGTGACATTTCAAGTCAACAAGATCGGAATTGTCTTTATCATAACGTGACAATCGTCTAAAACCCAATATATCATATAGTCTACCATGTAAAATAGCCACCACGGATTACTGATTTGGATAAGTGAAAAGTTAGTGACGAATATTGCGATACAATATTTGGACAGTCGGACTTATTGGATTGTAGACGATAAATACGGCTACTGCGATGTTAATGAGGAATGAGGTCAGATCTTTATGAGTACAGGTGAAAGTTCGATACAAATAACCAGGGTTTAGAAGTGTTAATTGCTTTATAGTCAATTGTTTACATATAACCAAATGTTCTAGTTGCAATACACATTGCTACTATCCAATCATATTACTGTTTGTGAATTACAGATCATGTTAGATCATTGATTGAATGTTAATATATTGATTAGTTACAATAGGACAAGATAAACGGCAACCCTTACTGCAGCCCTAATCGGTCTTATAGTTTCAGTAAACTAAGACAATATTCTATCGGCGTTTGGAAAACAAAAATTAATACAAAATGTCCAACGATGTTATTGAATCGGTCAGTTGTAAATTAATATAGCTGTAGAGTCCATGAGATGATTGAACGATCGACGTTTAGATTCAACCCAATGTTGTGAAGACATATAATAGTGAACAGCATTGTGGGTAATATGAAAAAAAATCGAGGTTCAACTGCATGCTGGGTAGAAATAATCATAGTGAACCGCACTTGTTGTGGGTCGACTCGATGTATTGAAGACGCAGTACCGTCAGTTCCAATTAGGAATTCAAGTTGCACAAGTCAGTATAGCAAGAAATCAACCTCCTCAATTATTTCGGTTCTTGTGCTGTTCTGTTCTTAAAACTTGTTTGAGGCTGGTGTTCTTTCCACCAGGTGGCTGCTACTGTTGTTGAGCCAACGTAACCTGGGCCCTGCTTGGTGTCTTTCCAGTCATCTTCATGTTCAGTGCCACTTTTATCAGAGAATCATCTTTTCTTCACATGACCATACATTGATTAAGTTTTGTCCCAGCATAACTGAACATTATCCAAGTTGCCGCTTCAACTGGGTTATGTCCGCGAGGATTTACTCGGCAAAGAGAGATCGAGAGAGATCGAGAGAGATCGAGAGAGATCGAGAGAGATCGAGAGAGATCGAGAGAGAGAGAGAGATCGAGAGAGATCGAGAGAGAGAGAGAGAGAGAGAGAGATCGAGAGAGAGAGAGATCGGGAGAGATCGAGAGAGAGATCGAGAGAGAGATCGAGAGAGAGATCGAGAGAGAGAGAGAGAGAGAGAGAGAGAGAGAGAGAGAGAGAGAGAGAGAGAGAGAGAGAGAGAGAGAGAGAGAGAGAGAGAGAGAGAGAGAGAGAGAGAGAGAGAGAGAGAGAGAGAGAGAGAGAGAGACAGAGACAGAGACAGAGACAGAGACAGAGACAGAGAGAGAGACGGTGCGGGCGCGCGGGCGTCGAGTCTATTTCGGAACATGCAGTTGATATATAAAATTGCAGCATAAGATTAAGCAGTTTTAAGTAACTGGTCGCTGTCAGCCCCAGTTACGTAAGCAGCTACGCTGGCTGATGTTTTATTACATATAAATAGCCTACAGTGGCTAAACCTTTCCTCTTTCCATGGCTTCTGGAAAACGTCTCGAACAGACCACTTGAAAGGCTAACATAGTTACGCAGACGCCAGCGTCTAGATGTACCCTACACGACGGGGGTGTCACATCACTTACCTAAAAGGATTACGCTTATTGCGTAGAACGTCTCGCGGCAAATGACATCAGCAACTCCTGCTAAGACGTCCCGGACTCGCGGCACAGCGCCACTATAACTCTCAAGTGTGTCCGCCCACACGCCTTCGGGCGCACTGGTGACCATTAATGGGCACTTGACTGTTTCACTATATTCACTGTGACGGTCGTCTGGCGTGAGACATCACGATATCACGTACATCCTAACAAGGCCAAACACTGAGCATATAAGTATAGGCGGTCTACGCGTGGAAGAATTGGATTGTTCTTTTTGTGTTTGTATCGATATCTCGCGTTTTACTTCTTGGACGTAGCTTGCCTGCTTATGTCGCTCTAACTCTCCACTCCTAACAGTGGATGACGCTCGCTCTAACTCTTCACTTGGACGTAGCTTGCCTGCATATATCGCTCTAACTATTCACCGTAGCAATGGATGAAACTCGTGTTATCTCTTCCTAGCAGTGGATAACTCTCACTCTCTCTCTCTCTCTCTCTCTCTCTCTCTCTCTCTCTCTCTCTCTCTCTCTCTCTTCACTCCTAACAGTAGATGACGCGCCTTCTTACTCTTCGCTCCAAGCAGTGGACGACACTCGCTCTAACTCTTCACTCCATGTAGTAGATGACGCTCGCTTTAGCTCTTCAGTCTTAGCAGTGGATGACGCGCGATCTTTTCACTCCTAGCTGTGGATAACGTTCGCTCTAACTCTTCACTCAAAGCAGTTGATGACACTCGCTCTAATTCTTTACTCCTAGTCGTGGATGGCACTCACGTGCCCTAACTCTTCACTCCTAATAGTAGACGACACTCTCTTTAGCTCTTCGCTCCAAGCAGTGGATGACACTCGCTCTAACTCTTCACTCCTAGCAGCGGATGACGCGCATTCTATCTCTTCACTTCTAGCAGTGGATGACGCTCGCTCTGTTTTCGCTCCTAGCAGTGGATGACGCTCGCTCTATATCTTCATTCATAGCAGTGGATGACACTCTCTCTAACGCTTCACCACTAGCAGTGGGTGACACTTGCTCTATCTCTTCATTCCTAGCAGTAAATGACACTCGCTCTATCTCTTCACTCATAGCAGTGGATGACGCTCGCTTTATGTCTTCACTCCTATCAGTAGGTGACACTCGCTCTATCTATTCACTCCTAACAGTGGATGACGCTCGCTTAATGTGTTCACTCCTAGCGGTAGATGACACTCGTTCTAAATATTCACTCCTAGCAGTGTATGACGTTCGCTCTAACTCTTCACTCCTAACAGTGGATGATGCTCGCTCTATATCTTCACTCCTAGAAGTGGATGACGTTCGCTCTATATCTTCACTCGTAGCAATTGTTGACACTCGCTCTAACTCTTCACTCCTAGCAGTGGATGACACATGCTCTAACTCTCCACACGCACGCTCTATCTCTTCACTCCTAGCAGTGGATGACACTCGCTCTAACTCTTCACTCCTAGCAGTGGATGACACATGCTCTAACTATCCACACGCACGCTCTATCTCTTCACTCCTAGAAGTGGATGACGCTCGCTCTATATCTTCACTCGTAGCAATGGTTGACACTCGCTCTAACTCTTCACTCTTAGCAATGGTAGACATTCGCTGTAACTCTTCACTCCTAGCAGTGGATGACACTTGCTCTATCTCTTCACCCTAGAAGTGGATGACGCTTGCTCAAACTCTTCACCACTTGCAATGGATGACGTTCGCATCACTCCTGATGCAATCAAGATTAGCATGCCATTAACAGAATTGTTTACACATATCGATTAAGCAATCAAGCAGGCGGGCGCCACATGGCAGACTAGGCATTGTCTCATTGTGTCGTGGTTGTGGAAACCATTCGGACATGCTCAATTGTCGTTAGCCGGCTCACGGTTTACGGGCGATCGGCCAAGGACGCGTGCGTAAATTAAGGAAGTTGCGGGAAACGTCGAACTAATTACACGGAAGCGAACGTATAATATCCTTGTTAGTCTCACATTGATCTGAGTTTCCCTCGCACTAACGATTTCTCGTAGCTTCCATGGACCAGCATCTTCCATTCGAGTTTATGCTGTGGGAAAATGACGTATTCATGATACAGGGTGGATATTTAGGCTTCAGTCGGCCTACGGGTATTTACATGGCATAATTGCATAAACTGTTTATGAAGTTTTTGTGTGATTTCCCACCTGTGATTGGTCATAACAAAGGTGAAGTGTAATTTTTGTGTGATTTCCCACCTGTGATTGGTCATAACAAAGGTGAAGTGCAATTTTTTTGTGATTTCCCACCTGTGATTGGTCATAACAAAGGTGAAGTGTAATTTTTGTGTGATTTCCCACCTGTGATTGGTCATAACAAAGGTGAAGTGTAATTTTTGTGTGATTTCCCACCTGTGATTGGTCATAACAAAGGTGAAGTGTAATTTTTTGTAGCTGTATTTTGTCGACAGACAGATATAAAACATGTAGTGTACATTTTAGCTTAGCTTTGTAATTTACGTTTCTGTTATTTAATTAAACGTTTAACATTTGGTCGACATGTGGTCAACGTCTTCGTATTAAGACAACGTGATCATGCGGACGTTCCCTCCGATTAAGTGAACATGTGATCGTGTCACGTGATCGCACCACGTGATCGTGTCACAAGATGGCGGACATTCGTTAGGCGGATATCCAACTAGTGTCGTTTATCCGACTCTGGCCTCAGAGGCGTGATCTCGTTGTTACTCACTGTCACCTCTCCATTTCGGGTAGGCGTTCCCGTGAAGGGCCAGCAGCCAATCATTTCGGGTAGGCGTTCCCGTGAAGGGCCAGCAGCCAATCATTTCGGGTAGGCGTTCCCGTGAAGGGCCAGCAGCCAATCATCGTCATTATCGAGATTATACACTGGAAACTTTTTTATTTGTTTTAACTTTTCAGTCTGACAGTTGTGTCAATATATTCAAAGTTTATTGAATTGAATTGCACTACCAAAGAAGACAAAACGCTAAGTAAATACGTAGGCACGGAGAGCTAATGTTGCAGTTAGGTGAAATGGCTCATTGCCGATGAACAAAATTGTGTTATGTTACGATCGGTCAGATGGACTGTTATTAATCAAGTAAATATTATCAAACAATTGCGTTTGTACGTTCAAGACATTTCGATTACGATCTCAGGGGGTTTGTACGTTCAAGACATTTCGATTCCGATCTCAGGGGTTTGCAACAAGTGGTCGAAAATAGTGCACACCAATCGACTCACTGCACGCGATGAGAGTTATTTTTAATCGGGTAGTTGGCGCTGACGTAATTTGTACTAATTTTGTGCTATTTTGAAATGAAATAGTTAACAGCTAATACAGCCGCTAAACGTATGCAGATGCCAAACATTGTCATAAGCTTTGTAATTAATTGATTAATAATCAATTAATTGATTAATAATCAATTCATCATTTGGGGTGGATCCCAAGATCACTTGTTGAAGCTATGTATTATAATGTTAAATGAGCAGTCGTCATCAATGGCGAACTGACAGAATGGTTCAGAGTGGACACAGAAGTGAGACAGAGCTGTTTGTTATCATCTGTCATGTTCAGTTCCTGGAGTTCGTCATGGCAGACCTGAAGAGCTGATGCGAGAAGTTCAAGCTAGATACTAACCTCAGCTTTGACATCAAATATCAGATGACACAACGATTGTTCGATAAGCTACAACTCTCTACTGAAGAACATCAAACTGCCTGTAGAAAATGGGGTATGAAACTCAACTTCTCCAAATGCATGATCGTCACTTCATCGGACAAGCGTATTGTTCTGGGAGACGAAGAATCCGAGACTGTGGGACAGTTCTGTTTCTTGGATAGTATAGTAACGTCTACAGAGAGAGATGTTAGTCGACGCACAGCCCTAGACTAAAAGCCAGATTATATGGAGCCCTATGCAATCTATGGTGCGGAGGCCTGGAAGCTGCAATCACAGGAGACACAATCTCTTGAGGTTTATGAGATGCGCTGCCTGCGGCTGTTAGAGGTGTTACCAGGGCGGACAGACTACACAATTCCAAAATCAAGGATGACACCTTTACTCATGAATCTATCACAGATTTCATCAGACACATCAGACTCAGGTGGTTTGGGCATGTCTGCCACATTCAAGAGATAGCATCGTTGGGCAAGCATACAAACACGGCAGAGAGGAAGACCACTGAAGGGGTGGAGTGACCAGATCAGGAACTACATTGGGCTCCCGCTGTTGACAGCAGAGCGGCATGCCATAAATAGAACAGAATGGAGGGGTGCGACTTCCCGGACAGCGAGGTTCAATGTGGCCTATGCTTTTAAGTCTAGTAAGTCAGGTCATAAATAGGTCGACCATACAGTGCGCTCGCAAGACACAATTCTTCACCGAGCAATATATAGGACTGCAACACATGCATGCTACACGATAACTGCAAACGGATAGCAGCAGCAGCAGCAGCAGCAGCAGCAGCAGCAGCAGCAGCAGCAGCAGCAGCAGCAGCAGCAGCAGCAGCAGCAGCAGCAGCAGCAGCAGCAGCAGCAGCAGCAGCAGCAGCAGCAGCAGCAGCAGCACCACCACCACCACCACCACCACCACCACCACCACCACCAACAACAACAACAACAACAACAACAACAACAACAACAACTGCTGCTGCAACCGCTACCGCTACCGCTACCGCTACCGCTACCGCTACCGCTACCGCTACCGCTACCGCTACAGCTACAGCTACAGCTACCGCTACCCCTACAGCTACAGCTACAGTTAAATAGTGTTTCCGTGCATTTACGAAATATGTAACGTTTTTGATGTACATTCTAACTATTAATAATTTGAGCACAATAATTCAAAAATGTCCCACTTCTTTATACTTTAGACAAAGTCATAGTCAACATTTCACTTGAATTCAGCAGAATTCGGTGTTTGTATTTGCTGTCATCGAGACAGGCCTCGTGGACACCTGTCTAATGGCTGGCGCAGTCGGAACCAGCTCGCGTGCCTTGTCTTTGTTAACGTATTCTGACGTGCAGTCAGTCGCTAACACGTCCTGGGGGTATCAAGCTGTGCTTCGCCGCGACGCTCTGCGTGTACCGTACACAAAGATCTCCCGCCTCGGGCCTGCGAGCCGTGAGCGGTTACACGCGCCGGGGAAGGCTCCGGCGTCGACGCCGGGATTCCTCTAATGCCGCGAATGACGGATCACCGTCGCCAGTAATTGTCGTTGTCACTTTGCGTTCCTTTCGCGGGCGGCGCGGCATGAAATATTCATCGTCTTCTCCTCTCGTTCTGCCGGCGTTGTCAGCAAAGTGGCTTCGGTCCGCGGGGCGCTTGTCTTGCAGTGCTGTCGCTTCGTGGTGCCGCCTGCTGCCACTGTCCATTAGCATCAACCGACTGCAACTCCGTGGACAGATCATACGCCATCGGCTGTCATTGAGGCCATATACTACGAAGGATATATATATGTAGGGGGTGACTGTAGGGGGTAGTTTTACTACTGCTACAGTATCTCGATAACTGTATAACTATTGCAGTACTATTGCGATAGTTTCATACCTATACCGATAGTATTGCCACAATATCATACCTATATCGATAGTATTGCGATAGACTGTCAGCCGTCAAGGAGCGCGCTCGAGCCAGTGTAGCAGCACATTTTATATGGTCCGCAAAGCACAGAGTGTTTTATTGCCGAAAACAACGGATGTTCGAGATAACTGTTAAACATGCAGTCCATGTGTAGAACTTAGAAACACGAAGAACTCAATAATGAACGTGTTAAATGAAAATAAACTTGTCCTTCATAATCGCTTGTCTAAGCCTCAAATGAAAACATAAATTATCAATTGTGTGCACCTCGCATGATGTACCAGTTGTTTCTAACAAAGACATACATACTTAATTTAATTAAACATATCCAATTAGCATAGTAATGTACGCATTAATTAGAAAACCTAGCAAGTGGACTTAAATGGCGATGGACACAGCATTGCCTCGCAATATAATGGTATACTTTGATGGCACTAGCTGGTATGTAACATATCAACATAGGCTGTGCGCGTTCCTATGGGTCACGCGTTCTTACGCGCACTTACTCTATGTGTAGAATATTGTACAACCACAGCCCAAATTCCTTGCCCGTTTAATTGGATTGATTCTGAAAAAAAATCCAGCAGATGCAGTACGCCGAATGTAACTTCTACGGCGCAAGACATGAAACAGTAAAATAACGTTTATTAAATAATTAATTAAAGTTGTCCAGTCAGTAGTATTTTAAATCTATTAAATTAATACAACGTTTCGTGCCTGTGTTTGCTGTATTGTATGTATTCACGCGCTATAAATGTGTCAATGTTAATGAATTAATTCGATATGTCGGAGCCTCGGACATCGACAATGCGAAACATCGTGTATAGCATGGGGTTGTCACCATGTCACCATGGGGATGTCACCATGTCACCATGGGGATGTCACCATGTCACCATGGGGATGTCACCATGTCACCATGGGGATGTCACCATGTCACCATGGGGATGTCACCATGTCACCATGGGGATGTCACCATGTCACCATGGGGATGTCACCATGTCACCATGGGGATGTCGCCATGTCACCATGGGGATGTCACCATGTCACCATGGGGATGTCACCATGGGGATGTCACCATGTCACCATGGGGATGTCACCATGTCACCATGGGGATGTCACCATGTCACCATGGGGATGTCACCATGGGGATGTCACCATGTCACCATGGGGATGTCACCATGTCACCATGGGGATGTCACCATGCAGCAATTGTATCCTACACGCCTACGAGCACAGGGTCAAATCTATCAAGTTTTCGCTTTTTCTCGCTTTCGTTCTTCTTATTTCAGACTCGTTTCATTAATTGAACCACTGCGACATGCTCGGTTGAGCAACTGTCTTATTTAACTTCTATTTAGATTAACTGCGAATATTACTTAAGCTATTCACACGCTACACATTTGAACGTCACCGAACCTGATTTGCGATTGGCTAAATCAGTTGTGTATAAAGCAAAACGCGCAATGCATGTGATATAACACTGGAAACACTCCAGTGACTTTCGTGAGAGCGATTATATTGCTGGCATTTTAACGGCACAGAAATATGTAAAATTAATACGTGGCCCATTAAACCATTGGGTTTGTTTGCACATATGTATATAGGAAATATGTTTCGGTCGGAATTTCCCTTCTGTCATCGGGTTGTGCATCGGGTTTGTCGCGCTTCGTTGGTTTATATTTTAATCACGCAGTTAACGTCATGAACACTACAAAACATTTTTGTAAACACCGCTGGCGCACAAATAGCATTAGGGTTTATATCACTGGTGTCGCTAAACATATGTACTACTTTGATGTTTCAATAACTTTCATGATATGTAACTCGTATCGTATCGTAATCCAACCATAGGACAAGAGGAAGATGTAAAACTACAAAAGGCTATAAGGGAGGTGAGCAAGGGGGAATGTGCCATAATTGGTGATTTTGACCATGGTCGTGTACAATGGAAGTCCTTAGAGAGTGCTGGGGGTGACGACCATCAGTTTGACTTCTAAGACAGGATTGTTTCCTTACTCAACATGTCTTGGAACCAACCAACTTCTCAAAATGAATTAGTTGACAATGTCAAAGTACACGAACCTTTGGGTTCCAGTGATCATGACCAAATCCATTTTAATATAAAAGTAAAAACAGCGAATGCATATAAAAAACAATAGAGGAGGAATTTCAAGAAAGGCAAATATAAAGAGATGACAACAAATGTAGCGAATATAGATTGGATATTACTTGCTGAAGAACAAAATGTTGGACCCGTTTAAAAGATGAGATTGAGAGCACTACTGAAAGGTTTGTTCCGTTAAGAAAACAAAAGAAAAGGTCCAGGAAGAAACACCTGTCAAAAGAGGCTATTAGAAAAATTGCTCACAAGCAGATGGTATGGGGGATAAACACACTGGAACTGTAGAAGACTACATAAACTACAAAGAGGCACTTAACTTAGCTACAGCTGTAATAAGAAAATCCAAAAGAACCTTTGAAAAAAAATTGGTAGGTAATATAAAAAAAATAACAGCAAGAGTTGCTATACTTGTGTACGGCGTGAACAGAAAGTTCGAGATAAGGTCGGACCACTGGAAAACAACAGTGGAAACATAATTTCAGACGGGTTTCAAATGGCAGAGGTCAGCTCAATTTTTGCCACAGAAGATATTAGCTCACTACCAGTTCCAGTTATTAAATTTGAGGGCAATCAATCGGATCATTTAGGGCAGTTATTTGTAACTCCAGAAATGATAGCAAAGAAAATTAAGAAGATGAAAGATAATATATCACCTGGAGTTGATGGGATACTACCAAAACTGTTTAAAGAAATTGTAGAGAAATTAGTACACCACTTACAAACGTGTTTCATTCGTCACCAGAAGAGAGAATAGTTCCTTCAGAATGGAAAGAAGCAAACATTACGCCGTTATATTAGTGATCGAGGAACAGACCAGCAAATTATTAGAAACGTTAATTAGAGACGTTAATTAATTGGAAGTCCTTGTAAAATATAAATTAATAAATACATTTCAACATGGGTTCCTGAAAGCACGGTCATGTCTAACAATCTCTTATGTTTTTTTTTGAAGAAATTGCAAAGTTGGTAGATGATGTTTTCTACTTAGATTTTCAGAAAGCTTTCGATAAAGTGCCACATCAAAGATTGTTACTTTAAGAATTTTGCAGATGACACAAAAGTATTCAGAAAGGTTAAAAATTATATAGATAACAGATTACAGGATGATCTAGATAAATTGGTTAAATGGTCTGAAAAACAGCAAATGTTATTACATTTTGGGAAGTGTAAATGCATACACATAGGACACGGAAACATGGACGAAGAATATAAAATGGAGGTAAAACCACAGAAGAAAAGACTTAGGAGTAACATTTAGTGCTGACATGAAAGTTTCAAAGCAATGTGGGAGCGCTGCTTCAAAAGGAAATCAACTTCTGTCCACTTGACATCTGGAACTTGTAGTTTTGGATGACAATCTTGTTAAATCTTGTTAAAACTTTCACGATGCAATGTGTAACGTGTCACACAGCATGATGCAATGTGTAACGTGTCACACAGCATGATGCAATGTGTAACGTGTCACACAGCATGATGCAATGTGTAACGTGTCACACAGCACGATGCAATGTGTAACGTGTCACACAGCACGATGCAATGTGTAACGTGTCACACATCACGATGCAATGTGTAACGTGTCACACAGCATGATGCAATGACAGCCCTAATATCAGTCCCGTCTATGGTTTGAATGATACACTTTGACGTAAGACCCCGGGGATCTTAAAAAACTAGGTCTGCGGACACTTGATATATGTATTTATTTCGCGACGTACCGTGTATGGAACTACGTTCAATAACTGTATTTTGGTGGACAGTCAGTCGCAACGTGTATATGGAACTACGTTCAATAACTGTATTTTGGTGGACAGTCAGTCGCAACGTGTATATGGAACTACGTTCAATAACTGTATTTTGGTGGACAGTCAGTCGCAACGTGTATATGGAACTACGTTCAATAACTGTATTTTGGTGGACAGTCAGTCGCAACGTGTATATGGAACTACGTTCAATAACTGTAGTTTGGTGGACAGTCAGTCGCAACGTGTATATGGAACTACGTTCAATAACTGTATTTTGGTGGACAGTCAGTCGCAACGTGTATATGGAACTACGTTCAATAACTGTATTTTGGTGGACAGTCAGTCGCAACGTGTATATGGAACTACGTTCAATAACTGTATTTTGGTGGACAGTCAGTCGCAACGTGTATATGGAACTACGTTCAATAACTGTATTTTGGTGGACAGTCAGTCGCAACGTGTATATGGAACTACGTTCAATAACTGTATTTTGGTGGACAGTCAGTCGCAACGTGTATATGGAACTACGTTCAATAACTGTAGTTTGGTGGACAGTCAGTCGCAACGTGTATATGGAACTACGTTCAATAACTGTATTTTGGTGGACAGTCAGTCGCAACGTGTATATGGAACTACGTTCAATAACTGTATTTTGGTGGACAGTCAGTCGCAACGTGTATATGGAACTACGTTCAATAACTGTATTTTGGTGGACAGTCAGTCGCAACGTGTATATGGAACTACGTTCAATAACTGTATTTTGGTGGACAGTCAGTCGCAACGTGTATATGGAACTACGTTCAATAACTGTATTTTGGTGGACAGTCAGTCGCAACGTGTATATGGAACTACGTTCAATAACTGTATTTTGGTGGACAGTCAGTCGCAACGTGTATATGGAACTACGTTCAATAACTGTATTTTGGTGGACAGTCAGTCGCAACGTGTATATGGAACTACGTTCAATAACTGTATTTTGGTGGACAGTCAGTCGCAACGTGTATATGGAACTACGTTCAATAACTGTATTTTGGTGGACAGTCAGTCGCAACGTGTATATGGAACTACGTTCAATAACTGTATTTTGGTGGACAGTCAGTCGCAACGTGTATATGGAACTACGTTCAATAACTGTATTTTGGTGGACAGTCAGTCGCAACGTGTATATGGAACTACGTTCAATAACTGTATTTTGGTGGACAGTCAGTCGCAACGTGTCGAAATAGATTTTGCTGTTTAGTCAACTATGTTGTTTAGTCAGAAACGGGGTTGCTATTGTATTTGCCTCATCCACTGATGCGGGTACGGGTGTTTGCCTCATCCACTGATGCGGGTACGGGTGTTTGCCTCATCCACTGATGTGGGTACGGCTGTTTGCCTCATCGATTGATGCGGGTACGGTTGTTTGCCTCATCCACTGAAGCGGGTACGGGTGTTTGCCTGATCCACTAATGTGGGTACGGCTGTTTGCCTGATCCACTGATGCGGGTACGGCTGTTTGTCTCATCCACTGATGCGGGTACGGGTGTTTGCCTCATCCACTGATGCGGGTACGGGTGTTTGCGTCATCCACTGATGCGGTACGGGTGTTTGCGTCATCCACTGATGCGGGTACGGGTGTTTGCGTCATCCACTGATGCGGGTACGGGTGTTTGCCTCATCCACTGATGTGGGTACGGCTGTTTGCCTCATCCACTGATGCGGGTACGAGTGTTTGTCTCATCCACTGATGCGGGTACGGGTGTTTGCCTTATCCACTGATGCGGGTACGGGTGTTTGCCTCATCCACTGATACGGTACGGGTGTTTGCCTCATCCACTGATGCGGGTACGGGGGTTTGCCTCATCCACTGATGCGGGTACGGTTGTTTGCCTCATCCAATGATGCAGGCCCTGGTGTTTGCCTCATCCACTGATGCAGGCCCCTGGTTTTTGCTCATTCGTTAGCAGGTCGTTCGGCTCAGCCCTCGACGTGCGCCGGCATTAACGGCCCCTCGCGTGATGGTCAACCTGGCTCGGCAATTTAACAATGACATTAATTTGGGATTAAGGTGTCGGGCGTCTATCCCGCGTGGCTTCCCACCTCCCAAGGCGGAGTGGCCAGGCGTAATGAGACGCGATCATCAGGTCGATGAAAAGCGACATAAAGGCCACAGCGCGAGCGCCGCGCCCGGCCTCACCGCCCGGCCCCGGTGGCCTTTGATTACGGCCGGTGCGGATAATGGCGGCATTAATCGCGCGGCGACCTCCACATCGAACAACGTGTCCTGGACTATCCAGGTCTCCACGGAGAAGGCGACGACATTTGCTTCTCCTTGCGACGAGGTGTCCTCGTCTCCGGTAGCTGGATTCTGTCTTCTTTCGATTAACCTGCCGTCACGACCGAGACGTGAAGGTTATAAGCGGCCCACTCATCTCGCCAGCTCGCTTAGTGTCACCTCCGTCACGTCGCGCGCCAGACTACCCATTTCTGTCTCCGCTGTACTGTTTCCGAACTCCGTAACATTTACATCAAACTTTGCTGCTTGATCGAAGCACTTTTTGACCAAATGCTAAAAGTGTTATGACAAGAGCGAATTAGTCCTTGGTCCGCTATATATAGAGAATCCGTGGTCTGTCGGTCACGTGTGTCTCAATGACGTCATCATAACCAAGTAGGTATTTGTGTTGTGAACATTCGGCTATCACTATCAAGCTTTGTTTGTTAGATATAAATTTTTACGTGCACGCACACACGCACGCACGCACGCACGCACGCACGCACGCACGCTGCGGCCAACAACTACTCGTCATAGTTTTTGTTTGTTTTTGACGTATGACATTTCTGCCACTGTGGCACGACAAAGCTTCTTTGCAAATACCGCAACTGATCACGCCGCCCACTCATTGTGTATAAGTACACACTTTGGTTGATTGCATTAAGATACGACACAAAACAATCAATGTTTCCGCTGAATACAATCTCGCCAGACACTGTCTCAACGGAACACGTTGAATGCGAGTGGTGCGATAACACAAACAGTAGTTGTGAAAGCATTCGCGTGCAAACCGAAACAGCGGATGTACTACGGGGAATATCATGCAATTAGTGTTACTTTTTGTGAGGCATTTGATAATTGCGATATATTCCCAAAACGCATTCGTCGCCCCATTAAGTGCGCGTCCAGTGTTGGCACACACGCCGGCTCAGCGACTCGGCGCTTGCTTCGCCAACTCAAGAGTACTCGGGCCGAGTAGTCGCCGAGAGCACAGTCTTCCCACACGCGGTCGTTGTAAATGCGTAACTTCGAGCATTTAACCAACAGTTTTCCTTAGCATTTCTAGCTTTGTGCGCTTGGAGGAATCTTCGTCACGTTAAATGTACAAAGTTAGTCAGTTCTCGATTCGTTGGTGATTCAACATAAATAATGCACCAGCTTTTTCAGTTCTTATATCGAAACTACATAAAACAAGAGGAGTAACTTCTCACAAACTGAAAGTGAAATCAGACAAGCGAAAACAAATTAATTGAGAGTATTCTAGCAGTACAGCGCAGCCCATTAAATTAAGATGTTGTTTATTCAACAAGGTTTTCCTAGTAAACCACTGGCGTGATATTCTTAGTTGTAGTTGCAAATGGTTGTGCTTCAGCAACTCTTATAGGTGCACATACCCAAAACCATGATTTTTTGTTTCCCTTTAAATAGAAACATCACCCGACACTGCGTTTATGAACAGCGTCATCTGGTACGTTTATGAACACCTTCATCTGGTACGCTTATGAACAGCTTCATCTGGTACGTTTATGAACAGCGTCATCTGATACGTTTATGAACAGCTTCATCTGGTACGTTTATGAACAGCGTCATCTGATACGTTTATGAACAGCTTCATCTGGTACGTTTATGAACAACGTCATATGGTACGTTTATGAACAGCTTCATCTGATACGTTTATGAACAGCTTCATCTGATACGTTTATGAACAGCGTCATATGATACGTTTATGAACAGCTTCATCCGATACGTTTATGAACAGCTTCATCTGATACGTTTATGAACAGCTTCATCTGGTACGTTTATGAACAGCTTCATCTGGTACGTTTATGAACAGCGTCATCTGGTACGTTTATGAACAGCGTCATCTGGTACGTTTATGAACAGCGTCATCTGGTACGTTTATGAACAGCGTCATATGATACGTTTATGAACAGCGTCATCTGGTACCTCTTGTTGGTGTTCGATGTCCTTCTATTTCGCTCGGTTATAGATTTATATGAACTGATATTTTCGTGCAGTAACTTTTTCAAGATTGAACACTTCTCAGAGGAGTAGAGTCGGTGGCGTCGTAGCGGATCGAATGATCACTTCTGCTATTTACAAAGCGCTCACTTTGGCCAAGTAGTACGCTTTATAAGATGACGCATGTCACGTCAACGAATGTTGCACATTGGGAAGTTGGTTTAAAAAATTCGTTATCGTATAAATGCGCACCGCCCTCGTGTGTTTAACCAGTGTGCTTCTGCAAGCAAAGGGAACATACTGGCAATAGGTGCTTGGATAGTATGTGGATAGCCACCAGACTTGATGGCAAGGCACACACTAGCAAGTCAATTCAAGTCAAGTCACAAGTCAATGACCTTCAAGTCAAGTGTCAAGTCAATTATCTCCAAGTCCAAGTCAAATCTGAAGTCATTTCTTTGAATTCCACGTCAAATCAAATCAAGTCAAAGTGTGCGATTGGAGTCAACTTCTGTGACTCGAGACAACTTCTGTGACTCGAATCAACTTCTGTGACTCGAGTCAACTTCTATGACTCGAGACAACACGTCTGGTTACCACAAGGATACCAATAATTTCTTCATAGCGACTTCTTCCATGTTATGTAGTAATTTATTCCATGTTATCTAGTGACTTCTTCCAGGCTATCTAGTGACTTCTTGCAGGCTATCTAGTGACTTCTTCCAGGCTATCTAGGGACGTCCCCCATGTTATCTAGCAACTTCTTCCATGTTATCTAGTCACTTCTTCTATGTTATCCGTATTGTACAACAACATTGTACAACAATATTGTACAACAAATACACTACGGATCATTTTCGAAACAAAATACGAACAGCCGTACCGAGACACTACTAACAAGGTGGTTTCAACGTTAGTCACCGATATGTTGTATCAATGAGCGTTCTGTCAACACAACACCTTTCCGCGGTGGACAGTCTGTAAATAGGCCGACTGGTGCGACGATTTCCGCGAAGTTGCTGCGCGTATAGATAGCACTATTGTTTTTGTACAATAAAAGGAGCGAGCCGTGCACATGCAAACCAATCGATTTCTGACACTCGCACTTGTCTTGGCTTTCGGCGCCTGGATTCGGAGAGAAATGACCGAATACGAGACGTGGCTTGTTTATAGCCGTGTCCCTTTCTCACTTCGTTAGCCGCCATTCATCAGAAATAAAGCGCCAACGGCGTCGAAATTGAAATGTGCCAAGAACACAAACGAGACACAGACAGGCCACGAGTAGCAATGACAGACAGTCAGGCTGTCACAGTCGGAACAGTCAGGCTGTCACAGTCAGGCTGTTGTCACAGTCGGAACACGTATTATTCGCACAACAAACGAAACGTCATTTTAATAACAACATGATATTTCAAAACCAAATGATATTTCAAAACCAGCACTCGTCAGCTCGTCAGATTTAGTTAATCAGTAAGAGCAGGCATGTGTAGCTATAACCATAGCAATATGTGTTACTATGATGATATATATATATATATATATATATATATATATATATATATATATATATATATATATATATATATATATACCGGGAACACGAAAACTGGTTATTTGGGCATCAATAGCCTATACGCGTCGTCCCATCAGAACGTATAAGAGTGGAGCTCGTGTACACGGCGCCATCCACTCGCAGAGACTCGCGAGATGCGAATGAACCTCAATAATTTATGTCACCCGCCATCGCGGCGGTCAGCGGTGTCGTTTCGAGTGCTATTGGCTGAGCGCGCGAGGCGCCGAGATGACGCGAGTTGATTTGCCTCGATGATAATCTGCGACAGACAGACAAACAGTGCCGTTTCGCCCGTGTAGACCCGTCGAGTGGCGACGCTGCGGCGTCGGCAGGTGTCTAGTGAGATGCTGGATATTTAGTCAGGTATGCACGGAAGCAGTCGTATATTTACAGTCACCAGACACGGCCGTCGTCAGCAAGGTAAGACCGCGTATTGTTGCCAATAGCCGACACATCACAGCCATTTTATCGACGTTCGCCGAACTAATATATCGACAGGTCCAGTCGGCGCTTTTGCTGATTCATTCGCGTCCCGCGTTGGCGTCGCCGGTACACCCGCACGGCGCCGCCACCACCGCCGGTACATCCGCGCCATCTGTGCGTCATCGTTCCGGTCACAACGTGTGGCCGACTCCGATAAACCCGGACGCGCATCGGGAAGACGGCACCCGACCATGAGAATGAAGAATTAACGTCGCTTTCTCGATGATTATCGACTGGCCAAACGCCGGCGCTCGCCTGCGATAGTAATATTAATTTGTGCCGTTGCGTGCGCGTCGGCCGTCGCCAACGGTTCCGTCGCCCGACCGGCTTGCCGGGAATCAATACGAATTGCGTATCGCGGTTTAGCGTCTGGACACCGGGCAATGGTCGGCAACGCGAGACGGTGGCGGCGCTAGAAGACGGTGGAGGAGCGGGTGAATATTGCCGGTTCGTCGGGTGCTGTCGGTGCCGTGCTAGCTGAGTGAGTGAGCGTGAGCGCTAATATATTCGCGTACGTCGCCGGGACGCCGGCTGCCCAACGACGCTGGCAGCGTGGAGACGGCCGCAGCGTGATTTGAGGCGCGCGCTTTATCGTGCATATATTATGCATGACATCGGTGGTTCTTCTGATTATCGCCGCTCTAGATCAATGCTCGTCTAATTAGATCGGCAGCAGGTGTGGACCCAGGTACGCACTATCCGCCCGCGCGCCTGCTGAAGTGCGTCCTGACGTCACATCCCCCGTTCGTGCACCACACGCTCATCTTGTTATTTTCTCTCTCTGCAGGTTCGCATCGCGGCTGAAGGAACAACGGATATGACGTAGCAGCGAGTATGCCGCTTTAGGGGATCGGCATGCAGTCACGTGATTAAGCAAACGCACCGATTACAATGTGACGACGCGATTGCCCAACAACGTGTTCTCGTTAAATTAAACTACTGCGCATGCACCCGAGGACGTGACGACACTCCGGGATCAACCGATGACCATGACCCGATAATCGCGTACGCGTTTGGATATACACTAACCACTAGCAGTTGGAACGATGACACACATATCCCGTTAATTTAGGATTTACAATAACCACCACCAGTGAAAGTGAATCAGCGGCGACGAGGCGACTGGTCGCCGGCTGTCGTTGAGCGCCGACGAGGCCCACGATGGGCGACTCGGAAAACCGGGTCATCCTGAACGTCGGCGGCATCCGTCACGAGACGTACAAGGCGACGCTGAAGAAGATCCCGGCGACGCGACTGTCGCGTCTCACCGAGGCGCTCGTCAACTACGACCCGGTGCTCAACGAGTTCTTCTTCGACCGACACCCGGGCGTGTTTGCGCAGATCCTCAACTATTACCGCACGGGCAAGCTGCACTACCCGACGGACGTGTGCGGCCCGCTGTTCGAGGAGGAGCTCGAGTTCTGGGGGCTAGACTCGAACCAGGTGGAGCCGTGCTGCTGGATGACCTACACGACGCACAGGGACACGCAGGAGACGCTGCAGATCCTCGACAGGCTCGATCTCGACACGGACAAGCCGACCCAGGAGGATATCATGAAGAGGTTCGGTCTCGAGGAGGAGTTCCTGACGGGAGAGCTCGGCTTCTGGCAGCGAATAAAGCCGAAAATATGGGCGCTCTTCGATGAGCCGTACTCGTCTAGCGCCGCCAAGGTATGTGGTCTGTCTGTGTGTCGTGTCCGTGTTGCTGTTGTCCCTGACGTGTGGGGTGAGGCTGGTGTCGAAACTAGACCCCGGTGCCCGTGTGTACTGGATATAATCAGGAACGGCAACAGCGGAATGGTGGACAAAATCGCGTCACAGTGTGACGTCACAAAAGTATTGGTAATGCTACGTTTGTCCAATCATTAATGTTGTGGCGGTTTGTAGTAACCAGCGTATCACAAATGTTGCACATGAGATCAAGGGTGCACAGATCAAGGGTGCACAGACTTATCGTTTGTCATTGTAAAATCGTGTTATATAAAATGCGGAGGGAACGCAATTGTCCACGGGTAGTTTGAACATTGTTGATACTAGTGTAAGGCCGGTATTATTACATTTAAAACAATTGTGGTTCACTAAAGCACATCTCGACAGAGTGGGGACAAATGATGGCGTTCGATTATAATGTGCTGACGTCCCTTCCGTTACGGTGTATCGCCGTTTCGTCGTGACCTGTCGCTGTTCCTGTCGTCGTGGTCGTTTCTGGACTCGTATAGACGGTCGACATTCCAGTTATTGCGCGTATTTATGTATGTTTCGTTGTAGCAACAATAACACGTGGGGTAGAATACGACATTGCTTTTCAGGTGGTCACGTATTTGTCGTGGGCAGAGCACAGAGCGCCACTACGGGCCGCTCGGAGGGGCTTGTCTGTTCATTTCAGGTTGTCGCGCGTCACGCCAGGATTTGGGAGCCCACGACGAAGGTAGGGTTGACGTCCATGCGGGTCGTTTGAAGTCGTGACATGTGACAGTCAAGCAGAGACGCTACACTGAACCCTAGCATTCGACGATCACGCCCATATCTCACAGTGGCTACGTGTTGCGTGGAAAGTGTTTGTGCACTCATGAACGTTGTACGTTAGCCATTGCGAATGAACATCGCTGATTGATTGTTCAAACAGGCTCGGCAAAATGTACTAATTCATATGATATACAAGGACAATGAATACACACACATGCATGCATGCACGTACGCACGTACATACTTGACAAAGGAAACCTAACGATATATTGTTGGGGACACAAACAACATAATTACAATACACAACTAACACACCTTAATTGGGGTCAGTGCTGATAACATCGCAGTCGACATGCATTAACCTAGCTTCTCAGTAGCACAGCCAACATATGACATTAGCTGTTACGAGTGCCACTGACGATGAGTGATTGCCGACCACGACACTGTTCCTGAGCATATTCATAACTGCCTAGTTGCTAGCAAATGAGCGAGAATAGAGATCGCTAATTCTGTCCACCCATTGATATTATATTTGATTCTACTAAAAGGCTGATTCTGTTACACGCGAATATGTTAAGCGGAGTCAACTGCATAGCCGAATTCGTTATCTGGTTCGATATTAGCATTATGTTCAGGGTAAATGGTTTAATGTATTGTACTTGTTTCTATAACCGGCGTTTCTGCGGAGAATCCGGCGACGTGGTTGTAAGTTGTCCATCGTGGCCTACACTTTGCAGTATACAGTAAAAAGTCCCAGTTCGATATGACCATTGACAAGTCTGATCGACATTTCCTCTGCCATATTGTCGAAAATCATTTAATAGGGACGGCGGTCGACAGCACGGACACCTTGCGCGCTGTGGCGATAGTGCGCGCGCAGCCGTCTCGTAAAATGACAGCGGTGGAGGCGATCGATAGGCAGTAACGTTCGGGGGAGATTCGTCGACTATAGCGTGTTGACGTCTCACGGAAAACACTGACATAAAGCGACGAGTGGCGTGTGCGTGTGTTCTATAGAGGCAGCCATCTCCCGCGGCACGCCACACGGATCCGGCTGTGTCACGGCCGAGCCGAGAGAGTGCGTACGTACGTGCGGGCGTGTGTGCATGTGTGCGTGCGCACATGTATACTCTTCATCTAATGATGCCTTGATGGAAGGTAGTAATTGCTGTAACCATAGACCGACAGACTATAACGTAATGGCCGTAAACCGCTGTCCATGCAGAGAGTGCCAGACTGTAGCGTAGAATGGTTGTAGACCTCCGTCCGTGCAGAGAGTGCCATGCTATGACGTAGAATGGTTGTAGACCTCCGTCCGCGCAGAGAGTGCCATGCTATGACGTAGAATGGTTGTAGACCTCCGTCCGTGCAGAGAGTGCCATGCTATGACGTAGAATGGTTGTAGACCTCCGTCCGTGCAGAGAGTGCCATGCTATGACGTAGAATGGTTGTAGACCTCCGTCCGTGCAGAGAGTGCCATGCTATGACGTAGAATGGTTGTAGACCTCCGTCCGTGCAGAGAGTGCCATGCTATGACGTAGAATGGTTGTAGACCTCCGTCCGTGCAGAGAGTGCCATGCTATGACGTAGAATGGTTGTAGACCTCCGTCCGTGCAGAGAGTGCCATGCTATGACGTAGAATGGTTGTAGACCTCCGTCCGTGCAGAGAGTGCCATGCTATGACGTAGAATGGTTGTAGACCTCCGTCCGTGCAGAGAGAGTGCCATGCTATGACGTAGAATGGTTGTAGACCTCCGTCCGTGCAGAGAGTGCCATGCTATGACGTAGAATGGTTGTAGACCTCAGTCCGTGCAGAGAGTGCCATGCTATGACGTAGAATGGTTGTAGACCTCCGTCCGTGCAGAGAGTGCCATGCTATGACGTAAAATGGTTGTAGACCTCCGTCCGTGCAAAGAGTGTCATGCTATGACGTAGAATGGTTGTAGACATCAGTCCGTGCAGAGAGAGTGCCATGCTATGACGTAGAATGGTTGTAGACCTCAGTCCATGCAGAGAGTGTCATGCTATGACGTAGAATGGTTGTAGACCTCAGTCCGTGCAGAGAGTGCCATGCTATGACGTAGAATGGTTGTAGACCTCAGTCCGTGCAGAGAGTGCCATGCTATGACGTAAAATGGTTGTAGACCTCAGTCCGTGCAGAGCGTGCCATGCTATGATGTAGAATGGTTGTAGACCTCCGTCCGTGCAGAGAGAGTGCCATGCTATGACGTAGAATGGTTGTAGACCTCCGTCCGTGCAAAGAGAGTGCCATGCTATGATGTAGAATGGTTGTAGACCTCCGTCCGTGCAGAGAGTGCCATGCTATGACGTAGAATGGTTGTAGACCTCCGTCCGTGCAGAGAGTGCCATGCTATGACGTAGAATGGTTGTAGACCTCCGTCCGTGCAGAGAGAGTGCCATGCTATGACGTAGAATGGTTGTAGACCTCCGTCCGTGCAGAGAGAGTGCCATGCTATGATGTAGAATGGTTGTAGACCTCCGTCCGTGCAGAGAGTGCCATGCTATGACGTAGAATGGTTGTAGACCTCCGTCCGTGCAGAGAGTGCCATGCTATGACGTAGAATGGTTGTAGACCTCCGTCCGTGCAGAGAGAGTGCCATGCTATGACGTAGAATGGTTGTAGACCTCCGTCCGTGCAGAGAGAGTGCCATGCTATGATGTAGAATGGTTGTAGACCTCCGTCCGTGCAGAGAGTGCCATGCTATGACGTAGAATGGTTGTAGACCTCCGTCCGTGCAGAGAGTGCCATGCTATGACGTAGAATGGTTGTAGACCTCCGTCCGTGCAGAGAGTGCCATGCTATGACGTAGAATGGTTGTAGACCTCCGTCCGTGCAGAGAGTGCCATGCTATGACGTAGAATGGTTGTAGACCTCCGTCCGTGCAGAGAGTGCCATGCTATGACGTAGAATGGCGACAACAGGACGTCCGCGTAGCGATCCACTCACTATCAGTTGCTAGTCTGCAGCAATAGTCGTCCACAGGCGGCGTTATCAGCGAGATGAGCCACATCAATTTGCAGTTCAATCCAATAGTTGCGCAAACAGTTCGTCTTCGCGCGGTAACTGTTGACGTTTTACAATCGCATAAAGAAGCCGACTTGGCCACAGGGACGCATAAAGTCTTCCATATCTCGCGCCGGTCTCTCGCGAATCGACCAATAACGCTCCAGGTCGCATCGCCGCTAAATTTAGGTTATCGACTGCGAGGACAGAGCATGAACGAGACGCCTTTTTGAAATGACGTTTTGCTGAGTACATCAACGGAGTTTGATGTTGACAGCGCTCTGTGTCATAACGTAGCCGTTAGAACGCTCTATGTCATAACGAGACATGACGCCTTGGATGGGGTAAGCGTAGCCGTTAGAACGCTCTATGTCATAACGAGACATGACGCCTTGGATGGGGTAAGCGTAGCCGTTAGAACGCTCTATGTCATAACGAGACATGACGCCTTGGATGGGGTAAGCGTAGCCGTTAGAACGCTCTATGTCATAACGAGACATGACGCCTTGGATGGGGTAAGCGTAGCCGTTAGAACGCTCTATGTCATAACGAGACATGACGCCTTGGATGGGGTAAGCGTAGCCGTTAGAACGCTCTATGTCATAACGAGACATGACGCCTTGGATGGGGTAAGCGTAGCCGTTAGAACGCTCTATGTCATAACGAGACATGACGCCTTGGATGGGGTAAGCGTAGCCGTTAGAACGCTCTATGTCATAACGAGACATGACGCCTTGGATGGGGTAAGCGTAGCCGTTAGAACGCTCTATGTCATAACGAGACATGACGCCTTGGATGGGGTAAGCGTAGCCGTTAGAACGGTCTATGTCATAACGAGACATGACGCCTTGGATGGGGTAAGCGTAGCCGTTAGAACGCTCTATGTCATAACGAGAAATGACGCCTTGGATGGGGTAAGCGTAGCCGTTAGAACGCTCTATGTCATAACGAGACATGACGCCTTGGATGGGGTAAGCGTAGCCGTTAGAACGCTCTATGTCATAACGAGACATGACGCCTTGGATGGGGTAAGCGTAGCCGCTAGAACGCTCTATGTCATAACGAGACATGACGCCTTGGATGGGGTAAGCGTAGCCGCTAGAACGCTCTATGTCATAACGAGACATGACGCCTTGGATGGGGTAAGCGTAGCCGCTAGAACGCTCTATGTCATAACGAGACATGACGCCTTGGATGGGGTAAGCGTAGCCGCTAGAACGCTCTATGTCATAACGAGACATGACGCCTTGGATGGGGTAAGCGTAGCCGCTAGAACGCTCTATGTCATAACGAGACATGACGCCTTGGATGGGGTAAGCGTAGCCGCTAGAACGCTCTATGTCATAACGAGACATGACGCCTTGGATGGGGTAAGCGTAGCCGCTAGAACGCTCTATGTCATAACGAGACATGACGCCTTGGATGGGGTAAGCGTAGCCGCTAGAACGCTCTATGTCATAACGAGACATGACGCCTTGGATGGGGTAAGCGTAGCCGCTAGAACGCTCTATGTCATAACGAGACATGACGCCTTGGATGGGGTAAGCGTAGCCGCTAGAACGCTCTATGTCATAACGAGACATGACGCCTTGGATGGGGTAAGCGTAGCCGCTAGAACGCCGGACACCCAAACGAGAGAACCCGGGTTCGAATCCTCTTGCCGATGTTTCGAAACTTCGGCAGTTTCGTTGACCCCACGTTGCCACAGTTCATTCAGTTGTACAAACGAGTACTCAGCTGCTACGGACAGAGGTGGGTATGTGAACGAATAGTGTTCGCGAAGTAATTGCAGCTGAATGCTTCCTAGAGAGGTCGAGCTGGGGTTGGGATAAACAGATGAAGAGTGTAAAGCGATTTGAGCAGTCCCAAGGACTGGATACCGCGCTATATAAGAACGTACCTTTTTTTAAAACCTTCGCGCTGTACCGGCCTCTAGAAGCTGGAGAACGGTTTCGTCCTTATCAGGGATATTCGTTTTGCTTTAGTCACAAGGTTGTATTATGACGGACGACATGATCGCGTACAAAATCGAACGTGGATCCTACATCCTACATGACACTAATATGTTGGATATGCTAAGTTAAGCTAGTAAACAAAGGCAGTTAATGAGTAGACAATCACGTGTTCAAATAATTATCTAAATCAAAACCTGCTTATGTCGTGTCCCCCTTTAGCTATTTTGGAACCCCTAAAAGTGATTTCAGACCTATTTTGACTGTCAGAAGGAAACATTCGGATGTAAATGTGAACGTATAATTAGTCGTTGCATAGATTTGTAAATGTAAATGTGAAGGTATAATTAGTAGTTGTATAGACTTGGTGCTGTGTAAGTCAATAAACATTAAACGTTAGTGATACAGCGAGACAGAATGGCAAAGGTCGGCGACGGATGGAGATGACTGGTCGAGAAGATTACGTGATGTAGCCCCCACCCCGCAGGGCACCGAGGGAATTAAGACGAATTAATGATTCACGTTCCATGCTCTGCCCCTGCGGCTAGTTCGAATCTGACAGAGCAATTGCATTGACAGGCGATGTCACAGTCTCTGATTATGTCCATTTATATACTTACATATTGCCAGGTACCCGAAGCTATATAGCTTCGAACTGTAACAGTAAGGTTTGAATGCAGGTTGTCTCATGTGTTACACGTTCTTTGTCTGTCTTTCTCCATAGTCTATCGGATGCACTATATAACACATACACCTGTCAATGTGCATCACGCACTTCTCCGTGTGCCTGATACACCTATCTGTGTGTCTCGTACACCTCACTATGTGCCTCATATGCCTTTATATGTGTTTCATACACCTGTCTGTGCCTGATACACATCCCAGTGTGCCTCGCAATCTTCTCCATGTGCCTCATACACCAATGGCTTTACCTGGTTAGCTTCAATGACAGTTATTTCCTAAATAAATAATTGAACGTTTGAAAAGCATCTTTATCTACGGTAAGAGATCACTGTATGGGATTTTGTAGTGTCAAAAACTGAAATATGTTGGCCGCATTAAAAGGGTTGGAAAAACACTACTGGAGGGAAGAGTGGCAGGGAAGAGAAGCAGAGGCCAGCCACGACAAAGAGGGTACTGGAGGGAAGAGTGGCAGGGAAGAGAAGCAGAGGCCAGCCACGACAAAGACAGTACTGGAGGGAAGAGTGGCTGGGAAGAGAAGCAGAGGCCAGCCACGACAAAGACAGTACTGGAGGGAAGAGTGGCAGGGAAGAGAAGCAGAGGCCAGCCACGACAAAGACAGTACTGGAGGGAAGATTGGCAGGGAAGAGAAGCAGAGGCCAGCCACGACAAAGACAGTACTGGAGGGAAGATTGGCAGGGAAGAGAAGCAGAGGCCAGCCACGACAAAGACAGTACTGGAGGGAAGAGTGGCAGGGAAGAGAAGCAGAGGCCAGCCACGACAAAGACAGTACTGGAGGGAAGATTGGCAGGGAAGAGAATCAGAGGCCAGCCACGACAAAGACAGTACTGGAGGGAAGATTGGCAGGGAAGAGAAGCAGAGGCCAACTACGACAAAGACAGTACTGGAGGGAAGATTGGCAGGGAAGAGAAGCAGAGGCCAGCCACGACAAAGACAGTACTGGAGGGAAGAGTGGCAGGGAAGAGAAGCAGAGGCCAGCCACGACAAAGACAGTACTGGAGGGAAGAGTGACAGGGAAGAGAAGCAGAGGCCATCCACGACAAAGACAGTACTGGAGGGAAGAGTGACAGGGAAGAGAAGCAGAGGCCAGCCACGACAAAGACAGTACTGGAGGGAAGAGTGACAGGGAAGAGAAGCAGAGGCCAGCCACGACAAAGATAGTACTGGAGGGAAGAGTGGCAGGGAAGAGAAGCAGAGGCCAGCCACGACAAAGACAGTACTGGAGGGAAGATTGGCAGGGAAGAGAAGCAGAGGCCAGCCACGACAAAGACAGTACTGGAGGGAAGATTGGCAGGGAAGAGAAGCAGAGGCCAACTACGACAAAGACAGTACTGGAGGGAAGATTGGCAGGGAAGAGAAGCAGAGGCCAGCCACGACAAAGACAGTACTGGAGGGAAGAGTGGCAGGGAAGAGAAGCAGAGGCCAGCCACGACAAAGACAGTACTGGAGGGAAGAGTGACAGGGAAGAGAAGCAGAGGCCATCCACGACAAAGACAGTACTGGAGGGAAGAGTGACAGGGAAGAGAAGCAGAGGCCAGCCACGACAAAGACAGTACTGGAGGGAAGAGTGACAGGGAAGAGAAGCAGAGGCCAGCCACGACAAAGACAGTACTGGAGGGAAGAGTGGCAGGGAAGAGAAGCAGAGGCCAGCCACGACAAAGACAGTACTGGAGGGAAGAGTGGCAGGGAAGAGAAGCAGAGGCCAGCCACGACAAAGACAGTACTGGAGGGAAGAGTGGCTGGGAAGAGAAGCAGAGGCCAGTCACGACAAAGACAGTACTGGAGGGAAGAGTGGCAGGGAAGAGAAGCAGAGGCCAGCCACGACAAAGACAGTACTGGAGGGAAGATTGGCAGGGAAGAGAAGCAGAGGCCAGCCACGACAAAGACAGTACTGGAGGGAAGAGTGGCAGGGAAGAGAAGCAGAGGCCAGCCACGACAAAGACAGTACTGGAGGGAAGATTGGCAGGGAAGAGAAGCAGAGGCCAGCCACGACAAAGACAGTACTGGAGGGAAGATTGGCAGGGAAGAGAAGCAGAGGCCAACTACGACAAAGACAGTACTGGAGGGAAGAGTGACAGGGAAGAGAAGCAGAGGCCAACCACGACAAAGACAGTACTGGAGGGAAGAGTGACAGGGAAGAGAAGCAGAGGCCAGCCACGACAAAGATAGTACTGGAGGGAAAAGTGACAGGGAAGAGAAGCAGAGGCCAGCCATGACAAAGACAGTACTGGAGGGAAGGGTGGCAGGGAAGAGAAGCAGAGGCCAGCCACGACAAAGACATTACTGGAGGGAAGATTGGCAGGGAAGAGAAGGAGAGGCCATCCACGACAAAGACAGTACTGGAGGGAAGAGTGACAGGGAAGAGAAGCAGAGGCCAGCCACGACAAAGACAGTACTGGAGGGAAGAGTGGCAGGGAAGAGAAGCAGAGGCCAGCCTCGACAAAGACAGTACTGGAGGGAAGAGTGACAGGGAAGAGAAGCAGAGGCCAGCCACGACAAAGACAGTACTGGAGGGAAGAGTGGAAGGGAAGAGAAGCAGAGGCCAGCCACGACAAAGACAGTACTGGAGGGAAGAGTGGCAGGGAAGAGAAGCAGAGGCCAGCCACGACAAAGACAGTACTGGAGGGAAGAGTGACAGGGAAGAGAAGCAGAGGCCAGCCACGACAAATACAGTACTGGAGGGAAGAGTGGCAGGGAAGAGAAGCAGAGGCCAGCCACGACAAAGACAGTACTGGAGGGAAGAGTGACAGGGAAGAGAAGCTGAGGCCAGCCACGACAAACATGGGAGAAAGACATCACATATGTCTTCGGAACAGTGACAGCGGCTTGTAGAATAGCCGGAGAGCGACGCCGGTTTCGCAAAGAGAATTGGCCAATCCTGAAGTGGATACGCAACTCGAAGAAGTGCTTTCGCGTGCACGAGTGCTACAACGTCTCGCATCCTCCCTCCCTCCTCTCAGCCCGCACGGACTCTCCGTCTCCGCGACCCAGGGGCCGCGACAACGCAGACGACACCCACCACCCGCTCGCTATACGATGCGAACATAGCCCGAGGGCCTGTCGCTACACGGGCGCGTGCGTGGCCACATGCGGCGAAATTAGCCGGAGAGTCGGATGGGCGTCGACAGGTGCGCGCGCTTCATTTGACCTTTGTTCTGTTAATGGCGGCCGCCACACCGAGGCGCCTCGGCATCGACCGACCAGCGCGGCCGGTGTTGTATCGACCGCTTGCTTCCGTTGCTGTCGCTTTCTAAGCCGGCCGCTAACCTGATAGATCTGCGCCTTTGAGCCGGGAAAGTTGACGCGACAGCGCTCTGCCTCATTTCAGACGACACTTCCAAATGCAATTACACCGGCAACTGTGCCAGGCTATGATGTCTGTTCTCCAGATCGCGACAGGCGTGGCGGCGACTGTAGCACGTGATCGCGTTACCCGTGTCACCTGTAGGAATCATGCCACAGTTAGATTTCCTGGTGTGTTACACACGAATGTAGGGCACAGTAATTTTAGATACGTGTAATTTAAAAAAAAATCATATGATCTGATATAACTGCATTTGAGCAGACACATTGGCCAGTTTGCTGGTAGAACACGTTAGCAGTGTAACCGTGGATGTTTAGATGATTTCAATAGGCGGAAGGATTGTTGGCAACTTTTCGCCACAAGGCACGTGTGCATAGTAATTTATGCAGAAATGGGTAAACATTGACGGGTATGGCACGTTCAGCCATTTTAAAAGAGTTAGAAATACGTGATTTTGACAAAACTCTACCAGCATGTCAATGAGATGATGACAACGGCAGGAAAGACGTTTCAGAATTTGTGATGGCTATGCACGATAGTAGGGCGCAGTGGGCTAGTTGTTAGAACGTGGCACTGTTTTTGAGATGACCCGCGTTCGATTCATATTGCTGCCGTTTCGAAGCTTGGGCAATTTCGTTCATTCCACGTTGCTCCAGTTTACTGAGCTGAAACGAGTACCTTGCCGCAGACAGCGGTGGGTAGGGACAGTCTTCGCCCAGTAATAGCAGCGTGGCTTAATGCTTCCCAGAGAAGTCTAGTTGGCGGTGGAATGAACAGGTCTGCCAGGGGGTGAAGTGTAAAGCGCCTTGAGTGGTCCTAAGGGCTGGATACCGCGCTATATAAGAAATTATCCTTTACCTTAATACATAGTGATCGCGTTCCCGTTTTCACCGAGAGAAATGTGTCTTGGTCGGCCTCGTCTGTGTACGAGACAGGGACGGTTTCTTCATAATCTCCGTGAAGTTAATGAAACTGAAAAAGTACGTTTGCCTTCGCAAAGCGGATATCGTAATATTCACGAAGCAGTGATCATAATCAAATACATTTTGACACCAAAATAAAACCAGAAAGTAAAAATAAAAATTAAATACAGGAGAAACTTCCACAAAGGTAAATATAAAGATATGATAAAATACTTAGCAAAGCTAGATTGGAATAACATGCTAAGGAATAAGACAGCAACTGAATGTTGGAACATTCTAAAATATGAAATTGAGAGTATCGTTGAACAATTGTTTCCCTTGAAAAACAAGGAAAACGGTCTAGGAAGAAATACTTGTGAAAAGAAGCTATTAAAAATAGCGTAAAAGCAAACTATGTGAAGGGTTTATAAGCGTATCAGGATGACGACTACACAACTTACAAAGAGGCACTTAGTGCAGCTACGACTGAAATTAGAAAATCTAAATGAAGTTATGAGCAACAGTTAGTATGTAACATGAATTACAGCAAGAGTTTTTATGCGTATGTCAGGAGCAAACACAACGTACGGGACAAGGTTGGACCACTAGAAGACAGAGCTGGAAATATAATATCACAAGGTTTTTTAATTGGCGGAAGACCTAAATGGATACTTCAGTTCATTGTTTACCAGAGAGGATATTAGTTCATTACCAGTTCCAGATGCTAAATTTCAGGAGGCTAAATCGGACTACTTAGGGAAGTTAATTGTAACTCCAGAAACGGTAGCTAAGAAAAAATGCAATGAAGGATAATAAATCACCTGGAGTGGACGGTATTCCGCCAAAACTACCCATGGAAACAGCAGATCAAATGTGTATACCACTTGTAAGAGTGTTCAACTTGTCATTAAAAGAGGGGGTGGTTCCTGTTGAATGGACGAACAAACATAAATTATTTAAAAATGGTTCGATAAATAAGTCAGAGAATTACAGACCAGTGAGTTTAACATCAGTGATTTGTAAATTATTAGAAAGGTAAATACCATAGGGTGGACTTCCTTGTTAGGCATACCTTCTTAAATCCATCTGAACATGGATTCCTAAAAGCGAGGTCATGCTTAACTAATGTTATGTTTTTTGGAAGAAATCACTGAGTGGATAGACGAGGGATCATCAGTGGATGATATCTACTTAGATTTTCAGGAAGCATTCGACAAAGTGCCACATCAAAGATTGCTGCTTAAATTAAAAGCCCGTAGTATCGGGGACGGCGTAATCGACTGGACAAAACAATGGCTAACTGACAGAATGTTGTAGTAGATGAGGAGGTTTCAAACTAGAAATCAGTTTTGAGTGGGGTACCGCAAAGATCATTATTAGGACATTTATTATTCTTAATATTTATTAATAACTTGGACGATAATATAATAAGCAACGTACTGAAATTTGCGAATGACACAAAAGTGTTTAGAAAGGTTAAATATGATGGTGATAAACAATATTTACAAAACGATCTAGACAAATTAGTTAAATGGTCTGATAAATGGCAGGTGTTATTCAATTTTGGGAAATGTAAATGCCTACATACAGGACACGGGAACTTGGATGTATACTATAAAATGGGAGATACTGTTCTAGGTACTACCTTACAAGAAAAAGATTTAGGAGTAATAATAAACGCTGATATGAAAGTTTCAGAGCAGTGTGGTATTGCAGCTTCAAAGGGTAATCAAATTCTTTGGTTGATTAGGAGAAATATAACACCTGAGAACTAATTATACTTCTGTATAACGTAATAGTGAGGCCTCGTTTAGAATACTGTAGACCATATTGTAGGAAGGATATAAATACGCTTGGCCGAATACAGATTTTAGAACTGATATACCTTAGTTATGAAGAACGCCTAAAAGAATGCGACTTAACAAACTTAGGGTGTTAAGAGGAAATCAAATTGAAGTGTTTAAGATATTGAATGGGTATGAAAATATTGATACAAATATTTTGCTATCACTCAAGAAAGATAGTAGAACTGGAAGACTTGAGGTAACATTAGTAAAGGGTCAGTGTAGATTGTATATCAGGAAGTACTCGTTCTCACAGAGGACAATAAATGAATGGATCAAATTTTCTACAGATTGTGTAACTGCTAGCAGCGTGAATATGTTTAAAAACAAGGTTGACACATATCTCAGGAGGGCGGGTTACACGTAGATGAAACAATGTTCGACTCTTAATAAGCCAATGTCTTCCTTGTCCATTTGCCTTGTTTTGGATGACAATCTTGCTAAATCTTGTTAAACTAAAACCTAGCTCCATCGTTCCATCGCATCACACCATCGCCTCATCGCTCGATCGCGTTACCAAATTCAACACACAACAGCGATGACCCTTCTTGGCCATCATATGCATAACTTTGATCACGGAGGCCTGTTGAGTCCTACTAACTTATATTTGAGAAGAATATCACTAGTGATATTCAACATTCAAATATCACTAGACACAATAAAACAATAAACCACGTGTTGTTATTTTTTATATGTGACGGCAACTGTTTTAAACGTTTTGATTTGTTCACTGTTCATATTAATACAAATTCCTAGATAGCATATATTATTATTTGGTATATTTTCTATTGGAAAGTCCGTTTCTATTTCCTTATTAAGCAAGTATGAGATTGTTAAAATGCATTCAAAAGTAAACAATGTATAAAGTAGCCGTTGCGTTTTGAATGAAGGTTGAAAACATTACCGTAGTGTTTTCGAGGGTCAGTGTTTTGAACTTTCTTAACTCTTTAACTTTCTTTCTCTCTAAACCGCTTGAGCAGACAAGTTGTTCCAATTACAGTACCAAACTGGACAACGGTCATCGTTAAAGCTGTCGTGAACTATGTTGCTGCCTGCTACTTCTGGAAAGGAAACTGGTTTTGTATCAGTAAAAAGTTTAAAGACCTATTAGTCGGGTAAAGTCATGAACGAAGGAGGATTCAACGCGTCTCTCCCTCGGAGGATACAGCCCGTCTCTCCCTCGGAGGTCTTCTTGTTTTGTGGTTCCTTATAATAGTATCCTAAATGATAATTTGTTGATCGCATCAATGAAAATTCGCCCAATTCCTGTACGACGTGCTGGAGACAACACAAGTTTGGACTTAAGTGAGATCGCATGCGCGATACAATCCGCTTTTTTATTTATTCAACATGTGTGTCTGCAATAAACATCATAGACTTACTGCGTGTCCGACTTTCGTTGGAAGTCAACATATTTGTTTAATACACGCAACCCGACCACCTGCAATTGTATTTATTGATTTATCCGTTGTAAATAATTAACCTTTTAAAACAAATGCAACGGTCCGTCCGTCGGTCTGGGACGCAGTCATGCGCGGCGATGCTCACTACAGACTTTCATGTTTTCGCTTGTATCGTTTTCGAATCATTTCGCGAAAAATCAAACCTCTCTAGTATCCACTATACGGCGTGCCAGCTCACTTGTGAACATGCATAATTAGGTCTTGATGAAACCATCGGACAAACTATTGAAGTCTTGTTTACGGGATCCGTTCAAAATGCGGCGAGAAAACAGCAACAATGGCCCGGCTGTTTATATTATGGCAACGTAAGGCTGATAATAATTGTGATAAAAATGGCTTTCTTAGTAGGAGGGTAGCCGCAACAGATACGTGTAGTGCTTGTGAGAGAAAGAAACATAGACAAATAAGTAGAGCGATACCGTGTGAGAAGCATTATCATCACCATTATCACCATCATCATCTTCGTCACCATCATCATCATCATTATTATATGACTATCATGTTTATCATCGCAATTACCTATACATCATTGTCATTAATATCATTATGACCATCATAGTCATCATAGTCATCATCGTCGTCGTCGATATTATTATTGTGACTGTGACAGTGGTTGTTACTGTTATAAGTTTTTTTTTAATCGCGATAAAGACGAGAACATTATTATTTTATTATTATTATTTGGCATTATTGTTATTATCACAGGAAGCACAGCAGATATGATAAAATTATAATAACAATAATAATAATAATAACAGCAAGAAGAAGAAGAAACGAAAGAAGAAGAAGAAACAAAAGAAGAAGAAGAATAAACAAAAGAAGAAGAAGAAGAAACAAAAGAAGAAGAAGAAGAAACAAAAGAAGAAGAATAAACAAAAGAAGAAGAAGAAGAAACAAAAGAAGAAGAAGAAAAAAAAAAAAAAGAAGGAACAAAAGAAGAAGAAGAAGAAACAAAAGAAGAAGAATAAACAAAAGAAGAAGAAGAAGAAACAAAAGAAGAAGAAGAAACAAAAGAAGAAGAAGGAACAAAAGAAGAAGAAGAAGAAACAAAAGAAGAAGAAGAAACAAAAGAAGAAGAAGGAACAAAAGAAGAAGAAGAAGAAGTACAACAACAACAACAACCAGTAAACTAGTTGTCAACCAGTAAACTAGTAGTTCTTATTTGTATCAATTCTAACACACCAACAATCTTCTTCTGATACTGCCTCCGGGGCTGTAAGCTTTATTCTTAATTGGATCTAACTATTGTTTATTGACGAATACAGCGCACTTCTCCTTAGGCGTGTGCGTCACGTATTGTCTAATTAACCCGATCTTCGGGCCAAAATTCAATACGGCTCTGGAACTTTCACATCAGCCTAATTGTTTTTCCTAATTCAAGTTCTGTCATGGTTGATTACACCCTATGATATATCTCATAGTATGTTCTACGCATAAGCTCTCGTATCAGGCAGATATGTGAACACTTAAATGTTTTACTAATATACCTCATTCAATACTGCGCTCCTCGCCTGCATACGTGTATGTGTGTATGTGTGTGTGTGTGCGTGTGTGTGTGTGTGTGTGTGTGTGTGTGTGTGTGTGTGTGTGCGTGCGTGCGTGCGTGCGTGCGTGTGTGCGTGTGTGCGTGTGTGCGTGTGTGCGTGTGTGCGTGTGTGCGTGTGTGCGTGTGTGCGTGCGTGCGTGTGTGTGTGTGTGTTTGTGTGTGTGTGTGTGTGTGTGTGTGCGTGCGTGTGTGTGTGTGTGTGTGCGTGCGTGCGTGCGTGCGTGCGTGCGTGCGTGCGTGCATGCGTATGTGTGTGTGGGGGGCATGTGCGTGCGTGCGTGCGAGCGTCAGTCAGTGAGTCAGTCTAACTGTCTGTGTGTCTGCCTGACTGGTAGGTGCGTGCGTGCGTGCGTGCGTGCGTGCGTGCGTGCGTGCGTGCGTGTAATCGAGACAGCGTGTGAACGGAAGCGCACCTTCGATGCGGAGCCATTAATTGGCGATACACACGTCATTGCCTTGACAACGTTGTAGTATGTTCATGTAGCGTGCTAGTGGCTCGTGTTTTACGATCAGTGCAATACATATTCAAACATGACACATGTTTTCCAGTGATGAAATCACACCGCAGATCTTGACATTATTGTCGATATCGAACAAAAAACTTGCAAATTTACACAAAACACATTCAATCAGCGATATTTATGCTATTTTCTAAATATACGCCGCACATTTGCATGAAATCGTTATTAGACCCGGCTCCGCGCGATCAACAGAAGACAAATATAGACATGCTGTGTCAAACGACATTGTGTTCGGCGTCAACCGCGAACAATGTCGCTGCGGAAGCGGACTTCCGGTGTGCGCATGCGTTGTCACGTGCCGTGCTGCGTCAACGCGAAACGGAAGTGGCGGACAGAGGCGCGCGTCTATGGCGTCGTCGCGGGCCGTCCTTGTAGTGGCGAATGACGTGCGCGCGTTTTATGCCTCCGGCGGTAATGGAGGCACTTTGTTACCTGTCGTCATAAACACATCGTTACGACCGCCACGGAATGCGTTTAGTGTTGGCGTTTTATTGCGACGCAATAGCGTCTAAGCGACAGCCTCCTTCTTGTGACATTCGGCGGCCTATGACATGGCGGCGGACGTGTCAGTCACGGACAAGTTGTTGATAGCGTCAGGCTCAGGCCGGTGCACGAGCTGCAACAGTATTGTGTCAGGCTTACGCGCAGGGCCCGTCTTCTCGAATTTAAAAGAGTTAGAAATATGTGATTTTGACAAAACTAGACCAGCATGTCAATGAGATGATGACAACGACAGGAAAGAAGTTTCAGAATTGTTGATGGTCCCGTTTTCTTATAATCGTGTAAAACGTTAACATGGCCACCAATGGGAAACGTAACAGTAGGCTGAACCCTTACGCGCAGGGCCCGTCTTCTCTGGATTCGTAACTCTGGTGTTCCGTAAACATGTCGACAAAACTGCCCCACTCGTGAAATATTTGGGTAAATAAATAAATATCATCCGATGTGCAAAAATGCTGAATATGTCTACTGAAGTATCGTGTAATATATGTTGAATTTCAGTCAAGGCTTGTTGTGTAATCTTAAATTCGCCATATTATTTTGGTATTCGATACAAGCGTGTATTCAGCGAGTGATTCCGGGAGCAGTTGTGCAGCAATATTTACGGAAAACGTTAGTTATGAACTCGAAAGTCTTTCGAGGGAATACGAGCCAGGAGTTGATCGTGTTTTCCAGAAACGGCAAAATCGTCGAGAGAGAAGAAAATACCAGTCGAGTGCGCGGACGAATTCCGCAGTCGCATCGATGTGTTACTACATCGATGTGTTACCACATCGATGTGTTACCACATCGATGTGTTACCACATCGACGTGTTACCACATTGACGTGTTACCACATCGACGTGTTACCACATCGACGTGTTACTACATCGATGTGTCACTACATCTATGTGTTACTACATCGATGTGTCACTACATCGATGTGTCACTACATCGATGTGTCACTACATCGATGTGTTACTACGCGTCGTGGACTCGGTTAAAAGGAATGAACAACTATTTTAATTGTTTAAAGGTTCCTCCACAAATCGATTTTTTCGCTAGTCTCATTTCAAATTAATTTTACGAAAACTCTACCTAGTATCCACTGCAATATGCTAGCTCATTTGTGCAACTGGTGTATGTCGTTTTTGTGAAACCGTCAGACAGACTATTAAATTAATTAATGTGTGGTCAAGCATTAATTGAAGTGAAAATGGAAACGCTAAAAAAACACAATCAACTTCAGATTTGAAGGTGAATTATAAAATTTTTCATCAGATGTTAAATTCCAGTATAACATTTACGACTGTAAATCCACCAGAGCAGTGAAGATTAAAACACGAGGGGTAACATTGTTAATTTAAATATTCTTTGAGATTGACAAATAAAGGAAAGTGGGGCATTTTCATTACGCGAAACCCCCAACCAACTCTGTATCAATTAACCAATGACAATCATCGTACATTCCGCTGAAGAGCAGCGTAAAGTCACGAGTGTTGGACGGCTGTGACGTCACGTGCGGCTTCACCGACTGTCAGTCGATAACTCTAATTACGCGATGCCGGCGATGAAGCTTCGTGCAACGCCAGGCACTGTGTTGTGACGGTAATCGGCAGCTACATAGGACCCGCAGGTTGCTAAGCGACATTTTTTTTAAAGATTATCGTTACTGGGCGGATAAAAGTTTCGCATCTAGCATGAGGACATAATAGTTCATTTTAGTTCGGTTCATTTTAGGAGTCTTCCAGATTTTCACGTAAAACGCAAAAATCCAAGATAGCAAACACCCATGGTAAAACATCGCCTATTTCGGGTTTTAGGAGGCAAAAGAAGGCCACATTGTTTTCGTGCTGTTTTTTGAGGTCATTGAATCTGATTTTTGGAGATCACTGAATCTCGTTGGGACAATAATATCAGTACACTAATAATACCAGTGTTATTTAGTAATAGCAATATTTGTTCTAATAAATACCCAATTTCCAATAAACGCCCGCCCTCTTCCTTAATAGATCGTATAGTCACAACTCTCAGAGTCTCAGTAACAGTGATATCCTATGTACTGAGTGTGGAATATCAAAACTGCTTCCTCGACTGATTTAGCCTATATCGCAAATCCGGTTCAATGGTATCCAAAAATGTAATGTGTCAATAGTTTATGTAACATCCGCAGTCGATTTAATAAAAAATGCTATTTTTTTAAATAATCAAAATAATTGACTTCAGTCGTTACATCTAGTAAGGATCAAAATAGTGGATATCCAAAGTTGAACAAGCATTAACTAATTTAATAGTTTGTCTGATAATTTCACCAAAAAACTACATACAAAAGTTGCACAAACGAGCTTGCATGTCGCAGTGGATGTAAGGTAGGTTTGTTTTTTTGCAAAAATGATTTGAAATGAGACTAGCAAAAAAATTAAGCACCTTTAAGATTAACGCGAACTTTAACCCGCACTCTTAATTCACTACCGGGTCGATAACACGATATGCAAATGTGCGTTTCGTCGTCGTCGCCCAGGCCAGGGTCGACGGCACAAAGCGAACTGTGTGGATTACCGTCATCCTGAATAAGGAAACTGACAACTCGCACGCCAGTGACACCAACCAGGATGTGTTGAAGATCCCCGTTTGTCTTAAGGCTATAATTACTGGTAAGAAAGAAGACACAACAACATTAATAATAGTATAATATCTTTATTTGCCCACACAGCGTGGCATATACACAAACTGGTAACCTGCATTGCATGCCTGTCTTCTGGGGATCCCTTTTTGAAATAATTTTGCTTAACTGTAGCATATTTCAGAAATCAACCCAGCAATCCTCGGCTGATTGTGTACGTTCGAACCTCCTTTTTGAAAACCCGAGCACTGCAAACAAACACGCATAATAACATTAACATTTGTGTGAGCAAGCATCGTCAATAGCATCTGAAATATGAGCGTGGTATAAAATAGCACACTATTTAAAGCAAACGCGTATATCGATGGATTCAGTTTGACCGTATCCATGGCTTCATAATTTACGCTATTGATCTACGCTCTATCAATCTTGTATTAAGTAGACAAATCAAAATGTTATGTTTAAGATCACATGGACGCACCACCTAACCTAACAAGTACGGATAACGTTTTCAAAAAAATATCTATATCACTATTTTATACACACGAAGCGCCTGTAGTAAAGTGACTGTGCTGATATAAGAAATAAATTATTTCACGAAATCGGTGTAACAAATTAGCTACTGACTATAAGTTTGTCTAACAACAGAACTGACTGATATCTGGGCGGGCCTCACGCAGAATGATAGTGGTGGAGTTTCGATAAGCCAATGGTTTCCTTATCCACATTCCAATTCGGGCTTGTAACTCTACGTTACGTCCTTGTTAAACCCGGGCTACGTGTTGTAATATGTTAAGAAAGGTTGTGATAGACCACTTGCTCCTACATACCTCTGATATGAAACTTGAAAAGGACCGCCTGTACACATTCCAGCATTTCTCGTGTTGTGGGCAAAGTCACAATCTTAAATATTATAGCAGAAACCATTAGTAACGATATCGTTCTCTTGGCTATTCAGTATACTTGGACATGTGACAATGGATCGGCGATGGAATTATGAGCTATGAATGTATTTCGCGTATTGATTACAGTGGGGTTGAATTATTTCCAGATAGTACAGTTGGTATTAGAATGAATAGGTATGAAATGGTTGAAATTAAGTTCTCCTGTCCAGTCCAGACAGCTCGCTGCACGAAAACCGTACCTTTGACTTTATCGACAATGGTAACTAGTAACTATAAGGATTAAATGCCGACGACGACAACGAGTATAAGAACGACGATGATGCTGTTGATGATGGTGATTATGGCACATTATGCATCCGTCCTGTGCTACCGTGGAATGGACACTGGATTTCCATTCTTCTCCTGTTCTCCGCTCTTCTCTATTCTCCGCTCTTCTCTGTTCTCCGCTCTTCTCTGTTCTCCGCTCTTCTCCTGTTCTCCGCTCGTCTCTGTTCTCCGCTCTTCTCTGTTCTCCGCTCTTCTCTGTTCTCCGCTCTTCTCCTGTTCTCCGCTCTTCTCTGTTCTCCGCTCTTCTCTGTTCTCCGCTCTTCTCCTGTTCTTTGCTTTTCTCTGTTCTCCGCTCTTCTCTGTTCTCCGCTCTTCTATGTTCTCCGCTCTTCTCCTGTTCTCCGCTCTTCTCTATTCTCCGCTCTTCTCTGTTCTCCGCTCTTCTCCTGTTCTCCGCTCGTCTCTGTTCTCCGCTCTTCTCTGTTCTCCGCTCTTCTCTGTTCTCCGCTCTTCTCCTGTTCTCCGCTCTTCTCTGTTCTCCGCTCTTCTCTGTTCTCCACTCTTCTCTGTTCTCCGCTCTTCTCTGTTCTCCGCTCTTCTCCTGTTCTCCGTTCTTCTCTGTTCTCCGCTCTTCTCTGTTCTCCGCTCTTCTCTGTTCTCCGCTCTTCTCCTGTTCTCTGCTCTTCTCTGTTCTCCGCTCTTCTCTGTTCTCCGCTCTTCTCTGTTCTCCGCTCTTCTCCTGTTCTCCGCTCTTCTCTGTTCTCCGCTCTTCTCTGTTCTCCGCTCTTCTCTGTTCTCCGCTCTTCTCCTGTTCTCCGCTCGTCTCTGTTCTCCGCTCTTCTATGTTCTCCGCTCTTCTCCTGTTCTCCGCTCTTCTCTGTTCTCCGCTCTTCTCTGTTCTCCGCTCTTCTCTGTTCTCCGCTCTTCTCTGTTCTCCGCTCTTCTCCTGTTCTCCGTTCTTCTCTGTTCTCCGCTCTTCTCTGTTCTCCGCTCTTCTCTGTTCTCCGCTCTTCTCTGTTCTCCGCTCTTCTCCTGTTATCCGCTCTTCTCTGTTCTCCGTTCTTCTCTGTTCTCCGCTCTTCTCTGTTCTCCGCTCTTCTCCTGTTCTCTGCTCTTCTCTGTTCTCCGCTCTTCTCTGTTCTCCGCTCTTCTCTGTTCTCCGCTCTTCTCTGTTCTCCGCTCTTCTCCTGTTCTCCGCTCTTCTCTGTTCTCCGCTCTTCTCTGTTCTCCGCTCTTCTCTGTTCTCCGCTCTTCTCCTGTTATCCGCTCTTCTCTGTTCTTCGTTCTTCTCCTCAGTTGTTGGTTGGTAGAGCCTTCGATGACGGTGGTTCTGCTCTCCGCGCGTCACCTCACGTCTCCTCACGTCACCTCACGTCTCATCACGTCACCTCACGTCTCCTCATGTCACCTCACGTCTCCTATCCTCCATGAGTTTAGTGACCAATAAGACTACAGTGCACTTCATCCAGGTCACACTCTTTGGCCACCTGTTTAACTTCGGTCCACGACTCCCCCCAGTTCTCGTTTGTCTTTTTATACAGTTTTTCTCCAGTTTGTCTCTCGGCGATGCACCTTCTGTTTGGCGTCGGGTGTATATGGTAGTACTTTTTTCTTTCACTTTCGGAATGTGTCCGATCCAATTCCAACTTCTTGTCAGGATTTCTGTGACTAGCTTCTTTACCTGTCGTTCACAACATGAATCTGACGTTTCCCTGGCAACCGTCATGTGTTGTTCTTCGTCCGACTGTTTCACGTTGTAGCAAGTTGGTTAGCTTCCATTGACAAGCCGGCAGAAACACAGTGGAAAGTAAGGATACCTAATGATAGCCCGAACATCCACAGCACAACAAACATAATATTAAACACAGATACGCACTACACGGGTAGACAACACGTGTTAGTGTTGACCATAAAATGCCCGACGAGCTGACGTCATACGCGACAAAGACGACACGGCAAGACAACACTGCCTGCCTCTTCCCCGGCCGAGAACGAGGCGACGCTGCTCCGCCAAGTCAATCAGGCGCCCCGGTTCGCGCATCAGTTCTCATTTCCCGTTATTGCGAACGACGTCGCGCACAAATTACGGTCATCGTGGCGACGTGATGCATCGCCGGAACGCGAGAACGCTCACTGCGTTAACCGTTTGATCGGCGACCCGAGGAAGGCGGCTCTGACGAAGTCACGTTGCAGTCGTCGGCGGGCAGTCGATTCTCCAGCGCCGAGCGCCTTCCGGTCAGACGACGATCAACAAAGTGCGAACCGTCTTGCTCGATTAGCAGGTCTGCACGGATTACTGATACGTAACCAATGTATATGTGGAACGAATACCCACAATAATATAGATTCTGGTGGATTATGATATCAATATATCGTTATTGCGTACGCATTGCCTAATTATGGCTCTTTTAACCTTGTCGCAAACGCGCATTTCACGCAATATTAACACACATATTAACATACTTACAGCTATTTCGGGAAAGTCACCACCAACATCCCTACGCGTCTTCAAATCCGCTCCGTAACATACCATCATCGCAACGCCAAAGGGCCGACATTTCAAGCGTACTGACCTCGCCGGCTGAATACAGTCAATTCATGGCAAATGAAATCACTGTAATCGCATAAGCTGAAATTGTTTCGGCCGCTACGCTACTTTGTGTTGTAGGAAAGGCAATCAGAGTCCTGCCAAGATGAGACAACGATCGGGAATCTATATTTGGCCGAGTCAACGCAGGTCACGTGTGTGATATGTTTTTCTCCGCACCACGCTATCGTGTTACGCCGTTACCGTGAGCGTTGATAGATCAATTAATTGTCGTCTGTGGCCAGTGCAGTCCAGTGTAGCTTTTGTGAATCGATTTGCGCAAGTAGCTGCGAGCTCGGAGTTAATTTATACAGGTGCTGTTTCGGCCACTGGTCAGTACACAACGGTCACGTATATATATATATATATATATATATATATATATATATATGACAGATTTGTAAGATGACCATATCTACACGGTTCATTCACTAACGTATATATATATATATATATATATATATATATATATATATATATATATATATATATATATATATATATATATATATATATATATATATATATATATATATATATATATATATGACAGATTTGTAAGATGACCATATCTACACGGTTCATTCACTAACGTATATATATATATATATATATATATATATATATATATATATATATATATATATATATATATATATATATATATATGACAGATTTGTAAGATGACCATATCTACACTGTTCATTCACTAACGTATATATATATATATATGTATATATATATATATATATATATATATATATATATATATATATATATATATATATATATATATGACAGATTTGTAAGATGACCATATCTACACTGTTCATTCACTAACGTATATATATATATATATATATATATATATATATATATATATATATATATATATATGACAGATTTGTAAGATGACCATATCTACACTGTTCATTCACTAACGTATATATATATATATATATATATATATATATATATATATATATATATATATATATATATATATATATATATATATATATATATTTGTAAGATGACCATATCTACACTGTTCATTTACTAAAGTAACTTTATGTCCTCTGTTTATTCTATTCTGGTTATTCTTCCTTCCGTGAGGCGACATTCAACGCGTTCACATCCACCGCATCGACGTGGCTACGGTGCCGAAGAAAGTGTCCAGGCGGCCGAAGTGACTGTGCAATTCCGGAAGGTGCCCGCGATGAACTTTAACTACACCGTCATATTATTTGCACCGTTAACATGTTTGGTCGATATAAATTAGATATGGATGTGAACGTATTGATTAATTTCAAAGCGGTTGTTTGAAACTGAAAACTCTAAAAGCCTTCTCTTTTACATAGCTATACACAGGTTTTTGTTAGGACTATTTAAGATAGGATATCTTGAGAGAAAATGAATTGAGAACAATTATGTAAAAAACACGGTTCCAATTATGTAGAAGAAAAAATAATATTGCCCTCGATATTTGAAACAATCTGGCCGAATAGAAAAGCACAGCCGCAGTAAGATTGACTGGCCGCTGCAATAGAGACTCGCTATGCAACAGCCACTACACCGCTTGAAGGAAGAATACATCCAGAATATATTAACGCAGACAGCGATTTTACGGACACTTGCTGAATAAATGCAGCGTGTCGCTATATATAGTTGCGACAATGCGACAAATCACTGATAATATCCATATCAACTGTGTTGCCATGGAGATCAATGTTTCGGCGATTCAGATGATAAGACGTGCCAATGCGTCTCTGTAAATAATCGTGGCCGTACACGGAAGAGCATCGCGCTAATCCGTGTGTCTTAATTCTTTCAAGTCTGTCGCGCAACGATGTACACATATTTCACATTTGAGATGAGTAAGCAAATAATTATACATTTATTATACATATTACCCGTACGTATACTATTAAAATTCCCATTATTGTATGCGTGCGGTTAGGTGCGTGTGCATGTGTGTGTGTGTGTGTGTGTGTGTGTGTGTGTGTGTGTGTGTGTGTGTGTGTGTGTGTGTGTGCGTGCGTGCGTGCGTGCGTGCGTGCGTGCGTGCGTGCGTGCGTGCGTGCGTGCGTGCGTGCGTGCGTGCGTGCGTGCGTGCGTGCGTGCGTGCGTGCGTGCGTGCGTGCGTGCGTGCGTGCGTGCGTGCGTGCGTGCGTGCGTGCGTGCGTGCGTGTGTTACGAATATCTGGCCATACAGCATGCCACCACAATAAAGACGCAAAAAGCGCACGCACACCGGCTAGTACCCATGCACACGCGCGCGCACACATTCAATTAGGTGCATTACTCATTCGTTGGAGGATGCCAGTCTCCAGCAACGATTTACATTTCTATCTCGTCCGAGTTAAGTAGCTATGTGTGATTTAATCAGACGTACCAATTACTGTAGAGAATTGGAAATGGAATTGGATATATATTACGTGTGTTGTTTGTGTATTTATTGATGCAACTCAAGGCCGTCTGTCCGCGTTGCCATGATACCAATAACGTATCGACAATATACATCATTATAAAGGCACTGCACATAAGGATCATATTACCATATAAGCTGCGATATTGTCAGTCGACCGCGTTTCACCTGCGTCAATCTATTTCGTCTGAAGTACGTTTTTCAAGAGTGGCACGCGTTTATTTACGCACTTAAACTGGTGACAATGGAACAGTTTTACGACAGGGTTAATGGGGTCGGTTTAAAAAGATTTAACAATATTTCCACCCAGTGCAACACACTTTGGCTTAGTTTATGTATAACCCGCCCTTAGCAGATATATGTCGATGTTATGTTTAAACATATTTACACTGCTAATATTTACAGGGTCGGTAGATGATTTGTTCCATTAATTTTTCGTCCTATGTGAGAATGAGTACTTTATTATGTCCAATCTATATTGTTCTTTTGCAAGTAACGCGCCTTCGTGTCGTTTACGTCTTCAGACCTCGGAATGTATTGAACTAAGCGGTCGCGTGCTTTCACCTCCTTTCCCACGATCCTTCTCCGTGTTTCCTTCGGGCGATCGTCCCCTTCTTCCTTCCGCTGTCCAGCGTAAGGCTGTCTTGGTCAATGCGACAGGTGGCATTCGGCATAGATGCCCTCCGACTCTGTCTCTTTATCTATATGTGGCCAGTGATGTTGAGTCTGTTTGGCCGAGCAGCTCTTCGTTTGTGATCGTATTGGGACATATTTGAATCTTCGTGATACATCTGTTCTAGAATGCATCAAGCTTGCGTGCTAACCCGGGTATCAGTTTCCAGTACTCAGGCCCCTAGATAAGAAATAGTTTTATGGACACGGCAATTGTCTAGGATGCCTGCCTGAAATCGAGAACAATCGAACACTAACGGTGGTGTTGCAATAATATGTTTTGTTTGTGTTAATCTTGATGATTCAGATACTAAGATAACCAAGGTTCCACTAATTCTTTTTTACACGTTTTAGTGCATTGGTGTTTTATCTTGTAAACAATAAATGACGCTGGTGACTGTGTCGGAAAGGACTTGGGGAAAGCGACCAAACGCCACTATTCAACTCTACGTGGGTTGCTCGACATCCGGGCTAGTCGACCAAATGTCCCGGATGAATGTTTTTTCTTATTCCGCTAGATGGCTTTAACGACATCTGCAGTTGAAAGAATCGGCGATCTAACCACGACTGCGGATAAATGATGTATATATTTACGGCCGCAGATCCAGGGTGTCCGTTTGAGAAATGCCGAGTCTGTTTGCGCGCATTCAACGTAAAGATATATTCCTATATAACACGATATCCGGTGCACAGGACGGTTCAAACCTTTCTTCAGCTCACTCCCTGGTATACCTGTTTCTACAAATGAACTGGAAAGCGTTTAGCCGCGATGTGATTACTACACGAAAGCTGTTGGTTAACACACCTCCAGCGCTGTCGTGCACTCATTTATGCAGCTGCGTGAGCTGGCACTCAGACCGTGTTTGATGTATGTGCTAAAACGAAGAATACACGAGAACCTGGCTAAACCGTGGATCCGATTCTACGCTGAGATGAAACGTAAAAATATACGCTCCTACAATACACTCCTACACGCCGGCGGCGTAAGCGGTGGCCGCCGAGAGAGATATTGACGAGATGTCATGTTCTCGTTGCGTAGAAACACGTCCTGCCACCGTGACAAAGTGTGTCGTCTAGATTGGACAGTCCGCGTTCATCACGCATGCACTCACGGGGAAACACTCACGAGATGACTGCTATGTTAGCAGTTTACAATCACATGGATGAAACACGTGAATAGATAAATAAATGTAATATTCTGTATCAAATATGCGTGCAAGTATTGTACAGTTGCTTATAGAAAGTGCCAGTTTATGTGAGTGAGTTCACAGCAGGTTACAGATTTGTGAGTTCACGACAGGTTACACATTTATGAGTCTACGACAGGTTACACATTTATGAGTCTACGACAGGTTACACATTTATGCGTATACGACAGGTTACACATGTGTGAGTCCACGATTTAACGTACATGAATCCACGATATAATATATATATATGAATCCACAATATGATATACTTGAATCCACGATATAATATACACGAATCCACGACATGATATACATGAATCGTCGACAAGTCACAAATGTGTGAGTCTACGATATGTTGTACGTTTGCACAGGGTATTTTATATTTTCAACTACTCACCCATATAACTGATGCTAGGCAAGAAGGCAAATTGTTTTTTTTATGAAACCACTTAGAGGGCCGCATGATTGAGGTTTCAAACCCACTTCCTCCAGCCCCCTGAGGCTTCCTCCAGTCGCCTGAGCACGAGGCGTCCTCCAGTCTTTTGAGCACGAGGCGTCCTCCAGCCTCCTGAGCACGAGGCGTCCTCCAGTCTCTTGAGCACGAGGCGTCCTCCAGCCTCCTGAGCACGAGGCGTCCTCCAGTCGCCTGAGCACGAGGCGTCTTCCAGTCTCTTGAGCACGAGGCGTCCTCCAGTCTTTTGAGCACCAGGCGTCCTCCAGCCTCCTGAGCACGAGACGTCAGTAGTTAGTGGAGGTTTTTGGTACCCCCAAATTCGCCGCACAGTCACTGGACCAGACATCAAAGGAACATCAAAGGCAAAACACCCTAATATCGCCCACCGCTTCTGAGTGCGCGCAGCCAATCAGAGCGCCGCAGAGCGCCCCCTGGCGGTCATAGCCGAGCGCAGTGCAGTCATGCGTAACCTAAGCGCCCCCTAGCGACTGGAGCTAACCCTAAACGTCTAGAGCGCCCCCTGGCGACTGAATTAAATTTTAATTTAATTTTATTTTTTTAAAAAAAAAAAGAATTTTTTTTTTTTTTAATTATTATTATTTATTTATTTTTTATTATTATTATTATTTTATTATTTTTTTTTTTTTATTGATTTTTTAATTTTTTTTAATTTTAATTTTAACTGTGCGCGCAGCCTCACAACCTTCTGGGTAGCCCGAGCGCCCCCTGGTCCGTAACCCTATCCATAACCCTAGAGCGTCCCCATTGGCAAGCCGTTACAACGAAGCAATAGAAAAGCTACGCAATATTGTACACAAACGTTAGACAGAGGACTCTGAAGTCTCTTGCTATTATCATTAACAGGGTCATTAATAACTGAGATCAAAGGACCTAACGAGGAGACGAGAAACTAACAAAACACGATATCGTACTATATTTTCTTTATATGTAAATATTTAAAAATAATGCGCTCTTACACTTTATCCATAACTCCTACAGTTTACCCATAATTCCTACAATTTACCCATAATTCTCCTATTGAATAAGAGTACAAGGACATTTTATTAAAACATTTTTTTTTTTTTTTTTTTTTTTTTGGAAAATAATGACACAATATCGTCCACTAACGTTAGACAGAGGACTCTAAAGTCTTTTGCCATACGCATATTTTCATTATATGTCAATAATGTTAAATAGTGCGCTCTTACACTTTACCCATACCTCCTACAGTTTACCCATAATTCCTACAATTTACCCATAATTCTCCTATTGAATAAGAATACAAGGACATTTTATTAAATATTTGAAAATAATGACACAATATCGTCCACAAACGTTAGACAGAGGACTCTAAAGTCTCTTGCCATACGCATATTTTCGTTATATGTCAATATTGTTAAATAGTGCGCTCTTACACTTTACCCATAACTCCTACAGTTTACCCATAACTCCTACAATTTACCCATAATTCCAACAATTTACCCATAATTCCTACAATTTACCCAGCACACATATGTAGTGAAGTGTGTTTGTTCGTTCACCTAGCTATAAAAAGAACGGGACTTTAGTTTCAATAGTCACTGTACCCACAGTACAGAGCTTGAATACTTAGTTGATGTACCCACAATACACAGCTACAGTACATAGTCACTGTACCAACAGAACACATCTAGAATACATAGTCACTGTATCCTGAGTACACAGCTAAAGTACATAGTCAATGTACCCACAGAACACAGCTAGAATACATAGTAACTGTACCCACAGTACACAGCTAGAATACATATTCACTGTACAAAACGTACACGGTTAGAACACATAGTCACTGTACCCACTGTAACTTAACCCACAGTACACAGCTAGAATGTATAATCACTGGACACACAGTACACAACTAGAATACATAGTCAATGTATGCACAGTGCACAGCTACAGTACATAGACCTGTACCCACAGTACATGGCTACAATACATAGTCACTGACAGATAACAGACGCAGCGACCATCTGTCAAGCAGACAAAAAACCGAGGTGAACAGCACTCGTAGTGCAACGCATATAATTTCAATTTTAATTTCAATTGGGACGGCGGACCGTTTTACGTTGTTATTTTTGTCGTTTCTCTAAGAAGAGTAGACCACGTGACGTCCTGTCTGCATAAATAATAAAGACAGCTGGGTATACATCAACGAGTTGACCTGTATGCGTACATCTAACATATTTAGGGTATTGGTTATCGTATGAATCATACATAGCACGAGTAATGAGAAAGAGTACCGATTTGTCTAAGAAAATACCGCTTTTATATGTATTATGTCACCCTTAGTTACGTATGTAATGCTTTTAAGCTAAGTGTTTACCACATTTATCTGCCTGTTAACATGTTAAGTAAATGTCACTTTTATTTGTATCTTACCACAGTTTAGCTACGCAATTGCCACGCTTGTCTGTGTGCTAACGCTTTTAGCATATTAAGTATCACTTTTAATTGTATGTTAACGCTATTTAGCTAAGTATATACCACATTCTATGTTAAGTTTGTTTTCGCAAAGTAAATATCACTTTTAGTTGTACGTTAACGCTTTTAAGCTAAGTAAGTACCAAATACAGCTACATGTTAATGAGTTTAGCTAAGTAAATACCGCATTTAGCTGTAGGTTAACGCTTTTAAGCTAAGAAATTACCACATTTAGCTGTATGTTAGCGATTTTACGCTAATTATTTACCATATTTACCTGCATGTTAACGGTTTTAAGCTAAGCAAATACAACTTTTAGCTATGTAATTAGCATTTTTAGCTAAATAAGTACCATATTTAGTTGCAAGTTAACGCTTTTAAGTTAAGTAATTACCACATATGTTAAAACTGTTTAGCTAATAAATGACCACATTTAGCTGTATGTTAGCGCTTTTTACCTAAATAATTACCACATTTAGTTGTATGTTAACGCTTTTAAGCTAAGTAATTACCGCATTTAGCTGCGTGTTAACGTTTTTTAGCTAAGAAATTACCATATTTAGCTGTATGTTACTGCTGTTTAACTAAGGAATTACCACATTTAGCTGTATGGTAATGCTTTTTAACTAAGTATTTATCGCATTTAGTTGCATGTTAACGCATTGAAACTAAGTATTTACCACATTCACCTGTATGCTAAGGTACTCGGGAAATGCGCGTGATAAATAACACGGTTTTCTGTAGTGATATTAGCATTGTTGTTAAAGCGTTGGTTTGCGCACTGGACGTATGCAAGTCTGAACAAGTTTAACGATAAGCCGGTCATTTGCACTTAAATCTATCTAAGCTAGGTTCTGTGAAGAAAAGAACAAACTCTGCGTATGATTATAATATATTTGTTATAACTAACCAAACAATGCAAGAAGTACAAAACAATTAATTATGAACATAATCGTCAGAATATAGTAATATAAACAAAATCACTACAAGTATTACATAATATGATTATGAATTATTATTGTAATACCACGCCTGTCGGGGCGCGCTATAGCAGAGAGCTATTTTAAAACACTGGGCGAGGTAAGTACATCAGTATAGACGAACGAGTGGACCGTGGACTGTGGACTCCGGTTGCCTTAGCAACGAACGGGGTGCGGCTAGCGCTGTTACGATCGATGTAACAACCTGCATCGTTGTAAGAACTGCATCTATAGTTTATGTTTGTTTTGGTACACTTGCATTGTATGACTAATCTTAGTTAATTGTGGTACACTTTAATTTGCTAACTGTATATACGAGCGTCATAACATCATGGCGTTAGCCCTGTGTCTGTAATTTTTTAAACTGTATGACATTTCTCTACCATTTTCTAAACCATGTGTCATTTTTGCTGTACCATTTTTATTGAATGTATAAAAGATTGCCGCACCGGGTATCTGGTCATATGATACCCTTTTATGGTGGCGTATCGAAATTAAACCGTTCACCTTGTATCTTATCAACTAGAAGTATAAAAGCAGTCACCCAAACAATAAATGTTGACAAGTCTGGAATTTAACCGACATCCTGTTTTCTTACAAAGTTATGGCATGTTCGGTTAAAAATAATCAAGCAGTTATGTGAATATTTGTTGGAAAATAAAATCGTTCTTAGGTTTCCTGCGGTATTGAAGTAATGATGCTATGACAGCAAATGTTTAACATCGCTAACCTACAATATAAACATATGAAAGGTTTTTTCGTAGATATTTTTTCTACTGTACACTTTGAGCAATCTAAAAAAAAATCTCAACAACACTATTGTTAAATTATCCTGGGTGTGTGTGTGTGTGTGTGTGTGTGTGTGTGTGTGTGTGTGTGTGTGTGTGTGTGTGTGTGTGTGTGTGTGTGTGTGTGTGTGTGTGTGTGTGAGATGTACAAATGTGTAGATCTGACAAAAACACGGGGTTTAAGGGGTGGCTGTTTCCAACGGGTGCTTTTTTGTAACTGGTTCTACTGTATCTATGGAATCAACCTTTTAGCTACTACACACACCATTCTTGAAACCTAAATATTAGTTTATCACATGTTGTATTTGTATTTTTGCATGCTCTTCGTTGATTGCATTAAATATACACATCCTTATCAGACAATGAAATATGTTTTGCTAGATTTGGACCACCATTTGTACCAACAACAAAAAATTCAATCCAATTCCAGGTACCTTTAACATTGTTTTTCTGTAGTGCTGTTTTAGTGGGTCTTAATATAATTGTTAATTTGCTTTTATAAGTTTTGTACATATGCGCAGATTCAGAATATATAGATATAACAAATGCTGTATACAGCCTCTTTTTCTTGACCCCAGCACGTTTAAACCTTTGGTGAACCAAGTTGTCTTGTTAGTGCTACGATACTCTAGGATGTGTTCTCAGGCTAGTGACTGGAATAGTTACTGCAGGCCTTTTTAGACACCTGGGTAACACGACTGTGAACTATCCTGTAATACCTACTGTTAAGCGAGCACTTAATTCAGAGTTAATTGCGAATTTGTCAAAGAGATTAAATTAGGCTGTAATTTTCTTGACTGGGTGTATGAAAGAAAAATAAAAAAAGAATGCGCAACGACTGCAATGACATCAGCAACTATTTTAGTATTCGTGTTTCATTGGTAGTCTCGTGAATGGAAACATTGTTGCATGCTTTTAAAATGTGTATACTCCCGCCGGTAGACACACACGATGAGACAATTGGTATTTTCTTTAACTGCGAGACATTTCGCAGTCATTTTCTTTAACTGCGTGACCTGTTATTTTCTTTTGTTGTGACATTTTTGTGTATTTTTATTTAACTGCGTGACATTTTACCAATCTTAGCTCATTCGGTTTGTCACACATGTAATGCTGTTTTATAAGTGTGTAACACATTCACTATGTAGTAACGCGTTTAGCTATTCTTCCAATGGCATACACAGCGCTGTCTCCACAGCATGTACCATCCGTTGACCTTTTTTTCCATTACTGGTCACCACTTCCACCATTTACCTCCGTCTGACTGTCTCTAAGAGCAACTCCATACATTGCCCCTACATTCATATGTGTCCGTAATTTGGTTAGTTAATGACATTTGATACATTGTTACTAAGTACATGATAGCTGGTATAGAAAAAACGTCACTGCTCATTAATTTCAAAAGATCCAGTTTGCACAAGGGTTACTCCTGGAGCGAGATAAATACGCCGGACGAGAGTGCAGTCGTCAAGAAATCGCTTACGTAATGGGAAGTAAAAATCTAGCTGCAGGAAAAGCACATGCCTTGCAGTAGACACGGTTCCCCATGACGCAATAGCTGTCAGTGTCTGGTGCAGGCTCCAACGTCCGTTTCGCTAGGAAGGGGTCAGGGTTAGGGTAGGGTTAGAACTCGAGGGTAGCGATAGGAGGGGTTGGGTTAGGGTAGGGTTAGGTTTAGGGGGTAGCGAAACGGATACGAGGACGCCACCCTAAACGCTCCATTATATTTCGAAAAGTTTGTGTTTTGACTTCAAATCATATGATATTTGACCTAATTAATGTTGCCATTTGACCTAGTTCATTTGACATAATAATAATAATAATATAATTATAATAACTTTATTGTAAAAAAAAAAAAAAATGGAAATACGTCTTACACTGAGGAGATAGCATAAAAACATACTTTAAATCACATTCAACCATGTAGTATGTACAGTAATAAAATCAAGTATGTAGACAGAGTAGATAATGAGTAATACCAAGTGTTATATACATTATAATCATTTGCCTTAATTAAGTTGAGATTTGACCTAATTAAGTTGACCGTGTATTTTACGGGAAGAACAGCTAAACGCGTTGCATAGTGAATGTGTTACATCCTTGGCAAACAGCTTTACATATGTGACAAAAACGCATACGTAGTTAAAAAAAAGACACAAAAAATGTCACACAGTTAAAGGAAAAGGTTGTTTTGCTAAATCGTTATTTCGCCACTTCGTGCAGTCAGACGTATGTGAAGATTGGGGGTGGAGGGCATTGATGGATGAAGAGTCAACGAACGGATGTGGATGGAGATGCAGGTGGCCAGTAATGGATGAATATTCTTGCAGAGGTAGACGAACGGCGGTCAGTGTAGGGGGTAGTGGGAGGGGATGAATGAAAGGAGAGATGGGCGGTAAATAAAATGTTTGAAGATACTACGAAGGGCAATTGTGGATGGGGTGAACTGACCAGTAATGAAAGAATATTCTGGTGCATGGGGTGACTATACAGGACTGTATACGAAGATGGTAGTGGACGGAAATGAAGATAGCGAACAGACAGGCGGACATACGTAGCTAAACGCGTTACTACATAGCTGAATGCATTGCATACTTGGTAAAAAGCGTTACATACGCAGTTAATATTGGCCTGTAATGGTTAGTGAGGTGACAATGAACACTGTAAGTGTCAGGTAGGTGACTTGTGCGCTCCCACTCGTCTTGTCTTTTTTGACATTGGTCAGTCGCTGTTGATGGACTTTGACTTCTTTGACTTGTGCGCTCCCTCTCGTTTTATTTGTTTGACATTGGTCAGTCGCTATTAGTGGACTTTGGCTTGTGTGCTGCCACTCGTTTTATCTTTTTTGACATTGATCAGTCGTTGTTGATGGACTTTGGCTTGTGCGCTTCCACTCGTCTTGTCTTTTTTGATATTGGTTACACCTTCTTGCAGGCTATCTAGGGTTATTCAACCGACAAGAGGTTGGGGTTACACCTTTTTCCGTACCGTCGCCGCTAAAAAGCTGGTAGGATTGTGCAAACAGCACTGTCTCGATGCAGTCTATCTAGGGTTATTCAACCGACAAGAGGTTGGGGTTAGGCTTTTTCCGTACCGCCGCCGCCACGGAACACGCGCGCGTGCTCCGTGGCGGCGCCGTCACTGCCGTCGCCTTGGCGGCGGCAGTGGCGGTCGCGGTACCCTAACCCTACCCTAACCCAACCCCTCCTATCGCTACCCTCGAGTTCTAACCCTACCCTAACCCTGACCCCTTCCTAGCGAAACGGACGTTGGAGCCTGCACCAGACACTGACAGCTATTGCGTCATGGGGAACCGTGTCTACTGCAAGGCATGTGCTTTTCCTGCAGCTAGATTTTTACTTCCCATTACGTAAGCGATTTCTTGACGACTGCACTCTCGTCCGGCGTATTTATCTCGCTCCAGGAGTAACCCTTGTGCAAACTGGATCTTTTGAAATTAATGAGCAGTGACGTTTTTTCTATACCAGCTATCATGTACTTAGTAACAATGTATCAAATGTCATTAACTAACCAAATTACGGACACATATGAATGTAGGGGCAATGTATGGAGTTGCTCTTAGAGACAGTCAGACGGAGGTAAATGGTGGAAGTGGTGACCAGTAATGGAAAAAAAGGTCAACGGATGGTACATGCTGTGGAGACAGCGCTGTGTATGCCATTGGAAGAATAGCTAAACGCGTTACTACATAGTGAATGTGTTACACACTTATAAAACAGCATTACATGTGTGACAAACCGAATGAGCTAAGATTGGTAAAATGTCACGCAGTTAAATAAAAATACACAAAAATGTCACAACAAAAGAAAATAACAGGTCACGCAGTTAAAGAAAATGACTGCGAAATGTCTCGCAGTTAAAGAAAATACCAATTGTCTCATCGTGTGTGTCTACCGGCGGGAGTATACACATTTTAAAAGCATGCAACAATGTTTCCATTCACGAGACTACCAATGAAACACGAATACTAAAATAGTTGCTGATGTCATTGCAGTCGTTGCGCATTCTTTTTTTATTTTTCTTTCATACACCCAGTCAAGAAAATTACAGCCTAATTTAATCTCTTTGACAAATTCGCAATTAACTCTGAATTAAGTGCTCGCTTAACAGTAGGTATTACAGGATAGTTCACAGTCGTGTTACCCAGGTGTCTAAAAAGGCCTGCAGTAACTATTCCAGTCACTAGCCTGAGAACACATCCTAGAGTATCGTAGCACTAACAAGACAACTTGGTTCACCAAAGGTTTAAACGTGCTGGGGTCAAGAAAAAGAGGCTGTATACAGCATTTGTTATATCTATATATTCTGAATCTGCGCATATGTACAAAACTTATAAAAGCAAATTAACAATTATATTAAGACCCACTAAAACAGCACTACAGAAAAACAATGTTAAAGGTACCTGGAATTGGATTGAATTTTTTGTTGTTGGTACAAATGGTGGTCCAAATCTAGCAAAACATATTTCATTGTCTGATAAGGATGTGTATATTTAATGCAATCAACGAAGAGCATGCAAAAATACAAATACAACATGTGATAAACTAATATTTAGGTTTCAAGAATGGTGTGTGTAGTAGCTAAAAGGTTGATTCCATAGATACAGTAGAACCAGTTACAAAAAAGCACCCGTTGGAAACAGCCACCCCTTAAACCCCGTGTTTTTGTCAGATCTACACATTTGTACATCTCACACACACACACACACACACACACACACACACACACACACACACACACACACACACACACACACACACACACACACACACACACACACACACACACACACACACACACACACACACACACACACACACACACACACACACACACACACACACACACACACACACACACACACACACACACACACACACACACACACACACACACACACACACACACACACACACACACACCCAGGATAATTTAACAATAGTGTTGTTGAGATTTTTTTTTAGATTGCTCAAAGTGTACAGTAGAAAAAATATCTACGAAAAAACCTTTCATATGTTTATATTGTAGGTTAGCGATGTTAAACATTTGCTGTCATAGCATCATTACTTCAATACCGCAGGAAACCTAAGAACGATTTTATTTTCCAACAAATATTCACATAACTGCTTGATTATTTTTAACCAAACATGCCATAACTTTGTAAGAAAACAGGATGTCGGTTAAATTCCAGACTTGTCAACATTTATTGTTTGGGTGACTGCTTTTATACTTCTAGTTGATAAGATACAAGGTGAACGGTTTAATTTCGATACGCCACCATAAAAGGGTATCATATGACCAGATACCCGGTGCGGCAATCTTTTATACATTCAATAAAAATGGTACAGCAAAAATGACACATGGTTTAGAAAATGGTAGAGAAATGTCATACAGTTTAAAAAATTACAGACACAGGGCTAACGCCATGATGTTATGACGCTCGTATATACAGTTAGCAAATTAAAGTGTACCACAATTAACTAAGATTAGTCATACAATGCAAGTGTACCAAAACAAACATAAACTATAGATGCAGTTCTTACAACGATGCAGGTTGTTACATCGATCGTAACAGCGCTAGCCGCACCCCGTTCGTTGCTAAGGCAACCGGAGTCCACAGTCCACGGTCCACTCGTTCGTCTATACTGATGTACTTACCTCGCCCAGTGTTTTAAAATAGCTCTCTGCTATAGCGCGCCCCGACAGGCGTGGTATTACAATAATAATTCATAATCATATTATGTAATACTTGTAGTGATTTTGTTTATATTACTATATTCTGACGATTATGTTCATAATTAATTGTTTTGTACTTCTTGCATTGTTTGGTTAGTTATAACAAATATATTATAATCATACGCAGAGTTTGTTCTTTTCTTCACAGAACCTAGCTTAGATAGATTTAAGTGCAAATGACCGGCTTATCGTTAAACTTGTTCAGACTTGCATACGTCCAGTGCGCAAACCAACGCTTTAACAACAATGCTAATATCACTACAGAAAACCGTGTTATTTATCACGCGCATTTCCCGAGTACCTTAGCATACAGGTGAATGTGGTAAATACTTAGTTTCAATGCGTTAACATGCAACTAAATGCGATAAATACTTAGTTAAAAAGCATTACCATACAGCTAAATGTGGTAATTCCTTAGTTAAACAGCAGTAACATACAGCTAAATATGGTAATTTCTTAGCTAAAAAACGTTAACACGCAGCTAAATGCGGTAATTACTTAGCTTAAAAGCGTTAACATACAACTAAATGTGGTAATTATTTAGGTAAAAAGCGCTAACATACAGCTAAATGTGGTCATTTATTAGCTAAACAGTTTTAACATATGTGGTAATTACTTAACTTAAAAGCGTTAACTTGCAACTAAATATGGTACTTATTTAGCTAAAAATGCTAATTACATAGCTAAAAGTTGTATTTGCTTAGCTTAAAACCGTTAACATGCAGGTAAATATGGTAAATAATTAGCGTAAAATCGCTAACATACAGCTAAATGTGGTAATTTCTTAGCTTAAAAGCGTTAACCTACAGCTAAATGCGGTATTTACTTAGCTAAACTCATTAACATGTAGCTGTATTTGGTACTTACTTAGCTTAAAAGCGTTAACGTACAACTAAAAGTGATATTTACTTTGCGAAAACAAACTTAACATAGAATGTGGTATATACTTAGCTAAATAGCGTTAACATACAATTAAAAGTGATACTTAATATGCTAAAAGCGTTAGCACACAGACAAGCGTGGCAATTGCGTAGCTAAACTGTGGTAAGATACAAATAAAAGTGACATTTACTTAACATGTTAACAGGCAGATAAATGTGGTAAACACTTAGCTTAAAAGCATTACATACGTAACTAAGGGTGACATAATACATATAAAAGCGGTATTTTCTTAGACAAATCGGTACTCTTTCTCATTACTCGTGCTATGTATGATTCATACGATAACCAATACCCTAAATATGTTAGATGTACGCATACAGGTCAACTCGTTGATGTATACCCAGCTGTCTTTATTATTTATGCAGACAGGACGTCACGTGGTCTACTCTTCTTAGAGAAACGACAAAAATAACAACGTAAAACGGTCCGCCGTCCCAATTGAAATTAAAATTGAAATTATATGCGTTGCACTACGAGTGCTGTTCACCTCGGTTTTTTGTCTGCTTGACAGATGGTCGCTGCGTCTGTTATCTGTCAGTGACTATGTATTGTAGCCATGTACTGTGGGTACAGGTCTATGTACTGTAGCTGTGCACTGTGCATACATTGACTATGTATTCTAGTTGTGTACTGTGTGTCCAGTGATTATACATTCTAGCTGTGTACTGTGGGTTAAGTTACAGTGGGTACAGTGACTATGTGTTCTAACCGTGTACGTTTTGTACAGTGAATATGTATTCTAGCTGTGTACTGTGGGTACAGTTACTATGTATTCTAGCTGTGTTCTGTGGGTACATTGACTATGTACTTTAGCTGTGTACTCAGGATACAGTGACTATGTATTCTAGATGTGTTCTGTTGGTACAGTGACTATGTACTGTAGCTGTGTATTGTGGGTACATCAACTAAGTATTCAAGCTCTGTACTGTGGGTACAGTGACTATTGAAACTAAAGTCCCGTTCTTTTTATAGCTAGGTGAACGAACAAACACACTTCACTACATATGTGTGCTGGGTAAATTGTAGGAATTATGGGTAAATTGTTGGAATTATGGGTAAATTGTAGGAGTTATGGGTAAACTGTAGGAGTTATGGGTAAAGTGTAAGAGCGCACTATTTAACAATATTGACATATAACGAAAATATGCGTATGGCAAGAGACTTTAGAGTCCTCTGTCTAACGTTTGTGGACGATATTGTGTCATTATTTTCAAATATTTAATAAAATGTCCTTGTATTCTTATTCAATAGGAGAATTATGGGTAAATTGTAGGAATTATGGGTAAACTGTAGGAGGTATGGGTAAAGTGTAAGAGCGCACTATTTAACATTATTGACATATAATGAAAATATGCGTATGGCAAAAGACTTTAGAGTCCTCTGTCTAACGTTAGTGGACGATATTGTGTCATTATTTTCCAAAAAAAAAAAAAAAAAAAAAAATGTTTTAATAAAATGTCCTTGTACTCTTATTCAATAGGAGAATTATGGGTAAATTGTAGGAATTATGGGTAAACTGTAGGAGTTATGGATAAAGTGTAAGAGCGCATTATTTTTAAATATTTACATATAAAGAAAATATAGTACGATATCGTGTTTTGTTAGTTTCTCGTCTCCTCGTTAGGTCCTTTGATCTCAGTTATTAATGACCCTGTTAATGATAATAGCAAGAGACTTCAGAGTCCTCTGTCTAACGTTTGTGTACAATATTGCGTAGCTTTTCTATTGCTTCGTTGTAACGGCTTGCCAATGGGGACGCTCTAGGGTTATGGATAGGGTTACGGACCAGGGGGCGCTCGGGCTACCCAGAAGGTTGTGAGGCTGCGCGCACAGTTAAAATTAAAATAAAAAAAAAAAAAAATCAATAAAAAAAAAAAAATAAAAAAAATAATAATAATAATAAAAAATAAATAAATAATAATAATAAAAAAAATAAATAAATAAATAAATAAATAAAAAAAAAAAAAAATAAAAAAAAATTTAATTCAGTCGCCAGGGGGCGCTCTAGACGTTTAGGGTTAGCTCCAGTCGCTAGGGGGCGCTTAGGTTACGCATGACTGCACTGCGCTCGGCTATGACCGCCAGGGGGCGCTCTGCGGCGCTCTGATTGGCTGCGCGCACTCAGAAGCGGTGGGCGATATTAGGGTGTTTTGCCTTTGATGTTCCTTTGATGTCTGGTCCAGTGACTGTGCGGCGAATTTGGGGGTACCAAAAACCTCCACTAACTACTACTGACGTCCTCCAGTCTCTTGAGCACGAGGCGTCCTCCAGCCTCCTGAGCACGAGGCGTCCTCCAATCGTCTGAGCGCGAGGCGTCCTCCAGTCTCTTGAGCACGAGGCGTCCTCCAGTCTCCTGAGCACGAGGCGTCCTCCAGCCTCCTGAGCACGAGGCGTCCTCCAGTCTCTTGAGCACGAGGCGTCCTCCAGCCTCCTGAGCACGAGGCGTCCTCCAGCCTCCTGAGCACGAGGCGTCCTCCAGTCTCCTGAGCACGAGTCGTCCTCCAGTCGCCTGAGCACGAGGCGTCCTCCAGTCTCCTGAGCACGAGTCGTCCTCCAGTCGCCTGAGCACGAGGCGTCCTCCAGTCTCCTGAGCACGAGTCGTCCTCCAGTCGCCTGAGCACGAGGCGTCCTCCAGTCTCCTGAGCACGTGGCGTCCTCCAGTCTCCTGAGCACGAAGCGTCCTCCAGTCTCCTGAGCACGAGGCGTCCTCCAGTCTCATGAGCACGAGGCGTCCTCCAGTCTCCTAAGCACGAGGCGAGCACCATTTGCAAAATCGGTCATTTCGCGACTGTCACCACCATGACTGTGATGGCGAATGTACCCTAGCTTGACAGGCGAGTCGACCGCTTTGTATAACGACGGGCCGGAGAAGGTTCGGATACGGAATCTGCATGTGTAGTCATCGACGAAGTCCCACAAATTGGAGTTCATGTGTTGTTGTGCTGTCAATACCTCGACGTACTAAGTTTAGGGACTCTCGTCCGTGTCGTAAGGTCATAAGAGCTACACACCCCAGCAGCCTACAAGTTCTGTTGAAAGTCCTGTTGAAAGTCCTGTTGAATAAACTTGACGGCTTTCAAATTCCATTTTATGATAACTGCATTAAGTTACGCGTCGTTGAAACATAAAAGGCTAAGAATTACTCGGATGTGACCGGTGAGACGACATCGTAGTTTGAACTTAGCAAAAGACGTGCCTACCCAAGACAGATTTAACTGTCAACACAACTATCTTACATAATAAGTTTACCTTATGCAGAATGGCTCGTTTGGGTACTGACGCGGTCGGTGAACTGGAAGGGAATAATTTATGCTGAGCGGATTTATACGAATTTTTTTTCACTAGGTGCACCGAGGGCACAGACTGTCACGTCACGTCACGTCACGTCACGTCACGTCACGTCACGTCACGTCACGTCACGTCACGTCACGTCACGTCACGTCACGTCACGTCACGTCACGTCACGTCACGTCACGTCACGTCACGTCACGTCACGATGTAGAGGTCATCATCTCTCGCAACTAGAGCCACTCGAAAGCTTCTAGCGCCGAGTGAATTTATGTTACATTTAAGTCTAATAATTTCACCTTAATCCCCACGATTCAAGTTCTTAGATTTTCTCCAAAGGAAGATGAACGAGACAACAATATGCCAACCACTGCTTGCAGTTGGTTTTACAAATAGTCCAACTTTCAAGAACTGTAGCTTTAGGAATATTACCACCGTAGCCTAATAAAACACGGTTGTGCGTCGCTAGTATTAATTCACTTGTGTCTGCAGATCTTCTTCGTCGGCATTGATTGCTTCGACCTTCACACACATCGTTTATGTTCATTAGTTCACGGAGACCGGCCTCAATGCGTAGCTGACTCGCGGAGTATTTCAAAATGTAATCCACCGGATAGGTCATATCCAGATTTGCATAATGTGTTCTTCACCGCGGACCATAGGGCCTGTTCAGCTTCGATCGAGTTGTTGGTGACATTGGAACTAGGGCTTCCTCGGTGGTTACTGGACCTTTTCTTTGGAGTTAACTCCTTATTAGGGTTAGTTCAGTAAAAAACATAATACAATTTCGCCGTCATTAGAAGATTTATATTTTTACCGTGTTTACCCTCTTTAGCTCCATAGCGTATCCATCAATTCGTTGACAACTTGTAGGTTCACTATATTACATACTGATTTCGACATTGAATAATCATTTCGTTTAGAATGCGCCTCTGAGCTCGGTTTCCTATGATTTAATCATCTTCTTCTGATTATTTGGAATAGGATGTGTCAGGCGGATGCCACGGGAAGAAGTGTCGTAAGTGGTATCGTATCATTTTATATGTGTCGCTGAAGGGCATGTGTATTCTAAAAGGAATCCACTGGCGAGAACACAAAACCAACGGTGAAGCAAGGGAAGAGTGTCAACAGGAGAACACAAAGCCAACGGAGAAGCAAGGGAAGAGTGTCAACAGGAGAACACAAAACCAACAGAGAAGCAAGGGAAGAGTGTCAACAGGTGAACACAAAGCCAACAGAGAAGCAAGGGAAGAGTGTCAACAGGAGAACACAAAACCAACGGAGAAGCAAGGGAAGAGTGTCAACAGGAGAACATAAAGCCAACAGAGAAGCAAGGGAAGAGTGTCAACAGGAGAACACAAAGCCAACAGAGAAGCAAGGAAAGAGTGTCAACAGGAGAACATAAAGCCAACAGAGAAGCAAGGGAAGAGTGTCAACAGGTGAACACAAAGCCAACAGAGAAGCAAGGGAAGAGTGTCAACAGGAGAACACAAAACCAACGGAGAAGCAAGGGAAGAGTGTCAACAGGAGAACATAAAGCCAACAGAGAAGCAAGGGAAGAGTGTCAACAGGAGAACACAAAACCAACAGAGAAGCAAGGGAAGAGTGTCAAC
>OY759263.1:47849182-47886682 GCA_963662155.1 Lamellibrachia columna | reverse complement strand
AAAAAGAAAAATAAAGGTTCCAATTCTCATTAGTGGTGTGTAAAATAACCTCTTACATTAAAGGTGTATTCTGCAAGACAGTTGAATAAGGAATGGAGAAGATAATGTTTAGAGCTAAGCCATAAAATCACCAAGAAAACAATGGACACGAGGAGTGGCTGTGTAAACACGTACCGATAAGCCAAGTTGAACTCATGACGAGGAGAGCAGCACATAAGTCCGCTATGCAACTTGCGAAATTTTGTTCTGGTACCATGTGGAAAGAATAACTAATCAAATACACGTTAAGCTAAATTATGAAATAATAAAAGCAAATACGGAATACCCTTTCAACAACAACTCGTCGGTGGGTCTGTCGGAGACTTTCTGGTGAAACAAAGGTCGTTAGGTCAGTCAACATAAGAATGGACACGAGACTGGTTCACCAACTTTACGCGAATCGTAGCCGGTCCAATGGGTTGCGGCAAAACGATATTTGTGGCATGTTTGCTGCACGCAACTCTTCGTCACTCGTCACCACCTAAGACGTGTAATGTTATGCTAAGTACACACCAGTCCGATCCGACCAAGTAGGACCAACCAATCGTCTGGAGTCGGACCAAAATGGTTGGTCTGCTTGGTGTGCAATGAGTCCCCGACTCCCAACTCCTGACTGCCGACTTCCGATTCGGGAGTCGGGAGGTCGGCCCAATTACGATTGGGTTGTATTGGCGTGGAACTCCTGCTCCATACCAACTAGGAGTTGGGAAAGAGGGAGCCAATGAGAGTACCCCACATGGCCACCATTTTAGTTGTAGTACCAGATTTCACGCTACAAGGCGTGCGTGTGCGCGAACAGTTCGCGTTTTTCACGCCAGGGTCAGAACAGTGCGTTAACGGGTCGGTCTGGTGGTGTGTAACCCCCGGTCGGGTGGTGTGTAACCCCCGGTCGGATGTACCACCGAATGTGAGACGGGAAGAGCGGAGCACCCGACTACCTCCAACTGCCGACGGTTGGTATGTCGTCCCGGTGTGTACGGAGTACCCGACTACCTCCTGTCGTCCCGGTGTGTACGGAGTACCCGACTACCTCCTGTCGTCCCGGTGTGTACGGAGTACCCGACTACCTCCTGTCGTCCCGGTGTGTACGGAGTACCCGACCACCTCCTGTCGTCCCGGTGTGTACGGAGTACCCGACTACCTCCTGTCGTCCCGGTGTGTACGGAGTACCCGACTACCTCCTGTCATCCCGGTGTGTACGGAGTACCCGACTACCTCCTGTCGTCCCGGTGTGTACGGAGTACCCGACCACCTCCTGTCGTCCCGGTGTGTACGGAGTACCCGACTACCTCCTGTCGTCCCGGTGTGTACGGAGTACCCGACCACCTCCTGTCGTCCCGGTGTGTACGGAGTACCCGACTACCTCCTGTCGTCCCGGTGTGTACGGAGTACCCGACTACCTCCTGTCGTCCCGGTGTGTACGGAGTACCCGACTACCTCCTGTCGTCCCGGTGTGTACGGCGTACCCGACTACCTCCTGTCGTCCCGGTGTGTACGGAGTACCCGACTACCTCCTGTCGTCCCGGTGTGTACGGAGTACCCGACTACCTCCTGTCGTCCCGGTGTGTATGGAGTACCCGACTACCTCCTGTCGTCCCGGTGTGTACGGAGTACCCGACTACCTCCTGTCGTCCCGGTGTGTACGGAGTACCCGACTACCTCCTGTCGTCCCGGTGTGTACGGCGTACCCGACTACCTCCTGTCGGCCCGGTGTGTACGGAGTACCCGACTACCTCCTGTCGTCCCGGTGTGTACGGAGTACCCGACTACCTCCTGTCGTCCCGGTGTGTACGGAGTACCCGACTACCTCCTGTCGTCCCGGTGTGTACGGAGTACCCGACTACCTCCTGTCGTCCCGGTGTGTACGGAGTACCCGACTACCTCCTGTCGTCCCGGTGTGTACGGAGTACCCGACTACCTCCTGTCGTCCCGGTGTGTACGGCGTACCCGACTACCTCCTGTCGTCCCGGTGTGTACGGAGTACCCGACTACCTCCTGTCGTCCCGGTGTGTACGGAGTACCCGACTACCTCCTGTCGTCCCGGTGTGTACGGCGTACCCGACTACCTCCTGTCGTCCCGGTGTGTACGGAGTACCCGACTACCTCCTGTCGTCCCGGTGTGTACGGAGTACCCGACTACCTCCTGTCGTCCCGGTGTGTACGGAGTACCCGACTACCTCCTGTCGTCCCGGTGTGTACGGAGTACCCGACTACCTCCTGTCGTCCCGGTGTGTACGGAGTACCCGACTACCTCCTGTCGTCCCGGTGTGTACGGAGTACCCGACTACCTCCTGTCGTCCCGGTGTGTACGGCGTACCTGACTACCTCCTGTCGTCCCGGTGTGTACGGAGTACCCGACTACCTCCTGTCGTCCCGGTGTGTACGGAGTACCCGACTACCTCCTGTCGTCCCGGTGTGTACGGAGTACCCGACTACCTCCTGTCGTCCCGGTGTGTACGGAGTACCCGACTACCTCCTGTCGTCCCGGTGTGTACGGAGTACCCGACTACCTCCTGTCGTCCCGGTGTGTACGGAGTACCCGACTACCTCCTGTCGTCCCGGTGTGTACGGAGTACCCGACTACCTCCTGTCGTCCCGGTGTGTACGGAGTACCCGACTACCTCCTGTCGTCCCGGTGTGTACGGAGTACCCGACTACGTCCTGTCGTCCCGGTGTGTACGGAGTACCCGACTACCTCCTGTCGTCCCGGTGTGTACGGAGTACCCGACTACCTCCTGTCGTCCCGGTGTGTACGGAGTACCCGACTACCTCCTTTTTTGTCTGTCGTTTCTAGGTTTACGAAGTGTCCCTGTCTTAAAAAAGAGTACTTTTCGATGTTTCCTTTGGCCATCACCTTTTTCTTTTTCTAGTTGGATTTAACCTAAGTACTGCCTTTGGTAGTTTTCCTGGTGGCGTTCACGTTCGCGCCTGTGACGTATGTGATGACGTATGTAACGTCGCCCTTTCCAGTGACGCCACTTTGATTTCACGTTGTTATGGACCAAACCGTATGAAAGTTTGCAAGCTGAAGCTCATCTTGTTGCTTCACGTCTCTAGAAGTCGTCAGCGTAGTTGGACTCGTTACTTCGCATCTCTTCGCAGTCGCCAGGCAGCGGTGGGTAACGTGAAGGGTCAGTTTTAATTTTTCAATGGACAAAAATGTCGCATCACCTTTTTAATTATCAGTATCTTCTTCTTTTTCCAAGTACCGCGTTAATCTTGTCCGATTGAGGAATAATACGTAGGCTGCTGATGCGCAGCGTAAAAACACGCATAGTTTACTATATAATACTGAAACACCCTCCACTCTAAACCTATATATCTCCAGTGTGGGGGCGTGCACTACATGTGGGGGAAGATAATTCTAGTTAACTATAGCCATGATAGTTAATTACATCCTGTTTGAATCGGCTTCGAATACAGCTGAGGGTGTGTGTGCGTGCGCGTGTGCGTGCGCGTGTGCGTGCGCGTGCGTGTGTGTCGGGAACTACGAGTCATGTTGGAGAGGTGTTTCTTAATATTCTCACATACGATGTTGTTGACTAGTTTATACATTAATGTTAATCTGGAATTGAGACAAAGCTGTTATCGCAACTACACACTCGAGATACTCACTGCACATTCCTCATGAAAACACTAGTCTCCTTGTCGTGTCACATGTCTGCATCAGTGAACAACTAAACTTGTACGACTCGCTTGCAGCTACACCGACCTGGTCCGACCGTCGTACTCTGACCGAGCCATCGTCGTCTGACCAGACATGGGGGGAATCGAGATCGTCTGGTCGATTATCTGGCTCCTCATTCTGCTATTTATCGGCTGGTGGGTGGCCGGTTTGTGCGCCTTCCTCTACGTCTTGATTAGCCCGTTCTTGCCCTGCGTGTCTTGTCTCAAACAAGTCGCCGACCTGTTGGAGCGGGGAATGAAGGTGGCTCTCACATGTTCCGAGAACATGATGGCGCAGAAGGCGCTCTGTTAGTGCGCCAGGTGGCGCTTCATTGTCAAATGTGGGACATCAGTCACCAAACCGAGTTCCGTGACCTGCCGAACATGGAGACTGTTTGAGGAAACGTTATGCAATAAAATGCATGCTACGTACTCGGTGACTTGTTATTGCAACTAATTAGTAGCCGCATAGACTGCTACAACTCGCTGCTAAACAACATTGCTAAAAGAGATTTAGCTAAACTCCAATATGTGCAACATTGCCTTGCACGTGTTGTGCTCAGGTCGCCTCGTTTCTAACCATCACCATCCCTACTTAACCAGTTACATTCACTTCCGGTTACATATCGAATCAAATTTAAACTGTACACTCTTACATACCATGCTCTATCTACACAACAGGTACCCTGCTTGGCCAGTCTTTCGCGTCTTTCCAATATCCACAGGCAGCTCAGATCAGTAATCTCACAACAACGCTTCAATGTTCCTAAAACTAAAAAACTGTAGCTGAGCTCAAAATATGGAATGAACGCCTTGTCACTTAAAAAAACACCTATAACTATAGCTTCCTTCCGCAAAAAACTCAAGACGTATTGTTTTCGAAATTGCATTACATACGTCAATCCTCGGCAGTCCCCCGTTCTGGTGAAAACTTGCGCGTCCTTGTTCATGATAACATGTTTAACGATTACATGTATGCGTGCGTGCCTGCGTTAGTGCGCGCGCGCGTGCGTGTGCGAAAGAAAAAGACAACATCGTTTATTAATAATAAGCATAATAAATGTTAAACCTCCCTGGCCCACAGCGGCCCCCTAAAGTTAGCTTCATGATTTGTTAATCAAATAATTGTAACACTGCAAATTTAACAGCATATTTCATTCACAACGTCAGCGTTTGTTGGGATATACTCATTCAGCAACGCACGAACTGAGTCACAATTCGCGACCATCTTTAGGCAAACCAGTTGTAAAAAAATGTATGTATGTATGTATGTATGTATGTATGTATGTATGTATGTATGTATGTATGTATGTATGTATGTATGTATGTATGTATATGTATGTGTTTATGTATGTATGCATGCAAGCTATATTTGCCACACATACATGCATGCATGTATGTATGTATGTATGTATGTATGTATGTATGTATGTATGTATGTATGTATGTATGTATGTATGTATGTATGTATGTATATGTATGTGTGTATGTATGTATGCATGCATGCATGCAAGCTATATTTGCTACACATACATGCATGCATGTATGTGTGGCAAATATACCTATCGTCAGTCACGGCAACTGCAAGAAGTGTGTCCAATGGATTGCAGGGGCAACTAAATATGGACTATTTCCTTAACTATAGTATCAGTTTATCACGTATTGCCTTCTTCGCTCCACACATTATGCTGTCAGTTGGCGCGTGTTTCACGCTCACTTCGCTGTTAACTCGCGTCTAGTCTAGCGCAGTCGTTTAAAGCCGGTCTCTTCTCCTGGCGGTCACTCGTTTTGTCGGACCAATAAACTCGCTACTCCGTCGTTAATACCAGAACGCTGCCTTCGGGGACATGGGGCAGGGCATTGTGTAATTCACAGTTCATGTCATATGAGTACACTGCCAGTGGTGTTGAAACGTTCCCCCCTTGAACCGGGATGTGGCCATATTTGAAGACTACAAAATGTATGGTGCGTCCAGATGTACATGTCTAGTGATTGGCTGTCAATATAACCATGCACGTGCCCCTGCGATTGGTTGTGTCCATCTTATGTGTTGATTTTCTGGAGAAAAGCATTACTTGAGTTGACGAACGTTGTCCAGCAGGTTGATGAAAAAATACGTGTAAACATAGTTGATTTTGACAATACTTAACGTATACATTTGCGAACAACATAAGGAAAAAGCCGTTAACATTGTCGCCAATGGAAAACAGTAGTGATTCGTCCAAACATTCAGTTTTTATTGCAACTCGGATACGATAGACCAGTTCAAATAGCACCTGCCCGACTATTAGCGAGCGCGTTACTGCGGGGGGGGGGGGTTCAGCGGTATACGTTACGTGCCGACGTAATTAGCGACGTTGCGAGGATGGCACGTTGCGACTAGTTTGCTGCCGAGAAAATGGCGGGCAAGAACATGGGCATCCGAGCGAGGGCCCAGACGGGTCTGCCGCGGGCGACGATCGACTCAGTGCTCTGTCGCATGCCTTGATTTGTCCACCTGGGCAATGGCCGACAGCAGCACTAAAGGGCCGTACGATTAGTTGTCCGATTGATCGGGCGACACATTGTCGTCCAACCAACTGGACGCATCGTTTTTTTGTGATACTTTCATGAAACGATGCATGCAGCTGGCTGGGCGACACTGTGTCGCCCAGCCAGTGGGACAACTAATCGCTATTAACATTGTTCGGCGACACCGCGTCGCGTGACGATGATCAACTAAATTATGTGTGTTTGGGTTTACCCATTCACACGATATTGTCTCCGTCTCACATGGGTGTTTACACGACCCACAGGACATTGTTAATCTGCCTCGCATGGGTGTTTACACGACCGATACGACATTGTTAACCCGAATGACCTAACTTGAGAGACGAATGTGGGTTCAGAGAGCTCCTTGGGCTCCGTGAAACGGGCCTGTTTCTATCTAAAGCATAAGAGGTCAACGGAAGATACAATGTCACGCCGACCGCCGCCTCGCTATCCTTGCACTCAGCTGACAAATCCAGCATGCGGTTCATTAGCATTCTTGTAGCGTCCAGCTGCGCACGTTCTCGTGAAAAACGCGACAATGTGTCGAGGAGAACGCTTCGAATGAAACCGTTGACGTGAACATTTGCCTAATGAGGACCCGTTGCCACTCGACTCGCATATCTGACAGCAATCGTTTATCACAGACATCTGGAACAATCGTAGACGCAAAATAAAGCTAATTCCCAGTAGTATCCGTTAACGTTTACGTCACCTGTCCCGACGGCGTCATTTCGATTATAACGAGTTCGAATCGTTGCGGTTGAAGCAATTCGTGGGCGCCGTCTTGTTAACGTCAATTACTCGAACTGTGGGCGTCAAATGTGATTTGCTGTCGAGATGAAGCGACGCCATCGTCGTGTCGTGGGCGACAATGCGGGATGTCTGCACGTTTTAATACGAACACAAGGAGACGGAAACGACATTCGTGATGTATCATCGCTCAAACGGCTAATTGTGATGTGCTCCGTTCTCGCATGTGCATGATGAATATATTTATAATGAGAACGTTTCTTCATTCGTTTTAAATCAGCCTCGTTGTGAGTGGGTAATTTGCTTGTGTCGTGTGAGTTCCTCGAATCACGATGACTCTCCATATATTTCGATCTTGCATTGCGATCTTAATATCCTCTTTTTCCAAGCCTGTGTTTCATGGTGTCCATAGACACGATTGGCAACCACATGTAAGCGCCGAACGCGAACGCCAGATCAGGCGTCGTCTCCAACATCGGCGTTTACTGCAAATCCCGCGTCGACGTCTGAGCAAAACAACATTAACAACACGCACAGTTAGCGCTTATACGACTACAGTCATATCGTAATATACATTAGATAAAAATCCGCTGCAGTGGGAAATCGGTAGGTACAGCCATGTAGGACATCTATGATTGATTCAGTTTAACATTTAGTTTAAATTGTTTAGAAATACGTCTAACTTGTTGATATGTATTTCAAACTCAACTTTCTGTATACGTGTGTGTTCTACAAGGTTGAGCTATGACACTGTATAGTTACTTTTCAATTAGTATAAGTGTTTATGTACGAAATAAGGGCACGTTTTTGCTTACGCAGATTATTAATTTTCGCGTACGAACTTCGGGTCGAACGCCAGATCACGCGTTTACCTCAGATTGGACCGCAAACAGCTGTGACGTAAAACGTAGAACGTTCGCGTCGGCGTTCGGCGCTTAAACACTAATCATGTCTGTACGCGGTTCTCTGGTCTCCTCCATCCAAGTGTTAGCAACCAGTGCACCAGGCGAGACACTGGTTCATTGTCACTCTTCGAGTAGTGGCCTAAGAAAAAAAATTCGCTCGCTGAACTTATCTGATAGTTTTGGAATCTCCCCATACGGCTCGCTGTTTGCGACGTGCTGGCTGATTGGTTAATGCCATCCTGAGTTTACTGGTGTAGCAACCGTCTAAATGCTTTTCTAATTTAGACGTCATTGTCCAGGCTTCACATCCTACAATAGCACAGACTCAACCGTGTGTATGACTTGGTAAGAGAATTGGTAAAACTGTACACAAAACACCACAGCTTCGCAGCGGGTGGTTTTACGTAAAACAATATTCGTGTATAGTCTTTATTATTGTGTTATTGTGTATGCATCTCACTGGTTGATGCCGGTTTATATGACCGGTCCGGTCATCACTACAGCAATTTAACATATCCGGAAACCACTCAACCGCTTTGCAGTTACTACGCGATAGTGTTCGTTCACATAGCTCTTGTGCTGTACTCATTTGTACAGCTGCGTGCACTGAGGCAGCGTGGACTGATCGAAACCGTACAATGCGAAACTGTACACCTAATTATTCCACGAAATATGTTTATGATTTGTTACTAAAAATAAAGTAGTATTGCTTTAATAAGTAGTAGTAATTAGTAATGCCAGCTGTTGCAAAATTAGAAGTACCTTTACTTTTGTTAGTTTACTTAATCGTGACACTAATGATTGTTTCTTTTATGCAGCCATTTATATTAGCATTTTTATATGACAAGTTTTTAGTTTCATCGTTAATAACGTTCATGGTGATGTGACCATATTAGTTGTTGTAGCTGTTGCTGTCGATTTTGTTGTTGTTATGACAACTGTTGTTATGACAACTGTTGTTATGACAACTGTTAGACTTGCAGCGATTATAAACGTATCAATTATGTTGCTATTTTTTGATGGTTTTGCTGTTGACATAGCTAATGATGAAACTATTGTCAGGCGTTCAGTGGAGCGTGTTATGTAGGTACCTTGTGTTCACCGGAGCGTGTCTTGTAGAGTGTGCTCACCGGAGCGTGTCGCGTAGGTAGATTGTGCTAACACGAGGGTGTCGTGCAGTTTGCTCATCGGAGCGTGTCCGGTAGTGTGTGTTCACAGGAGCGTGTCGCGTAGCGTGTGTTTACCGAAGCGTGTCGTGTTGCAGGTGATGGCGACGACTTCCGTCTTCTTCATCGTCGTGTCGATCCTGTCGTTCTGCCTCAAGACGCACCCGAACATGCGCGTGCCCATCATCCAGAACATGACGATGTCGCGCGGCGACGCCAACAACACCGTCTTCTGGACACTGATCAAGAAGCGCACTGAGCCGCACGACGCGTTCTTCTACGTCGAGTGCACGTGCAACGCGTGGTTCACGTTCGAGATCATCATACGCTTCATCGTGGCGCCGAACAAACTTGACTTCATCCGCGCGCCCGTCAACGTCATCGACGTCGTCGCGACCCTGTCGTTCTACCTCGACTTCCTGCTGACTAGACTGCAGAAGGAGAACGACATCCTCGAGTTCTTCAGCATCATCCGCATCATGCGCCTCTTCAAGCTGACGCGCCACTCGGGCGGCCTGAAGATCCTCATCCACACGTTCAAGGCGAGCGCGCACGAACTCAGCCTCCTCATCTTCTTCCTCATCCTCGGCATCGTCGTTTTTGCGTCGCTCATCTACTACGCCGAGCGGATACAGTATAACCCGAAAAACGACTTCACGTCGATACCAGTCGGGCTGTGGTGGGCGATCGTAACCATGACAACGGTCGGGTACGGCGACATGGCACCAAAGACGTACGTCGGTATGTTCGTCGGCGCCCTCTGTGCGCTCGCCGGCGTACTAACCATAGCACTGCCCGTGCCCGTCATCGTCAGTAACTTTGCGCTCTTCTACTCACACACGCAGGCTCGGGCGAAGCTGCCGAAGAAGCGACGCCGAGTGCTTCCCGTCGAGGCCGTCCGGCCGAAGGCGCCGACGACGAGGCACGGCATGGTGGGGCAGAACCCGCAGCAAAACCGGCGCATGAACGCTATCAAACACAACCATCCCACGGACAGCAAAATCAATCTGAACAGACTGGGTGAGTACAACACTGTCGCGGCCCCCGTCGCCGGGAACGTGCGCGCGGGCGGGCGGGCGGGCGGGCGGGCGGGCGGGCGGGCGGGCGGGCGGGCGGGCGGGCGGGCGGGCGGGCGGGCGGGCGGGCGGGCGGGCGGGCGGGCGGGCGGGCGGGCGGGCGGGCGGGCGGGCGGGCGGGCGGGCGGGCGGGCGGGCGGGCGGGCGGGCGGGCGGGCGGGCGGGCGGGCGGGCGGGCGGGCGGGCGGGCGGGCGGGCGGGCGGGCGGGCGGGCGGGCGGGCGGGCGGGCGGGCGGGCGGGCGGGCGGGCGGGCGGGCGGGCGGGCGGGCGGGCGGGCGGGCGGGCGGGCGGGCGGGCGGGCGGGCGGGCGGGCGGGCGGGCGGGCGGGCGGGCGGGCGGGCGGGCGGGCGGGCGGGCGGGCGGGCGGGCGGGCGGGCGGGCGGGCGGGCGGGCGGGCGGGCGGGCGGGCGGGCGGGCGGGCGGGCGGGCGGGCGGGCGGGCGGGCGGGCGGGCGGGCGGGCGGGCGGGCGGGCGGGCGGGCGGGCGGGCGGGCGGGCGGGCGGGCGGGCGGGCGGGCGGGCGGTCTTGTCGACGTCGGTGAATGTATTTGTCCGATGTTGAAAAGTTACGATGGTTGTATTACAGATACTTGCGCGTTTTCAGTGCATACATTGGCCATGTTGTAGGTTCACGTGTGTGTGTGTTCGTGTGTGTGCGTGTGCGTGTGCGTGTACTATCACCACTTCTGATTAGATAATTTTCTTCTCGACACAACTATGAACTTAACTCATTTTGGATATTTCGACTAGTTTCGGTTGTTTTCTTCAAGAACTGAATTTTGGGAGTTAGCTCTTCTTCTGTTCGCCAGATGGCATGGTGAGCAGAAGACACGTGGCTGGGTCGGTTCCCCAAAGTCTCAATTAATGATCGGTGTTGTTGTCCTGACCCAGGGAATCTCCTGTATCCAGCGCACACGTCTGTTGATTTTCCTGTCAATCCAAAACGATGTCTTCTCTGGTCTGCCACTTTCCTGCGAGACCACACTTCCCCACTTTCTCACTTCCCCCGTTTCTCAACAAACCCCTTCTCCCTTCCGCACAGCTACATTTATTGTATGTAATACAATTTAAATAGTTTGTATTATTAACGCGACGACTGCATTATTCAATACACTTTCACCAACGTGTGATGATCAACCCAATGATACTATCAAAATTAAGTAAATACCAAACAGTCGGTTTGTCCTGTGTGCGACTAGCATTTTTGATTACACCCTTTAACTATTCTCAACGCCACACAGTTGTGCAATACAAACGATGCTCCGGACAGGTTTGTGACGTAATTTGACATTTTTTTGCTCACACATTAGAATATCGTTAATAACAGTTGCATCGATGGCGTTCACGATAGTTAGCATTTCTTGGAAATTCCACTAATTGTGCTGCAGCATTGCTACGAACACCTGCACGCAGCCAAACAAAGACGTGTGCAGGTGTAAAATGTTGTGTCATTCCCGTTCACGAACTACGGCATGATGGCGTAGTCTACGATGATGTGATACTCTCAAACGTGACGGCTAACAACGGCCGCGTTAGCTAGGTGAAGCGATCACACATACGCACACATATAATATGGTATGTGTGTGTGTGCGTGTTGGCGTGCGTGTGTGCGTGCATGCGTGCGTGCGTGGTTTTACAAACATTGTTTCATCCAATATACAAAATTATATACATAGGCCTATACATATATATATATATATATATATACACACACACACACACACACACACACACACACACACACACACACACACACACACACACACACACACTCACACACACACACACACACACACACACACACACACACACACACACACACACACACACACACACACACACACACACACACACACACACACACACACACACACACACACACACACACACACACACACACACACTTTTATTGACATGTTCTGTTTCAGTGTTTCAGGCGCAGCATTGGCAGAATTTTTCATTGGCAGCAGGTATCTTGCGGCGTCTCGGCCAAATTTGGTTTTGTATACCTCTCTTAAATCCGACTTACTCGGACGGACAGTAGCAGCGGCTGCACGATAAAGCCGTCTTATATTCATTGATATTTTCATAGTTCTCACTTCTATCCCTCCGGGTTGTCGGAGGACCTTTTGATTTACACTCCTTGTTAAATATTTTGTAGCCGTCATGCATTGCATCGGCCTGCTGCGTTACATCCGGGACCTGATTTTTAACATTATACTTTCTTGCGTTGTTCCTTCGAGAACTTAAGCATTTCTGCAAGCGACACTTTCGTGTGTAGCCCCGTTGTTCATTTGGTGGTTTCCTGGGAGTTGATTCACGGGCGTGCTTACTATAGCATGCACGAAACATTCGAATAAAGACGCGCGTTGCATGTACCTATGTCTGATTGGATCACATGGTGTGACGTAGCACGCGCACATCGTCCACATACGCCCGTGCGCATGAGCAGTGTCGCATATCAATAGTGTCAAGAAGCCAGCTCATCGTTGGATCCCCAATTTTCGTTTCATTCACATTTTCGTTTGAATGCCTGCAATTATGTCGTCCCCCAGTTCAAAGGAATCCGCGTCCACGGTTATACTTGAGTTCGAGAACGAGGCTGACTTCGTTAACGCGATAAATACCACGTTACTCGAACTCCAGTTGACGATCTCACTAAACGTCTTGACTTATGCGTCAGAATGTCCTTTTCCATTTGCTTATGAGGCGGTTTTTTTTTTTGCGTTGTAGCGCTTTTCTTTAAACCATCCATAGACGTATATGCTTCAAGCTAACTGTTTTGTCAAGCAACACGTCCCGAAGGAGTCCACTGTCGACCGACCGGCGAAGACCGGCGAAGGAGCTCGTCCGTATCCCAAGTGATGAGAGTTTTATCGCACGAAGAAATGACGGTCGTGATCTCTCATCAAATTTCAGGAACAGTTCAGCTGATCTGCATGCAAGTTGTTGACGCAAGACGTTCGATTATACTTGGACGACATTATCTCGACATTATCTATTTCATTATCTCGACAGTAGAATCCACCCTGGGTCCCGTTTGCGTAGTATTTGGTACTTTGTGGTACTTGCATTTGTGCTCTATAGTTGCGTAGTACTAAGTACTTGCATCTGACCTGTTCACGCGAATGTAATATTCTTCATGATTCCTAATACGTTACTGTCAAATGCACTATTCAAGCACACACATAACCGGTCTACACTTAACGTAGGCAGCATTTGAATGACTATTCTTGCAGGAATGTGAATATTATGTATTTCTTATGTTGCATTATCTATTCGCACACATGCCATTGTCATGCGCATGTATCGTTTAATGTTCTGGTGCATGGCTACTCTGACGTCACATAGCCCATTAAGTGACATGGGTAGCTCGTAATCATGCATGTTGATATACCAGACTTTAAGATATATAGCATTCCGTGTGCGTATATAACTTAAGGCCCACACAGAACAAACGTATAACAGAGTGATACAAACGTATAACAGAGTAATACAAGCGCAATCACATTTTAGATCATGATACATATTTTACTTAGGTCACTGGTATTTTCCTTCTCGACATATCGTGCATAGACTGAAAAAAATACAATTGTCGTCATTGCTACATATTCACTAACTGAATACCTATTATACATAATTTATAACAAATCATTTCACAGCCATTTACGCTCATTTGGTCGGTATTTTGTCCGGATTCGTTAAGCCAAATATTATTTATACGACTAAATGAAATGACTCATCAGAGTCACGTGTACCATGAGAGTCCTACGTCATAACCATCGACTATTTGCTAGCAGAGTTATTCCAGACTATTTAGTCCTTCATACTTTATTTATGTGCAAGTGTGTGTGTGTGTGTGTGTGTGTGTGTGTGTGTGTGTGTGTGTGTGTGTGTGTGCGCGCGCGTGCGTGCGTGCGTATATATATATATATATATATATATATATATATATATATATATATATATATATATATATATATATATATATATATATATATATATATATATATATATATATATATATATATATATATAATTTATACATATACGTAAACTTGCACATAAATAACAAGTTTTGAAGGACTAACTAGTCGTAATTAACCATCACATTTACTTGAAATGCACAGCTAACTCGGACCAACTTTCTCTGTGTAACCGAGGCCTAACTGTTGAGCGGTGCGAGAACTCGAGTTTATAGCACTATGTCTAGGAGCACTTCGTTCGCCGTTGTATCGTGTTAATGTGTGTGATATCCCTTGTGAACTGGGCCTAGCTATCGCTGTAAGTACGCACATTTCATAGAACCTGCTCTCACATTCGGTCGGGTGAACTGTCTCGTTGACAGCTATTCCATGCATGGTTGGAATCACTAATGAATATGTTTCATAACTTCATCATTACTAGTACCGTTATTATTATTATGGAATTACTAGTTTTGAATTACAGTAGTTTTTTTTTTACAAAATGTCATTATCTATCATTAGACAACTTTGTCAAAATGACAAAAATATTATCAATAAAGACCACCATTATCATTATCATAACTATAAATTATATTTTAGACACAATTAGGCAACCCTTGATTTGGCTCTTAATATCAATAGTTCTTCACTTCTGATTTCCAACTGCTGCCTGACATGTATATTTGTAAGTTTTAAATGCTATGGAATCAAAATGCCACAAAAGAAGATACAACTGTAATACGGACAATCATTGCCAGCAATACGGACAATCATTGCCAGCAAATGTGATGCACACACTTTCTAGACACTCTCGCGCTACGCTACGTAGCATCGCGGTTCTATAATGTGCGTAGCTAGAGCGTAGCTTCGCCGCGGGCAGGATCGCCAGGTTCTAAGTGTTTTCTCTTCTCTTTTAAGCCCAAGCTGGCGCCATCCAGGAAATGATGCCTTTCCGTAGTAAGTGTGCGGCCGTTTTTCTGTTTGCCCGTAGTCGAAGAGTTTGCGAGACTGGCGCGTGACTGTGAGGACGTGTGTGTGGCCAAGCCCCGGGGTGGGAGAGCCCCAAAGACGGGCAGAGTTCACGTTCAAATATATTATAACCCGTGGCGCCTCTTGTGTGTAACGTCCGAATCACCGTTTTAAAGTGTCCCATTTTAGAGGCTCACGAGCGAGTGTTTGTGGAGGCGCGTGTGTTTATTCCATGTACCAGACCTGCGGTTAGCACAGTGTTGTACGTAACGCATTGGTGCGTAGTTGCGAACATGTAGTTGCGAACATGCGTATTGTATAAGCAAACGTACGGGCAATGTCGTAGGCTATAAAACACAATGTATATACAAAAGAAGCTAAGTCATGATAACTTAAGGAATGAAAATGTCTACGATAGCAACATCGTTGGAAAACCTCATCGAAAATGAATTAAAAGTGTCAGCAATTGAAAAGATAGCTCTACTCCATATAGGAACAATTATACGGTGTGAATAATTGTTATTGTAAAACTGTTGTGTTACCGTTTCGTGTTGTTTCTGCTTGACGCTTACCACTGTCGTACGCCTCTACGTGCTCATCCACATAGTCCCTTTGTGTGCTAACGGGAGCAGAGGTGCCTGGATGTATGTCACGTTGTCATTGTGCAGACGTGCTCGGCACTGTGTCACGTTTTTTCCATGCATACGTGCAAGGCTGTAGGCTGTCACGTTTTACGTTGCGGAAGTTCCCGGTACGCTGTCACGTTTCCACACAGAGCTCCCATGAATCAACGTATGTTTGCGAACGTGACACGATATTGGTAACGTATCATTTCCACTCGCGGCACGTGTTTTTGGCGCCAACATGTCACCAAACCGGTACCTCTGCTTCCGCTGCTGTGTCCATCCTGGGTCAATCGATATACCGCCGTCGCTTGAGTCTCGTTGCAGCCTCCATGTCTTTATGTTTGTAGCTGGTTTCTCGCCACTGGTAGAACACACAGGTATGGTATATCGCCGTTGATTCTCGCATGCGGTTACCGCTTGTCACGTACGCGTGCTGGCTCCAATGTCACTCCGGCCATTGGCCACCGCCACGTGCTCGAGTCAGTGTGTTTACACTGGTGGCTGGTGGTCGTAATAACGAGGCACCACGGCGCGAGCGCATGCTGCATGGTGGTGTCGGGTTAGCTATGTAGCTATGTAGCGGTGTCGCGTGATTCCGCGGTTGCATAGATGTTTGTTTTCTTACGGAATGGATCGATGCATCAGTAGTTCTTTTAGAATGGCGCAATCGTCGGTCGCGTTTTTTTTATAATTTTTTTTTTATACTGGTCATTTGAGGGAAGAATCTTGTTTGGGTAGAACCGGTTCTGCTTCTGTCTCATAAGATAACTATGTTTCAGTTTATATATCTATCTTTTTGTCTCAATATCTACGTATTTCATTGTCTCCATCTCCCTCTTCCTCCCTACCTCCCTCCCTCCCTCCCCTCCCTCCCCCCTCCCTCCCTCCCTCTCTCCCCCTCTCTCTGTCTCTCTGTCTCTATCTGTCTCTCTCTCTGCCATCTTCTTCCCATCTCTCTATTTGTATCTCAGACCGTCTCTCTCTCCCTCTCCCACTCTCCCCCGTCTCTCTCTCCCTCTCCCACTCTCCCCCGTCTCTCTCTCCCTCTCCCACTCTCCCCCGTCTCTCTCTCCCTCTCCCACTCTCCCCCGTCTCTCTCTCCCTCTCCCACTCTCCCCCGTCTCTCTCTCCCTCTCCCACTCTCCCCCGTCTCTCCATATCTCCACCTCTCTATTCCTTTTCCATCATGAGCACAGAGTACATCTGTTCCGCTATTTCTAACCTAAAATATCTTTATCACTGAATGTTTGATTTGTTCAAATATAAATATAGATATAAATAAATATATAAATAAATACCGAGTGTCGATTTATTATTAGCGAAAAAGATGCTTGTTCAGTAATATGTACAACCGTACAATTACTAACAATTAGTTGCTCCTGCATGTGTGTGTACTTGTACCTGTATATTTATAAACTGACTGAGCATGACTATTCAATAATTAGCGGGTTTAATGCCGAACCTGAATTGATGTAGTTCAAATGTCAAGAGATGATGAAATGCACTGTAAATACAGCAATGACAACAGTTCACATTTCACGCAAAAATCGATACGACCCACTGCAGGCAATAACTGTGCAATGATTGAGCGTGTGGTGCACACTTTGAGAAATAATACGGGAAACATCACGTGCTAAGTTGAACACGCGGCACGCGACATAGTAAACGGAACATACTGCGTACAATAAGACAAACGGAACGTGCTGTGTACATTATGACAGACGCAGTATACTGCACATCTTTGTTATTAATGTGAACGGATCGTATTGCATTTGACAAGGGAAAAGATTATACTGCACGAAATTGGACTATTAACTAGTATTTCTAACATCATTCTAAACAACATCTGCAATAATAATGGTTATCGGTATATCTGTTTCATTACATACTTAAATTGTTCGTTTTAATGATACGTGTTGCATACTGATTTAAGGCACGTATGTTCGTAAACAGCTGTGTGAACGAATCGTACGCTCGTTGTTATAACGTTCACCGACGAGTGGCAGCACTGTCGCTTTGCTTTGTTCGAACAATGCCACATACGTTTACCATGTCGTCTGTATCGTTCTGCATTACTCACTGAATGTATTTACTCTTGTTGTATACACTATATTTTGAATTAGATATACATACTTCGTACAGTCTTGTACGCGCGGTGCGTTCGTCTGCATGAACCAGTGATCAGCTTCACCGTCAACAGTTTAACAGCAACTCACAGCTGGCATTTGGGTGGTCGGATTGCTTTATACATCTAAAATTTATGAAATTCCGTGAAACGCGTGCTGATTGATCCCGCATGATCCCACATGATCCCACATGATCCCACTGTATCAGCGTCATTGCAGTGTTTATATAAGTTCGTACACAATCCAGAGTTGAGCGTTTTATTAACATAATTGGCGTAATAGATATTTAAAATGGAAAAACAAATTATGTATAACTCTTTCTATTCGGTCAAATTCTTAGGAAGTTTATATAAAAAGGGTATTTTGATAGCACTGTTTATTTTTGAAGAATTGTATCACTAAACTTGTGTAACTAAACTTGTCCTGTCATGGTCACTAAGACGCGCGTAACGGTAATTCTACACTTCGCTGTTAGCATTGAACTGTTGTGTACTTCGGATAAGCGGAGTTTGCAGGAGGCAAACGGAAACAATCAGGAAGATGGTTTCTCTTCTAGATGGCAAAACGCTTACATTTAGACGTTTTACCTAACGCACCAACCCATAACACTTGATTATTAAATTTAACTGGATTAGAAATAGAATACATTCGTGAAGTTAATCAGCATCAACAAAAGGACACCCCGCTTTTTGTGATTGAGGCAAAGCCAAATGTATTGAAATTCCTGCAACTGAAATCACGATTTAAGATGTGTAAGATTTAGGCGGATATACAGGTCGCTATAGCAGAACACGTTTCTGAATCCGAATTTAAAACCAACACTATGAATACTAGTTTCCATTGCACCTGCGGACTTCTGCACACCTGTGCACTAAAATAAGTACGGAATGTTACACTGCGCATTTGTTTCTGTCTAGTTTGCACATCTATGAATGTGCAAATGCATTCTTGTATATGCACCTGTATACGCACTTTACATGTACACGTAATTATGCATGCATCTGTATCTTCACCGTCACGTATTATCTCTCTTTGTGTGCTAACGATCTGTTTCTTTGTAGAGTAGCCTGTTGGTTTTATTGTTGTTGTTGTTGTTGATGTTTGATGTTGTCTTCTCATTGTTGTTTCGTAGGATCTGGAGACGAGTCGGTCCCAATGTTGACGATAATCACTCGGATCGGGAAGAGTCCCTATCCACCACCAATCCCAATTGTCAGGGAGACACGGTCGAACGCCCCCCGTCTCCCCGGCCATTGGTCGATTTTAAGTCCCACACTCGTCGACCCTCCGCCCCACGTGACCGGGTCCAGCTGTCCCGGGACAGGTTCTCCAGTCAGGGCCTCTGGTTCGTACCCTATCTACGATTATGTCAACACTTCACGAGCATCCAGCATGCATGGACATCTGCGCACGTGTCAGCAGCTACTGACAGCAGTAGCATGATCGCATTCACTCACGTGACGTAGGCAGTCCACATGAATGCAATCACCCACGTTGCGCACAAACATAGGCGGTTTATATTAATTCATCCACCCACGTTACGCACGTAACATACGTAGCTTACGTGAATGCATTTCACGCCCGCATTACACGTCTTTCACGGTTAGTGTTTGCGTTTGAATACAGCGACTGACGGCGAGCACTGTGGGTGCATATTGGGCTGAACTAAAGGTGAATCTCATGGTGAATTTCTTCCTTTGACATCTGGAAAAATTATGTTGTTCTGTTGCGTTTGATTGACCCACCCACCCACCCACCCACCACCCACCCACCCACCCACCCACCCACCCACCCACCCACCCACCCACCCACCCACCCACCCACCCACCCACCAACCCCACCCCACCCCCACCCACCCACCCACCCACCCACCCACCCACCCACCCCACACACACACACACACACACACACACACACACACACACACACACACACACACACACACACACACACACACACACACACACACACACACACACACACACACACACACACACACACACACACACACACACACACACACACACACACACACACCCGGTGATAGAGAAATAGTGGAAAGCGCTTTTAAAAATACCCCACGTTTATCATACATTCATCGACAAACCAATTAAAACCACTTCGTCCGGTTATGCATATTTCTACAACGAATACACAAATGCTTACATATTCCGCCTCCACCATAAACCATCCACGAACGTCTCTCCATCGTTACTGCGGTTTTTGCATCATCGGCATGTGCCCGGGAATGGGATACGTAAGTCTCCTGTGTGCGAGATTTATTTCTGGGTGTTCGCTGCGTCTGTGTGCCGCTTGGAACTGTGTGACTCTCTGATGCTGCTCGGTGCATATACTGCTTACTAAGCTTGTCATGTCCAACACAGTTTCGTGTTTACACCACCGGTGAAGGCGACGCAAAAGTACATACGTGGCGCGCGAATAATCTCAATGAACTTGGAATGGTGTACGCTCTAGTGAGATGCTGTTCTTTGGCTGCTGTTTCTTGTAGAGATGCCGCTGCCGGGCTAGGTTCGTAGTGGCAGCGGCGAGGTGCAGGCATGTGGTGCTCGTTGTTACACTCACGGAGCATGACACGTAGTAGAGGTGGTCGGTGCCTGTGTGGGGGGGGGGGGGGGGGTTGCTTGCACTGGAACAGTGTCCCGTAACATGTCAGGAGGTAGCATCTAACGCATTGCATGTGGTCGAATTGCCAAGTGTTTAACGATAGTTCGTATTGAAACTGGTGAGGAGAGTGCATTCTACACGGAGGACACTTCTCAATCTGACTAGAACGTAACTGCGTACGTCGAAATGGTAACTATTCTACGTAGCAATGGACTACAGTCGAATATGATAAACCACGAAATAACAGCTTTGGAAATGTTAAAGTTATGAACCAACAACAGTTGAACTTCATTGTCGCCCCCTTTCCTGAAATAATCGACGTGCTAATAGTCAATGCTTCGAATGTGATAAATCCACGTCGCCTGCCCAGCGTAAGTGCTGGTGCAGGTGACGACTCGATTGTGGCGTGTACAGAAATAACACTCACCGTAATATATACTTCAGATGGCCAGACGACAAACACAACTGTGTCAAACGTGGCGCCGCCTACTGGCAACGCGGCGAACACGACGACGTCGTTCAACACAGACTTCTCACCAAAATCAGGTAAGAAATCGTGACGTCATTGCCCCGATGACGTACGGATCACGTGATAGGGACAGTTCACTATTCGTGATCAGTTCGTGTCTCGGTCTCTGACTCGGTCTCTCTCTCTGTCGCTGTCTCATTCTCTCTCTCTCTCTCTCTCTCTCCTCTCTCTCTCTCTCTCTCTCTCTCTGTCTGTCTCCCCCCCCTCTCTCTCTCTCTTTCTCTTTCCCTCCCTCCCTCCCTCCCTCCCTCCCTCTCCCTCTCCCTCTCCCTCTCCCTCTCCCTCTCCCTCTCCCTCTCCCTCTCCCTCTCCCTCTCCCTCTCTCTCTCTCTCTCTCTCTCTCCCTCTCCCTCTCCCTCTCTCTCTCTCTCTCTCTCTCTCTCTCTCTCTCCCTCTCTCTCTCTCTCTCTCTCTCTCTCTCTCCCTCTCTCTCTCTCTCTCTCTCTCTCTCTCTCTCTCTCTCTCTCTCCCTCCCTCCCTCCCTCCCTCCCTCCCTCCCTCTCTCTCCCTTTCTCTCTCCCTCTCTCTCTCCATCTCTCTCTCTCCCTCTCTCTCTCTCTCTCTCTCTCTCTCTCTCTCTCTCTCTCTCTCTCTCTTTCTGTTTCTCTCTCTGTCTCTGTCTGTCTGTCTGTCTCTCTATTTATATCTCTGTAGGTCTTTACAGCAACCATCCCTTCCCACAACATCCGTCTACATGTATCTTCTACTCGGCTGTCTGCACCATTTTCCCTCGTCCTTTCCCTGTCTCACCCGTGGGTTCTGTTTGCAGCGACGGTGCAGGAGGACAACAACTCCAACTCGCCGAAGACGGACGGCGGGGCGTGTGCCGCCCGGTCGCCGACGCAAGGGCCAGGGACGACGCCAACATCGACGAAGAGTCACAAGCTCGGGGACCCGCCACAACACTACTCGCCCACGGGCAACAGCACCCTCGTCACTGTCAACATGTGACCTGTCGCCGTCTGAGCGTGACGCGTCTGATTCGAGACGAGGGACGCGGACGTTGACTTATCTGACAGCGATCTGCGTACGTTTGCTCCGAAACGAGCGCAAATGCAGCAATGTCCTATCGTTCGTGGTCGCTAGATGGCAGAATCAGTTGCACAGTCGTCGATGTTCTTGATGTGCATGGTCGCTAGACGGCAGCAGCGACATGCAACCTCTGGTCGTGAGATGTCCGCAGTGTTGTACGGAACTACATCGGTTCAAAGGTGACATCCGCCTCCTCAGCATATCCCTCCGCACAATGGGGTCTTGCGGTTGTTGGTTTCAGCGCTGCGTGGATGTGGTCCACGCGTAGACCATCGCGTGACTCTGCGTGTGTATTCTTGTCACCATTAAAACAAAACAATTATTTATTGATAACTCGAACGAATGAGAACATCGTGAAGAAAACATGAAACGATGCCGATCGATCAACGCGCTTCAGGAGAAAGTGCACACAAGAAAACGTTACAATACTGGAATAAGCAGGGCTTGCAACGCAATACTCTACAGGGTATCTCAACACGCGGAGCAGGTGACGAAATGAAAAGGGGAATTTGTACATAATAATGTAATAATAAGGCGCCCGGAATTTATTTCCCCCTGAAAATTGCCTTATATTTCCGCCGCTCCTGGACAGGCGCGGTATTTGCTCAAACCTGTGCGATACCAGGCGTTGCCACAACGACACGGACCGGTCGACTGAGTCATGAAGAGTGTCTTCGCTCTTCAAGGGCGCGTCTCGTATATTCACGCAGCGCACACGTCACACTGTGGCGTAGTCAGACATCTGGCCTACACTCGCGTCAAACACCAGAGTGACGCTCAATTTCTACGCTGTGTCAGACCCAGGTGTCCCGCGGTGTCAGACTCAGGTGTCCCGCGGTGTCAGACCCAGGTGTCCCGCGGTGTCAGACCCAGGTGTCCCGCGGTGTCAGACCCAGGTGTCCCGCGGTGTCAGACCCAGGTGTCCCGCTGTTTCCATGCGATCGATGACAGACCATTAAAACGAACCGCGTCCATAGATCGACGGATAGTAAACGTATTTTCCAGAATTTATCTCACGAACCGCCACTTGGGCGCAGTGCACGCGACACTCTGCGCCATTCGAACAGAGCACGTGCGTGGCTGTGATCGGGGCCATGCAAGCCAAAACACCGTGTCACGTCTAGTTGCACAACGGCCGATCGGTCACCCGGCCAGACTAGTACTTTGTTGCACGTTTACGATTTTCCTTGACGTCACACGCAGCTTCGTATTCCGGGACCACGCGAGACGTGGCGAAACTGGCGGGACCACGTGATGCTGTATATCATTTGACGTCAGATGTGGTTGACACCGACTCTGAACAGGCCGTTTAGGTCTGACAGCGGCGTTAACCAAATGTTTAGGTCTGACAGAGACGTTAACCAAATGTTTAAGTCTGACAGCTACGTTAACCAAATGTTTAGGTCTGACAGCGACGTTAACCAAATGTTTAGGTCTGACAGCGACGTTAACCAAATGTTTAGGTCTGACAGCGACGTTAACCAAATGTTTAGGTCTGACAGCGACGTTAACCAAATGTTTAGGTCTGACAGCGACGTTAACCAAATGTTCACTCAACGGTATGACCAGATACTTATATCTACGTTGTACGTTTTTCTCCACTACGTTATATCTAAGTCGTTTACAATCGTATGGCAGCGCCCCCTAGTGGGCGACTGCACACAGCGTTCGCGTGCCGGGTCAAACCCCGCCATGCGCGTCACGTCGCTGCAGTTTTTTTTTTCACCAGTGAAGTCGCGTGGTTCTAGTCAGACAAGAAAATGTTTTCTTTCTCATTTCTTCGCTCATTCACAATTATTAATTATTTTTTCTTTCTGTAGCGCTATGTGAGATCGGGTGTGTGTGCGCGTGCGCGTGCGCGTGCGCGTGCGCGTGCGTGTGCGTGTGTGTGTTCACGTGTGACTGCGTGTAGCAAAATCCTAGACAAAATGAATGTATAGTTCCAAACGATCACAATTCCGCCGAAGACCCAGATAAAACGTAGGCGTGGACTTGGTCAATCTCGCTAAGAATATCCAACCGCGTTGTTGTATTTGCGATGTAGACGGCCGCCAATGTGAGATGGTAAATATTTATGGCATGAGATGGTAAATGTATATGGTATGTGGACTCAGGGGTCCATTTACCACAATGGAAAATGGACTCCCTTGTAAAAAATTAAACTGTGTTGCGTGTTTAGTGAGTTAGAAATTGTAGAAGTGGTTTGTTGGTGTATGGATAAAAACAATGTTATTCCGAAAGACAAAGCTGGGCCAAAATAATAGTCAAACCGAGATGATAGTCGTAACATACTGTGAACGGTCCATAATTGATTTATATCAGCACGGTTTTGACACATTTTAGCCACAGTTTTCTCTTTCGTATTAGCAGTTGGATAAATGAACTATGTGCTTCTAAAACTGTTAACTCACTAAACACGTAAAACGTAAATTTTTACAGAGTGTGCATATTCCACCGTGGTAAATGGGGCCCCGGGCCCTTATACAACGGGGTCCATTTATAAAGTAACACCGGCTCGTACGAGCCTTCACTGCGTATATACCAGCAGTGGGCACTATCTGCTGTCACCATACACTTGGTGATAGCCTGTTGTTCCGCCCCCCACCACTAGGGAAAGTCAGATTTCCATTCGTTATCAGGACAGTCGTGTTACGTTATGCTAAGCATGATTAGTTTCTTCCGGAAGAAATACATTTCTACCGTGATGCACTAGGGACATTTCCATTTCACTCGGGGAGAAAGTTGAAATAAATAGACACTTAAGGTCAAACTGAACACAAAGGCGTACACTATATGATGACATGGCACTATATGATGACATGGCATATTTTCGAACCCAGGCGCAGGCGAGGTGACGCATTTACAAAACTAAAATGACTTTTTAAAGAAAACAATATTAAGCGAATCGAACCGTATTAAACCAAGCAAATCGTATATCGACAAAGGACGTCACATCATTCATACCAGCTATGCCACATTACGACGAACAAACAATAATTTACTATAAGTCATATAAGTAAGACTAGTGGGATTAATTTAGTGCGTACTTCATCTTACAAGCATCTTACAAGCATCTTACAAGCACAGTGCGTTCTCATAGAAACAAATTAGTTTCGTCCACATTCGCCCAGAAGAAAATGTGTTTTCTGGGATGATATAAACACAGAATAACAACACTGTGAAGACGCTACTTGGAAAAACAACTGCAAACAGCCGTCCGTGCTATAGTTAAACTAGCACGTACAACAGCAATGTAAAAACTATATATATATATATATATATATATATATATATATATATATATATATATATATATATATATATATATATACATATATATATATATATATATATATATATATATATAAATATATATATACATATATATATATATACATATACATATATATATATACATATATATATATATATATATATATATATATATATATATATATATATATATATATATATATATATATATATATACATATATACATATATATATATATATACATATATATATATATATATATATATATACATATATATATATATATATATAAATATATATATATATATATATATATATATATATATATATATATATATATATATATATATATATATATATATATATATATATATATATGGATCTATGCATGGCAAAATTCAACGAATACTAATTGGACACTAGTGTAGCGGCATGTGAAATTACGACGGTCACTGACAGCATCAAACAAACATACCAATATAAGAAGGATGTGATCAACCAGAAAAAAGTAAAAGTACGTTCTAGATATAGCGCAGTAATCAGTCCTTGTGACCGTTCAAAGCGCTTTGTACATCACCCCTTGGCAGACCATCTCGACTTCTCTGGGAAGTATTCAGCAACGCTGTAAGTACTACGCGAAGACAATTCGTTCACATACCCACCACTGTATAACCATTAACCGTTGCACCACCGCGCCCCGCTTGGAGCGGAGATCAATGCTGAACAATGCAATGGTACAAAGTCTGATTGCTTTTTATTGTAAAACCATGTTGTATGGTATAACATATCTTGACCTCTAAAATGTGCTTTAATGAAGCACACATTTTTTTATTATTTGACCGGTATGCGCTTAATTCGAATATTTCAGTCCGAATGTTAAGTTTACATTGCGTGCGTAGAGAAATCTAATTTTAAAGGTGTTAATGATATTCTCATCACGACTTTGACCTCGGGTACTTGACATTGTCTACAGCGGTTCACGAAAGTACCGAAGGGCAAGGTTCACGAAAGTAACGAAGGGCAACGTTCACGAAAGTACCGAAGAGCAAGGTTGCTATTCATGAACAGATAACATCTGATCATTTGCTATCTTTTCTGTTTTACTTAACGGCCAAACACTCGCTACTATCTCTGGTGCGTCGAAGTATAAAGGGGTGTGTTAGAATCTTAGAACTATACCAATGACAAAACAGACCAACTAAATATAACTGAGACACGAACATGAGAAATACTTAACCCACTACGAACAACATCGTTGCCTTAAAAAAACCGAAACTTTAAAGACATTTAATTGGCGATATATGTGAGAGAGCTTCAGAGGAAGCTGGTGAGGGGGGAGGTTAAAGTGGGCTGGACACGTGGAACGGATGTAATGGGAACGGGAATCGAAGAGAGCGGATGCGCTCAGAGTGGAATATAGATGGAGAGGAAAACCAAGACTGAAGTGGGAGAACTGTGTGGAGAGAGTGGGAAGGGAGAGGAGAACGAGAGCGAGGGATGGGGCATGGGGATGGGTGGTGGAGACGGCGGCGAAACGAGATCATTAACGAAGAAGAAGGGAAAACACAATTCGACGACCGGTATCGGCGCCAGCCTCACCGCGGACGTCAGGGACAAAGGTGAGAGTATCAGTGGGGTCCGAGACACCTGCCGTTGTTACATGTTGCCGCAGCGACGTCGGTAGACGTCGGCCGCTATTCCTTCTAAGCGTCTCGTTGTTCCCCGGCCGGCTCGCGCCAGCTGTGTTGGTCGACTGTCGCGTTCAGCGACGCACCGAACAAATCCTGCAGAACGTCGACAATCCGACGTCACACAAAACCAGGCGGCTAGACAAAGGCGGACTAATTAACACAGATGTTGTTTAGACGCGCAACACCTGCCTGGTCGGCATTGATGTTTATACAAATAACAACCATTGATCGAGTACACGGACGTAACGGGTTACTGTGTTGAGCATTAAGTTTCCGTAATCTGGTGCAAATGGCAGATGTCAATCGGGCATGAAAGTGCGCTGCAAATGTCGAATGTGGCGCCCTCTAGCGTGTGCAGCACTCACCTCTCACTCCCAGATGGACACGAACCACTGTGCCACAATGGGGCATAAGGCGCCAACACGTCTCCAGTCAGCGCGGTATTGGGCGAGCTTCATAACCAGCTGGTGACTATAATTTAAATATGCTAAAGATAAATGAAAACGAAGTATGTAGTATTTTTTTATATGCTAACAACACATAGTTTCTATCCGAAATTACCCTGCCAACGAGATTTTGTCATACAACTGGTACACTTATAGACAACTTCTTCCTTAAAACAAATAAACTATCAACAAAGACAAAAGTAGGTATATTAACAAAACACTATCTGATCATCAACCCTGTGTTATACTATTTGACATGACAATAAATAAAGCGGCCACTCCCAAATTTAAACAAATAAATGTACAAACGGAGAAAGCCATGACCCAAGTAAAAAATTAGATAACTGCATCGGAAATATACAACAAACTAGATAAAAGCGGGTCAGTTGACACAAATATGAACTATGACACGTATATGGGTTGAAGGGCCATACACGATGCTATTTTAAGAGCTAAAGATAAACGTATGCGCAGTAAATTAGTCAAATTTAATAGCTATAATCACACGAAGTCAAAATGGATAAAACAGGGATTGCTTAAATTAATAAGATATAGAGACAAATTATATTCAAAATTGAAAGACAAGACCCAGCCCACAAGAATACAATACCTACACATAAACTTAAAGACATACAATGCCAGATTAAAGAGCAGTATCCAAGCAGCTAAAAAAATATACTTAGAAACTACATTCGCCAAATTTAAACACGGCATCAAAAACACATGGAAAATCATAAATGAAATTTTGTCTATGGATAAAATAAAAGAATGATCTCCCATGATAATTAAGGAAAATGGTACTGAAATAGCAAATTAGATATAGCAAATATATTTATTGCATATTTTACTAGTACTTGTTCAAATCTCGCTAAACGTATACATTATTCAGACGAGAAAAACCACAGATGCTATATCAAGAATGCACAAAACAAAAATTTCAAATTTAAAGAAATTGATGAAGACACTATCAAGATAAGTATAGACAATCTCCCGAAGAAACATAGCTGTGCCTCCGACGGTATATCTACACATTTATTAAAACAAATTGCACCATCACTCATCAAATCCTTAAAGCCAAATCGTGCACACAGGCGCTCTCCCGGAAAAACTAAAGCTATCCAAAGTCATTCCCATTTAAAAAAAAGAAGACCCAGCCTTTTTGGCCAATTACAGGCCAATCTCTCTTTTGCCAACGGTATCAAAGGTTGCAAAGCAGTAATTAGCAGTCAACTGTCTGAATATTTCGAAGAGTCAAAATTTTTTGCAGAAAATAAATATGGTTTTCGACCTGGTCACTCAACAGAATATGCCGCCTTAGAGTTGGTAGATAGAATCACTACTCAAATGGACAAGAGTAAAATACATATAAACGTAATCTTTCTCTTCTATCTTACGCCTTCGATATCATTGATCATAGAATATTACTGGACAAACTAAAATGGGTTGAAGGGCCCTACACTGAAACTATTCAACATTGTGGCGCGGGACTCCGTTGTAGGTTCTCCTCTCTGGCCTATGGACGAAAATGTGGAGTAATTTATATAACATAGTTCAGGTATGATGTCACAAAGACGTCATTGTTGCACAATTATATATTAACTTAATACTGTTGGAAAAAGTATTCAGATACCTTTCCAATGATACCTCATTTGCTATGGTCAGCAGATACGTGTTGATAAAATGGACTACTATCTCTCCCTAACCCTTCCTTACTTTCAAGCTTAGCTATTGCCACTGATTGTATTAAACCACCAAAAATACACACGATTGCAGCAATTCCAGGTGGCAAACAACTGAATTTCAGATGTGTATTGTATAAGCTTCTTAAAAAACATTGTGGCGTAAATCCCGTGGAGGGAGGGTTTCCCCTATCTGGCCCGTGCACTATTAAAATGAGTTGGTAAACTGACATACAGATCCGCTTTTCAAAAGATAAAATTTATTAAAAATCACAGATTTACTATGATTACAAGAACTCCAGTTCTGTTATAAATTTATGCACAATATATTACCATCATACCTGCAAAATTGGCAGCTGATACCAAATACAACGAAGACAACATGATTTACATACATTTAGAACACAAAATTTATTTGCTAAGCAATACCTGAGACATAATCTACCTAACACTTAAAAAATATACCAGCTCTGGTAAAGATAAAAATCACCACATATAGTCTAAGCTGGTTTGCGAACTACACCAAACATCAGTACATACAAAACTATGAAACCTCGTGCAATATAGCAACTTGTTATACATGGCAGAACCATCAATGACATAACATACAAGAAAATACACGCACGCACTCAACGAACGCACACATTCACAACTATTTACAGGTACGCACACACGCACGCACGCTCGCTCGCACGCACGCACGCACGCACGCACGCACGCACGCACGCACACACATTACATTCTGTTTTCCTTCTATTTTGAAGAATTGCACTTGTCTGACGAACTGACTTATTTTTATTTTTGTATTATTGTTTTACTCTCTTTGAAAGAAAATAACTTGTTAGGCCAACTAATTTACTAACTTGCAAATATTTTAATATATAAGGTGGCTCCTCGATAGCGACAAGTAAGTCTTAGAGGAGTCTCCTGACCCTACTACTACTACTACTACTACTACTACTACTACTACTACTACTACTACTACTACTACTACTACTACTACTACTACTACTACTACTACTACTACTACTACTAATAATACTACTACTACTAATACTACTAATACTACTACTATTTTATCTTAATACACACCACGTTCATTGTAAAATTACTTGTACTTGTACTTGTAGTACTTACTTGTACATGTACTTGTAGTACTTACTTGTACATGTACTTGTAGTACTTACTTGTACATGTACTTGTAGTACTTACTTGTACATGTACTTGTAGTACTTACTTGTACATGTACTTGTAGTACTTACTTGTACATGTACTTGTAGTACTATATACTATTGCTTTGTTAACATGGATGTACGTCTGTATATTTTGAAACGTTACATTGGTCAAATAAAACAAATTCTTCTTCTTCGTCTTTGTTCCCTACTGACGATGTTCTTGCTCTTGGTGCGTTCCGAGAATCTCTAGTTGCCCCCAACGTGGTGGGGGAATTTGTCCGAGGCACTGTGTGTAAAAACTTTTCACTATATCCAGACCCGGCGTGACGAACTCTCATATTTACAAACTTATGTGCGTCATTTTACATATGAGCTTGCATATTACCTCAGTAAATAAAATATTATGGTTGGCAACCGAGAAGGCCCTAGAGTTCCAATGTTTGATTCAATTCTAGAAACAAAAAAGTGTATCATAATTAGATCATCGAAGCTATCTAAGCTTTCTTGCAGGAATGAACAGTGCCTCACAGGTAATTGCTCAGATCTTGAAGGCATATACTATCGGATAGGAAGCCAATGCAGAGATTCAGAAGTGACAATTAGTGAAGAAAAAAACGAGAAGACCGACTTACTAACTTTAAAAAAAAATTCAACCATGATATCTTTAAAAACAATATTGTGAAAAATGCAATTGCAATAGTCACGTCTACTGCTACAACACTTGCAACAGTTTTTGCAACAGAAACAGACACATCCGGAGAAAATCACTATTGTGATAAAACAGCAAAGACACGTTTCCGAAATATGATATCTAGAATTGAAATTTATTGAATTGAAATTTATTGAATTGAAATTTCGCTTTAATCTAGTCTCGGTCGACCAGGGAGAACACCACAGAGGTCATATATGGGAGAACACTATAGAGGTCATCTATGGGAGAACACCACAGAGGTCATCTATGGGAGAACACCACAGAGGTCATCTATGGGAGAACATCACAGAGGTCATCTATGGGAGAACACCACAGAGGTCATCTATGGGAGAACACCACATAGGTCATCTATGGGAGAACACCACAGAGGTCATCTATGGGAGAACACCACAGAGGTCATCTATGGGAGAACACTATAGAGGCAATCTCTGTGCTGGTTTATGGAGTAATTGGTGGCCAAAGAAATGTAGATATGTGTTCATCTGGTGACTCAAGTTGTGACTTTAACTGAGCTGAACTGAGCTGAGTCGTGTTCACAGTGAAAGTAATGATTCAAGGACAGAACCGTGGGAAAGCAAAACGAAACAGAAACTGCAGATGAAGAGCTGTTCATCTATTCACTCTTTGGTGTCTATCGGTTAGGTAAGACAACAAACATCATACCATAAATACAACCGTTTTAAAATAAGAATGGTGTGATCAGTGGTGTCAAAGGGCGGCAGATAGATCAAGCAAGGTAAATTGTGTTACTCTACCTTTGTTTGTATTTATAGAGTTACACCAGCATGCACTTTAAATACGACAGTATGTATATAAAAAAACGGTTTGGAAGTTGATTGTAATACATTATATATGCACGTTGACTTGAAATACACCATTTGACAATAAATGCATCAGTTCATCGCCAGTTCCATATTGCGGATTGTAAATACTTGTTTGAGTAAAACGAACTAAATGTTAGTAATAATTTCTCCACGTAACGACTACATAATCGACACAGTTCACCAGAACAAATATTATTGCATTTAAATCAATCGACACTGCCCATCAAAGGGTGACCGAGATCACCCTCGATTGGTACTCTACTAATTATAATATTATCTTGTCACAAAGGAAAGTTCCTATAGCGCTTGAACAGGAACGCTAAACCAGCATTGCGTTTATGACGAAAGGTAACAATCAATTTGTGTAGACACAATTCACTTCGATACAAATCTTGACTTTCAACTTAACTGAGCTCAATTAACTTTGGTAGCTCAATCGCTGTGTAGATATCATCGTTCGTTCGTTTGTTCAATGGCTTGTATGTTTAGGCTGATCGGCGAATGACATCATGACAAGCACAGGTGCGCTAGGAGAGAACGTAAACATATGTCGTCTGACGTAACGTCTTCCGTCCCTCTGAACAAATCGGCGCGCCAAGGGTAATTCTATTAAAGAGAGCAGCGCTCGGCGAGTCTGCGTGGAGGGCGTCAGCCATATTATCTCATTAAGCTACCGTATTTAACTTAGGACTCGCCGCCAGACAATGCTGAGCACTGGCTACCCTACTGGGACCCGACTAATTACCGCCGTCTATTGTCCGGCCCATGTCCGGCGTCGAACCAACACTGGTAACTCGCTGTCTCCCGGGACGTCGTCACAGCATCCGTCTGACAACAGTAGATAGAGTCGGGCCGCGCGTGGACCTCCCAAAAGTAATCACTGATTATGTTATTTGCGTTATAACAAGAAAAGGTTCTTTCATTGAAGGATTTACGTGAAATTATTGGTTTCCTGGAACCATCTCGTGTTGTCGAATCTTTGCTTTACAAAAACTGTTTTTCCGTGATAGTCCGCAGAAACAGAATTGTCTCTAAGTGAAGTGGTCGCAGCATGTCTACTGGGTGTATAAGTTGATTTGCTTTACCCAATCTCTCTGAAAACACACAAGTGACGTTAACATTGACCGCAGAACCGCTTTAAACGCAGACCGCAGTAAAGGAAAAATAAAATAAAAAGGGAGACGGGAATTTGTTTTCAAAAGCACTACCACAAAAAAGCTACTGTTTTGAGCTGTTGCCTTTAAACTTATGACCACTACTGTATTATAGCAGTCCTTGCTGGCATCCGGGGTTACGTTACGATGTTTGGGGTTAAGTTAATTTGCAACTTTTAAAATGCCTTCATGCGGTGCGCATGCGACACGTGCACCCAGCGGGTGTAATCGAATCCGTATAATAAACTTGTGATTTGCAATGAATTGCCACTGAAATTGATTTATTTATATTTTCTTCGCCAGGGCCGACCGGTATGTTACTTGGGCAAATCTCCAGACTAGGTTGAGCGGTCAAAACATTTTGGGAATCCAGTTGGGACAGAATGCCGCGTCCTTCTGGAAAAAGTAGGAGCCGTTTGCGGGCGTTGAACGACTGCATTCAGGTTTAAACATATGGAAGAAAGGAAGAGACAACGAGGAACTTCCCCGCTCCCCGTTTTTCAGGGAACAACCAAAGCTCAATGTAAATAAATAATTCAACTGGGGTGTGAAATATAATTACAGTGGACGCCGCTTAACAGAATTACGGATAACAGATTCACCCGCTTAGTAGAATCATATATATATATATATATATATATATATATATATATATATATATATGTATATATATATATGTATATGTATATATATATGTATGTGTATATATATGTATATATGTATATATATATGTGTATATATATATATATATATTATATATATATATATATATATATATATATATATATATATATATATATATATATATATATATATATATATATATATATATATATATATATATATATATATATATATATATATATATATATATATATATATATATATATATATATATATATATATATTGACTGTCTGTTCCCGCTCGACAATAATGCGCCGCTTAATAGGATCGTCCACTTAATATAATGAATGTAATAATGTAAGATAAGTACCAAAATTCGTCCAAATAAAAATTCACCTACGGATAGGACCCCCCACCCCCGACTCCTGATGACGATTCTAGGCCACTGCTATGTTGCAAGGAGTAGTTTACAAGTAGTAACACAGAACACAGAACAACTCACGTAAAGGCATCTTGGAAATTATACCCCCATCCTTGCAAACCTGATTTGCCATCAACACCATTTAAAACCTTTTACGCGACAAATTCAAGATCATCGCCGGCCAATAACACTTCGGACAGTTCCTCGCGTAGTAAAACACTCGGAACTTCGCGTGGAGCGGACCAGAGAATAAAGAAGACGCATCGAAACACACGGAGTGGCTAGGTCATGAAAATGCCGTCACACTAAGTGGCGGTGTGTAGTGTTAGCCCGCGTAACTAAATTAGTACTCGAGCGGACGATTGGCGACAGGCAATTCGAGCAATTTGCCGGCCACCGTAAGTAATTAATGACGAGTTGTCATTCGTAATGAAGAACGCATCGAGTATGCGCATTTATACGACGCGATTACCCCCGGCGTGACGGCCCTTGACTGGGCGCTGGGGCGCGTGCGAGAGGGCGGGGTGAACAACAGCTAGCACCCGTTTATTACCGCCTTGTTTACCCCGTTGTTTGTGCAGGCGGCCGACGTTGTGTAAGTCGACGTAACCCCCCCGACAGATGGCTCGACACGAGTCACGTGACGTCGGGCCCACTCGACGCGTCACCCGGATCACGTGGCTTCGCGACAGAGATCGCTCGGACACTTCCTAAGCGAATGAGACTGGTTCGTCGGATGCCACCACTGTTTTTTGTCTGCAGCTTCTCACTAGTATTCGCGGGGGTCGTTAGGGATCACCCCGGGGGTCGTTAGGGATCACTATTTTGTATTTCTGCTATTATTATTAATATTGTTGTCGCTGTTTTTGTTGTTGTTGTTGTTGTTCTTCTTCTTCTTCTTTTGTTCCTTCTTCTTCTTTTGTTTCTTCTTCTTCTTTTGTTTCTTCTTCTTCTTCTTTTGTTTCTTCTTCTTCTTCTTCTTCTTTTGTTTCTTCTTCTTCTTCTTTTGTTTCTTCTTCTTCTTCTTTTGTTTATTCTTCTTCTTTTGTTTCTTCTTCTTCTTCTTCTTTTGTTTCTTCTTCTTCTTTTGTTTCTTCTTCTTCTTCTTTTGTTTCTTCTTCTTCTTTTGTTTCTTCTTCTTCTTCTTTTGTTTCTTCTTCTTCTTTTGTTTCTTCTTCTTCTTTCGTTTCTTCTTCTTCTTGCTGTTATTATTATTATTATTATTGTTATTATAATTTTATCATATCTGCTGTGCTTCCTGTGATAATAACAATAATGCCAAATAATAATAATAATAATAATAATGTTCTCGTCTTTATCGCGATTAAAAAAAACTTATAACAGTAACAACCACTGTCACAGTCACAATAATAATATCGACGACGACGATGATGACTATGATGACTATGATGGTCATAATGATATTAATGACAATGATGTATAGGTAATAGCGATGATAAACATGATGGTCATATAATAATGATGATGATGATGGTGACGAAGATGATGATGGTGATAATGGTGATGATAATGCTTCTCACACGGTATCGCTCTACTTATTTGTCTATGTTTCTTTCTCTCACAAGCACTACACGTATCTGTTGCGGCTACCCTCCTACTAAGAAAGCCATTTTTATCACAATTATTATCAGCCTTACGTTGCCATAATATAAACAGCCGGGCTATTATTGCTGTTTTCTCGCCGCATTTTGAACGGATCCCGTAAACAAGACTTCAATAGTTTGTCCGATGGTTTCATCAAGACCTAATTATGCATTTTCACAAGTGAGCTGGCACGCCGTATAGTGGATACTAGAGAGGTTTGATTTTTCGCGAAATGATTCGAAAACGATTCAAGCGAAAACATGAAAGTCTGTAGTGAGCATCGTCGCGCATGACTGCGTCCCAGACCGACGGACGGACCGTGGCGACAGATGACGTCGTACTTGTGACACTTGTCCGCGACAACTGTCACTGTAGCGCTGTAAACCAATTACAGGTGTCGCGTTCCCGGCAGTGGGAGAATGGGGCTGACAGACCGCCTCCCCCTGGGACGGGGACTGGGAACACTTCCAGGTGGTAGGGACTCACTGCTCACACATTCTTCCCAATCAACATTCTTGCAAACCGCTAGAACTGCTTCAATTCAATAAATAGCCACTCGAAGGTTGTGTTGTTCAAATGTTAATTCTATGAAACATACTAGTACATAAATAAATCTTACCGGGCAGGCATCGTCAAACATAGCTAACACGGGTTAAACAGTTGCATTTGTTTTAAAAGGTTAACTATTTACAACGGATAAATCAATAAATACAATTTGCAGGTGGTCGGGTTTGCGTGTATTAAAAAATATGTTGACTTCCAACGAAAGTCGGACACGGAGTAAGTCTATGATGTTTATTGCAGACACACATGTTGAATAAATAAAAAGGCGGATTGCATCGCGCATGCGATCTCACGTAAGTCCAAACTTGTGTTGTCTCCAGCACGTCGTACAGGAATTGGGCGAATTTTCATTGATGCGATCAACAAATTATCATTTAGGATACTATTATAAGCAACCACAAAACAAGACGACGTCTCCTGAGTTGAGCCTCCGAGGGAGAGGACGGGCTGTATCCTCCGAGGGAGAGACGGGTTGAATCCTCCCTCGTTCATGACTTTACCCGACTAATAGGTCTTTAAACTTTTTACTGATACAAAAACCAGTTTCCTTTCCAGAAGTAGCAGGCAGCAACATAGTTCACGACAGCTTTAACGATGACCGTTGTCCAGTTTGGTACTGTAATTGGAACAACTTGTCTGCTCAAGCGGTGTAGTGAGAAAGAAAGTTTAAAGAGTTAAGAAAGTTCAAAACACTGACCCTCGAAAACACTACGGTAATGTTTTCAACCTTCATTCAAAACGCAAACGGCTATTTTAAACATTGTTTACTTTTGAATGCATTTTAACAATCTCATACTTGCTTAATAAGGAAATAGAAACTGACTTTCCAATAGAAAATATACCAAATAATAATATATGCTATCTAGGAATTGTTATTAATATGAACAGTGAACAAATCAAAACGTTTAAAACAGTTGCCGTCACATATAAAAAATAACAACACGTGGTTTATTGTTTTATTGTGCCTAGTGATATTTAAAGGTTTTCACAAACTAAAACACAAATAATCATTGTCTTGTACCTTTAATTTGGCACTTAGTGTTATGAAAGTCTTATAACGGCCAATCGTGTCGATTAGTTGCGTACAGTTACTTTAGGTTGAGCCAGTCGCACTGAGTACGTAAAGTTACGCACCGTGCGTAGTCGCGAACGAAGAATTTTCAAACGTAGTTCTGTCGTAGTGTTACTCCTGGCAATATGATTGCAATGTGTGTTGTTGTGAAAGTAATATACATGCAGTATAAATACATTCGTGATTCGTATTTGTATTAACATGTCCGTATATTAGGTGTGATCTGGTTTGTATTATTTATGTGATTCAATA
>OY759263.1:47806682-47846682 GCA_963662155.1 Lamellibrachia columna | reverse complement strand
CGGTGGTCGATCAGTTACGTCATCGTTACGCTCCCTCGGGACCTGCGCGGAGACGGACACTCGCACAGGTGAGTCCTTTCTCGTCTACTCAGTGACCATTCACTGACCATTCACTGCCCATTCAGTGCCCACTGACCACACGCTGTTTGACTCGCGTTATTTCGCCGTTTAGTCGCGAAGGCGTTAACAGTGCAAGTGATCGGCTCCGACGAAAACAAACAACGATCTGTGGGACAACGGCTACAGAGGCAAGGAGAGTCTACAAGCCACACACCGTTAGCCAGGAAGACAGACGGACGTTTAGAAGATCGAAAAATGCCACGAGCATTTCTCGTCCACCAGAAGAAAGCGAGAGTCCGAGTCGTGTACCAGAGACGGCAACTTCCATCAGGTAAGCGCGCGCTCTCCGGGAAGTTAGACCATTCTACTTATAACTCCGTCCTCAATTCAATATTTTGCTCGTCTCGTTTGATAATAATTCCGTGAGAAATCGAACCTATCTAGTACCCACTACGGCATGCTAGTTTGTCTGTGTAAATTTGCTATTTATTTTGGAGAAAAAGTGTTTCGGCTCTGTATACATAATATTGACACTTTTATAAGTTGTCCGATCAAGCGATGGAAGTATATTCTTTCGATTATCTTAATAAAAACATGCATTCTTCTATTAAACCGACTATGTATATCACATAAACTATTCACACACCGCAGATTGGAACTCGACGAACCTGATTCGCGATGGACTAAATGAATTGAGGAGGAATCTTTAATATTGTGTGACTGTGACTGTGCAAATACAGGGTACTACGTTGCATTTCCTATAAAGTACAATTCGTATGATATGTCAGGCTACAAATAAGGAATTCCAATAAATATGTACACAAAGACATTGCACAAAAGTACCCTTGGAAGATAACAAGGATCCGTGCAAATAAAACATGTTATGAAAAAAGAAAATACCGTTATCGTTAACGCAATTAGAAATCCATTTAACAGCGTTGATATTTCCTTAAACGAATGTACAACATATGCAATAGTATAGTATTATGCAATAGGAGTGATTATATCGACGGCAACGTACACATCCGAAATCTTAAGTACCTGTCTTAAAGGTATATTGATATAAAACGTTGATTTAGTTCAGTAATTTGGGTAAATAATCACCAACGTGTTTGCAACGGCTGACTGATTGTGACATGTATAAGCCTAGGCCTACATGACTGATTGTGACATGTATAAGCCTAGGCCTACATGACTGATTATGACATGTATAGGCCTATACATCATTGTTATACGGATGCGTGCGTCGCGTCCTTTGCAGTCGCCGATTGTGGAAAACGTACTGCGACCGTCTTTATTGCTTCACAATATCGAGAAAAATTAAAATTTATCAAATATTTATTTAAATATTGTTTGTTGGTTTTTATTTTTTAACATTAATTTATTTGACAAAGGATATTAAAACTGTAATGTAGTCCTAATTCTAGTAACGTGTTTTCTATAATGTATATTCTTCTTTCAATAGTGACCGATCCGATGTCCGAATTCATGGACGGTCACGTGATATCCAGGCGCGCGGTCACACCGCGAGACTCGGACAGAGTCGTTGACACGAACTCACACCTTGGGGACACGACAGCCGACAACGGAGGCACCGCGTCCCGCAATGGTGACAGGACTCGCACTGTGTCCCCGTCAGAGGAAGAGACAGTCACTTTCTCGGCGTCCCAGAAGTCGGCTTTCGCGAAGGTCAACCGAGTCACGGAAGACACGTGCACATGGTCACACGACTATGTCACGACAAAGCCGGAACAGACTCGGCTGCGGGCGAACGTGTTTCCGACGGCAAGACACGGCGCCGTCCAGCGGCCAACGCTTCTACCGCCGACACTGTTGCAGAGTATCAACTTCAACAAGCGTTACCAGGGAGAGTACGGCGGTGCAGAACACTGGGATGTCGGGAGGTTGCTAGCGGGGGACGTCGCAAGGATGTCGGCATTGGGAGGACGCAGTTTGGCCAACCTACAGTTGATGACGTACCGCGACCCACGTCTCCCTATCACCAACTATTGGCTGTACCTCAGCAAGCTGTTCGCCAACGCCCCACTTCCGTTCGCCGGGACTGCAAGCATCGCGGTGTCGCCCACGGAGAGGGAAGCATACCCGCAGTTTGGCGCCGGTGTCTTCTTCGGATCCGGCATGACGTCACGAGTTCACGACAACACGGACCATCGTCGGAACGACAGCAGCGCAATGAACAATATGGCGGCGTCTTCTCGACAGCAATCCTTTGACCCTCCTAAAACATTGTGCACCGCAGCGCATCCACGTGATGTTAAGTCACTTCCGTTAACGTGCACTTTCACGCCTAACAAATGTGACGTCATTGAGACCGAGGCTCGACCACTCCCTGGGACGTGCGGCACGCTGAGATCACCCAGTGTGACGTCATCTCCCCATCATGTCCACGTGCGACGACCGGAAGTTGACCCGGGCGCAGCGCCACCTACCAAGAAGTACAAGTGTGACTTGTGTGGGAAGGCTTTCTCCAGAAGTAACACTCTCGTCACTCACAGGGTAAGTTCCCGCTTCCATCCACTCTTCATCCATATCATTCATGGTTCATTCGCAAACTGAATTTAAGGAGGATCTTAAACCACCGTGACTTGGGGGAACGCCTCCGAGCTGGACAATTCAAAGTGGGACAAACGACGCATACATAGAGCCATGTAATCGCACGCACGCACACACGTACGCATGCACGAACGCACGTAAGCGAAATTAAAACAATGTGAACATCATAAATTCACACATATCATATTTCTGAACACCTTTGACCGATCTGAACACCTCACCGATGATCACTTAAAGATCGTAATTCGGCGCGGTACTGACAAGTCGACATATTCTTGTTGGACCTGTGCGCCTCAATATTATAAATAAAAGATCACATCAACGTAACTGGAGGTATCGCGATTGCGATACGGAGTGCGTCTATCGAGACATCTACTTGGTGGCGTCATTCAATAAAGCCCGGGAAAACTTTCCTGTCCGGCCAAGAATATATTTGAAAAACTTACATTTAAAATTAACTCTACCTTGTCTTATGTATCATATTTGTTTATTCTTGATGACGTTCCTTTTAATTTAACTTGTTAATAACATTTCATTCATTCAATGTAGCTTCATTCAAGATTTACTTATAATTATTAATTGCATATATAAAAGTACTTCTATCTTTAAATTAATGTTACTAGTTTTAATAATGTTTGTCCGTGCATGTATGTATTTTCTATTTATAATTTTATATTGGATTTCCTTTTATTTTTTATTTCACTTTATGCATTTGATGTTAAGCGCACCGAGCTGTGTACATTTCAGATAAGTTTAGTTAAGTATGTAATTAACTACACCCGCGAAACGCTCGTCTTTATGCGTTGTTAAATAAATATATAACAATACGAGTATGGCTGATAAGTTGGCACATCTAATCTTTGCTACCGACGAACAAGATATGATTTCCTGCCGTTTAGTTGCAACCTTAAAGCTGCTTCCTCAAATGGTTCAGTTGAGCAACACAGAACCTTAAAACTACTTCCTCAAATGGTTCAGTTGAGCAACACAGAACCTTAAAACTGCTTCCTCGAATGGTTCAGTTGAGCAACACAGAACCTTAAAACTGCTTCCTCGAATGGTTCAGTTGAGCAACACAGAACCTTAAAACTACTTCCTCAAATGGTTCAGTTGAGCAACACAGAACCTTAAAGCTGCTTCCTCAAATGGTTCAGTTGAGCAACACAGAACCTTAAAACTGCTTCCTCAAATGGTTCAGTTGAGCAACACAGAACCTTAAAACTACTTCCTCAAATGGTTCAGTTGAGCAACACAGAACCTTAAAACTGCTTCCTCAAATGGTTCAGTTGGGCAACACAGAACCTTAAAACTGCTTCCTTAAATGGTTCAGCCCATCGCGAATCTGGTTCTTTCATGTCCAGATGTGTAGTGTGTGACTAGCTTAAGTAATGTACGCAGTCTGTTTAATAAAAAAATGCCTATTTTTTTTCCAAATCATCGAAAGAATTGACTTTAGTCGTTAGATCTGGTAAGGATAAAAATAGTCGATATCCAAAATGGTAAATACTGTGTGGGTCAATGCTGATCATGGGCGTGACTTCCATCTTCTCGTCGATCACATGACAAAGTGATGACATTTCACCAAGGAAGAAAATCGTGATTTTTCAACATTTAGATTTTCACTTCAATAGTTTGTCTGGTGATTTAAAAAAATGCATACAAAAGTTGTACAAACGAGCTAGCATGTCACAGGGGATACTAGGTAGGTTTGGTTTTTTGCAAAATTAATTTGAAATGAGACTAGCAAAAAATCGATTTGATTAAGCACCTTTAATGCAACGTTGCGTAAACGTCAATTTAAACACGAAAGTCTACGCGTCATCGCTACTACAGACGCACTTCTATTGGGACACTAAGACGTTCCTTAATTGCCGATTAGCAACATCAGAGAATCATGACTATGATCGGTAGTTACGCTTGTCATTGTGACGGGCGCGGCTGTCATTACACTGCTCGCAAACAACAAACAAAGACGACACCGGATACGACCTGAAAGCGAACTACTCAAGCCGATGACTTGTGACTTGTCTCACTCGAGTGGTCAGTCATCGTAACGATCGCCCGACATCAAAGCGATCCGCCCGTATCGAGTTTTCAATAATTGTCCGCGAGCCAGTGTCTGTGACCGATCACTCGAGACTCTGGTATCGGTTGCACCGAACAATGGCGATTGTCGTCCGCTCATTGTCCGGCGTCTTCAAAACTACTCCTAAGAGGATTAAACCCCGTCTTAGTCTACCGAGGCGGCAGAACAGGTGGGGCAGTAGACGGCTTTCTTAAGCCGACTTAAAGAAGTGAAGACTCAACGTAAACAACGCCGCGTCGTTTCATCCGTTCCGTTATTTGGTGTTAGTGGGCGCCGGTTGCTATCACAAAGCAGACAAATCCGTTACAACGACCATAGACAATAGACAAGTGGTGCTTGACATTGGTGTCCTAGGGGTTTGTCCGCTGTCTGCCTCACTGCGTTTGCGTTAATGGCGTCTCAGATCGCCGGTCATCAGCCGCGACTTGAAGGAGCTTAGACGGCGATCTATTGGTTCAAGTGATTGTGTGTAATAAACGTTGTTTCTTTGCCGGTACAACACGCGTTAAACACCGCTATTATGTGATCTTACGATATGCATCATTTTATCACCGTGAATCTGGCACTGACTCGACGAGAAATGATTTTGGGAACAGTTTCCGTTCAACGTTGGTTTCTTGAGCCTTTTCGATTTAGATAAGCTTTTCCTTTAAAATTTTAGTAAAATTTTAAGCTATATCTAAGATAAAAGTTATATAACTTTGAAAAGTATAACCGGGCTTCAATCGAATATAAAGAAAACTCACGTACAACAAGAATGTAACTCACATGGTGGAAACGCATTGATAATAACATTTTATAGGGCCTATGCCATTCATATAATTACAGATATTTTAGAAACCGATGACTTTGATAAACTGATACGAATAATAATAATAATAATAATAATAACAATAATGATGCCAATAACGATAACGATAACGATAACGATAACGATAACGATAACGATAACGATAACGATAACGATAACGATAATAATAATAATAATAATACTACTACTACTACTAATAATAATAATAATGTTTGTTTGTTCAACAGCGGATCCACACTGGAGAGAAGCCGTTCGGGTGTGAGATGTGCGGGCGAGCCTTCCGTCAGCCGGGTAACCTCACCCGTCACCGGCTCACCCACACGACCATCAAACCCTTCGTGTGCACCGTCTGCCAGAAGGCCTTCAATCGGGCGTCGAATCTCCACACACACCTGCGTACGCACGGAGACCGCCCGGCCTGTCGCTGCTCCTACTGCGGCCAATGCTTCAGTCAGAAGGCCGACCTCAAGCGGCATTGCTACATGCACACGTGTAGGTCTTCAGGAAACATCACAGGAATAAACTATCAATTGCACGCGTCCACAACATCTAGTGATGTATAGGATTAGAAACACTGATCATCATCATCATTATCGTTATTGTTATCATTATTATTATTGTTATTATTATATTATTTATATTATTGTTGTTATTATTATTATTATTGTTATTATTATTGTAATTATTATCGTTATTATTATCAGTATTGTTATTACTGTTATTATTATTACTGCTATTATTATTATTGTTATTGTTGTTATTATTTTTAGTATTGTTATTATTATTACTGACAAGCGGCGTTCATTATCCGCGTGTTCTCAAATACTGTGAACACAGTTAGATATGTCTCGGGTTTTGTCTTTTCTAGGCGAACGACCGCACAAGTGCGATGTCTGCGGAAAAGGGTTTACTTTGTTGACGTCACTGAACACACACAGACGGAACACCTGCCACTATTCGAAGTCACACTTTTAGACGCGGAACAACAGCACGCGGGAATCGTCACCGCAAGTCAACCTTTTAGACCGGAAACGCTCGCTCCAAGTTGGAATCATCATTGGAAGCCTGTCTTTTGGGCAACGATCGGCCATTTCAAGCGGAATGAAGCGTGACAACACATGACTGAATACAACTCTCTATTAATAAAATGTGTCAGCGGTTAAGATTAACATCCAGCGAAATATATCAATATTAAATGTCGTACGCCCGCCAAAATACACTGGAAAGTTCATGTCTACTTCGTATTGTGAAGGCTGTCTATGTTGATTAATGTGAGAATTGTGCAGTTTTACGGGCGCTAAATGCACCAGTCGTAACATAGCGTCGTGGTGCTCCTACTGGGTGCACTGGTATTAACAGCTGCGCCAGTGTTATATTCGAGATTGCTACAATAGTCGATGTTGAACTATTGCTACACTTGTAACATGTACTTCATTGAATATGTAATGTACGATAGTTGGACAACGTCAGTAATATTATCATCGGTGTATATAAGTAAGACATTGTGTATACGATGTATGTAGCTATATGATGTGTTCATGTCTTTGTGACTGGTGTTATGTAATATATGTGAATATTAAAAAAAAACATTTAACAACCAAACTACTGTCAATACTTGAAGTAACAATTTTTAACGCCTGTCAACCATTACAAGTGGGAATCAATCATTACAAGCGGTAATCAATCATTACAAGTGGGAATCAACCATTACAAGTAGGAATCGCCACTCAACATCATCAATGTGGACAGAAAACGACCAGTCCAATTGGGCATCCTTATTCAAAACAACACTTTCAGACAGGAAACAGCCATTCCAAATGGAAATCCCAAATAAAAAAATACCGTCAGTGATACCAAAAGTTAGTGTTGCTAATGGCAGGTTAGTTTTGGTTGATCTTACTAATACATTCGTGAACATATTCATCGAGTTGGTAGAGAATAATGAAGTAACCATTTTCTTCTAATCACAACTATTGATATTTACATAGTCAACGTTTCGGTTACCGTCAGTGGTCTTCACGAGGAACTGAACTATGGGACGACTAATTCTTCTGGACTGCTCGCCAGTTGGCTTGGCAAGCAGGCCGTCCCATAGTAGGACGGCCTGACGTCAGGTGTCGCCCTCGCCTCGATTTTTTATTGGAGTCGTCTTTCTGATATGGCCTCTTTTGTAAATCTCGCGTTTCTGTAGCTATATATATATATATATATATATATATATATATATATATATATATATATATAATAATTATATATATATATATATATATATATATATATATGTGTGTGTGTGTGTGGGTGAATGTATGTATATATATATATATATATATATATATATATATATATATATATATATATATATATATATATATATATATATATATATATATATATATATATATATATATGTGGATGTATGTATGTATATGTATATGTATATGTATATATATATATATATCGCGAGTTTTGACCGAGAAAGCCGTACGTGTGATATTCTACCTAACAAAAGCTACACAAGTTCGAAGGCTCACCACAGATGGCGTCGACCCAAGTCGCTACCACATCGGCTCGTCAATACGATCCTGTCCAATTTCCCCGGGAACGAGTTCTTTTGATGCAGCCCCCCAGAGGGCGGATGACGTAACACCGCAAAGAAACTTTGTTGTAGATGGGTCTTCATTGATTCGGCAGACGTCAAACAGTCGTCAACGACCTCTAGCGCCAATTAACGCCTCGTTAGCGGGATTAATTAGGGACGGACAATGTAGCGTGGCGACGACCGTAAATCAGTGCCGAGGATGCGGCCGGGTAGTTGTCGTGGGCCGCATTCCTTGATCCGCGATATCATTTGTACGAAAATAACAACTGCAAACAACATATGCAGTACGATCTAGACAATTTAGTGAAACCTCCCTCCGCCTCACATAATTAAAACGTAAAACGCGCAGTATAAGTAATAACCTTTTCTTGCACTTAACTAATAACGTAATTTAGCTACCTATCTTTGTGAATGTGCAGCAACGTCACCACACACCCACCGAATACGGTTCTTCTTCGGAGCTTTTTGGGTGTAAATGTACGCATTACTGCACAACTTGTTTCCACATGTGTTACTCTTTATGACCTCCATGTCGATAACTCAGATATATATATATATATATATATATATATATATATATATATATATATATATATATATATATATATTTATATATATATATATATATATATATTTATATATAAATATATATATATAAATATATATATATATATATATATATATATATATATATATATATTTATTTTTAAACATATTCACGTTGCTAACATTTAAACAACCTGTAGATAATTCCACACATTCATTGTCCTCTTTGAGAACGTTTCTATCTTTCTTAAGTGAAAAAAAATAATATATATATATATTTATATATATATATATATATATATATATATATATATATATATATATATATATATATATATATATATATATATATATATATATATATATATATATATATATATATATATATATATTTTTAATAAAAAATAAATTATTGGACTCTCGGCTTCCTTGTTCACTTGCAATCTGGGCCTTTGCATGGGATGGCAATCTTGCTAAATGTTGCTAGATCTGATCCAATCTTGTTAAACCTGGTTAAATCTTGTTAAACCTGATTAAATCTGGTTAAATCCAATTAATTATGGTTAAATCTGGTTGAATCCCCTTTTGTGCCACCCATCTTTTCTACTGCCCAGGTTTGTGGAGGAATCATTTCTTCGAGGAGTTTCCCTCCTAGAGTGACTGGTTGCTACTATTCGTAATGACTTCCTAACTGTTGTTGTTGCTTCTGTTGATGTTAACACTCTACTTAATCGTATTTAATTGCTCCTTTTTCTCTGGAATCTGTTCATAGCTAGTAATGGGAGAGCCAGGTCGTCTGCGAAGTTCAAATCATCCAACTGGCTCCGAGGTATCCACTGGATACCATAAATTCTCATATTCACGTGATCAATGACATCATAAATATATAAGATAATATGTACATATTTGTTCGATTCACAATTTGGTCTGGTATGTATTATCACAAATTACCTTATTATGTAGTAAAACTTTAATTCATGATCACATGATCCATTATAAAAGTAACCAATGTTTCTACGCATAACAGTAATTGTACACCCTCGCCGGGTCAATAGCTCCGTAAACAGTGGCGCCGCTAAGCAGGTTGTGGATAAACATAAATGTAACTTTGATTATTTCCCATTCCACCTTGTGGCGCCACTGTTATGCGCCGGTGATGTCAATGGTAAGAACACATTTAGCTACGCGTTTGGTGGTCATCACAATGTGTCTTTAACTCATTGACAACGTTGTACTATCATGGATATATATTTGTTATTTGAGGCTCTATCTGATTGGCTATCGAAATCCAAAGCAAACATAGTGGGCTTCGTAACAACGATAAATCATTATTAAGTTTACGTCTGAACTGTAGTTTTGATGGCAATCGGTGGCGTCCCATTACGGAGTCTAGATAATGTGGTCCATGAACCAGAAGGAGAGGTAGATTCACACGCGCACGCGCACGCGCACGCGCACGCGCACGCGCACGCGCACGCACACGCACACGCACACGCACACGCACACGCACACGCACACGCACACGCACACGCACACGCACACGCACACGCACACGCACACGCACACGCACACGCACACGCACACGCACACGCACACGCACACGCACACGCACACGCACACGCACACGCACACGCACACGCACACGCACACGCACACGCACACGCACACGCACACGCACACGCACACGCGCAGGGAGGGAGGGAGGGAGGGGAGGGAGGGAGGGAGGGAGGGAAGGAGGGAGGGAGGGAGGGAGGGAGGGAGGGAGGGAGGGAGGGGAAAGGCGGAGAGGCGGAGAGGCGGAGAGGCGGAGAGGCGGAGAGGCGGAGAGGCGGAGAGGCGGAGAGGCGGAGAGGCAGAGGCAGAGGCAGAGGCAGAGGCAGAGGCAGAGGCAGAGGCAGAGGCAGAGGCAGAGGCAGAGGCAGAGGCAGAGGCAGAGGCAGAGGCAGAGGCAGAGGCAGAGGCAGAGGCAGAGGCAGAGGCAGAGGCAGAGGCAGAGGCAGAGGCAGAGGCAGAGGCAGAGGCAGAGGCAGAGGCAGAGGCAGAGGCAGAGGCAGAGGCAGAGGCAGAGGCAGAGGCAGAGGCAGAGGCAGAGGCAGAGGCAGAGGCAGAGGCAGAGCAGAGGCAGAGGCAGAGGCAGAGGCAGAGGCAGAGGCAGAGGCAGAGGCAGAGGCAGAGGCAGAGGCAGAGGCAGAGGCAGAGGCAGAGGCAGAGGCAGAGGCAGAGGCAGAGGCAGAGGCAGAGGCAGAGGCAGAGGCAGAGGCAGAGGCAGAGGCAGAGGCAGAGGGGGAGGGAGGGAGGGAGGGAGGGAGAGAGAAAGAGAGAGAGTTAGAGAGGGAAGGGGAGAGAGAGAAAGAGAGAGAGAGAGAGAGAGGAAGAGAGAGAGAGGGAGAGAGAGAGAGAGAGATAGAGAGAGAGATAGATAGAGAGAGAGAGAGAGAGACAGGGAGAGAGATAGAGAGAGAGAGAGAGAGAGAGAGAGGGAAAGAGAAATATATATATATATATATATATAGAGAGAGAGAGAGAAATAGAGAGAGAGAGAGAGAGAGAGAGACAGGGAGAGAGAGAGAGAGAGAGAGAGAGAGAGAGAGAGAGAGAGAGAGGGGGAGGGAGAGAAAGACACGCTGCTACACTGACCAGTTTGCCTCGCCACTGGTGTGCGGTTTTTTACTGCCAACAAGAATACAAACATTATAATTACGTTTGTGAGTCCATTTTGAGAATGTCGTCAAGCATGCACGGAATCTCACCAATCTTATTTACTGTCCTGCCATGTATTGATCACGTCTGGTGCACTTTCAATAAAGCTACAATTGAAGTCATCTGTAATAATGACTTTACCCAGAAACTAATTATTATGCAGTACTTGTTTATATAAAAATCGCGCAGGCGTTGGAGTAAACAGGTATGCCGGGTGTGAAGTGGAACGCACTTTGAGCTCTCCGAATGACTGGAACTTACATTTTCTACTTAGGAAGTTACTATTTACAGCGTCGTCTGCGAGCATGACTAAATGGGTAGTTTATGGTACAGTATATCTTTTCTATTTGCTCTTTTGTAACGACACATCACACCATCTAGTTCTTCTCATTCCTCAAATGTGAAGATAATATTTCTATAAATATCATTATAACCATTCATGACTACTAACAAAATATATTATATTAACATTTTATATAGCTAACTTATCTAGGTTCTTCGTATGGATTACTTTAAATGGTGAATATTGCGTACAAGCGTGGAGGCCATATCATAAAAAGGAAATAGCTGGTCCTACATACTCGTCCCTGAATACCACCCAAGATGTTCATGTCGACGGCTGGTCAGCGGCAAGGTAAACACGTTTCTCGTGTTGTGTTTGAAGCTTTCTCGGGTGACCAGTCGAGAGGTCGGGAGATGACCGCTGACCGCTGGCAGGGATGACTGGACGCTGTCGGTACAGGGCCGTATCACTGCTATACATATACACATATAGCCGGCTTAGTTGCAGGCGTAAATCAACCAGCGGATTAGCTGGATATGCAGCCGCAGCAAGTGTTGTTTGAGCATCGAGGCATGCTGTCGGGGAGGTGGGACGAGACCGTTGCAAGACAGGCACGGAGGAATCGGGTTTAGGGCGCTCGGTGCTAATTTCACGCCAATATATCTGATCGTTGACGCAGCGCTGGTGAGCGCAGTCACCTGTTTGCCCGACAAAGCCTGCCTGCCTCAAGGCGGTGGGATTAATCGCTCCACCATAAAGGCAAAGAGAAAGACACATACCGTGGGGCGCTGTAGAATCGTCTTGCTGCTGTTTCGAAGCTTTGGCAATTTCGTTCCTCTCACGTTGCCAAAATTCACTCAGCTGTATAAATGAGTATCTGGCTACATACATAGGTGGATATCTGAACGAGTTATTCTTCGCACAGTAATTGCGGGCGTGGCTGAATGCTTCCCAGAGAAGTCCAGATGGCGTTAGAATGAACAGGTCTGCCAGGAGGTGACGTGTAAAGCGCTTTGAGCAGTCCCAAGGACTGGATACTGCGCTGTATAAGAATGTACCTTTTATACAGCAAAGTACGTACATAATGGTATATATTATATATATAATATATATATATATATATATATATATATATATATATATGTATATATATATATATATATATATATATTATATATATATATATTATATATAATATATATATATATATATATATACCATATAGAAAGATTGTACGTAGTATAATGGCACAACTGGACGAATTAAATTATATTTTTCATTATTTTGAGTATGATGAAACTTAACATATCTCACCATGAACATCTATACTATGAACAGTTATATTTTTCATTATCTTGATGTGATTGAATTGAAAATGTTGTGGACGCAACGTTTATGTAACCATAGATGTTTGACGTCATTAAACTACTGCTATGTCTCATTTTCATCAACATTTAATTCGTCCATACCTCAGATGGCCGTTATAGTGCACGTGCGCCATTTTTGGGTCGTGCCTTACTACAGGTGTGACTTTACGGAGTGACACATATTAACCAGCTGTTTGCCTATACTGATGATAATATTGATTGACTCCTGATTGTCGAGGAGAGATCGGCCGTTGCGTCACTCGCTATGAGAGCCGTCTGTAGGTGCCACCTTTCAAAGTACTTCCGCAACGCGAGACCCTTTCATTGCGCGGGAGACCATTATTAACGCAAGATATTTTAAATTATCGCTGGTACAAGAATCTCGCGTGACGCATAACTGTATCCGGCTGTAAAATCGTATAACATTTCAAAAGCACCGCATCTTTAAACGAGTCCCACAGGCAATTAACGGCCTCATTCGTTATTCTAACTCAAAAACCAGCCTCGCATTTCCTGAAACGAAGTTTGTATTTAATTAAATTAATGGAGAAGCGCCGAGTCTGAGCTACCATTCTCCGAGTCACTACCGTCGACTCTATGTCTGGAACTGCTCTGTTTTACTTGGAATCAAATGATGCTCTCCAAGTCGTCTCCCGAAGCCAGGAATGAGACCTGTACCAGTGGTGTTCCTTGATATTTTATCCTTCTCCTTTATCATTGTTCGATTTTCACTGTCGTATCCTGTCTCTGTCTCTGACTCTCTGTGTCTGTCTCTGACTCTCTGTGTCTGTCTCTGTCTCTTTGTCTCTGTCTGCCAGCCTGTCTGTCTATCTGTCTGTCTGTCTGTCTGTCTGTCTATCTGTCTCTCTCTCTCTCTCTCTCTCTCTCTCTCTCTCTCTCTCTCTCTCTCTCTCTCTCTCCCTCCCTCCCTCTCTCCCCCTCTCTCTCTGTCTGTCTGTCTGTCTGTCTGTCTCTCTCTCTCTGTCTCTCTCTCTCTCTCTCTCTCTCTCTCTCTCTCTCTCTCTCTCTCTCTCATCCTCTCAACAAGCGCGTATGACAGCATCATACACAAACGAGATAGAGAACATGTAAAAAGAATGAAGAAGATTGCGAAAACGAAGGGAGATGTACTAATACATCATATCTGGACGGGTGATAAGGCCTCGTGTGAACACATCATGTCGTGTCGTTATCCAAGACCATGGCATCGGCGGCGTCGAATACTAAGGGTGGCTGGCGGACGAAGGACGGAACACCGCGATAGAGCGTTCGATTGGCTCCGAGATACGAAATTGTGTCGCAAAGCAATTACTTGTATGACAAGTTGTTATGTATCTGACGAGCTCCGTGTTCCACATTAATCTTGTGTGTTTCTCTGCGTTCACGTAAGCATGACCTAAAATTGACGGAAGACGTACTTTGGTCCACAAACCACACGGGTTGTCTTGACTGGCAATATTGGCCACTCGAACACACGGGTTTGTCAAGTAGTCAACTTTGGGCATGGATTCTAAATGGATTTAGTTTAAGGTTGTTTACGGACATATTGAACTGTGATCTTCTAGGCATCAACTATAACTTTAATATCTTGTTCACGTATGGAATAAAACATCTACAATAAACCTTTAATAAATATGTTTGGTAATATGAAATTGACAGGGAGAGCAGACTCCACAATTATATCAATGACTCCGCTTTCACGTCTTCATCACAGTCTTCTAACTCCCACGCTCTTCACGTCTTCATCACATTCTTCTATCTCCCACGCTCTTCACGTCTTCATCACAGTCTTCTAACTTCCACGCTCTTCACGTCTTCATCACAGTCTTCTAACTTCCACGCTCTTCACGTCTTCATCACATTCTTCTAACTCCCACGCTCTTCACGTCTTCATCTCAGTCTTCTAACTCCCACGCTCTTCACGTCTTCATCACAGTCTTCTAACTTCCACGCTCTTCACGTCTTCATCTCAGTCTTCTAACTCCCACGCTCTTAACGTCTTCATCACAGTCTTCTAACTCCCACGCTCTTCACGTCTTCATCACAGTCTTCTAACTTCCACGCTCTTCCTATCATTCTCCGCACACAGACCGGCAATCCGTCCAGTCTACCAATTCCTTGGGGCACCATCTGTCTGTTTGTCTTTCTGTCTCTCTGTCTCTCCACATCTCAGTCTGTCTGTCTCGCTTCTAACTCCCACGCTCTTCACGTCTTCGTCACAGTCTTCTAACTCCCACGCTCTTCACGTCTTCATCACAGTCTTCTAACTCCCACGCTCTTCACGTCTTCATCACAGTCTTCTAACTCCCACGCTCTTCACGTCTTCATCACAGTCTTCTATCTCCCACGCTCTTCACGTCTTCATCACAGTCTTCTAACTCCCACGCTCTTCATGTCTTCATCAAATTCTTCTAACTCCCACGCTCTTCACGTCTTCGTCACAGTCTTCTAACTCCCACGCTCTTCACGTCTTCATCACAGTCTTCTAACTCCCACGCTCTTCACGTCTTCATCACAGTCTTCTAACTTCCACGCTCTTCCTATCATTCTCCGCACACAGACCGGCAATCCGTCCAGTCTACCAATTCCTTGGGGCCACCATCTGTCTGTTTGTCTTTCTGTCTCTCTGTCTCTCCACATCTCAGTCTGTCTGTCTCGCTATCTCTCTGTCTCACTGTCTCTCGTTCTTTTTTCTGTCTATCTCTCCATATCTCCGTCTCGCTATCTCGCTATCTGTCTGTCTCACTCTCTCTCTGTCTTTCTGTCTGTCTGTCTGTATCTCTCTCTCTATCTCTCAGTGTCGTTTTGTCTTTTTGTCTATGTTGCTGTATGTCTCTCTGTCAATTTATATCTTTGTCTCTCCGTATCTCCGTCTTTCAATCTCTGTCTCTCTCATTGTCATAGAACAAAGTTATGCCTAAGAACACTGATATGCTTAAGAACACTGCTATGCCTCAGAACACTGCTAAGTCTAAGAACACTGTTATGTCTAAAACACTGCTATGTCTGAGAACACTACTGTATCTATAACCACCAAATGACAGAACAATCTGACCAGTCAAACCTTTTGCACCTTGGTTGTATTTAAGAAAATAGCTTAAGACACATTTTTTATCAAAACGTCGATAAAGAAAATAACAGAACTCAAAAAATACAGCACTCATCATATTATGACACTGACAATTAAAACGGAAATATTTATCGAAGAACTCAATAATATTAATTTTAAATTCAATGTAACATGCTTACAAGAAAGTTGGATAAAGGACAATAGTGACATATCGCAAATACAATTGCCTGGCTACAACTGTATCATTCAAGGGAAACGTGACTTAGTAATTTACATAGATACAAGATGCAAAAACCAAAGTTCATCAACTCCATCATCATCCCCACCCTGACAGCCAGACATGGACCCTGAATGACCCATTGAAAGGAAGATCACCACCTGCGAGATGAGATGTCTAAGAAGAGCCGTCAACAAGACCAGACGAGACATGATAAGAAACGAACTCATCAGGGAAATGGTCGGAACAACACCAACCCACCACAACATACAACAACACCAGCCCACCACTACATACAACAACACCAGTCCACCACTACATCAACAACACCAGCCCACCACTACATACAACAACACCAGCCCACCACTACATCAACAACACCAGTTCACCACTACATGAACAACACCAGTTCACCACTACATACAACACCAGCCTACCACTACATACAACAACAGAGAATCAAGTGGTTTGGACATCTGACAGGCATGACCACCAACCAACTGGCCCTCAAGGCATACAACACCAGGCAGGCAGGCTTCAAAGCGAGAGGGAGATCAAGAAAAAGTAAAGTAAAGTAAAGTAAAGTAAAGTAAAGTAAAGTAAAGTAAAGTAAAGTAAAGTAAAGTAAAGTAAAGTAAAGTAAAGTAAAGTAAAGTAAAGTAAAGTAAAGTAAAGTAAAGTAAAGTAAAGTAAAGTAAAGTAAAGTAAAGTAAAGTAAAGTAAAGTAAAGTAAAGTAAAGTAAAGTAAAGTAAAGTAAAGTAAAGTAAAGTACATGCACGATTCAACTATGAGGTACTGATTAAAGTAAATGAGAATGAATATTGGGAGGGACAGATTATTAAAGGTGGGCCACCCTAAGAAGTCATCACTGGCAGGTCAACTAGTTTTGCACTTCTCAGCCAACACATCTACCCAAAAGGTACAACACGTCTCTGACAAGTATACACGCTTAATTTATAAGTCGACACACTTAACTATTATAGACTTATAGGCCAATCGCAATCAGTATAACTACTATAGTTTTGTGTGAAATCATCAGAAAAACTATTAAATTAGTTAATGCTTGTTCAAGCATTAACTGAATTGAAAACAGAATTGCCGAAAATCATGCCTTTCTTCCTTGGTGAAATGTTGTAACTTTGTCATGTGATCGGCGAGAGGGTGGAAGTCACGCCCATTATCAGCATTGACCCACACAGTCTTTACCATTTTGCATATCGACTATTTTGATCCTTACCAGATCTGACGGCTAAACTCAATTCTTTCGATGATTTGCGCAAAAATAGGCATTTTTTATTAAATCGACTGCGGGTGTTACACACTACATATTTGGACCATTTAACCGGATTTGCGATAGGCTAAATCAGACGAGGAAGCATTCCCTCCCTCTCTCTCTCTCTCTCTCTCTCTCTCTCTCTCTCTCTCTCCCCCTGTCTCTCTGTATCTCTCTGGATCAATGTCGCTCTGTCTCTTTATGTCTCTATGTCTCTCTCTTTCTCTCTCTGTCCCTCTGTCACTCTGTCTCTCCGTCTCTCTGTCTCTCTCTGTCCCTCTGTCTCTCCGTCCTTCTGTCCCCATGTCTCTCTGTCTCTCTGTCCCTCTGTCCCTCTGTCACTCTGTCTCTCTCTCTCTGTGTCCCTCTGTCTCTCTGTCTCTCTGTCCCTCTGTCCCTCTGTCTCTCTGTCCCTCTGTCCCTCTGTCTCTCTGTCTCTCTGTCCCTCTGTCCCTCTGTCTCTCTGTCTCTCTAACTCTCTAACCCTTTGTCTCTCTGTCCCTCTCTCTCTCTGTCTCTCTGTCCCTCTGTCCCTCTGCTCCTATGTCTGTCTGTCTCTCTGTCCCTCTGTTCCTCTGCTCCTCTGTCTCTATGTCTCTCTGTCTCTCCGTCTCTCTGTCTCTCTCTGTCCCTCTGTCTCTCCGTCCTTCTGTCCCCATGTCTCTCTGTCTCTCTGTCCCTCTGTCTCTCCGTCCTTCTGTCCCCATGTCTCTCTGTCTCTCTGTCCCTCTGTCCCTCTGTCACTCTGTCTCTCTCTCTGTGTCCCTCTGTCTCTCTGTCTATCTGTCCCTCTGTCCCTCTGTCTCTCTGTCTCTCTAACTCTCTAACCCTTTGTCTCTCTGTCCCTCTCTCTCTCTGTCTCTCTGTCCCTCTGTCCCTCTGCTCCTATGTCTGTCTGTCTCTCTGTCCCTCTGTTCCTCTGTTCCTATGTCTGTCTGTCTCTCTGTCCCTCTGTCCCGCTGTCCCTCTGCTCCTATGTCTGTCTGTCTCTCTGTCCCTCTGTTCCTCTGCTCCTCTGTCTCTATGTCTCTCTGTCCCTATGTCCCTCTGTCCCTCTGTCTCTCTGTCTCTCTCTGTCCCTCTGTCCCTCTGTCTCTCTGTCTCTCTGTCCCTCTGTCCCTCTGTCTCTCTGTCTCTCTGTCCCTCTTTCCCTCTGTCCCTCTGTCCCTCTGTCCCTATGTCTCTCTGTCTCTCTGTCCCTCTGTCTCTCTGTCCCTCTGTCCCTCTGTCCCTCTGTCCCTCTGTCCCTCTGTCTCTCTGTCTCTCTAACTCTCTAACCCTTTGTCTCTCTGTCTCTCTGTCCCTCTGTCTCTATGTCTCTCTCTGTCCCTCTGTCCCTCTGTCTCTCTGTCTCTCTGTCTCTCTGTCTCTCTGTCCCTCTGTCTCTCTGTCCCTCTGTCCCTCTGTCTCTCTGTCTCTCTGTCCCTCTGTCCCTCTGTCCCTCTGTCCCTCTGTCTCTCTGTCTCTCTAACTCTCTAACCCTTTGTGTCTCTGTCTCTCTGTCCCTCTGTCTCTCTGTCTATCTGTCCCTCTGTCTCTCTGTCCCTCTGTCCCTCTGTCCCTCTGTCTCTCTGTCCCTCTGTCCCTCTGTATCTCTGTCTCTCTGTCCCTCTGTCTGTCCCTCTGTTTATCTGTCCCTCTGTCCTTCTGTCCCTCTGTCCCTCTGTCCCTCTGTCTCTCTGTCCCTCTGTCCCTCTGTCCCTCTGTCTCTCTGTCCCTCTGTCCCTCTGTCTCTCTGTCTCTCTGTCCCTTTGTATGTCCCTCTGTTTATCTGTCCCTCTGTCCTTCTGTCTCTCTGTCTCTCTGTCCCTCTGTCCCTCTGTCCCTCTGTCCCTCTGTCCCTCTGTCTCTCTGTCTCTCTAACTCTCTAACCCTTTGTATCTCTGTCTCTCTGTCCCTCTGTCTCTATGTCTCTCTGTCCCTCTGTCCCTCTGTCCCTCTGTCCCTCTGTCCCTCTGTCTCTCTGTCCCTCTGTCTGTCCCTCTGTTTATCTGTCCCTCTGTCCCTCTGTCCTTCTGTATATCTGTCTCTATGTCTCTCTGTCACTGTCTGTCCCCCTCCCAATCCCTCCCACTCTCTCCCACACACACACTCTCTCTCTCTCCTTCCATAGCCTTCCGCCAGCTGACGTCACAACGTCCGGCGTCGAATGACCGGGCATGGCTCGGTAGGAGGATTCGCACGAAGATATGGCGGCCGATCAAGAAGAGATTAGCGCCGGACCCGGAAAGGCGATGAAGCGAACGTCGGAAGGCGCTCGTTCCGAGCTCGTCAACACACGATGCTCGATAAAGCTAAGTACACGCATGGCTGCTTTACTGGCTATAACCATGGCAACTATCGCGTCGATCCGTCGTGCGTGGCGTGTTATCCAACGCGATGTTCTGCGCGACACTCCTGTCCCCAGGTCATATGTATTCATGGAGATATAACCAAATTTAGTGAAACACGACCGCCGACGTAAATTACGCATCCGAATTGCGGCCTGCCTCTTTCGTCGGCTTACCATTACGGCGAACATCGATTCAGTCCCGTTCAGACATCATACGTGAGAGATAGCGAATATCGGCCTTATTATCGCCCATCTTCGTAAGTCATTTCGCCAAAGGACCATGTATCAACCCAATCTCAGTTCATGTGCCATGACAAAGGGTTTATTTACTGCATGGCTATTTTTTTTTAAAAGAAAAGTACTGAAATATCGTTTAAACAGTATTCACTGAAATTCAAAATAACAAACTCAGCTTAGTGACGCAATTCATTTATATTGCAGCGCACACGACATACACGACACCAGGGATGGGTTCAAGTACTCGAGTACTTGAGTACTTGTGTACTTAAGTACAGCAAGTACTGTAAATGGACTTGTACTTATACACGACACACACTGCACACATGGCATACGAGGCTTACGTGGCTTGCATGACGTACATGGCGTAAATGGCGTACATGGCGTGCACGGCGTACACGGTGGGCATGGCGTGTGTGGTGTACATAACTCACATGACGTACACGGCGTACAGGACGTATGTGGCGTACACGGTATTTAGGGCGTAGCATTACTACAAAGGCGCACTATGTATCATACGCCCTCCTGGCCATTACATATGAAACAACCCCATTGTCATATATTTCCTGAGCTGGCAACATAAAGTTGGCCGTGCCACGCATCATAGTATTATTAAATCAAACGTTACTTTATACGCCAACTTTATCGTACGAGCAAAAGGAAATCACGTTTATGTGCACATCCAAATCTTAGCGAAACTGGTCCCATGTGACTGTCCCGCCTCCCAATCACGCCGGACCAGCCACTGAACCGGCCATTGTACATATTATATTGGCCATCAAGTGGCTTACCACTAATTGCTCATCGGTGTCACTCCGGATGGCGGGGGGGGGGAGCAAGAGTGCCCAATTAAGCTACGCGCGAACACGCGCGCATTTCTCATTACGTGCATCCATACCCGAGCGATCTGGCAACACTGCGTCAATAAAAACCTTTCGGCATAATTTCATTAGTGCAGCGATAACGACTTCCCGCCAAACATTACAGACAACGATCTAGCTGCGCCCTTGACGCAAATGGAGCGATCGTGATTGGCGTGCAAGAAAGATAACCGCGATCAACTCGGTCGACAACTGTGGTCCACGTGACGATCGGTGCTGCGTCAAAGATTTTTCTGCCCGAAATAACACGCTTTATTTGGCTTATAACAAGAGCATATTATAACAAAGCCCAACATTGCATATTCAATATTCGGACATAGTTTATACGACGATATGGAAAGAGGCGTTTTATGACACAGTAACGAGCCGTTAATGACAGTCTCTGTGACAATCGATTGACATGAATCGCGCGTATTTAGGAGATTTGCGATCACATCAATGGTGATCGCTTCGAATCCACAATCGTTCAACGCTTGATTTAATCACTGGAAAAAGAGGGTACCTGAAATAGTATATTTCCATTCGCTAGATGGCGAATAGGTATTAGTGCAAGGCACTGTGGGATTGCTGTTTACTTTGCGTTTAATACTGTAATGTAGTTTATATTTTCGTTCGAGTCTTAGAATATAGTGATGATCGGCGTATTCACTTAATGTGGCGATGTACACTTTTCGTCGGTTATACGATGACGTATCATGACATATCATGACGTATCATGACGTATCATGACGTATCATGGTGTAGTAAACCAACGGGAAGCGTAACTAATCTGGATAAAATAAATAATTAGACACGTGAAACATTCCCGCGATTGTGGATCCCGGCCGCAGCAAACAACAATTTGACGAAACAAAAACATCCGGTATGCTTTCAATATTCCTGGTTTATACGAGCGTATTAAACGTAGATGTCTGACGACAGAATAACGACCCGATAACAATCGATTCACACGAATCGTCGCGTGTTTATGGGAGACTTGTAGTGAAATCAACGGTGATCGCTTCGAATCGGCTTCGAATCCTTTTGAATCCGCGCTCGTTCAACGTTCTACTGTAAGGATTTAATCACTGGTGGCAACAGACGGTACCAAGAATAGTGTAGTTCATTCGCTAGATGGCGAGTCAATGAGTAATGCGCCATAATACTATTAATAATAACGCACTTTTATAGCGCCTACGTCCTAGGAACCGGAGCCTAGAGTCACAACAAACAAGAATCGTTAAGCATTGTCATGAACATGGGATGATCAAAAGTCATCATCACAACAAAGGACCACTAAAGACTTAAGGTGGAATAAATTCTCTTGATTTTTATTCGGAAGATAGCTATACTTTCCGGTGATTTAAAAGACCCTAGGCGCAGCGACCGAGAAAGCACGTTTGCCCAAGTTAAGTTAAGTTTTAGGAACAACAAGTTGTTGGGAAGTGGACTGTTCGTCGATTAAGATAACGTATCATTTGTATCGGCATTCGTGGGAGATTTATACAATATGGATTAAATAATATTTAGACTAATAAAACATTCAACGCAATTAAATCCTGGCCGCACAAAACAAACATGGCGACAGGGCGACATTCCGACATGGCGACATGACGACAAGGCGACAGGGCGACAGGGCGACAGGGCGACATGACATGTGGAGGACATGTGGTCGACACGGTGACACAAGAAGCTTTCTCTCCCAGAACATACCTCATGACTAGAGCGTTCGACAAAGCAAAAACATCGGGCATACTTTTAACATTCGTTGTTTATACAAGATTATATCGTAGGAAGCTGTCGACCGACAGAGTAAGCAGTTGTTGATTCCAGTCTCAAGAACCATCGATTGATGCTAACCTCACGTATTTGGGAAATCTGCGGTGAAATCGGTGATCGCCTGGGCCTGGAATCTACATTCGTTCAACTTTTGACTGCAGAAGAATTAATCTATGGCAATAGGCATCACCTGAATCGTTTTCTTTAATCGATACAAATTTGTTTGCCGCTGCTGTTGGCAGTAGCTGCTGTATTCTTACAAATATTACGTTGGTACTGTTGATTATTTTAAACTGCTACAATTTGTTTATGGTGGCTGAACAAAATGTCCTTAGACTAATACGTGCACATGTATGAGTGACTCGTAGACAGCCCACCCTTACGTGTTAATATTCTCCAAATGTTCAAGAACCAGTTGTTACGTCACGTAGACTGCGGACACTTCACCAGGCAAGCGACGGAAGCGTGTGATTGCGAAGAGCGTGCGGTCGCGACAGATGTGATTAGCAATGATTAGAATGTCACCGCGTGTCTGTTCGAGGCACGCGCGGCTCTAACTCAGTGCCGAGTCTGCCGACCGGCCATTGTCAGGTAACACTAGCGAGTATCGTCCTACCGGCATTTCATATAACGACGCGATATGTTTGTGTGCGCAGTGGATAATCCAATATTCAGGAATATTTGCTTCTTCGTCGACTACTTCTTCAAGACGTCCTTCGGATATTTGCATTGGATATGACAGACTGGTGGTGCACGTGGAAATGGCTGTAGGAAGTTTTGCGGAACAAATTGTTCCGATATTCATTATCCGTGGGCACCAGGGGGCGTGACGAACAGTACAGGGCAAAACGGGAATTTGAAAGGTGCATCTTTTAGGAGGTTATTTCCTTATTATCGGGAATCTTTATAGTGAGAAGCCGCTGCAGGGTTTTGTTCACATAATCATTGCAGATATTTCACTTCATCAATGTGTAATGTTGGACAGGTACAATGTCACTCTTGATAAGTGGTTGTTGTCAACATATTTGATACACGTGAACCACTTAGTACATTAAATGAGTGCGGACGTATGCAATGGCTGTTAGCGACTAATGTATAATCGCAGTGGGGTAACAAACCTCCACCGTCCGAGGAATTAGATCAAAACCGGAAGAACAGGTGCGTCAGACCCGAGTCCCACGGGTTACCTACCTCACCACGTGACCTTTATGATCTACTCCGCAGTGTGACAGACGATGGGAAATTCAAAGAAATGTATTGACGTCATACATGACGGAAAAGCGAGACTTGTTATTGCGCTCGTCAAATCAATGTTCTTCAAAGGATGGTGTCATGTTGTGTTTAGATTATGTCCGTGCCAAAAATGGTAATTAGTAAATAATGATAATCTGACGCCGACGCCTGTGAAGTTGTTGAGACCAGCTAATGCCAAGGTAGGGACATCGTCCGTGTGGCAGTTAATTAAAAATATTATTTCAACGATCGTTCAACTATTCCTGTCAATATTTCACCCAAGACGACTGGAAGGGAACGGAAGATGGACTTTGGAGATGAAGAAATGGATGGAAAGAGAACGAGAACGAGAACGAGAACGAGAACGAGAACGAGAACGAGAACGAGAACGAGAACGAGAACGAGAACGAGAACGTAGTAATGAAAAGGGAAAAAGAAGATATCAGAAAATAAAGCTGCAATAAAAGGAACCGCGGGACGAGCACGGACAGCAAAGGGGAGCGTAGAATGGCAGGGAGGAAGAGAGGGACGGAGAGAGCAAGGCAGGAGGAAGAGAGGGACAGAGGGAGCAATACAAGGAGGAAGAGAGAGACAGAGGGAGCGAGGCAGGGTGGAAGAGAGGGACAGAAGAAGCAAGACAAGGAGGAAGAGAGAGAGACAGAGGGAGCGAGGCAGGGAGGAAGAGAGGGACAGAAGAAGCAATACAAGGAGGAAGAGAGAGACAGAGGGAGCGAGGCAGGGTGGAAGAGAGGGACAGAAGAAGCAAGACAAGGAGGAAGAGAGAGACAGATGGAGCGAGGCAGGGTGGAAGAGAGGGACAGAAGAAGCAAGACAAGGAGGAAGAGAGAGACAGAGGGTGCGAGGCAGGGTGGAAGAGAGGGACAGAAGGAGCAAGACAAGGAGGAAGAGAGAGACAGAGGGAGCGAGGCAGGGTGGAAGAGAGGGACAGAAGGAGCAAGACAAGGAGGAAGAGAGAGACAGAGGGAGCGAGGCAGGGTGGAAGAGAGGGACAGAAGAAGCAAGACAAGGAGGAAGAGAGAGACAGATGGAGCGAGGCAGGGTGGAAGAGAGGGACAGAAGAAGCAAGACAAGGAGGAAGAGAGAGACAGAGGGAGCGAGGCAGGGAGGAAGAGAGGGACAGAAGAAGCAAGACAAGGAGGAAGAGAGAGACAGAGGGAGCGAGGCAGGGTGGAAGAGAGGGACAGAAGGAGCAAGACAAGGAGGAAGAGAGAGACAGAGGGAGCGAGGCAGGGTGGAAGAGAGGGACAGAAGAAGCAAGACAAAGAGGAAGAGAGAGACAGAGGGAGCGAGGCAGGGTGGAAGAGAGGGACAGAAGAAGCAATACAAAGAGGAAGAGAGAGACAGAGGGAGAGAGGCAGGGTGGAAGAGAGTGACAGAAGAAGCAAGACAAGGAGGAAGAGAGAGACAGAGGGAGCGATGCAGGGAGGAAGAGAGGGACAGAAGGAGCAAGACAAGGAGGAAGAGAGAGACAGAGGGAGCGAGGCAGGGTGGAAGAGAGGGACAGAAGAAGCAAGACAAAGAGGAAGAGAGAGACAGAGGGAGCGAGGCAGGGTGGAAGAGAGGGACAGAAGAAGCAAGACAAAGAGGAAGAGAGAGACAGAGGGAGCGAGACAGGGTGGAAGAGAGGGACAGAAGAAGCAAGACAAGGAGGAAGAGAGAGAGAGACAGAGGGAGCGAGGCAGGGAGGAAGAGAGGGACAGAAGAAGCAAGACAAGGAGGAAGAGAGAGACAGAGGGAGCGAGGCAGGGTGGAAGAGAGGGACAGAAGGAGCAAGACAAGGAGGAAGAGAGAGACAGAGGGAGCGAGGCAGGTGGAAGAGAGGGACAGAAGAAGCAAGACAAGGAGGAAGAGAGAGACAGAGGGTGCGAGGCAGGGTGGAAGAGAGGGACAGAAGGAGCAAGACAAGGAGGAAGAGAGAGACAGAGGGAGCGAGGCAGGGTGGAAGAGAGGGACAGAAGGAGCAAGACAAGGAGGAAGAGAGAGACAGAGGGAGCGAGGCAGGGTGGAAGAGAGGGACAGAAGAAGCAAGACAAAGAGGAAGAGAGAGACAGAGGGAGCGAGACAGGGTGGAAGAGAGGGACAGAAGGAGCAAGACAAGGAGGAAGAGAGAGACAGAGGGTGCGAGGCAGGGTGGAAGAGAGGGACAGAAGAAGCAAGACAAAGAGGAAGAGAGAGACAGAGGGTGCGAGGCAGGGTGGAAGAGAGGGACAGAAGAAGCAAGACAAAGAGGAAGAGAGAGACAGAGGGAGCGAGGCAGGGTGGAAGAGAGGGACAGAAGAAGCAAGACAAAGAGGAAGAGAGAGACAGAGGGAGCGAGGCAGGGTGGAAGAGAGGGACAGAAGAAGCAAGACAAGGAGGAAGAGAGAGACAGAGGGAGCGAGGCAGGGAGGAAGAGAGGGACAGAAGGAGCAAGACAAGGAGGAAGAGAGAGACAGAGGGTGCGAGGCAGGGTGGAAGAGAGGGACAGAAGAAGCAAGACAAAGAGGAAGAGAGAGACAGAGGGAGCGAGGCAGGGTGGAAGAGAGGGACAGAAGAAGCAAGACAAAGAGGAAGAGAGAGACAGAGGGAGCGAGACAGGGTGGAAGAGAGGGACAGAAGAAGCAAGACAAAGAGGAAGAGAGAGACAGAGGGAGCGAGGCAGGGTGGAAGAGAGGGACAGAAGAAGCAAGACAAGGAGGAAGAGAGAGACAGAGGGAGCGAGGCAGGGAGGAAGAGAGGGACAGAAGGAGCAAGACAAGGAGGAAGAGAGAGACAGAGGGTGCGAGGCAGGGTGGAAGAGAGGGACAGAAGAAGCAAGACAAAGAGGAAGAGAGAGACAGAGGGAGCGAGGCAGGGTGGAAGAGAGGGACAGAAGAAGCAAGACAAAGAGGAAGAGAGAGACAGAGGGAGCGAGACAGGGTGGAAGAGAGGGACAGAAGAAGCAAGACAAGGAGGAAGAGAGAGAGAGACAGAGGGAGCGAGGCAGGGAGGAAGAGAGGGACAGAAGAAGCAAGACAAGGAGGAAGAGAGAGACAGAGGGAACGAGGCAAGGTGGAAGAGAGGGAGAGAAGAAGCAAGACAAGGAGGAAGAGAGAGACAGAGGGAGCGAGGCAGGGAGGAAGAGAGAGAGAGAGAGAGAGGGGGGGGGGAAGCGAGGCAGGGAGGAAGAGACGGACAGAGGGAGCGAGGCAGGGAAGAAGAGCGGGACAGAGGGAGCGAGACAGGGAGGAAGAGAGGGACAGAGGGAGCGAGGCAAGGTGGAAGAGAGATAGAGAGAGGGGGAGCGACGCAGGGAGGAAAAGAGTGACAGAGGGAGCGAGGTAGGGAGGAAGAGACGGACAGAAGGAGCAAGGCAGGGAGGAAGCGAGGAACAGAGGGAGCAAGGCAGGGAGGAAGAGACGGACAGAGGGAGCGAGGCAGGGTGGAAGAGAGGGACAGAAGGAGCAATACAAGGAGGAAGAGAGGGACAGAGGGAGCGAGGTAAGGAGGAAGAGAGATAGGGAGGAAGAGAGGGACAGAGGGAGCGAGGCAGGGAGGAAGAGAGGGACAGAGGGAGCGAGGCAGGGAGGAAGAGAGGGCCAGAGGGAGCGAGGCAGGGAAGAAGAGAGGGACAGAGGGAGCGAGGCAGGGAGGAAGAGAGGGACAGAGGGAGCGAGGCAGGGAAGAAGAGAGGGACAGAGGGAGCGAGGCAGCGAGGAAGAGAGGGACAGAGGGAGCGAGGCAGGGAGGAAGAGAGGGACAGAGGGAGCGAGGCAGGGAGGAAAAGAGTGACAGAGGGAGCGAGGTAGGGAGGAAGAGACGGACAGAGGGAGCGAGGCAGGGAAGAAGAGCGGGACAGAGGGAGCGAGACAGGGAGGAAGAGAGGGACAGAGATAGCGAGGCAAGGTGGAAGAGAGAGGGACAGAAGGAGCAAGGCAGGGAGGTCGCGAGGGACAGAGGGAGCAAGGCAGGGAGGAAGAGAGGGACAGAGGGAGCGAGGCAGGGAGAAAGCGAGGGACAGAGGAAGCGAGGCAGGGAGGAAGAGAGGGACAGAGGGAGCGAGGCAGGGAGGAAGAGAGGGACAGAGGGAGCGAGGCAGGGACGAAGAGAGGGACAGAGGGAGCGAGGCAGGGAAGAAGAGAGGGACAGAGGGAGCGAGGCAAGGAGGAAGAGAGGGACAGAGGGAGCGAGGCAAGGAAGAAGAGAGGGACAGAGGGAGCGAGGCAAGGAAGAAGAGAGGGACAGAGGGAGCGAGGCAGGGAGGAAGAGAGGGACAGAGGGAGCGAGGCAGCGAAGAAGAGAGGGACAGAGGGAGCGAGGCAGGGAGGAAGAGAGGGCCAGAGGGAGCGAGGCAGGGAGGAAGAGAGGGACAGAGGGAGCGAGGCGGGAAGGAAGAGAGGGACAGAGGGAGCGAGGCAGGGAAGAAGAGAGGGACAGAGTGAGCGCGAGGCAGGGAGGAAGAGAGGGACAGAGGGAGCGAGGCAGGGAGGAAGAGAGGGACAGAGGGAGCGAGGCAGCGAAGAAGAGAGGGACAGAGGGAGCGAGGCAGGGAGGAAGAGAGGGACAGAGGGAACGAGGCAGGAAGGAAGAGAGGGACAGAGGGAGCGAGGCAGGGAAGAAGAGAGGGACAGAGGGAGCGAGGCGGGAAGGAAGAGAGGGACAGAGGGAGCTAGGCAGGGAGGAAGAGAGGGACAGAGGGAGCGAGGCAGGGAGGAAGAGAATGACAGAGGGAGCTAGACAGGGACGAAGAGAGTGACAGAGGTAGCGAGGCAGGGAGGAAGAAAGGGACAGAGGGAGCGAGGCAGGGAGGAAGAGAGGGACAGAGGGATCGAGGCAGGGAGGAAGAGAGGGACAGAGGGAGCGAGGCAGGGAAGGAGGGAGGGACAGAAGGAGCGAGGCAGGAAGGGAGAGAGGGACAGAGGGAGCGAGGCAGGGAAGAAGAGAGGGACAGAGGGAGCGAGGCAGGGAAGAAGAGAAGGACAGAGGGAGCTAGACATGGACGAAGAGAGGGACAGAGGGAGCGAGGCAGGGAGGAAGAGAGGGACAGAGGGAGCGAGGCAGGGAGGAAGAGAGGGACAGAGGGAGCGAGGCGGGAAAGAAGAGAGGGACAGAGGGAACGAGGCAGGGAAGAAGAGAGGGACAGAGGGAGCGAGGCAGGGAGGAAGAGAATGACAGAGGGAGCTAGACAGGGAGGAAGAGAGGGACAGAGGGAGCGATGCAGGGAGGAAGAGAGGGCCAGAGGGAGCGAGGCAGGGAGGAAGAGAGGGACAGAGGGAGCGATGCAGGGAGGAAGAGAAGGACAGAGGGAGCGAGGCAGGGAGGAAGAGAGGGACAGAGGGAACGAGGCAGTGAGGAAGAGAGGGCCAGAGGGAGCGAGGCAGGGAGGAAGAGAGGGACAGAGGGAGCGAGGCAGGGAGGAAGAGAGGGACAGAGGGAGCGAGGCAGGGAGGAAGATAGGGCCAGAGGGAGCGAGGCAGGGAAGAAGAGAGGGACAGAGGGAGCGAGGCAGGGAGGAAGAGAGGGACAGAGGGAGCGAGGCAGGGAAGAAGAGAGGGACAGAGGGAGCGAGGCAGCGAGGAAGAGAGGGACAGAGGGAGCGAGGCAGGGAGGAAGAGAGGGACAGAGGGAGCGAGGCAGGGAAGAAGAGAGGGACAGAGGGAGCGAGGCAGGAAGGAAGAGAGGGACAGAGGGAGCGAGGCGGGAAGGAAGAGAGGGACAGAGGGAGCGAGACAGGAAGAAGAGAGGGACTGAGGGAGCGAGGCAGGAAGGAAAAGAGGGACAGAGGGAGCGAGGCAGGGAGGAAGAAAGGGACAGAGGGAGCGAGGCAGGGAAGAAGAGAGGGACAGAGGGAGCGAGGCAGGGAAGAAGAGAGGGACAGAGGGAGCTAGGCAGGGAAGAAGAGAGGGACAGAGGGAGCGAGGCAGGGAGGAAGAGAGGGCCAGAGGGATGTATATCTCTTTGTTCGGAATGTAAACATTAAACTGTATGAAATGATGACTTGACCGCATTCAAACATCAAACATCAAACATTAATGTAGATTTTAACGAACAATGCACATAGCCCAATGATATTGCTATGAGGTGTGCATGCACGAACACACACACACGCACGCACGCACGCACGCACGCACGCACGCACGCACGCACGCACGCACGCACGCACGCACGCACGCACGCACGCACGCACGCACGCACGCACGCACGCACGCACGCACGCACGCACGCACGCACGCACGCACGCACGCACGCACGCACGCACGCACGCACGCACGCACGCACGCACGCACGCACGCACGCACGCACGCACGCATGCACGCACGCATGCATGCATGCATGCGCACACGCACACGGACACGCACGCACGCACGCACGTACGCACGCACGCACGCACGCGCGCATGGATGCACGCATGCACGCATGCATGCATGCGCACACGCACACGGACACGCACACACGCACACATACACGCACATACGCACGCACACACGCACGCACGCACAAACGCACGCAAGTTTACGCACGCACTAATAAGCAACAATCTCACTCTACACAAATCCTGGTCGCTGCGCAAGGATTTGTGGAGACTCCAAAAAGATCGACGAATCTGTTCTGCTCGATTATTTACAGCGAGTTGCATTAGTCTTTGCCTTAGTACGATAATGAATGCGTCGAACAGCAGAGATAAACCAACCCCCGAATTCCTCGTCGGTGTTTACCACTGAACTGTTCTGTCGGGCAGCAGTAATCATCAACGGCATACGTTGCCTGTATTCGTTAATCTTTTTCAAAGTAACGTATCGTTTACTCTACATGAATGAGAAGGACGCGTTTTTAATCTTGGCACGGCAATAATCAAAATGAAACATGGCTCTATCCTTTGAAGGACATCGCTTTTATACATTTAATGAGCGCAATAATCGCTCACACCTTTCCCACGTGTTTGATTTCAAAAAAATTCTTGTAGTCAATTAATCACCTTCAGAAAAAAATAATGTGTGTGTGTGTGTGTGTGTGTGTGTGTGTGTGTGTGTGTGTGTGTGTGTGTGTGTGTGTGTGTGTGTGTGTGTGTGTGTGTGTGTGTGTGTGTGTGTGTGTGTGTGTGTGCGTGCGCGCGCGCGCTGAATGTGTTGGCGTATACTCAAAAAGATGCACCACTACATCGCGTGCTTCTTCTTAACCGTAACCTCAGGCATGGCTAAGCGCGTGGTAGAGGCGGTGTAATTGGATTTTTGTTCGAGTATACCTCTACACATTGACAGTTCAGCGAGTTTTACTGATCTTCGCGCTTGGCCGCATTTCGAGTTAAACAGCTCCTCTCCTCAATGATAACTGGCTTGATCTTGAGAGTGGTGTGTTTCTGTACCGCACTTACGTTTTTCCGACTGTTCGTTCTGTCGATCGGAGTGCGGTACCAACATCGTTTCTACTTACGGCGCAGATCTATTTGATAGCCACACGCTTGTCATCTTTTTACCATATGTGACTGACAAAAACCTGACACGTGTCATGGTTGGTAATTTTTCTCAGATCAGCTGTAATATGCGTAGTTCCGTGAACTGTTCCAGGAGAACGCGCAACTTCTTAGTTCGCACGTCGGGAAGTGCCGGATAAAAAAAACAATCAGTCATAATCCATCTGATCAGCCGCTTAGAGTATATCTTCGCTTCCTTTGAACCGGGCTCCGACCTCCGTTCAACTTTTGTGCTGTAGTCGTGAATGTGACGCCGCCGCAAAGTGACGTAGGTCGAACAGGATGAAAGGAACGTCAGAAAATACGGACGTGAAGTTTATGACATAACAATAATTATTAGTAACGCAATCTTGTGTATTAGTTCTATCTTAATCTTGACACTTCTGGCGCAGTGGTGTTCGGTACACTTGCCGCGCCTTACAGTGACACTTCTGGTGCAGTGGTGTCTGGTACACTTAGCGCGCCTTACAGTGACACTTTTGGCGCAGTGGTGTCCGGTACACTTAGCGCGCCTTACTAAGTGGATGTTTGTATGCTATCGTCGAAAAACAAATTGTGAATACTTATGCTCAAACATAGTTGAATAAACGTTAAGGTGGGGGTTACTTCCATGGCCAATGAACGTTAAGGTAGGGGGTTACTTCCATTGCCAATAAACGTTAAGGTAGGGGGTTACTTCCATGGCCAATGAACGTTAAGGTAGGGGGTTACTTCCATGGCCAATGAACGTTAAGGTAGGGGGTTACTTCCATGGCCAATGAACGAAGGTAGGGGGTTACTTCCCTGGCCAATGAACGTTAAGGTAGGGGGTTACTTCCATGGCTAATGAACGTTAAGGTAGGGGGTTACTTCCATGGCCAATGAACGTTAAGGTTGGGGGTTACTTCCATGGCCAATACCGTGTCGTGTCGGACTTCGTCTTTCAGACACTTGGTAAGGGTTCCCACCTAAGGTTTGTACTAGCCCCCACCCCCCACGTTGTTAATCCGGCACTGAATTTCGGGCAGCGAGGGGCTCAAGAGTCAACGTGAAGGTGTTTCTATTGACTGAGATCATCGGCTCTGTGTCCACAGCGGCAGGTGTTCTCCATTTCCTGTGGCTTTTAGGCTCTCACCCGAAAGACCTAGGAAAAGTGGGATGAACGAAATTGCCCAAGTTTCGAGACTGATAGACTCGAACTCCCCGTCCTCTCAGTTGGCAGTCCGCCGTTCCAACTGCAGAGCCACTGCGCTCCACGACAATTGACAGACGTTGTTAGTATTAATAGAAAGAAGAAAACGCCAGCCGTGTTGAATTATTATTCATTATTTATTTTGATGCATGTTTTATGTTTTGATGTCTAGTTTATATGTAAAAATGTGTAGAATGATTGGTTTGCCTCAACCTTATTGGAGCAATTTTTCTATTTTCTCTTCGCATTCGGTGAACGTTCATTGTCAATGTTCGTTCAATGCATCATTCTCATACCACACGTGTAATTACCACGCTTCCCGTACTTATACTGAATGACGAATGATGACGAACGATACGCCTAGACTGCCTTCTATGGTCCTGTTGTGTTAGAGCATCGGCATTAAAAGGGAACGCGTGAAAGGAAAATGAAATAAATGGGTTAGTTGAATAACAAAGAAATGAAAGAGTAAAAAAACTATTAATACTAATATGAATTCAAATCGAAATGAACTATTCGTGTCGTATATGCATAGCGCAAAGAGCACGCACATGCATGCGCCAATATGTGCATGAACACACACACACACACACACACACACACACACACACACACACACACACACACACACACACACACACACACACACACACACACACACACACACACACACACACACACACACACACACACACACACACACACACACACACACACACACACACACACACACACACACACACACACACACACACACACACACACACACACACACACACACACACACACACACACACACACGCACGCACGCACACACATACATGCACGCACGCACGCACGCACGCACGCACACACACACACGCACGCACGCACACGCACGCACGCACAAACACGCACACTGAGGCGATGTTTCGAGTTATATTCACTTCCCCAGTCAGTGTTCAGTTTCCGGTTCATCTACTGAATATTTACGATATTTAGTCGTCGACAGATCAGGCGTAAGCATTAACTGGCCAAACGTAAGGACGTCTGGACAGTCGCCAAACACAGGCACGGATAAACTGCTCTTTAAATCAACAACACCGGTTACATGTATTCGAAATTTGGACACTTTTGAAATAACAAAATGCAATGCTATATAGTTATCACATCTACGTTATTGTGATTGCTTCATATCCAGCTGAAGCGCGATAACACTGGGTTCGTTTGTCATTGAGGATAGTTAACACGCCATGTTGGTCAGTGCTGTTGGATCAGTTCAGAAGGGAGTTATGTCAACACGCCCCGTCGTAGATAACAGCCAATAGTGGCTGCTTGCGACGAATCACTTGCGACCTATCTATGTGGATATCATTTGTTGTAAACACTCTCTCAGAACTCTTCGAGGTAGACACGAGCTGCATAGTTTTTAGTCAGACGTGTCTCACAATTCCCTGCTGATTTTGTTAACTATAATTATTCTCATTAATTCAGTATATTGTAAACGGAAACATTCAATTTACTCTCGATAGTATTGGGACGCATCAATGATTTGACGTATCTTTGCACTTCCACTCACGTGTTTATAAAATAACGACATCTTAAGGACCACGGTACGTAAGGAATGACGTAACAGGGACGTTCACGAACACAACATATTTACCAGAGAATCGACGTGAGGCAATCTGTCCCCACAAAAATAACGACATCTTAAGGACCACGGTACGTAAGGAATGACGTAACAGGGACGTTCACGAACACAACATATTTACCAGAGAATCGACGTGAGGCAATCTGTCCCCACAAAAATAACGACATCTTAAGGACCACGGTACGTAAGGAATGACGTAACAGGGACGTTCACGAACACAACATATTTACCAGAGAATCGACGTGAGGCAATCTGTCTCCACAAAAAAAGAAACCCTGTTTACGGAGTAGCAGTAGGACGCTCGCACGCTCAACGTACACCTCTAAGATAAACGTCGCTGTGTACGTGCGTTCCAAGATGGCGACGAGTGGTTATATTGAAGATGGCGCAGTGACCACGTCCAGTGAGACTTCAGCCGGGTGCCGGGTGTACCTGGACAGTACCTTTCACGTGCATTTAATGACTTCGGCCATGTTGCCAACGTCCGTCGGAGAACACATTAACGCCCGTAATGAAAGCTGATATTGTCACCTATAATTATGCAGTTGGTCGCGTCCCGATATCGCAAGACACTCCAATTAGGATAACATCCTAAACAGTGTTCATCGTCGTCGTCATGACAACTGATAGTTGTTATTCATTAGTGTCGTTAGTGCCGTCCACCACAACCTAGTACACTCGATTCACGCGTACTAACGACTTGCCATGCGCCATACACCATGTTGTATTTTACCTGAGGCCGGTTGTCGCATAGTGAATATGTCTACAATTCTGGGCAACAGAATGAAGATAAGTGCTTTAACAACTAGAAGTGTAGAAAAATGCACAACATTGATTTCGTAGCAAAGTTAGGACGTAGCATTAGTCAACTGTGAGATTAAAATGATAACTTCATCAAAGTTTTTGTCATGTGAAAGCCACGTACACGATTCAGCAATTTGTTGAACATATATTGTACAATATACTGTAAAAAAGTAAACATTAAATTTCATTATTGGTTGAGGCCAAGTCGTGACAATGGTATTATCTGTTCGTTATTTTCTGCACGTCTACCTCCTGGTAGTTGTTGATACACTTATCTATAATACTATTAATATCATAGCATGCTAAGTTGTATAGATGTTGACAGGCAAGACGAGTGCTCTGATTATAATGGCTTATTTGTAAGTGTTTTTAAATAATGCCTATTAACCCACCTCAAATTAGGATTGTAGAAGTGCACAAGTGCACTCACGAGGTGAGGTCAATCATACAATCTGTTTCTCTTAAGTCATCGCTGTGATTTCGTCCGCCAGTGCTATTAGTGCGTCTACACCACCAGCGACAAGATCAAACGCGTTAGCGTGGAACCAACTGCCCATCACTGTGCGAAAATACTCGGCCGTTAGGTTGAGTAAGGTGGCCATTAAGACACCCTCTTCCATAAATATGTTAGCACCTGAATAACTTCTATAAATATGTTAGCACCTGAATAACTTCTATAAATATGTGTTAGCACCTGAATAACTTCTAACCCGCATGTCAATAAATAGTGATTACGATCTTAATTGCTTATTTCAGACTTTTATCTGTGCATTTGTTAATTTCCGCTTTCCGCCACCCACGCATGCGAATGCACACTATGAAAACTCGTTATCGTATAAAATGAAAATAAATGCAGATTTTAAGCACTTCCTGAAAGAAACTGTGTTATTACTATTACCAATATAGCGTGCTAAACTGTGTAAGCGTTGTCAGGCAAGGCGAATGATCAATGCACAATGGCTTATTGTGAAGTGTTTTAGACCACCTTAAATTAGTAACCATTATTCCAGATACGTTGAAGTATTAAAGTGTTCACTTTGTCAAGACTATTGTTACATAAAATGTATTTATGTATTTGTTTTATAGTGAATGTATAAGCTCACATAAACTTAATCATCTCCTACCCGACAAAAGACATATTTTATGATATAAAGCACACCTGGTGAGTGACAATCATAGCAAAAGCATGCACTCTCACAATTGGTGAAACTTTGAAAAAACCCTTGAAATTAAGACTGGAGCCTAGAAGCTTGCAGCCCCGAAACCGGATTAACGCCAATGGCGGGAGAGGGTGAAATCATCGACCACAAAGAAGGATTCGGTGCCACGTATTGGCGTGATATAGCAACGAAATTCCTCGTTTTCGTGATGACATGTTTTTATTATGAGATTCACAAACTACTAATACAGCGGCTTAAATGTGTGTAATGCACAATAAGGCATCAGGCAACAATAATAATCAAAGATTGGTTGTAGGCGTAACCAATGTGATTGGTTACCGGACAACCAACGTATAGGTCACTAGTTGACCAATATATTGGTTAAAACAACCAATATACAACCAATATTGGGCCAACCAATTATATTAGTTGTTTTCTCAACCAATCTGTTTTTAGAGTGTAGTAATCCATTGCCAATGACTCGGACGACGGTATCAACACTCTCTGATACCATGGTGTTTACACAAGTGGCAATAAATACTATAATAATATTATAATTTTGTATTAACTGTTTAATGATGTGAATCCAACTCTGCTGAGTTGCCAATAAAATTGTCTTTATCTTTGTCAACTGACAGTTTCTCTGTGCGCCTGGGAAAGGTGATCATTTCAATTAAAATTTAACAAAGTAATACCGGCTTTAAATTTTATTAAATAAAATAGCTGATCAATTATAATGAACATGAATGTGTATCGATTTCATGTAACTACGATACATGAGTGGTTTTTATCAGTACGACAAATTGCGTAAGAACTATTACAGGTTAGTTTTACGAAATTAATTAAACACTATAGCGACCAACGGCCAACTGCAGATTAGTTAAGGACGACAGATCATTCGGATTTATGCTACATTCTTGACTTTTCTTGATCAGTGTTCACAACTATCCCGAAATTGTTCAGCGGAAGACGGCCAGTGATTGGGCGCGGCCTGTGAGCGCTCGAGAGCCTAGCGCACCCATCGACGTCAGATTATCACCGACTTGCGCGCTCCAGCCTGTGGCGTCGCGCCCGCGTTTCGCCGCGCTGCCGGGGAGCCAGTCGGGTGTGTATCGCGTGCTCAGTAGGAGAATCGGGCTCGAGCCAGCGACACGCTCGCCGCGCTGTACCGCCACTAGTCGAGTTTCTGCTACCGTCGGCTTCGGGCGGACTGACCGGGAGGAAACGCGCACTTGCTGATGATCACGTTGGTGCTGCTACAGGCGGACGACGTTGGCCTTGCAAGGTCTCCAGGCGGGATCGCGAGAGGCGGGCGCGAATGAGCAGCTTTCTCGCTCGTGGCGGGTACCTACCTTGACGCCCGTCGAGTGCAGGGGTAGGAACGGGCAGGAAAAACAAGTCTGGCGTCTCGTTTGATTTGGTTCGACTTTTCGTGGCGTTCTATGGAAGACTGGCGGATTAGGAAGGAAATCAAATTCTTGGTCTGGCGTCGCGTTTGATACACGTGTGTCGTAGTTAATAGTGCAAAACATATTTTAATAGCCTATAACGCCGCATGATGAGACATAAGATGACGCCGTGTCGACTCTACATATTATGTGCGGTGTTGCTGGGTGTGGAAGCCGACTCCGCCAACGAAACCCGGGCGGACAACCGGACTGAGCTGTGGCTGCTGGGCCTCTTCCCGTTCAGCGGGTCGTGGCCCGGGGGACTGGGACAGCTCCCTGCCGTGCGCATGGGCATAGAGGACGTGAACCGCGACCCGAGCGTCCTGCCTGGGTACAAGCTTATGATGACCATCGATAATACGGCGGTGAGTAGCACTTAGTTTTATCATGTCGTGGTTCAATCGTCGTCTTCTGCTGCAGCTTCGACAGCTGCATTGGGCATATTAACAATTGTGTACCATGTCCAGGTGAATGGTTTCTTTTAGGAACGTTACGTGGCTAATCGTCGCAATTCGTCAACATCACCACTCACTGGACCGCGTAATTAGTTGCGAGTCTGACATGTCGCACGCGATAAGGCATTTCGTGTACCTGTTGTGCGATAGGGCCGCACGGACCTATTGCACCATCGTTACAGCGGTCCGGGCACCGATTACAAATACGCGCTATGTCGGGCTTGAAGGCATTGCTACGAGTTTGAACCAGGTTCAAGTCGTCTTACTGTCTTTCGAAGACTGGATAGTTTCAACGAGTCCACGTTACCTCATTCAACTACATAACGTCAATATATATATATATATATATATATATATATATATATATATATATATATATATATATATATATATATATATATATATATATATATATATATATATATATATATATATATATATATATATATATATATATACACAATACACATATATACATATATATATATATATATATATATATATATATATATATATATATATATATATATATATATATATATATATATATATATATATATATACACGCACGCACGCACGCACGCACGCACGGGTATTGCTATCACATTCATTTTGTACAGCGCCTGTCGGCACGACTCGTTCTGTTCCTCTGACGATGACGATGACGACATACCGTTATAGAGCACATTCAGAGATTATCTCTGAGAAGCGGCGAGCACGTGGCGCGGCGTATCAGTGGCGTGTCAGTGCCAGTCCACAAATGACAGCCTCGTAATTGCTTTTAAATTTCGGCTCACACGAATTCGCTAATCCATCAACGCAGCCGTTGATTACAGTGTCAACTAACGTATTAGATGACGCATGTTTGAATCTCTTGCCTTATATCTGTTTTCTTTGATAACAACCGACTCCTGCTGCCGCGCTCACTGAACTAAATGCAGCCATGCATATATAGAATCGTGTGTTAAAAATGAATGAATAAACGTCCTCTTTATAAGCAAACAAGATGTCAAGCGGACGTCGTTATCTAGTGACTCGCATGACTTCGAGACACATCTGAAAATAATTCAATACAGCGTATAAAACCAGTCACATAAATAATCACAGAGACCGCCGTATTTAGTGTTCACCCACACCTTTGTCAGACAATGTGGCAACGTTCTTGTTGTTGGTAATAACCTAGACAGGCCTACGATTCTGCGAACGCGAAAACGCATATATCATTGGAATGCTATGCAAAACAGCAGGCTGCTCGTTCGGTGTTCTTCAAGCCTTTGTAAAATATCGTCATTGTTTTGTTTAGTCAACTAGTGTTGATACACGTTCTTGTCGATAATGAGACGACAGCGAGCTAAACTTTTTTATAGCGTCTCTCTGTCACTGCCGCGCGTGCTGTGGCGTTATACTTGCGTCCAGGTGTTTTCTCGTGTTGGTCGTAACGATATATGAGAACATGTTTCTGTATATGACGATTAGTGGAGACGGTATTAAAACGGGACATAAAGGGGAAACATAAATCGACGACTGGTATCGGTGCCAGCCTCACCCCGGCCTACAGGGAAAAGGAGGAGAGCAACAACAACAGTTTATGTACAGACTTCGATGATGCGATCATATACTGTGTACAGCATCATTAACTCGACGTTGGAGGACCGCGAACACACTTTGAGCTTTCCATGTGTTCATGTAAAAGTCGTGTTTACACAAGGCGGTGCAACGTGGCAGGTTGGAGATATGACGGGTGGTCGAGTAATGGATTATGGCGTTAACGGAGTTGTACACTACTTTTGGTTGTACCCATGAGCAAAGGTTGTTAGACCAATGGAGCAAACGACGGGTTGGCGTTCCTACGGG
>OY759263.1:47769182-47801682 GCA_963662155.1 Lamellibrachia columna | reverse complement strand
TAGCATGCATTGCAATGACATCATATTGTTTACGTAGCGGTCAGTTAGCATGCATTGCGATGACATCAGATTGTTTACGTAGCGGTCAGTTAGCATGCATTGCAATGACATCATATTGTTTACGTAGCGGTCAGTTAGCATGCATTGCGATGACATCAGATTGTTTACGTAGCGGTCAGTTAGCATGCATTGCGATGACATCTCTCGCCGTTCGTGATATTCTGTTATGCCCAGAAGTTTCGCGGCATTCCCGGAAGTTCTTCATCTATTTCCGACCGGACTCATCGCTGCTGATACACCGTTGTCATCGAGCTGATACACCGTTGTCATCGAGCTGATACACCGTTGTCATCGAGCTGATTCACCGTTGTCATCGAGCTGATACACCGTTGTCATCGAGCTGATACACTGTTGTCATCGAGCTGCGATGGCATTTAATTTTGGCGAATGTCGGAAGCAGGGATGTCACGTGCTCGGACTGTTGTGATCACGAAAAATAGGATTATGTCACTTGGTTAATCAACAGAGATATGTTTGTTCTCTCCGAAGGATGCAATGTGCTGATCACGTCCAATAGCGCGGGTATCCCACTTAGCAAACCACGCACAGAAATATAACGTTGCAATCAATTTCGCGAGGCAACTATATACGCAGATAATTTCGCCATGCCATTAGGAGTTCATTAGGAAATCGATTGTTTTGAGATACAATCAGTGGATGTTCGTTTGACTCTGGTGATGGATAATTATTCTATGGATCGTATGATTGGTGCCATTAGCAGGTTGCAGCATAAACAAGGAGATGACAGAATAGTGAGGCGGATTCCTTCTGGCTTACGATCACGGAACAATTATACCGCACTGCTTGTGTTTCTGTAGAAACATTCCGCCTTGCTGTGTTTATGGCATATTTCCCTCCTTTCACCTTAGACACAAATATGATGTTTAATCGTTTGTATGCAGCATATATATATAACTACACCGTATCATACAGAATAACTACACATGTGGACAAAATTGCAACAATTGTCATTTATGCGACATAGTAAATATAGTAAATAGTAAAAATAATTTACTATAATAATAAAAAGTAAATACTTATGAGGGCGTGATTAGAAGTAGCGTCAACAAAAGAACAGTTTATATAGGACTTTACATATATATTTCACAGAAGACGACACGTGATTACTCCACCATATCTTTTAATGGGTGTACAGCGTTGACATGTTTAAAAACAGAAATGACAGCTCTCTGATAAGTGCGGCCCACACAAGGATGAAAAATGGTTTGGTTCTCGATAAAGCAATGACGTCCTTGCCACTTGACATTAAGGAGCGTGTTGATTTGTATGGCAATATTGTACAATCTTGTACAATCTTGTACAATCTTGTCACATACCGCTGACTAACGTAGCACGTAGTTGGGTTATATTATATTAAGAAACGGTGGCATTTATTCAGTGGCGGATCAAGAATTTGGCACTGGGGACGTGACTGTGATGTTCAGCCGTCGTAGAACAACTCTACATAGCAGTACGTTCCATACGTAATAAATCATAAAATGACTGACAATGTCAGCTGTTCGTTCCATGCTACGAACGTATCGCAATACTTAACGTATGGCCAATCAGTTTAATTTATGTCATACGTAGCCGTAATGCAGTTTCACCTATAAGTTTGAAGCAGTGAAATTAAGCCCATTAAACCCATTAAGCGCTAATATATGTCTTGTCCTTCAACCGTGACATGCCCAAGTGATTTTCCATCAGTGGGGTTGTCAACTCGTTGTTCTTAAACGCGTAATTACGGAAACATAAATAAAACAACAACAACAAATCAAGTAATGAAAAAGTGAGCATTAACCAATTTTAGGTTTCCAGACAGTCGGATGCAAATTTAGAAGATATTGCGGTCAACGAAAGTGTCTAGTCCTATAGACCGCTGATCCGGTGCTGCCGAGGAAATCAAGTAGTTGAAGTGTCAGGCTGTTACATGAAACACTCACCCTCCCCCGTTGTGATATTTTGTTGGCAACACTGATGTATTCACCCAAATAACTTTCTAATTTCGTCCAGTTACTGCATTTCCAGATGAACACCAGGATTTATCTTACTAACGTCCGGGCAAGTCATACACGCCGTGGACCAATCACGGCTGATCTAACAAATACTTTTCGGAAATGTCGTATCTCATCCAATGGAAAGGACACAAAATAAATTCGTTTATTTATACTCTATTTCAAATTCGTGACTCATTATCAACTCGTAATTAATTGATATCACGCTCGATTATATAACGGGCGAATTTAAATACAGCTATTCTTGTGGTATTTGTGAGGGACTGGTGTAGACATAAACGCCCGATAAATGGCGGAAGGCTCCACTGAGACTAGGCGCAAAAACAAGTTCCCGGAATCTGGCTAAGCTTTTGCTTAATTGCTATGTAAGCTGTAGTTTGTCCTACCGTCTGTCGGCTGACTCAGTACGTAGCAAGAAGGTGTGTTGTACACGCTTACCAAATGTTGAAACCGTGAAACACGGATACCGTAATAAGATCGTGAAATATTGTATCCAACCAGCTCTTACGAAACCATCACAAGACGGTAAAATGCAAAATAGTGTACACTGTTGACATATATTTACACCTGTATATTTATTCACATTTCAAAAAGGTAGACGCAATATCTTTAACAATGCTATACAAACAAGCTATCAGACTCTCGGTGCGCGGAATCAGGGTTGTTGTCTGGGCATGAATGCACGCACGGAATACGAATCAAGGTTGTTGTCTGGGCATGAATGCACGCACGGAATACGAATTCATGTACACCAATAAACCTGCACGTAAACTCCTGCCATATGTGCACTTTTAACAGATGCAATCGCGTGAATACACATACACACATTCACGGACGCACGCACGCACACATGCGCGTGCGCTCGCCGACCGACCGACCGACCGACCGACCGACCGACCGACCGACCGACCGACCGACCGACCGACCGACCGACCGACCGACCGACCGACCGACCGACCGACCGACCGACCGACCGACCGACCGACCGACCGACCGACCGACCGACCGACCGACCGACCGACCGACCGACCGACCGACCGACCGACCGACCGACCGACCGACCGACCGACCGACCGACCGACCGACCGACCGACCGACCGACCGACCGACCGACCGACCGACCGAACGACCGACCCACCCACCCACCCACCCACCCACCCACCCACGCACGCACGCACGCACGCACGCACGCACGTATACACGCATGCACGTGGTTTCGTCGACTGTCCGGCGAGCTTGCGACTCGCACACGTGACCTCGACCAGTAGGTCAGGGTCTTGTTTATTTCTATTCTAATGTTTACACAGTTGAGTAAGTCTGTTCACAGGCAGCCGCCGTCTCTGTGTATGTGATCGCGGAATCTAAACGTGTTTTCCCGATTTGCACTGAAGTACTACGGAATAGCAAACTGTAGTAATGCCAGGTGGCGGGGCGAAACAGGTTCACGGGATTGGCTACCCTTGTTTACGAATAGCTTACAATTACGTGTTACTTTTTTAAAACTAGAAGTACTTCCGTCAATGTATACACTATCGCGTCTATTTATCACACCATGCTATGTCCCGTCCAGTATATTCACGATCTGTGATGTAACTATACAGATGACTGTACGCTAATAGAATCACGCCGGGCCAGAGCAATTTGAATCAGTAAAGCGGCTGATTCACTGCCGCGATTTTCCGAAAATCGAACACGGACTGACGTGGAAGGGAATGTTCAATTGGGTTTTGTTTCGTCTGTACTGAATTACCGCATAGTAGCTACGAGTGCCTCTACCGTGGTGGCGCAACTCGTAAAGTTGTCAACATAACGCCAGAATGGGTCGCACGCGACGAGGTACGACGAAGATAAAACTCGACTCGCAAGTGTTTCCGACAGCACGTCTTTCAGCTGGTAATTGCCTTCGTGGGAGGTGTCTGGTGTTGTTGTTGTTGTTGTTGTTGTTGTTGTTGTTGTCTGGTTGTTAACGGCGACTTAACTTTCTACACGTAACGTTGTCTTTAGAGCGTACCTATGTGTTGTGTCGTTGCTGGCGAGATGTTTGCTGGGTGCCGCGGGTGCGTGGAGGTCGCGGGCTTCGGTGTGTGAAGCGCGAACTTTTGCTCGGTATTAGTTGACCTGTGTTTAGTTGATCATATAGATATATGGAGAACGCAACGTGATATTGCAGGAGCAAACAACTTGCAAGAAACTAGAAACACATACCTCTGAGTCACCTATGTGAGCAAATATTATATGTTTGATAACTTCACTGAAGTTTAGGGACTTAGGGTGCAGCAACAACAACAACGACAACGACAACAACAACGACGACAACAACAACACAACAACAACAACAACAGCGACAACAACAACAACTATAACAACTATAACAACGAATTTTTTTTTATTGGTGCTAGTCTAATAAACTGTGAGATCATTTTATATGCAGCTCGTGTCAAAGTAGTCGCGATATACTTGAATAATACAAATTAGACGTGATTACTGGGAGGTTTATACAACAATCCAGGTGGCTGCAATGTTCGCTTAAAGAGGCAATATACCAACTGAACAATCCTTCCGACAATGTTTTACATATATTCCAGATGCAGGCTTGGAATGAAAATTTCCAGGACATACCATGCCAATATATAAGATATGGAATCACAAACACGCACGCACGCACGCACGCACGCACGCACGCACGCACGCACGCACGCACGCACGCACGCACGCACGCACGCACGCACGCACGCACGCACGCACGCACGCACGCACGCACGCAAGAACTCACGCACGCGCGCGCACGCGCACATGCACACACGCACGAACGCATACGCACGACTTAAAAATACGTAGTTCTACACTTCTATGTGTTAATAGTTTACATGGTATGCTGTAGTTATGTTTGTTCATGTAGAACATCAATTGTAGGAATACAGGTTGAAAGCAGTATAATTGAATCTGTGTATTTCTCATGCGCAATGGAATGCTTTCTCATTACGTCTGATTGCCTTTCCAATTTCATTTGAAACGTTTTGATTGCTTTTCCAATAGTCGTTGAACGACAATTAATAATATTGAAGCATTTGCAGGACGTATAATACGTATGGTTTCCGTTTATGCGAACAGTGAATCGATCACGCATTATTAACCGGATTAAGGCCAATGTGAACGTGCGTTCGGCGCGCGTGCGTGGGTGAGCGTGCACGTCCGTGCGGGCGTGCGCTTGTGTTTTATGGTTTCCTGTGTGGCTGCTCAATATATTGATCATGCATGATTAATTAGGGCGCGGTAGCTCTGCGGTTGAACATCCGACTGCCAGTCGAGAGAACGGGGGGCTCGAGTCCACGTGCTACTGTTCGAAACTTTGCCTTTGTCTTTCGGTGGAGACACTAAAGACGATGATCCTTCTGCCGCGTGTATATGCCAGACTCAGTTTGTTTAAGAACTACCTCGCATGAAAACACGAACGAAAAACTATTCGGACGAAATGGCGGTTAACACAAGTGTGGTCTGCGTGATATAGTCCGGCGAGTAAATTGATGAACGTGCGAGTGCTGGTTTGTTTCCCAGCATTATGCGATTCGTAGTGTGTTGGTGTTTTGTTGTGTTACTGAACATACGTCGCCAGTGTCTCTAGAGAATATAGCCATCCATCTTTATGTTTCCAAACTGCACCACCGACCCTAAATTGTCTGGTATCTCGTTCGTTCGACGTGCTTTAGATGTTCATTGCTATTTCAACGCTTTTGTTGGAAACAAATCGCGTGACGATACCATCTAAATGCATTACGCGTGACGGTGCCAGCACTGAATGAGATTGTGAGCCAGTGAGTTAATTATTAAATACGTGGTTTTCTCTTTGACGGGCAAACTGCCGCCGCCAAAACTATAAAATATATTAACGCTTGAATTAACGGGCGCACACAAACTCATTCATAGCGCACGCACGCACGCACGCACGAACGAACCCACCCACGCACGCACACATCCGTTACACTTTCAGAAGAAGCAGGCCCTCCACCTAGTGATAAAGACTACTGCCACAGACGGCTGGCGGGCAACGTGGGCTCCACAACTGGCTGTCCGGGAGGTCGACTTGAACGAGCGTCGTATCTTCTGGCGTGACAAGTTGATTGTCATACACGGTCGTGTGCCACAGTGAACATTTCTGATAGATTATATTTCACGCGCGGATTGACATTCGAAAAGAGCCTTTTATTACTTTTGCTGTGTACGAATTCGAATTGAGACATGTGCGAGCGACGTTGCGTCGATAATGACCTGCCTCGCAGACACGATGGCCCTGACGGCCGTCGCGGGGACGTTGTGTGGCGGCAGATGATGTTGATTTTAATACTAGTGTTTGTTATGACGACGACGACGACGACGACGCCGACAACAACGACGACGACGACGATGGTGCTCAATAATAGTCATCCCGTTGATGAAGCTCGTACAACGTGAACATGACATAGACTGACTTAGCTGAGCACTGTTTCTTGTACACTCTCCGTATAACACTCAGGTATATCACCGGCACATTTGGTGTGTGTGTGCGTGCGTGCGCGCGCGCGTGTTTGTGTGTGTGCACGCGGGCATGCGTGTGGGTATGTGTGTGTGTGTGTGTGTGTGTGTGTGTGTGTGTGTGTGTGTGTGTGTGTGTGTGTGTGTGTGTGTGTGTGTGTGTGTGTGTGTGTGTGTGTGTGTGTGTGTGTGTGTGTGTGTGTGTGTGTGTGTGTGTGTGTGTGTGCGATGTGCACGCGGGCATGCGAGTGTATTTGAACGAATATTTTTCGCGCGGTAATTGCGGCGTAGATTAATACTTCCCACAGTTAGTATTGAATGAACAGGTCTGCCAAGCGGTGAAGCGTAAAGCAGTTTGAATGTCCGGCAACCGCGAAAGGCCGTACTCTATACAAACCCGACCACACACGTCTACCCATCCTACACACAAAAACACGGAACCGACCGAATCACGTGCACCTACATACGCCGACACGTGTGCGCCATTTTAGGGCCGTAAGTCTATTTCGGGGTCGTAAACGGACCAAACGACGTGAATATGGAAACAGTTGTTGCGCCGTATCCAAGCTGCCCGCGTCACTGGCTGTGGAGCGAAGGTTTCGCAACAGCGAAGGCATATTAAAAACGAACCGAAGCCCCTCTTCGGCATGACAAGAGTCTCGCCTTTCGCTTCCGGGCAAATGCGAAGATCCGATGTTATTTGGAACTTTATTAAACGTAGTTCGTGTTTATGATGATTCTTATGGGTATATCAGTAACGCTACTTTACAATAATCATGTACAGATATAAAATTATAACCTTTTTGTGATAAAACCCGAACTATCATGTGACGTCACTCGCAAACATGCCGAGTAATTACGGACATTATTAATTATTGTGAGCACATTTCGTTTGTTTCTTGATGGCAGTATGCAGATGACATATCACTATATATATATATATATATATATATATATATATATATATATATATATATATATATATATATATATATATATATATATATATCTATATAGTGAGATTAGTGGGTGTCAGTTTTTAATCTTACGCTATTAGCTCAGACCAATACAGAGCTGCATCTGTACTGTAAGATAAGAAAGTTTATTTTGTTCCCACGAGACGTTCGAGTATGCTTACTCTTCGGCCAAGTCGTTGAAAGCCGTCCTCGGCGCGTTGGGCCCGCCGCTTGGCCAGCACAAGTCACCAGGCGGCCGCCGTATAAACCGCGTAGTCAGAGCTATGAAGTCCATAAGATGACATCGTCGGCAAAACTCTCCGTGTTCTCGATTTTTTCGCGTATCTACAAACTCGCCGTTTTCTCGACTTTTCCGCGTAGAATGATATAATATGTTATGTTGATGAGCTATGTTAAACTTTAAAAGTCATTGTGCTAATGGCATTACGTGTACTTTATAATTTAAAAATGTCTGTCTAAGTATATGACTTTGTAAGTACCACTAAAAATATGCATTAGACGGGAATCGAAAACTTGCTGCTCGCGTGACAGGAGAACATTCTACAGCTGTTACATTCTATTTTAATCCGATTACGTTACCGTTTTGGTGTATAATCACGTCAGTCTTGCAGGTGGCAAAATCGAGAAAGCGGTGAGTTTGTAGATGCGCGAAAACATCGAGAATACGGCGAGTTTGTAGATATGCAGGAGGAATCGAGAAAACGGCGAGTCTTGGCGTCGATGTTATGGGCTTCACACTGAGCCGTAATTTGCATCGCGGTCGCCGCAATAAAGATGCAAACGAGTTGTATGATTGCGTCTGTGGTCATCATACGCGCGGCTACGCGACGATGCGACAGTGATATGAAGCTCCACGTGTAACCGATTTAACACATTCGACTGTCGCCAATGTGTTTGCGCCTGTTCGTATGCGTAGTCAACGCTGTAGGCCTAAATGTTTGCGCCTGTTCGTATGCGTAGTCAACGCTGTAGGCCTAAATGTTTGCGCCTGTTCGTATGCGTAGTCAACGCTGTAGGCCTAAATGTTTGCGCCTGTTCGTATGCGTAGTCAACGCTGTAGGCCTAAATGTTTGCGCCTGTTCGTATGCGTAGTCAACGCTGTAGGCCTAAATGTTTGCGCCTGTTCGTATGCGTAGTCAACGCTGTAGGCCTAAATGTGTATGATTGGGTCTGTCGTCTGGACTGGGATGCTGGGTTCAGCACCCTGGTGTTCTGACCCGTCTGACGTCAGTGAAGGACCACCGGTTTGTTGGATGTTGCATAGAACATGATTTATTGCTGGCAGATCGGTACGATATAGTTGTGGTTGCTCCCATAGTTATCCCTGAAGTCCCGGTTGAGTTTGATATTGATACTGGTCCACGACGTTTCCCTTCTTCTTCCGTCACCGATCCCATTTCATTGCCGTCCCCACGTCCACTCCCCGTCCCACACTCTCGTTCTCCAATCCCGTCAGCTGCCTCTTCACGCAGTCCTCCCATCTCAACAGCAGTCTTCCTCTTCTCGTTCCAACACCCTACTCTTTGATGCTGGTGAGTGAAATTACACCGTGTACACAGTCAGTGCCGTAGACTAACCGTGTCTGGCGAATCGTGTAGCGATAAAGCGGCCAAACACGATGTACGACATGGAATGTATAATGCATTGGCAAACTTTTAACAAAATGTGCCACACACACAAACACACACACACACGCACGCACGCACGCACGCACGCACGCACGCACGCACGCACGCACGCACGCACGCACGCACGCACGCACACACACACACACACACACACACACACACACACATACACACACACACACACACACAAACACACACACACACACACCTATATATATATATATATATATATATATATATATATATATATATATATATATATATATGGCATAGACACATTCACACGCACCCGCTAGCAGGGACAGTGTAGAATAATTTTGCATTGGAGACCATTATAACATTTTACTGGATTCCTGGTAAACTATATCATCACCATCACCATCACCATCACCATCACCATCACCATCACCATCACCATCACCATCACCATCACCATCACCATCATCATTATCATCGGCATCTTCATAATCATCAACACCATCCTCATCATCCTCATCACCATCATTATCATCACCATTATCACCGTCACCGTCACCGTCACCGTCACCGTCACCGTCACCGTCACCGTCACCGTCACCGTCACCGTCACCGTCACCGTCACCGTCACCATCATCATCGTCATCATCATCATTATCACCAGCATAATTATCATCACCATCATCACCATAATCATCACCATCATTACAATCATCACCACCATCATCATCACCACCATCACCATTACCATCATCATCATCATCATCATCATCATCATCATCCTTCATTCAGTAGTGAAATCAATGTAGGTCCGTGTATCATCAGATAATTGATTTGGCGTCAAATACATTTCTTTCACCTGTTGCGCCGCTGTCGGAAATGTTTCATTTGATGCGGCAGTTTTAATACGAGACGGAATAGAAATTCCATTATCATTGCAATTCGGCGATAGCGTTTATCACGCGTTAACGACGTCATCAAAACGGAGCGGCCACGTGGAACCCGAGAAGAAATCAGCGGTGTCGTCTGACAATTTACGTGGTCAACGCACATTCGTCATCGGAGCATGAGAATGCGGCTTTTTCCAGTTCCGGGCCTGCTTGACGATGGCAGAATGTTCACATTTCCTTTCTAACATCTCGGATAGCTGTAGCTGATATTTTATCCTGACGTCAACTGTCGACGACGTTCCGCCCTGACGTGATGTAAAACTGCATCTCATATCCAGTGGGTCCTAGAGTCTAACACCGAGTCTAAGAAAATAACTACTACTGGCTTGGTGCGTGTTGTCATTAACGCGAGGTGATATTTGGCAGTTTTGCAACGAGTAACAGTAGATTTATTCTTTCTTCTAGTGTTGCAAAAACGTTTTGTGGTCGTAACAATAATTGGCGTAACTTGTGGTTTGTGCCTTTACACGGACGACTTTCTTGCTTACTGCAGTGTTTCGATGTTGATAGTTGTAAACGCTTCACAGCGTGTTGACACCGGGATATGCGATGTGAAAGACAGTTCTGTACGGTTTCGATACGCGAGTGACATACGTTCCACCTGACACCACGTACAACAGTGACTGTCTTTCCACCTGACACCACGTACAACAGAGTTTGACGTTCCGCATGACGCCTCGTACAACAATAACTTACATTCCACGTACGACAGTGGCTGACGTTCCACATGCCACCACATCCAACAGCGATTGACGATCCACCTTACATCACGTACTACAGTGACTGACGTTCCATCTGACACCACGTACAACAGTGAATGACGTTCCACCTGACATCATGTACAATAGTGACTGACGTTCCACCTGACACCACATACAACCGAGTTTGAAGTTACATCTGACGCCACGTACAACAATAACTTACGTTCCACCTTACACCACGTACAACCGTGACTGATGATCCACCTTACATGCGGAACACCCGGCATCACGTAGTACCGCCACTGACGTCATCGCCCCTGGTTCTTTTGGACCAAGTTTGACGTTCACGTCAACGTCAGTCTTCGGCTGTTTACGTTACGCCAAAGCGGTGCAATCGCTCATTATGGCAAAGTTAAAATAAATGAGCTGGTCGCCGCGTGGCCCGAGTAATCACGCCTGCAGCGCACGTAATGGGCTCGCTGCGCGTTCACGGCGAACGGTTGGGTTACACGCTGGCGTTACACGCTCGTGTTATTATTGGCACGCGGGCCGTCGTTAGTGTAGGCGCATCCCTGTCCTAACACAACACTTAACCTTAATGTTCGCCTGATGTCGAAACCACCGGTTTATTCAAAAGTCGGCCTGTTGCCGTTTGCCATCAACGAACAGTCGTTTACTTAACCTTAAAATGTTCACCTGATGACGAAAGCCACCGGTTTGTTCAAGTATATCAGCCTGTTGCCGTTTGCCATCAACGAACAATCGTTTCGGCAGTACCGAATTACGCGTTTTTGTTTAGATAGCAACTTTATGTCTACTAAGTTATCGACATACTAACTCAACGCTAGGTTTAATGAGGTGAGGCAAAGCGAAGTAGAGCGAGAATATTTGTAAATTATGTTTATCGAATACACTGAAAATAACTATACACTGAAATGACACGAAACGGCAATCATAATAAATTTGCATAAACAATGAAACATTCCCGAATCGTCGGTTAGAATGCTCTTTTTCTGACGGTAACAATTATACTAACCTCCTATTACTATTCTGACTATTATTATTCTGACTATTACGTTACTCGATCTTCCATGTAATCGCAACTATCATAAAGAATTGTGTCCTATCATAGCGGACTTGTCAATCGTGCATGTTCTTCGATACTCTTTTGTTAGACACAACGCAGCCTTGCGCAAGATCATATCTTAATGTTAGCATATACTATGCATAGATCCAGCGTTATTTGGTTGAAATCTAAACAGTCATTGGTTTTAACTAGGACTGAACTTCTTCGATGGCGCCCTAAATTGGACGGCATTCCCACGGTAGCGTTCGAATGACGTGTTTCGGTATGTTTTAAACTCCCATAACTGTAGATACCATTTTTGAAACGCCGTAGTAAGGACGCCTATTTGAACAATCATAGCTTATACTAAAAAAGCCGTAGCTTAAATGCAAACACATTTCCCAAAAAATTGTAACTGTGTTGCTCAGCCTCCGACATACGGAGTGAGTGAGCATCGTAGGGTAAGAGTTGCTTGAGCTTAGAGAACACTCAGCGTGCCGTAATTCGATGGCAAGGCGGCTTTGGCGACGCTAACTGCATGAAGGCGAAGCGCAAATGCCGCTTACCATGTAACACGACTGCGACCAAGCGTGCAGATAACTGGCGAATAACAGGGGTCGTATTGAACAAATGTAGACGCGTGTCTCTCCCTAACACAATAAGGTATGCTTTGTTAACCCCTGAATGGGCTGTTCAACGCACAAGATAGAATTAGAACAAAATACCAATCCCTGGATAACTTGGTAGTTCGTAAGTGTCTGTCACAATAACAATACTAAAACACGGTATCACAGAGATATCCATTTATGCCTTGGGACTTGGTTCTTGGTACTTGGTACTTATATAACTTGGGACAATCGAAGAAAAGACGCATCACTTTGTCAACAATTGTACGTAACTGTTCGCGTATAGACTTAGCGTTATGGGCAATTGTACGTAATAACTACAAAGGGTAATTCGATTGTTCGAATAAAAGATTTTAGTGGGTTGAATTTCGAACACACACACACACACACACACACACACACACACACACACACACACACACACACACACACACACACACACACACACACACACACACACACACACACACACACACACACACACACACACACACACACACACACACACACACACACACACACACACACACACACACACACACACACACACACACACACACACACACACACACACACACACACACACACACACACACACACACACACACACACACACACACACACACACACACACACACACACACACACACACACACACACACACACAAACACACACACACACACACACACACACACACACACACACACACACACACACACACACACACACACACACACACACACACACACACACACACACACACACACACACACATACACACGAAGTGAAGACAGGTTTCGATGTTAACATACCAATTCGCGACTAACGATGCGGGGGACGTCTTCCTGAAACAAACGTGCAAACATCAGACATAACTGAGCTACGTGACGGCTTTACATAGCAGACGAACACTGTCAATTCAGCCCGCATTCGTCAAAATGAAGACGTATCCTATCCATTCTAACCTAATCAGTCCCCACGCCACAAAACACACAAGGCGGAGAGCTATCGACAAAATCCATCTCTATCTTCAGCCATTCTGTCTACGTCATGTGTTTTTTCCTGGGTTTGTATCTCTCTATGGTTCATTTGTACATTTCTTTAGGGCGTCCACTTTTCTTTTTCCAGATGGTTTCCAGTTTCCAGTGGTATTTTTGTTGGCGGCATTCGAACGACACGGCCCAAATATATCCGTCTTCTTTTCAATATTGTTGACTTGATTGTCTCCGCGTCTGCACTTTTATTGCCTTCCGTAGAAATAGAACCAATTCATCAACACGCTGATTCGATCTAATTTAACTCACACGCACGCCGGTGTACCAGTCGGTTGGAAATCGGCGCAGTGTTGACATCTCAAGAACGGCTGTAATGGGGTGGTGTTACTGACAAATGGTCGTACACGTCAACGTCAAGGTTCCCGTCAGACGCACGCATTGCGTCATTCAGAAGTTGAGATCAGTAGAAATAAAATAAAATGCGGTCAGTGTTGGGCGACAGATTCTGCAAACACCTCGGCAGCTCGCCGTAAGATGAACGTCGTGCTGACGTCACGGACATATTCGACTTCATTGACACGAGTTTGGTCACTGAGCGGTGTGAAGTATAAGATGCGAATGTTCGTCCATTCGCGTCAACATATAAGCAACAAGAGCGACCCGATGTCTTCGCGAAATTTTGTAGCGGCACTTGGGTAAAGAATTATTTTATTCGGTACTCAACTCCACGTTTCTTCTGCGTCTAGCGCACTGGGCTGGTTACTTCCGCCTACAGACCATGCTTACTTCCGCCACTTAACTGCTTACTTCCGCGTACAAACCACTGAACTGCTTACTCCCGCGTATAAACCACTGAACTACTTACTTTTGCATATAAACCACATAGCTGCTCACTTCCACTAATAAACCACAGAGCTGTTTACTTCCACGTATAAACAACAGAGCTACTTACTTTCGCGTCTAATGTACTTAACACCACAAGTGTTGACAGATTCGCGATATTCGCGCCATCGCCGTGCTCCGGACATATGGAGGACAGTTAATTTATAATTATGGTCCAGCTGCGTTATCAAACGAGTAAGAGCGGTGGACATCTGGAAAGGCTTAATGTAGTGGAAACAATGTAAGCCTCACCAATACGTTGCCATAGCGTCCGCTGTCACATTAATTATGCGTCGTATCAACAGCAAATGTACGCCTTTGACAACATTTCTCGCCTTGTAGCGCAGCATGTCATCTACTGGCTTCGTTCGTGATAAACCATTTTACCAGACAGGATGCGGCATAGTGTTTAGCACATCTCGTTATCTGGGACATATTGAAAGTCGTTTTCAAAGGGGATTGCTATAAACATCCACGTAATTTCTATTACAGACTGACTATGCTATGGAATTAAATACAGAACAACCACCCTACTTGGCTAGTCTCCTGCATCTTTCAAATAACCCAATAGGCAGTTCAGATCATCAATTTCACAACACCTTATTGTGCCTAAAACAAAACTCAACTCCGGCAAACGTGCTTTCTCTGTCGCTGCACCTAGGGTCTGGAATGAACTCCCCATCACTTTGAAATCATCTGAAACTATAGTATCTTCCGAGAAAAACTCAATACATATTTACTCCAAATTGCATTTCCACCATAAATCTTAGGTTGCCCTCGTTTTGATAATACATTTTTTCGCATCCCTATTCACGATTATGCTTAATGATTTTGTTTAGTTGCGCCTCTGAGCTCAGGTTCCTGAGGATGCGCCATAGAAGTGAATTATTATTATTATTATTATTATTATTATTAGGGGAAAACAGTTGGCTTCTGTGATTGTTTTTTGCCGTAATTGTTCTCAGAATTAGCATATTTGACAAACGCATGCCACTGAAACATCATTTACAAATGTGTAATCAATTTTGACTACTGTTGACCCAATAGCTCAACAATAATTGCAATGCGTCTATAAATTTATAGCAATGCGCTTATTATATTTAGCATTATTTTGTCCCCCAATTACTCACGAAGACGTCAACATTCAATCAGTTTTTTATTTTATTATTAACTCCTTAATTCATTTAGCATTTCGCGAATCAGGTCCGTTGGTGTTCAACTCTGTAATGCGTGGATAGCTAAGTGGATAGCTAAGTAGAATGCGCAGTCGATTTAATAAAAAGCGCGTACTTTTGTTAAAATCGTCGAAAGAATTTACTGTGATCGTTATATCGGATAGCTTGCTTATAATAGTTGTATGTACTAGTATATTCAGCCGAAGCCATTTTTTTTCGAATTCTGATCGGATCCGGTAAAAAATAATATAACAGTTTGTCCGATGGTTTCATCGAAACTAAAGAACACATTTGCACAAATGAGCTAGCACGTCGTAGTGGATACTAGAACTAGCACGTCGTAGTGGATACTAGAACTAGCACGTCGTAGTGGATACTAGAAATAGCACGTCGTAGTGGATACTAGAACTAGCACGTCTTAGTGGATACTAGAACTAGCACGTCGTAGTGGATACTAGAACTAGCACGTCGTAGTGGATACTAGAACTAGCACGTCGTAGTGGATACTAGAACTAGCACGTCGTAGTGGATACTAGAACTAGCACGTCGTAGTGGATACTAGAACTAGCACGTCGTAGTGGATACTAGAACTAGCATGTCGTAGTGGATACTAGAACTAGCACGTCGTAGTGGATACTAGAACTAGCACGTCGTAGTGGATACTAGAACTAGCACGTTGTAGTGGATACTAGAACTAGCACGTCGTAGTGGATACTAGATAGGTTTGATTTTTAGCGAATTGATTCTAAAACGAGACGAACATTTTATTGAGGAATGACCCTTAATTAAGCATCACAAATCGGACGCATTGTCACATGACAATAACGATTCCTATACAGAAATTGTGGAAACTTCCGTCGTTTACAACGTTATTATTGCTTCGTAACCATTGAATGGTGGGTTTTTAATTCACCAATCTTAAACTCGTCAATACATGTAATGTATTGACAACCGCGTGATAATTACTTGGAGGCTGAACTTTCTGGTCAACTCGGTAACTGGTATTTGTTTAATTAGACATGAACATGACTACTGCCACTCGAGTTTTTGCATTGCAGTTGGTAAAAATCATTTAACAGAGTGAAAGAAAAAAAGCAAGTTCTTGTATCATTAGGACTGCTCAAAGCGCTTTACACTTCACCCGTTGGCAGACCATCTCGACTTCTTTGGGATGCATTCAGCCACGATGCAATTACTGCGCGAAGACTATTCGATCCACCACTGTCTATAACCGGGTATTCGTTTAGTAAATTGAGTGAACTGTGGCAACGTAGGGTGAGCGAAATTGACAAAGCTTCGAAACGACAGCAAGAGGATTCGAACCCGGGTTACAGCGCCCCCTATAGTGGCGATGTGACATACAGCGCATGGAAGCCACTGATGTATGCTTCAATTAAGTAGAAATGCCGAACATACGTATTGCAAGCCAGTGACACACCCCTCGTTAGGCCAATAAAAGCAAGGAGCCTAAAACAATACAGGCAAACGCCTGGTGAACCGTCCAGATATATCTGCTACAACGTTGCGATAGCCCAGCTTTGTTCGGCTTTCCCGGCGGAGAGCGCTGCGCGGAAGACGCGGTATACGTCAGCTAGACACGACACCCAATTACTATGAAATCAAGCATTAATTCGACGAATAAACCGGGATACGATTCTAATTCATTTTGTCAACCACGACTGCAGATGATACTCGCCGTGTAATGCCCCGTGAAGCCTCGTCGTGTTGATATCTCCTGTCAGCCGGTTCGTCACTTCGAGTCGAAGCCTTCACCGGAATAGAATCGTCCGTAGCAGCTCTGCGTCATCTGACGGTGATAAGCCGGAGGGTCAAAATAGCATATTAATGATGGCGCTGAAATGTGCACGTTTAGGCTAACACGAAGCGTGGTACGACCGCTGAAACGATGGAATAAAACACAGAATGTGCCGACGGAGGAAAACGGAGATAACTTTAGTTCCGTGTTTTAGTTTAACGTATTTCTGTTGGATAGAACGTATGGGAATTGACTTAGGAGAAATGTTATTTTTAAAAGCTGGCCGTAGGATGAAGACACATTGTATTCGTTATTGCTCTAAGCGGCGTTGTACGTGACGTCATCCTGACAACGTCATTAATCCTGTTGGCAAAGGGTTTTCAGCTTAAATGCTGCGTTGTTCATGTGCCGTTGAAAGAAATATTTCTGGGACGAAAAGGGTTTGATTGTCTGTCTCTTGGAATCTGTACAATTTCACACAGCTCCCGATTGTTCCTCATCACTTGGATCTATCATCAATTAGTCCCACTGCCAACTAGTTTCAAACCGATTCATGTCACTGCCAACTGGTCGCAACAAAGGCAGCCCACTACCAAGTTGGCACATTGCCAACTGGTCTCACACGAAGTTGGCCCATTAACATATAAACGATGACCCGTGATAATAAGTAATACCGTACATAATTTATACTCGGACAAAATACTGATGCTAATATAGACCGACTTGTTACTGGCCCGACTTCACAATGATCTGATTTGGTAATGGGCCGACTTCACAATTGTCTGATTTGGTTGTTGACCGACTTCACAATGGTGTGACTTGGTAATGGGCCGACTTCATAATGATGCGATTTGGTAGTTGATCAACTTAGCAATAGTCCAACTTGGTTGTAGATATACTTCTCATTGGTGAGACTTGGTAATGCACCGACTTCACAATGGTCTGATTTGGTAATGGGGCGACTTCATAATGGTCTGATTTGGTAATGGGCCGACTTCACACTGGTGTGATTTGGTGATAGGCCGATTTCATATTGATGCGACTTGGTAATGAGCCGATTTCACAATGGTCTGATTTAATAGTTGACCGGCTTCACAATTGTGCGATTTGGTTGTTGATCGACTTCACATTGGTGCCACTTGGTAGTAGCCAATGTTCACATTGGTGCGACTTGGTAGTAGACAATGTTCACATTGGTGCCACTTGGTAGTAGACAATGTTCACAATGGTGCGACTTTGTAATGGGCCGATTTGATGAGTCACCGGTGGATCGAAATGAGTAGAGACCCAATACGTCACGATACAATTACGTCACCAAAACTGTAGTGACTTAACATCGGTCGTTGTGACGTAACAACGGCCGTGTGAAGAAACGCATTAGTAACGTCAATTTAATGTTTGTGCCGCCGAATGAAAATGTTGTACAAATGACGTCATTCATCATACCCCGGAAACTCGCCTGTCCTCACTCTACATAGCTCATATAGTCGTACTCGTCGACCGTTTTAGAGGTCGCGTACTTCGTATCGATTGAACCGGCGGACATCTCAACGCCGATGCTCGTGCGACTGTTTCAACGCGAGCGAAAGCACCTGTGGAATTGATCATTGTATTAAGGACAACGAAACTTTGGCCGTATGTTAAGCAAGCTACCACGACGCTCGGCAGCGGCTTGTGCTGTTAGCTGCCGTCTGGACGTAATGCCGTGAACGTCAACTATGCGACCGTTGCGTCTTGAAGCTATAGTGAGTTTCGCGGAAATAACACAACGTGCACGCATTAGATTAATAAATATCTGATTCTGCTCGTTGCCAACGTTAAATCAATGGCATTCATGTATAAATTGCGTTTAGGAATGTTTCCTACAACGACATACGTGGGTTGGAATATTTGCGTCTTGAGCTGAACCGAACTCACAGTTTGTTTACTAAGCATCACAAACGGTTACGTGGTCACCGTACCACTTTGTCTTCAAGGTCATATAACAAAAAGGAAACATGACTTATTACACATATTAACTGGAGGTCATTGCCCTCCGCCCCACCCTCTTTATCGTTGCCAATAGACCCCCTCCAGTACTATTTCATTCGGTTTGCGAAGACGTAGTCTGAAGGACACACCAAGGCATTTCTCTAGTTTCCCCTTCCAACATTTTAACATACGCTTTTAGTTTCGGTATAGGCAGTGGACATGTTTATGTTGCTGCCCCTCCTTCTTATAGACTTAGAATCCGTTTATGAAGTGAGGACGTTATTAGAAAGTGTCAGATAAACGGTCACTTGCAGCTGACCGACTTTACAATTTTAATTGGCTTGGTAATAGACATATTCCGCAATGGTCCGATTTGGCAGTAGACGTAGCTCACAATGGTTCGACTTGGTAATGGGCCGATTTCACAATGGTCCGACTTGTTCGTAGACAGATTTCACAATGGTCTGACTTGGTCGTAGACAGAGCTCACACTGGTCCGATTTGGTCCAACGTTCTCAGAATGTCCCCCTTCTCGGTGGGCGGTGGGTGTAAATATTTTATTATTCCAAATAGCTCGAAATCAACATCCCATTTGGCTGGTTCTGTGAACGCCAATCTCCCGCCTACCATGTTGACCTCTGTGTTTGTCGTTAATTATGCAACTGTGAGTACGTGCTATACCACATGTCAGAGTGGCTCAAATAGAAAGCCGTCTTATATGCTATGCACTCCGATTAACAGAATCGCGGATAACATAATAAGCCGTTTAATATAATCAAATATATTGCCAGAATAATTTTCAATTCCCGCTGTATAAAACGCGCTGTTTAAGTGAATCACCCGCTTAATAGAATCAAACCGGTTTGGCCCGAAGTGAATCTACTAAGCGGAGTCCGTTGTAGCTATTCAACGGTCGCCCAATCTGTAAGCTGCTCTTTAAATTATGTCTCTTAAACTAAACCAATGACTGCTCGCTTGAGATTTTGCCCCCCACATTCCGAGTAGAAATTAACAACCGATGCATATGTGCATTTTTTTTTTCGTGCGTGGGGAAAACGTAACAATACTACCCATTCTTCCTCCTGGAATGGAATCATCGACATCTTGTCACGTGGTTATAAGAACAACGTATGAAACTCCTTGCCTACGAATAACATGATTCGACGATGTTGAAGCGAAATAGATTACTTTACTGCTGTATCACGATGACATATCAGGTCCGGATTAGCCGACACGTCTTTTTTTACGATATCCGAATGTTGTTTCCGTGCGCGAACAGTAAACGTTACAGCCAATTCAATAATCGGCGAGATAGACGACTATCGCATCTGCTGCTGTGTGATACTCACAATATATGCCGGGCAGAGAAAGAAAAAGAAACGTCCCAAAACGGGGTCTTGGACACTAGCGAACGCCAGTTTTGGCAGATGTATCCTTTCACCTTTCGATTCAGAATAGTTCGGCCGTGTTCTACGATCGGAAATAGCACTTGTTGCATCGGTGGACCCCTAACGGCCCACCTCCGACTTGGCACCCGCCAATACTGCTCCGCACGATACACTTTAGCTACACACATCTGTGCGCCGTACAACGTCCCGTCTGCCTCGACGAGCCGGTGAAACAACCGGAACACGACCTGCAGTCCGTCGGCGCGCCGAGACCACACAATAACGCACTGTTTCGGAATGCGCTTCGACGGGATAACGAGACAGACAACCGAGATCAGGCCACAATTTGTTTTCTTAATGGCGACAGTATTAACGTTAACATATATACGCACGCACGCACGCACGCACGCACGCACGCACGCACGCACGCACGCACGCACGCACGCACGCACGCACGCACGCACGCACGCACGCACTCACTCACTCACTAACGCACGCACGCACGCACGCACGCACGCACGAACGAACGAACGAACGAACGAACGCACGCACATTATATATATATATATATTTATATATATATATATATATATATATATATATATATATATATATATATATATATATATATATATATATATATATATATATATATAAAATGTGCGTGCGTTCGTTCGTCATGCCACGAACCCCGAAGAGAAACAGTGATCTGCCCCCAAACAGCGGCGGTGAAGTGGCGTTGAATTGTGGGGACAGACCACAGTAGAGAATTGCATTGGTGGCCATGTTGACGTTTTGTCTGATTATAAGAAAACGTGACCATCAAAACTTCTGAAAATATTTCATTGCAACTGCCATCATCTCAGTGACATGCTGATCAAGTTTTGTCAAAATCGTATACCTCCAGCTCTTTTTAAACGCCCCGACGTGCGATGCCCGTCAATAAAAAAAAAATATCCATTTATTCATGCGCCCACGTGACCCATAGCAGAACAATTCCCATAAATCTCACCGCCTGTTAAACTCATAAAACATGCACTATTTCACAGCCAGTAGCTTCTACAAACAAACCTATGAATATGTCTGCTCAACTGCACTTATGTCACGTCATATGAATTGTTTAAATTCACATATCACAATTTAATACGCCTCGTCCTCGTCACACCGCTGGTCTATGTCTATACCAACCCCTGGCGGATATCCCGGACACTATTTGGCCTGACGTAAAAAGTCCACACTTTGACCGATTCGCCGAATACGATGTTTCCGGCTGCAGCGAAAGCGAAAGCGAAAGCGGGGTGTAATATGCCGACCGTTAATGAGATTCATATCAAGAACTTCTAAAAAACAATTATTACGAAGATAGAAATGTCTACTTCATTAAGACACATTTGAGAGGTCAGTATATGGTGTATACTAGAATGTATATGGTGTATACGTGAATGTATATGGTGCAAACTTGAATGTATATGGTGTATACTAGAATGTATATGGTGTATACTAGAACGTATATGGTGTACACTAGAATGTATGTGATGTACACTAGAGTGTATATGGTGTATACTAGAATGTATATGGTATATGCTCGAATGTATATGGTGTATACTTGAATGTATATGGTGCATACTTGAATGTATATGGTGTATGCTAGAATGTATATGGTGTACGCTAGAATGTACATGGTGTACGCTAGAATGTGTATGGTGTATGCTAGAATGTATATAGTGTACGCTAGAATGTATATAGTGTACGCTAGAATGTATATTGTATATGCTAGAATGTATATGGCGTACACTAGAATGTATATGGTGTACAATAGAATGTGTATGGTGTACACTATAATGTATATGGTGTACACTACAATGTATATGGTGTATGGCTTATGAGACCATGCAGTGAAATGAGAAATTCAGATTCGTTCGGTAACGAGTGACTAGTAGTATCACCACTGGCCACGAATAAAAAGTTCTCGATTTCACGCCAGCCGAGACTACATGCAGTATATAGTCTGACATTTATTTCGTACCTGTGCGATAATACAGTATTTTTTTGAAATGTTGCTAATCTATCCGTGAATCCATCACTAAACGTTGTTGTGTTTTGCACGCATAGATAAGAATTGCACTGGAAGGCGTCATGTTCGCCTCGATATATATTTTGGACGGCTAGGCACTTTGTGTATAAGTGTTTATTTGTCAACGCATACTTGACCTTAATGCACCCGGTCAGTGGGGGGAGGGGGTTACAATTAACGTCATGGCATGGGCGTACCATTAGTGCGAACCCTTGCAATACAACAGTCCTCATACCCCGCAAGTTTCCCCGACTTTCGTATCACCCACCGCGGAAACCCGAATCCAGCGAGGACATCCCCCGTCCCTCGACACCCTCCTGATTGTTACCGAACCGAAATCTCGGAAGTGACCGTCCCGACGCCAGCCGCCGACTGGACGTCCCCGGCTCACCCACTCCCACTCGCGCCCCCCGGCAACACGTGTAAGAAACGCGAACCCCCTTTTAACTCCCGAGTCGCAGTTTATAAGTTTCCGCGCCAGCCATGTTCCAACTAAACCAACTCGACGCTGCGTCGGCCCGTCCCTTCAATGCGGGCAGGCCAAATACCCCCAGGCACGGACCGTCTGGAGGGGGCCGCCCGTAGACTCCCGTAAAAGGACGCCCACGTGGAGACTTCAAAGAAGTGTTTACCCCGCCGCTGGCGTGTCTACAGGCGCTGTGGTTGAAGGAAGGCGAGAGCGAACACTCGGCACGCGTGGCTGGCATATCTTAGCAAACACATAAATACTGGACATGACGTCACTAAACATGTTTTCGTTATTTAAACATATAATAATATGCTATTCAGTTTTCATGGTTCACAACATTTATATATATTCACATTTCATCACACGAACTGAACAGCTATTGTATTGTCTGTTTAGCCTCTCCCAATCCATTGCTGGACTATGGCCTTTGACAATTTCGTTCATCCCACGTTGCCACAGTAACTCAGCTGTATAAATGAATACCTGGCAACAGACAGAGGTGGATATCTTCGCGCAATAATGGCAGCGTGGCTGAATGCTTCCGAAGTCGAAATGGCGTTGGAATGAACAGGTCTGCCAGGGGGTGAAGTGTAAAGCGCTTTGAGCAGTCCCAAGGACTGGATACCGCGTTATATATTAACACAACCTTTACCTTTTTACTTTTTAAACTCGCCGCGTTCTATTCTGCCGTCCTCTTCTCCTTACACCTAATCACGGTGTCCTGTCCGTTAATCCGTTGGTCCACCTTTGTCGTGTCTCCGGGGAAGTGTCCCGCCCATCCACATTGATCACCTTAATTATATCTTGGACACCTGTTTTATCGCTCGCGCGCGCGGGTGCGTGCGTGCGTGTGTGTGTGTGTGTGTGTGTGTGCGTGCGTGCGTGTGTGTGTGTGTGTGTGTGCGTGCGTGCTTGCGTGCGTGCGTGTGTGCGTGCGTGAGTGTGTCCCCATAGCATAAAACTGGATGCATTAAGTTAAGCACCCTTCTCTTGTGTGAAATATAAAGGTCTTAGTCTCTGAAAATGTATCACAGTTTTGGTAGTTTTATCACCGACTGGCGTATAACGATGAACTATGTGTTAAAAGAAGCTTTGTGTAAGCAGAAGAACTATATTTCCCACATTTACTTGACACTATTGATGTGAAACTCGGTCGTGTGGATCATAGAAAATAAAGCGTCTACCTGTGGCGCGCCATTCACTAGACTATTTCTTCTGGGATCATACTCGATTTGGGAATCGTTGGATCACATTTTAGGCGCCATTGAGTCTGAGAAACGAATACGTCACGCGATTGCGTCATCTTCCTCGCCGAAAAGTTGCTCTCCTGTGGACACAGGCAGCGTGGCGAAGGGAATAAGTAATTAAAAATACACTAGTCTTGAGTGTCAAGACGGGCGAACCGAAACACGATGTTTTAGTAACTGACACACATTACACAACGTCGACCTGTAAACACTGTCAGACCGACTCGGAAATCGATAGCAAAGAAGAATGAAATTCGTAATGAAGTCAGCATTTTCGGTATAAATTATGCATATACCATCACCTGTAGGCACCATTGATGTATTTATTCTAGCTTATCATGTGATGGAGTACAGCATGCGTCCTAATACGACACACGGTTTACTAAATGGAGTACAACATGCGTCCTAATACGACACACGGTTTACTAAATGGAGTACAACATGCGTCCTAATACGACACACGGTTTACTAAATGCAGACGATCCGCTGATATGCATTTCTATGCAGGTTATAAGCGTGGATCGTTACGTTTGAGCAGTGAAAAATCGTTCAATTCATCGTAACAATCCTGCCCATTACAATTGTGCCATCTCTTCGTGAATCACCTTACACACCGTATAGGTCAGATCACTATTTAGTTGGCGATAATGTTAACTTTTGAAATGCTGTTTGCTACTTTGTATTTTGAATCTTCTGGAAAAAAAACTATTTTAATATATATTCTTTCGTTAACTGTCTGGAAAAAGCGACACACTCTAAACGTTTTTCCCTTGAAAAACAATACACGAGCTGCTTCCAATAATATGACAGGAAAGTAAATGGATTTTTCATTTCTTTGTTGGACAATGTTCCTATTGTTAAGGGTGAACATAAGCACCTGTTTCATTTCAGAAGCAAGTCATGTTTGTCGCGGGTAATCATTCAACCGAGTGTATCAACTGAATTTCACAAATGGCATTAGTACAGAAACATCTGATATATTAAACAAAATTATCCGTGGTTCAGCAGATTATGTTTTGCTTTTAAATATCGTGGACTCTGGAATGAAATGTGCGCGTTGATCTCAGTCAGCAACGGAAAAGGAGCACGATGACGCCAGTTTGGTATCACGAAGTACGTTGAACATAGTAACACAGTTACCAGATGCAACTGCCAATCGAAAGTTTAGATTGCTGGAACGTTCTCTGTCGCAGTTATGAATTCACCAGCTAAATCAGTTGCTCGGATGACGCTGTTTGTAGCCAATATTTACCGCTTCGTGTACTTCTCATTTCTGCGATTCCGCGCTGTCTCCACTTACCGCGTTCACTATTCGTGTACTTCGTGTACTTCTCATTCCGCGCTGTCTCCACTTACCGCGTTCACTATTCGTGTACTTCGTGTACTTCTCATTCCGCGCTGTCTCCACTTACCGCGTTCACTATTCGCCTGTCCGACGTTTTTTGAACGTCGCATGTCTAACGTTAAATTTTTATCCTGGTGTAGGAAGTTCAAAACTCTAATGTTCTGCGTTCAAAACCCTAATGTTCTGCGTTCAAAACCCTAATGTTCTGCGTTCAAAACCCTCTCCCATAATATGAAAGGTTCGCGAAGATGTTTGTTATTGTCAATAAAACAGATGAAAACGGGATTGAAGGTAAAACGATAACACTTTATCCTTACACGGCGCGGTATCCGATTCTTAGGATGGCTAAAAGCGCTTTAATACACTGTTATGCTTATAGTGACGGTCATTCAACTTAACAACAGCGTCCTGGAAGGTGATAAAAATTTAAAACATGTGTCGTTTTCATGATTAATGTCATATTGATCAGTGACGGAAAGAAAAACAGTTTACTGGGCTTGCCGTTAGAATTCAAGATCACGAGCCGTCACATCCTCGACATCTGGCATCGACATGACTCGACAGGTCAGAGCTAAAGCGACATCTGCAAGAGGCAACCAGCAAATGTCGCCCAACTCGTATAATGCGCATTTTCACCCGTGCCTTAATATGAATTACCATCGATTTGTGTGATTCCGCGAAAAGGTTCGCGCGTGTTCATCGACACACCGTGATTCGAGGGCAGTGACTCCGCTATTGCGACAGGTTGAACCTCATGTCGGCGTTCGTTGTTGTCGATAAGACATATCGCGAGGGACGCGTCACGTCGTCTGCGTGGGTGATGCTTTTTACAAGTCAAGCATGCTCTTTGTGAGATAAATACAGTACTATTCTTTGACCAGCGTAATCGATCACTGTGGTTTTAGGGATTTAGGAAAGGACGCGTCAAACACACAAAATCGTCAGCGGAAATGCGATACTCGTGAGAAATGGAAAGGCGACAATTAGAGTCAATTAGTCATTCGTTCTTGCCACCGGCATCTCGAGCGTCTTTCTAAAGCCACTTCCTCCGAGACAGCGCCACAATGATAAAACATCCAAGTATATAATATCACCAGTATCACCTTAGATTTTCAGAAAGCTTTTGATAAAGTGCCACATCAAATATTGCTGCTAAAATTAAAAGCCCATGGTATCGGGGATGGCATAATCGACTGCACAGAACAATGGCTGACTGACAGAAGACAGCGTGCTGTAGTAGATGGGGAGGTTTCAAACAGGAAATCAGTTTTGAGTGGGGTACCACAAGGATTAGTATCAAGACCTTTATTATTCTTAATATATATAAATGACTTGGACGATAATATAACAAGCAACGTACTGAAATTTGCGGATGACACAAAAGTGTTTATAAGGGTTAACACTTATGGCGATAAACAACATTTACAAAACGACCTAAACAAATTAGTTAAACGAGAAATGGCAGATGTTATTCAGTTTTGAGAAAAGTAAATGCCCACATACAGGACACGGGAACTTAGATGTAAACTATAAAATGGGAGATACTGTTCTAGGCGCTACTGTAAAAGAAAAGGACTTAGGAGTTACAATAAGTGCTGATATGAAAGTTTCAGAACAGTGTGGTATTGCAGCTTCAAAGGGTAATCAAATTCTTGGGTTGATTAAGAAAAATATAACATACAAGAAAAAAAGCTAATTATACATCTGTATAAAGCAATAGTTAGGCCTAATTTAGAGTACTGTATAAAAGCTTGGAGACTATATCGTAAGAAAGACATAGATACGCTTGAAAGAATACAGAGGAGAGTAACTAAAATGAGTCCAGAACTGTGATACCTTAGTTATGAAGAACGACTGAGAGAATATGGTTTAACAACCCTAGAGACGAGAAGATTAAGAGGAGATCGAATTGAAGTTTTTAAGATATTGACTGGGTATGAAAATATAGATATAAATATATTTTTTTACTCAAGAAAGACAATTAGAACATAAGGTAACATTTGTAAAGGATCAGTGTAGATTGGAAATCAGGAAGTACTCTTTCTCACAGAGGACAATCAATGAATGAAACAAATTATCTACAGATCGTGTAACTGCTAGCAGCATGAATATGTTTAAAAACAAGGTTGACACATATCTCAGGAGGGCGGATTACACATAGATTAAAACTTGTTGTACTCTCGATAAGCCAACTGTTTCCTTGTCCACTTGCCATCTGGGCCTTTGTCTTGGATGACAATCTCGTTAAATCTTGTTAAATGATGGATGCTTGACATGTGGCGGCACCTGTTGGACAGGACTTCCTTTAGTAGCCGTCATCTTCATTTCACGGCTCGTGAACCCTTCCTCCAACTACACCCCTAGCTACCCTCTCTTCCCTTTCTCTTCCTCCTTTTTATCGCCTATGTGTCCCTTTTCCTTCTACCTCGCCACATTCCTCCCTTTCCCGTCCTCTCGCCACTTTTCCCCGTCCTATACCTTCATATGCCCCCTTTCTCCAGCCTAATTCTGTTCGCTCCTGTTTTGTGGCATCTTCGTGAGTTCGTTTCCAGGTGTAGCCCATCCTCTTAATGTCCACTTAAAGGTCGAGCCGCCACGTGTTTCTGGGCCGTCCTCTTCTATCAGTTCTGAGCATTAATGATTAACTAATTAATCTAAATCGACTATGCACTTTGGCTAGGTTCAGATTACGATACACCGGAACCGACATCACGCGTACAACAAGAACGTTCACCTCGTGCCACGTTCACCTCATGCCACGTTCACCTCGTGCCACGTTCACCTCGTGCCACGTTCACCTCGTGCCACGTTCACCTCGTGCCACGTTCACCTCGTGCCACGTTCACCTCGTGCCACGTTCACCTCGTGCTACGCCGGCAGATTACAAGAAAAGAGCTCCTTTAAAACAACTGATCGTGTTCTATTATTTCATGCGTGATTGGACACCTTTGTGTGCATGTCCGTCCGTCCGTCCGTCCGTCCGTCCGTCCGCCCGCCCGCCCGCCCGCCCGCCCGCCCGCCCGCCCGCCCGCCCGCCCGCCCGCCCGCCCGCCCGCCCGCCCGCCCGCCCGCCCGCCCGCCCGCCCGCCCGCCCGCCCGCCCGCCCGCCCGCCCGCCCGCCCGCCCGCCCGCCCGCCCGCCCGCCCGCCCGCCCGCCCGCCCGCCCGCCCGCCCGCCCGCCCGCCCGCCCGCCCGCCCGCCCGCCCGCCCGCCCGCCCGCCCGCCCGCCCGCCCGCCCGCCCGCCCGCCCGCCCGCCCGCCCGCCCGCCCGCCCGCCCGCCCGCCCGCCCGCCCGCCCGCCCGCCCGCCCGCCCGCCCGCCCGCCCGCCCGCCCGCCCGCCCGCCCGCCCGCCCGCCCGCCCGCCCGTCCGTCCGTCCGTCCGTCCGTCCGTCCATTCGCATGCTTGTTTGTCTGTCTGTCTGTCTGCATAATTGTCTAATTATTCTTTCTTTGCCATATTTGTTGCCCGCAATCATACCAACGTGTATTTCCATCATTCTCTCTAAGTGTACGATGTTTGGCCGCCATTGAAAAAAGGTTCACGTTTCCTGTTGTTTCACCGTGCGTGTCCCAAGCGTTTCCCTGCTCACTCCCCACTTGGGAAGACGAGCAATCCCAACGCATAACGATACACTTACTCGATGCTGGCCTTTTCGGGCGGAGATATGGCGGGTATCTGTTTTTTTTGCACAATCGGTATGCCGAGTTGGATCCAGTCGCGTGCCGGCAAATCGAACGCGCAAATCGATGCGAGAGAAACCGCCCGAAGCGGGGAAAGACCTTTACGGAATCGATACTGCGTCGACGACTATCGGCCATCCGATGCGTCACGCATTTGCCACGGCGTTTGACTCCCAGCCCCGGTCGTATTAACCAAAAACAATCGACATAATAGCGATATTGTGATTATCACCAACGTGATAATTGCATTTCTTCTGTTCGCAGCCGAAAAGCGAATTTATTACGCAAAATAATAACAGCCTCAATGGGTGGGCTGCTGTCGACGGACGCTTTGATGAGCAGACATGTCACCACAGTTCGTTCGCCGCCCACGCCGTGTTTCCAATAAACGTCACTCGAGCGGAACTGCGCCGCGCGGATGGAGTCATATTTATCACTCGGCGCAAAAAGTCGGCGACTATCTAAAAAGCTGATAACAACCACGCAACGGATGTAGCACGCTGACGAGCCGGGCTCGATAATAGGTTTCCTGTCTGTTTGCGTCACTCGTCAAGAATGTCGCACAACAGCGCCACTGTCGGTTACTTTGATCCATTGAAAATGGTTAGGAGCATCTGCATGAATGGGCGGACGGACGAAGGAACGAACGAACAAACGAACGAAAGAGTACTTGCTATTATGTTCAGCCAACGGATATGTGCGTAGGCAACTGCCGTTTTGTCTCTGCCATTTACCTATGTGCACTGTCCATGCATGGATTAACTTCAATTGTTGATTGTTAATTTCTTAGTTGAATTAACTCAATTAAACTAATTTAATCTGGCTAATTAATTTTGTCAGAAAGGGTAGTTACATTTCTTTAATTAAACAATTTTACTAAAAAGGGTTGATTTAACTTAACTTAAATAATACAAATAAATCCCAACATTAAGTGAATATTTAATAGATGTAAACAATAGCAATTACAAATATTGACTTGAGTATAGTGCGTCTGTCAATAAATAAATATTGTTAATTGAACTTGAACTAACTAGTTACGTTAATTACCTCTTCTCTATGTACATTCGATGTCAGAAATGAAAACAAAAACAACGTATTTGGAATAAAGGTTGCGTTCTGATATAGCGCGGTATCCAGCCCGAGGCACAGTTCAAAACATCCGTGTCTATAACCATTGATGCTGATCCTTAAACCACCGACAGCGCGAATGTTCGTTGATTACATCCCGCGATGACAGGATTAGATATATAACTCGTGACCTTCGTAAACATCTTCCCAGCGCCACAGCGTCGCTCACCCGACGGGTTGGCTGTCGTCGTTATTACCGTCTCTCACCACGATACATAGAATACTTACTAATGTCGTTGTTGGAATTAAATGCAATAGTGTAAGTCGTACCCTCGGATTGTTTAGTGTGCGTGTGTGTGCACGTGTTCGTGCTAGTTCGTGCGTGTTCGTACGTGTTTTGCGCGACCACGCCATTACTTCGCGGCATGCCGACGCGGAAACGAACGTTTAGACGTTGATTGAAATGACAATACAACGGCCGCTTTTAAGAAATGCCATATTTTTGCTGGCCGGAAATCAAATCGGATGCTTCATCACTCACAAACAAATAGACCGATAAACGTTATTGAATTTCGAACTGCTTAAGCAAAGTAATCCTGCCGTGGGAATATTGTCTATGTCCTAAAATATCCTGATTGATTTTGCTGGCTTACTTGATGATTGAACGCCTAGTAATGAAGTTATGCCACATTAGCCAAAGCAATATATAGAATCTCAAGGTGCGTTATCCAGGCTGCCGTATGTGTGAAAAGAGAATATACGAATATTTAAAACCTTGCGGCGTTTGATGAAATGTGCCAGTAACGAGGCCGCTGCGATATTTTCGTGTTCACGAGTATTCGTAGAGTGTAACTAACTTCTAGGAATGTTCGAATAAATACGTACTCTAAAAATATACGATTCACTGAGCAACGTAAATTCTCAGGTGATGTTGTGCCCGAGTGTTATGGCGGGAATACGACCGCATTAGTCACTAGCCACGGCCAACAAGTACAGACAGATTTCGCATCGACGAGTCTGTGTTATGCAATAGTAGGGAATGCGTTTATTCAGCGTGATTGAATCACATTCGTCACGGAACATTAATGTCAACACAATATGATTTTCCAGACATATCCTGTAATATAGTCATGAGACATCATTTGAGACATATATACATACATACATACATACATACATACATACATACATACATACATACATACATACATACATACATACATACATACATACATACATACATACATACATGCGAACATACGTACATATGTGCACATATACACACATACACACACATACACAAACATACATACATACATACATACATACATACGTACACACGTACACACGTAAACAAATACATACATACATACATACATACATACATACATACATACATACATACATACATACATACATACATACATACATACATACATGCATACATACATACATACATACATATTACAAGGAAAATGTATAACTTTTAGTTAAATATGACAAACATACCAGTGTGTGATTAGTTTGTGGGGCGCCGTGGCTCGGCGGTTGGAACGTCTGACTGTCAAGCGAGACGGCGGGGTTCGAGTCCACGTGCTACTGTTTCGAAACTTGGGCAATTTCGTTCACTTCACACTTCATGTGTCTTTCAGATGACACACTTAAAGCCGTTGGTTCCTTCTACGTGGTGTATATTACAGGGGAAGTAAAATATCCCACTGACGGGGTAAATATGTTACCTGTGAACTCCCAATGAGCCCACCGTGTGTAGAATTGGCTGCATTAGTTGCAGCCAAAACTAGTTCTGGTAGTGGAGCAAAGCGCCACCATGCGAGACGTCGTCATTGTCGATATAGGTTGTTATCACCATATGTAACCTAACAATGACCCTATTGTCACATATATCACTGGGAAACCTAACAATGACCCTGTTGTCACA
>OY759263.1:47761682-47764182 GCA_963662155.1 Lamellibrachia columna | reverse complement strand
GTCGTTCAAGATTTCCCTTTCCGTTTTTTTGTTGCCGGTGTATGTAGTCAATAACAGGGCTTCTTCTTCTTCGCACGCACGTACTCATGCACACGCACGCGCGATCGCACACGCACGCACTGATGCGCACGCACACACATACGCACGCACACACACACACCCACGCGCACGCAACACGCACGCCACACGCACGCGCACGCGCACACACACAGGCACATGCAAAACATAGATAATCAGACATCTGATGGTGCGTGGGTGTCGCAACTATGAGGCGGCGACGGACTAAGTCGATTTCTCGTCATATTCAGTGTCAACTCGTCTGCGTCATGTCGATTCTTTGAACGAAGGCACCGCGTCGAGTATCGAATACATGTGTATCTAAGTACACAATACTGTTTCATGCATTTGTCTATTCTCGTAAATGTCACGGTTCAGTCGAGTGAAAGGTATTAATTCATATACACCTGTCGACACGTAGAACTTGCTGACTTAGCGCGGTGGACCTTTATTCCATCAGAGGTTGATTAATGTTGTCATATTTCAAATAATTACGTTGAAAACACGATGACTGTGCTGTTTAGGTTTATGAAGTGGATGACGTTAATTCAACAAGTTTGCCATTAAAAGCAAAAACCAGAAGGCATGTGAACAAGGAAGCCAATATTCATATGATAATGTGTTCCATTCATTTCACGTCCTCTGTGAGAACGAATACTTCCTATTATCAATGCTACACTGTGTTTTTACTAATGGTACTTCGTATTCTCTGACGTTCTACTTTCCTGAGGTGTGAAACAAATACTTCTATCTATGTTTTTATAACCATTAAAATTTATTAAATACATCTCCTGTTAATCTCCTCGTCTCTATACGTTTCGGACGCTGACGAGATATGTGGCAGTAACTGGATGATCTGGGAAAAAGACATGCGAGATCAGCTTGAACACATTTGAAAGGATCGCTATCCAAAGTATACGACTTGACGCTGGAATGAACAGTTCTGACAGATGGCGAAGTATGCAGCGCTGTGAATAGTCCCAATGACTGCATACCACGCTTTGCAAGAACATACCGTTTCACCCTTTTTAATACTCTTTCAGTCTATCAATCAACCGTAACATTTATAAGGCGCCAGTCCAACAGTCACTGCTCGTGGCGCCGTATAAAATGTTCAAAATGTTCTATTAAAAAATATGTCTTTAACTGTACTTTAAAAACATCTTCTGAAAGTTCTGTTAATGTCAGATGTTGTGGCAACAGATTCCATAATGTCGGGGCTGCGATGCCGAACGATCGGTCTCCCTAATTCCATTTAATTTGCGGGATGCAAAGCAGATTAAGTTACTCGAGCGCAACGATCTAGATGACAGACGTCGGGTGACATAGTTGGCGACGTAGTCCGGTGCACACCAACTGAGTGCTCTGTGTACGAGGACTAGGATCTTGTGGTCAACTCGCTCTGCTATCGGCAGCCAGTGTGCCTCTCTCAGTAGCGGCGTCGTGCGGCAGAACGTCGAGGCACCACCCACGAGGCGGGCCCAGTTCTGCACTCTCTGGAGTCGTTGGAATTGTTTGAATGGGAGTCGGTACAGTGTATCGCGTAGACGACAAGTGCCCACCAGTCATCGCCACTCAAATATGAAAGTCCAGTCATTCCATGCGTTGAGCGAAAATAAATGCGTTTGGCGTTTGTGTGTTTGTTTCCCTCTTTGTTCTCGAATCTCGCGGATAACACCAGCCAGTTTGACCGAGATCACAGACACAGGGTATTTGGTGTGTTGTGGGATCAAGTGGAAAGTCTCCCTGTAGGAAAGGCCAGCACTGTCGCAATGCTATCTTTTGGCATTACTCTGCTGAAAAAGCGAAGATACAACGTGCAATTTATGACGAGTTCGGACCACATAACGATAGGTGAACATAAGTAACTACTTAGCTCACCGCGACTGAACAACATCTAATTTTAGTAGGAACAGCTGTTTGTTAATGTGCATATCTAAATAGCTGCGTTTCGTTATCTCAATAAAGAACGTTGGGCCACACCACTCAGGAGCATCTCGTTTATCTTAGGATTGCTGATGCGGGTCCAGCAGACTCAGAGGCTGGTACTGTACGCTTCGGTCGGTTTCGTTTCACCCTTCTTCCAATTTCATTATTTTGTATGTTTAGGTAAATTAAATAGATTGATTACTTCGACGTAATATCACAACCGTATGGTTGTTACATCGCACCTGACCTGAGGTATAAGTGTCCTCGGGTAACGGAGGTAGTCATCAGTTGGAATACAAATCGTAGAAGCCATGACAGAGTATCATGTGTCTGGAACAATGAATAAACAAAACCAAACTAAATGGAACTTTCACAAAATATTGAACGGTTTTGAGTATATTGATGAGAGTATGTTTTCAGTAACAGTATGGAAAGTATAGACGAAGTAAACGCTACGAAGTAGGGCGAGTACAGTACAGTGCGTATTGGATATAAAATATTTATTTTCACAGAG
>OY759263.1:47722136-47761482 GCA_963662155.1 Lamellibrachia columna | reverse complement strand
ATAAGCTGTTCAAATATGTATGGATGCGACATCGCGAAAACAAGAAGTCATTCATTCCGGTCGGGTTTTCGTGACCCGAGCTGTACATCTGCAAACAATTCGACTTAAGATTGGTTAGTTGTATAGCGTCGCGTAACATATAATAATAATGATTATTATTAACGGAACGTCTTTGAGGTTTCCTCAGTTTTCACCTCTTTTTTCCATTTGTTTCATTTTGTTCATTGGCACAAACAAATGTTTGTTGGATTACGGTGAAACTTTGCATGCAGGAACACCCATCTTGGTAAACACATGCGAGATAGTTTCATACTTTAAAGTCTTTATTTAACGTCTCATAAAATATTAGCAAAGTTATTATCATTATTAACTATACGGTCTCAGATGCGATACATTCTAAAAACTAATAATACTGTGATATTAAAAAACAACTACCCTGTAATAATAATAGTTATAAATGATCACGTGCAATGTAAAACGTCACATAATAGACACATAACGTAACAAATTGATTTTTCTGCTGTAATAATACATTTTTTAGATGTACTGTGTACCAATATTTCGATGTAAAATGTTACATATATCCATACGTGATTTTATAATGCCCCGTTGCGAGCTAACCTGGAGTGGCTTGCTTACGGATCTTCAATGCGTTTATCCAACTACATTAAGACATAACAATTAAGCAAAAGCAGCTTCAACCGGCCATGTTATGGCAGTGGCTGTGCAGAGCCAACATGGGCATGGTCTTTAATGACCTAACAGGCACAGACTGCACGACAAACACTAGGCTCTGCATAATATACAAGAAAACAATAACCTGGTGGACACACCAGCATACAAATAACCTGTTCTCGTGAACATTACCATAAGGCTAAATCATTCCTCAAGGCCCGTTCACACGAGCAATTAGTTGTCCGATTGATCGGGCGACACATTGACGCTCAGTATATTGGAAGCATCGTTTCTTGAAAGCAATAAGAAACGATTTGTCCAATTAGTTGGGCGAGGCTGTGTCGCCCGATCAATCGGACAACTAATCGCTCGTGTGAACGGGCCTTCGGTTTAATATATCCCTCTTTTTGTAAGCATCCCACGCATTTCCCCGGTGCTAGGTTGTTATAGACAGTCGTTGATGTACACGTGAAAGAAAAGCATTCGCGCCTTGACTGCAGTCTGATTGAAGTATCGAACGTTTAGCGCAGAAATTTATAAGTTACAGCGAAATGTCACGTCATACATTATTCATCTATTAAGGAATGTATATTCTTGCACCACATTTGCACCTTCCACGTTAGTTGTTAATCACATTATCACGGAAAATATCAAATTAATACGTATACAAACTGTTTCAAATAGTAAGTAAGACATAGTGTACGAGTTGATACTTAAATTGCACCAAATATCCGATAACAGTTGTTAGCATGTAATTTCGTCTTTCCTACTAATGTTTCCGTACGAAGGGGCTTTCCATATTTAGGTTTGAACATCCTAATGTGCTAAACATCCTATTGCGTGTGAGTGTCTAAGGATATTATGCTTTTACGTTGGCGTTTCTCGAGTTCCAACTTCGGGGAAATCTAAACGCGGTAATTCTGATAATTAATTGAATTATGCTTTCAATAAGTAATGACTCTGTCCTACCCCGTTTAGCTTTAGTTTTTCGCAAACCGCTAATTTCACCATGCACGTCATATCCCGTTGAAATGTAATTCGAATTGCGTGACATTTATTGCCAGCAAAACGATTAGCGAGTGCAAGTTAATTACTTAAGCAGTCGGCCCAACATTGGCACAACTCAAAAAACGTGTTGCGCTGTTTGTTAACACATCACGTCGCTAGGCGTCGTTAGTGAAGCGTTGGTTGTGAAAATCGGCATATAGCTGGCTTGATTTTCCGCCAATTAATACTAGTTTGTTGGTTCCAAGCGGTCCATTGTTGCATATACAACAAACACAAATAGTTTATGATTAATGAATTATTTCCTGTTATTGCACCAACTAACACATATAACTGAGTTCTTGTTCGTTGATTACCCGTGGCACGTCGTTGCACCAACTAACACAGATGACTGATTGCTGGTTCGTTGATTACCCGTGGCATGCCGTTGTACCAACTAACACATATAACTGATTGCTGGTTCGTTGATTACCCGTGGCATGCCGTTGTACCAACTAACACAGATGACTGATTGCTGGTTCGTTGATTACCCGTGGCATGCCGTTGTACCAACTAACACATATAACTGATTGCTGGTTCGTTGATTACCCGTGGCACGTCGTTGTACCAACTAACACATATAACTGATTGCTGGTTCGTTGATTACCCGTGGCATGCCGTTGTACCAACTAACACAGATGACTGATTGCTGGTTCGTTGATTACACGTGGCATGTCGTTGCACCAACTAACACAGACGACTGATTGCTAGTTCGTTGGTTACCCTTGGTATGTTCTTGCACCAACTAACACATATATTTGACAACTACTGAGCGGCTTACTGGTTCTCCGCGGTGTTAGTTTTAATAACGCGACGGCTGACCCACCGGACCACGCTTATATTTGAATCGACCTTATTCTGTGCCACTTTTCTGCAATCGCTGCCATTTATTCTAGACTAAAACAAAGACGCCCAATTTGTCAGGTTCACGAGTGGTGACGCCACAATGCCCACGACTCGGTCTGGCATGTTTAGTCTTTAGTTATGTAAGGGCTACGTGTCGAACTAAATCAGCACACGTTGAATAAGGTTATTATACACCAGTTTATGACGTGGTTTTTTAAGATCGAAACAAATGCTTCGTGCAACAAGAAACACGTTTTGCTACTTCAGACTTTAATACAATTGTTTGTTAAGTACAATGCTAACGCATGATACCCTTTATCGTGTTGATACCGTTTATCGTGCTGATAGTTTCATACACAGCGACATCATGCCTTGAATTGTTTTCAGTAGCCTACCTATGCGAGTATCTAACGACATCGTACGTTTGCACCAGCATATTTGGAGTTACAACTTCGGGAAATTGAAGACAGTAAACATTTTTAATAATTAATTTAACTGCTCCTCGAATGGACAATGAAGAAATCGGATACTGCTTCACGTGTGTTAATTAGACCGTAGCTTTTTCGTGTACTTCATTTCGTGTGGAAAATTAAAGCAGTTTACATGACATACATTATCAACACGATTAGTTCTTCTTGTGCAGCCCTGGCCTCAGTTAGGCCGTTGGCGTCTCCTTGCAGTCTCTCTAGTCACTTCGAGTCCACCATCCGTCCGATGTTTGATGTTGTCAATCCGGCAGTTCTCCTTCTATGCTGAAAGTACCAGACTATCTGGTCTCCTTTACTAATGGCCGACCTTAGCCAGTTTTCTCATCTTAATGAAACATAGCAGACGGTCTTCTTCCTTAATCCCTTCTTTACATCTGACCCAGATGTTTGCCTTTTACTTTCACTGTTTACTATGAGCATTCTGCGCCGTACCCACATCTCGAATGCGAATATACGTTTCTCGACCTTATTCTCGAGTGTCCAAAACTCACTGCCGTACTGAAAAACGCTCCAGACAAAGGAGTACATCAATCTCTTCTTGAAACTTATATGATTACTTAGTACATGTTAATTACATGCAGTTGTGGGTCTAGTGTTGCCAGAAGACGGGCCGAAGTAACATTGTTTAATACATATGTGTTAGTATGGACAAGACCCTAAAACGGATGTTCGGTATACAGTCGCATGCAGGTGTCTAAGAACTTTCTTCTTTCTGTCGCCGTATGACAGATTGTAACTTAGGGGAAATCAAGGAGAGGAAATGTTCAGAATTAATTTCATTACTCTCTCAATAAGAAGTTCGAATATTTATTTAATTTCCGTCGGCAACGAGTACAAATTGCGTGACGTATGTTTGGTGTTTAATTAATGCGATTAGTGAGTGGAATTTAATTATAAGCAGCGATGGGGCCAACAAAGCTAATGTCAAAAGCGATGTTTTTTAACTCCTTCCGGTTAGTCAGCCCCATCGACCCGACGCCAAATGCCTTGCAGCGTTCGTTGTTAAAAACAGTAGTAAACATGGCTTGGTTAATCGAATTCGGCAGCACAGCACTGGCAACACAACACTGGCAACACAGCACTGAAAGCACAGCACTGGCAGTACAGCACTGACAGTACAGCACTGGCAGTACAGCACCGACAGTACAGCACTGGCAGTACAGCACTGGCAGCACAGCACTGGCAGCACAGCACTGGCAGTACAGCACTGAAAGTACAGCACTGGCAGTACAGCACTGGCAGCACAGCACTGGCAGTACAGCACTTGCAACACAGCACTGGCAGTACAGCACTGACAGTACAGCACTGACAGTACAGCACTGGCAGTACAGCACTGACAGTACAGCACTGGCAGTACAGCACTTGACAGTACAACACTGACAGTACAGCACTGGCAGTACAGCACTGGCAGCACAGCACTGGCACTAGATATATGTGTAACACTGGCTTGTCCCAATATTGGTTCTGCGTGGTGCATTGTTGTGCGAACTAACACATATTACAACAGTGCACTGTGGTGATTTGGTTGCACATTCTGTGGCCAGGTAGCAAGGAAAACGTATCTTTGATTTAAGCTGATTTGTGGTAGTTGCCATGTATTCCGGTCCAAAACTACGTAGTCCGGATTAATCCAGATTGTGCATGGAGGTATCACATCGGGCTTAGCATTATATATATATATATATATGTATATATATATATATATATATATATATATCTATATATATATATATATACATATATATATATATATATATATATATATATATATATATATATATATATATATATATTTATATATATATATATATATATATATATATATATATATATATATATATATATATATATATATATATATATATATATATATATATATATATATATATTAGCATAACTGGAACAATCAGTATCTCAACAATAAATAAAATAAAGTTTAGCTGATCCGGATTCGAACTTTCGATAAACTTCTGTCTGTTAGGCAAACTAAGCATTGCGTTGTAGGGCTTAACGGTACATATATCTCTATAGACAACTCTAAAGCATCAATATGCTAATTTTACTTAATGCTGTGTGTAACATTTGTTTCAGTGTTGCAGAATAAAAAAATTGTTTTATGAATTTCGGGACAAGCTTAGCCTAAGACATAAGGGAGATCGGAACAAATGGGTCTAAACGAAATATCTTCTGAAAATTAATTTTTTCTGACCCATTGCAATATAGAAAAGAGAGAAACACATTAAAACAATTATTAATATGACGGCTGGTGGCGGCAGTTCTTGTCGTCGCCCATTAGGTAATCATATCTAACAACCAGATTACTTTTATCATAAAGGTCATTCAATTGTTTCGTCATACGCTATATGCGTCATTGTTTAAATGTAATTTCTATGACATGCAATGGATTAATTTTAGCATGTTCGACAAAGTTTTACATATGATGATGGCGATGATGTTGATAACTATGACGTTGGTGATAATGATGATGGCGATAATGATAACGATTATGATGATGATGATACAAAATAACATCTCGTAAGAACGCATCATCCTACGCTATATATTTTAACATGCTGAAATATACGTCGCGTCAATGCGAAATCGTCTGCGATAACTCGGATCGCATACGACACTTTCACTTTCAGTTATCGTACTCCAGCGCCAGTCCGGCGCTGTCGGACAAGAGCAAGTATCAGAAGTTCTACCGAGTCTTCCCCCCGGAGTCGTCCTTCAACCCGGCCAAGATATCCTTGCTAAAAGCGTTCCATTGGAAGAAGGTTGGGACTTTGACGGAGGCACAAGTGGAACTCTTCGCACTGGTGAGTGCTTCATAAACTTGATCTATGTCTAACATTGCATGGGGCAAGACGAGTAAGCGTAAATGTGCGATATGGGATGCCAGTGAATATATGATGCGGTATGACATTTCTCTGTGTAGACGTTTCACATTTATATTCATAACATGTCACTAAATACCCGATATGTCTGGTCAATGCAGTTCTCTCGGCTTTTCCATCTACGTCGGCTACGTGTTTGGTGATATTTTAAATACTCGTTTGATTAGACTAATGCGTCCGGGGCCAACCACATTGTAGACACTGTTTCGTCTGGTTAGCCTCGCGGGGTTGAATTAGTTAACTAAAATTTATTTGACATATCCATGATGCCTTTTGAATTTGGTCACTCCCTTCGACGCGTGTAATCGCGTTTTGCTGGCGTAATTCTAGTAGTCTAAAGTGTATCCTAGATAACGTAGCATTCTTCTCTTAGTGGTATCGCTCCAATCTGCAATGTTTATCCCCAGACGACAAGTGACTTCCTGGGAAAGGCACCCTCCCACGGCATCGAAATACTCACATCAGAAAGTTTTTCAAATGACCCCCGCGAGAAAGTACGAAATCTCAAGGTGAGTACCTGCAAGGCACCGGTGTTGACAAATCTAGACACAAAGTCCAGTATGTCAAGGTGTGTACATTTATTCATTTTAGCGAGTTTCGTGAGATGAGTAAAGGGAAAGGTATGTTCTTATATAGCGCGGTGTCCAGTCTGAGGGACTGTTCAAAGCGCTTTACGACGCGACTTCATCCTGGCAGACCTGATCATTCCAATCCCAACTCCACTCTACACTTCACCCTGGCAGACCTGCTCATTCCAACGCCAACTCCACTCTACACTTCACCCTGGCAGACCTGCTCATTCCAACGCCAACTCCACTCTACACTTCACCATGGCAGACCTGCTCATTCCAACGCCAACTCCACTCTACACTTCACCCTGGCAGACCTGCTCATTCCAACGCCAACTCCACTCTACACTTCACCCTGGCAGACCTGCTCATTCCAACGCCAACTCCACTCTACACTTCACCCTGGCAGACCTGCTCATTCCAACGCCAACTCCACTCTACACTTCACCCTGGCAGACCTGCTCATTCAAACGCCAACTCGATTTCTGTGGTAAGCATTCAGCCTCGCTGCAACTACTGTTCGAAGACTGTTCATTCACATGTCCACCACTGTCTATAGCCCGCACGTGTACTCATTACACAGTTGGGTGAACTGGAGCGACGTGGGGTGAACGAAATTGTCCAAGCATCGAAACGGCACCAATAGGACTCGAACCCGGGTTCTCTCGATTGAAAGTCCGATGTTCTAACCACAACGCCACCGCGCCCCACATAAATATGAAAATGAAGAATGAGACGAGGGTGAAGTCAAGCAATAATGGGGATGGTGTCATTGTCGAAGATTATTCCGTTATATATGGAACATTGTTAACATCCGAATTTGTCTACTGCCCGATTAATATTGACTGGCTCATGCCTGGATATAAACACAAGTTGACGTCATATTTCCAATGACATTCATGTATTTGAATGTAAGATAACTATATATTTAATAAGCATGGCACTAGTCCAGACATTGCCTGGGGACGTTGTATTTACTTGCATAATGTCCAGTTTTTTCTTATTGTATGCAATGAGCTGTATTAGTCTCGTCGGCTAATAGCGTTTCACTGCTAACAAATATCGTGCACTTGTAGCCCTACGTTGGGACCTCTAGCTTATTGAATAATTAATTTTCTCTAGACGGGGCCCGTGAAACGATGGGCCTTATATCTGCTGTGCAGTAATAATTTAGGGGAAAAATCAGCATTAAACCCATGCATAAATTTTTTAGACACTGACAAATATAGATATTCATCAGATGAGAACGCTTCTCAAACACGCACATGTGCATGCACGAACACCCTATAGAAAAATAGGCGCAAGTGCAGAAAGATTGCAGCTGTTCAAACATTTGGCGGCTCATTAGAAAAACCACGAGCAAAACGCTGATAACAAACCTTGTGCAGTTGAGCGTGAACGGACGGTGTGGCTGCTCACGTGACGCGGCGAGTAACATCTCGCGCGTCGCCGCTGTCACTTGATTGATCGATCTTCTCTCACTCCACAATGTGAACGCCACCGCATTAGCGTTGGCTGCTCAACTTCCGGCGCCGAAGCCGACGCGGCGCCTTTGCTCTTACGGGTGCCCGGCATACGAAATTATAATCAATCATTGCTGTTCGATCCATCCACCTGTTGCGACCAGGTATGCCTAGATTGTCCTGGAGACTCACGTCCCGGAAACTTGCTATGAGATGTTATTCCAAACACGAGAAAACATCTACTGTGAAGTTGCAACCACACTTTTTGCTCCAGTGGTTAACTGGCTTACACACACAACTGCCATACTTTTCGGGTCCGGTTAACACACACTACAGGGTACAGTAGTACGTTAGTGTAGCATATTACGCGTGAACCACACAACTCAAATGGTTGAATGGGGGCCTCGGTCAGAAAGCGGACATTGGGGGGGGGGGGGGCTTATCTCTTAAGCTGAGAAAGTTTGAGAACCCGTTATTCTCGCTTCGCTACAATTTCCCCTCCACAGCAGAACACAGGCTCAGGCACAGGAACTGTACAATGTTGTGCAAGACTCTGGCAGGAGGTCGTCCATCAAGCCAAGAAATGGTTCGACGGGATTGAGCACCACGACAAGCTTGTCGTAACCAGACGCGTCACGAAGATGGCATTAGCGTGTGTTCGACGCCGCGTTGCTACCGACAGTCGGCGCCGAGATGCGTTGCTCCAAGCGGCGACGCTTGAACGGGCACAGCCCCGACGGCGGATCGCATTGTCGCGCGCCTTCCTACGGTGGCGTTTGATGTCAGTAGACCCCGCGGTCATCGCATCGCGTGTTTCTGCGGCGTCACTGCTGGTAGTATATATTATAATGGTCGGGTAGCGTGGGTTTACGCTCTGTTGCTGTCTGCGGATTCACGCTGTCACGACACATCTAAATTCTGCAAAATAAGCGATTTTTTCAACATTGGTCTTTGATCTAATTTCGCAACACGTTTAGCATTTCGGAAGAGACACCAAAAGCCGTTGGTCCGTTCTGTCTGGTGTCTATGCAACGGGAAGTAAAATATCCCACGCAAGGAAATGAAAAAACCTGCCATGGACTCACTAACTCTAGAGAAGGAAACCTGAAATAAACCACCAGCACAATATCCTAGTAGGACTTTGCTGAGTAATTTTCCATATCCAGATAACTATATTTGCTGCATAAATTGTATAATATATCACGGTGTTGGGTTGAAGTAGTTGTCATTTTATAATATATCACGGTGTTGGGTTGAAGTAGTTGTCATTTTAATGTGCGAATAAATATTTCATTATTAGTTGCATAAATAAATGCTGTTGAATAACTAGATGTCTGATTGCCACTTTTTTGGATTCGTATATTTATTGTGACATCGGAAACTATTGTCAGTCTTCACACATTCCATGTAACGTGGCTATTCATTGTTTGCTTCAATAGCGCCACAGCGTGATGATCCATTCATTGTCACGTTGCTCTTCATTCTATGTTACGATAGAGCCATAGCATGAGGATCATATCCATTCATTGTCACGTTGCTCTTCCTTGTATGTTACGATAGTGCCATAGCATGAGGATCATATCCATTCATTGTCACGTTGCTCTTCCTTCTATGTTACGATAGTGCCACAGCGTGATGATCATATCCATTCATTGTCACGTTGCTCTTCCTTCTATGTTACGATAGTGCCACAGCGTGATGATCATATCCATTCATTGTCACGTTGCTCTTCCTTCTATGTTACGATAGTGCCACAGCGTGAGGATCATATCCATTCATTGTCACGTTGCTCTTCCTTGTATGTTACGATAGTGCCACATCATGAGGATCATATCCATTCATTGTCACGTTGCTCTTCCTTGTATATTACGATAGTGCCACAGCGTGAGGATAATATCCATTCATTGTCACGTTGCTCTTCCTTGTATGTTACGATAGTGCCACAGCGTGAGGATCATATCCATTCGCTGTCACGTTGCTCTTCCTTGTATGTTACAATAGCGCCCCAGCGTGAAGATCATATCCATTCGCTGTCACGTTGCTCATCCTTGTATGTTACAATAGCGCCCCAGCGTGAAGATCATATCCATTCGCTGTCACGTTGCTCTTCCTTGTATGTTACAATAGCGCCCCAGCGTGAAGATCATATCCATTCGCTGTCACGTTGCTCTTCCTTGTATGTTGCAATAGCGCCCCAGCGTGAGGATCATATCCATTCGCTGTCACGTTGCTCTTCCTTGTATGTTACAATAGCGCCCCAGCGTGAAGATCATATCCATTCGCTGTCACGTTGCTCTTCCTTGTATGTTACAATAGCGCCCCAGCGTGAGGATCATATCCATTCGCTGTCACGTTGCTCTTCCTTGTATGTTACAATAGCGCCCCAGCGTGAAGATCATATCCATTCGCTGTCACGTTGCTCTTCCTGGTGTGTTACAATAGCGCCACGGCGTGAGGATCATTGTCGGCAACTTCTACGAGAATAAGGCGCGCATGATCTTCTGCGAGGCGTACAAAGAGAAGATGTACGGCCCGAAGTACGTGTGGATCATCACAGGCAAGTGATCATTCTAACACGACGCGCCACACGACTGTGTAACTGTCATGCTAGACCGTGTACTGCTTCCGCAAGTTTACATTTTAGCGACATTTCTCGGTGTTAACACGACACATTGCAACAGTAGAGTAACAGTGTCCGTAACCACACATTGCCACAGTAGAGTAACAGTGTCCGCAACCACACATTGCAACAGTAGAGTAACAGTGTCCGTAACCACACATTGCAACAGTAGAGTAACAGTGTCCGTAACCACACATTGCAACAGTAGAGTAACAGTGTCCGTAACCACACATTGCAACAGTAGAGTAACAGTGCCGTAACCACACATTGCAACAGTAGATTAACAGTGTCCGTAACCACACATTGCAACAGTAGAGTAACAGTGTCCGTAACCATACATTGCAATAGTAGAGTAACAGTGTCCGTAACCACACATTGCAACAGTAGAGTAACAGTGTCCGTAACCACACATTGCAACAGTAGAGTAACAGTGTCCGTAACCATACATTGCAATAGTAGAGTAACAGTGCCCGTAACCACACATTGCAACAGTAGAGTAACAGTGTCCGTAACCACGCATTGTAACAGCAAACTAACAGCGTCCGTAACCACACATTGCAACAGTAGAGTAACAGTGTCCGTAACCACACATTGCAACAGTAGAGTAACAGTGTCCGTAACCATACATTGCAATAGTAGAGTAACAGTGTCCGTAACCACACATTGCAAAAGTAGAGTAACAGTGTCCGTAACCACACATTGCAACAGTAGAATAACAGTGTCCGTAATCACACATTGCAACAGTAGAGTAACAGTGCCGTAACCACACATTGCAACAGTAGAGTAACAGTGTCCGTAACCACACATTGCAACAGTAGAGTAACAGTGTCCGTAACCACACATTGCAACAGTAGAGTAACAGTGTCCGTAACCACACATTGCAACAGTAGAGTAACAGTGTCCGTAACCACACATTGCAACAGTAGAATAACAGTGTCCGTAACCACACATTGCAACAATAGAGTAACAGTGTCCGTAACCACACATTGTAACAGCAAAGTAACAGTGTCCGTAACCACACATTGCAACAGTAGAGTAACAGTGTCCGTAACCACACATTGCAACAGTAGAGTAACAGTGTCCGTAACCATACAATATCTATTGCGAACTGTACAAATTTCTTGAATATCAGTGCATGTCTGAGAAATGCACCACACGTCACATATGACATACATTTCCACATGAACCAAAATGCCCACCCTGCCTTATCAGTCAGTTACGAAAGGAAATATATATTTATGGCTTGTTTGGTTTAATCGAACAGTCACCAACCAACGGACACGGCGCATAGAAATAGCACATTACAATCACGGTAAACGAATCGTACTGATCCGTTCACTTTAATCATAATTCATTGGCTCTATCCTTGATAGATCTCGCTGTTCGCACGCGGCTGCGGTGATAACAGTATATTCGCTATACATTCGGTGTTTATAAGGCAGCCTACGATTGTTCCGCTGATTAGGCAGATCGGTTTCATATCCGGTCGTAAAATGTCAAAGGTAAAACAGATATATAGGGCGACATCTAGTGGACCGATATTGACACATCGTGATTGAGTTTTGAATGGCGGAGGTGAGAGGCCGTGTTGCTCAATTACATGACAATGTTCGGTATTATTCTCGAAGTCGTCCGTATGCCGGTCGCTAGAAAAGTGAATTGATTGTTCTCTTTACCATTAATCGAACAGAATATTTATTACGCTGACGGTTCCGTGTTAGGTTATAGGGAACGAAACTATTGGATTTGGCCCTGTTAAATGCAATTTTGCGAGCTCATTAATACACATACAACAACATCTACAATGAAATGTTGAATGGGAAATGCATGAAGTGTAAAAAGTAAAGGCAACATTGATATAAAACAATCATATCAAGTAAATACAAAAAGGAATTACGTCTTCTAACGACATGTTTGTCAAATCACGGATGTAGCAAAGCTGCAGAAATGTGGCAAAGCTGCAGAAATGCAAATAAACATATATGATTTCACAGTTGTATTGGTGGAGCCGATCGGCTATAAACGCCACATTGTCAAATTGATTATTTAGTATACAATTACTTCGCTTGGGCCTCCGACTGCTAAAACGCACATCACTCGACTTTATTAAATATAATACTAAAGAACAAATACATGCGCTTATATAAACATGCCGTCCAATCCTCCAGGCGGCCTCATACGTCCGCTGTTAGCTTACCGTTAGATTCAACGATTCACTGGAATCGTTTCGGTCTTGTTCACCGTTAGATAAATCATTATGATCAGGTATTTGCATTGTTGTGACTTGAACTAATAACAACAGACTCGGACAAAATGTGTCGCGTGTGATTGACCAATATTAGCGTAGTTGATAGGTTGAAATTGAACACTGTAACGAAACAGTTTCTCTGTCACTGCGCTCGCTCAACATCAACGACTGTTGCTTTAACTCGGCAGGTTTCTGAGTGAAACAGTTTCTCTGTCACTGCGCTCGCTCAACATCAACGACTGTTGCTTTATCTCGGCAGGTTTCTGAGTGAAACAGTTTCTCTGTCACTGCGCTCGCTCAACATCAACGACTGTTGCTTTATCTCGGCAGGTTTCTGTGTGAAACAGTTTCTCTGTCACTGCGCTCGCTCAACATCAACGACTGTTGCTTTATCTCGGCAGGTTTCTGAGTGAAACAGTTTCTCTGTCACTGCGCTCGCTCAACATCAACGACTGTTGCTTTATCTCGGCAGGTTTCTGAGTGAAACAGTTTCTCTGTCACTGCGCTCGCTCAACATCAACGACTGTTGCTTTAACTCGGCAGGTTTCTGAGTGAAACAGTTTCTCTGTCACCGCGCTCGCTCAACATCAACGACTCTTGCTTTATCTCGGCAGGTTTCTGAGTGAAACAGTTTCTCTGTCACTGCGCTCGCTCAACATCAACGACTGTTGCTTTATCTCGGCAGGTTTCTGAGTGAAACAGTTTCTCTGTCACTGCGCTCGCTCAACATCAACGACTGTTGCTTTAACTCGGCAGGTTTCTGAGTGAAACAGTTTCTCTGTCACTGCGCTCGCTCAACATCAACGACTGTTGCTTTATCTCGGCAGGTTTCTGAGTGAAACAGTTTCTCTGTCACTGCGCTCGCTCAACATCAACGACTGTTGCTTTAACTCGGCAGGTTTCTGAGTGAAACAGTTTCTCTGTCACTGCGCTCGCTCAACATCAACGACTGTTGCTTTATCTCGGCAGGTTTCTGAGTGAAACAGTTTCTCTGTCACTGCGCTCGCTCAACATCAACGACTGTTGCTTTATCTCGGCAGGTTTCTGTGTGAAACAGTTTCTCTGTCACTGCGCTCGCTCAACATCAACGACTGTTGCTTTAACTCGGCAGGTTTCTGAGTGAAACAGTTTCTCTGTCACTGCGCTCGCTCAACACAACGACTGTTGCTTTATCTCGGCAGGTTTCTGTGTGAAACAGTTTCTCTGTCACTGCGCTCGCTCAACATCAACGACTGTTCCTTTATCTCGGCAGGTTTCTGAGTGAAACAGTTTCTCTGTCACTGCGCTCGCTCAACATCAACGACTGTTGCTTTAACTCGGCAGGTTTCTGAGTGAAACAGTTTCTCTGTCACTGCGCTCGCTCAACATCAACGACTGTTGCTTTATCTCGGCAGGTTTCTGAGTGAAACAGTTTCTCTGTCACTGCGCTCGCTCAACATCAACGAATGTTGCTTTATCTCGGCAGGTTTCTGTGTGAAACAGTTTCTCTGTCACTGCGCTCGCTCAACATCAACGACTATTGCTTTATCTCGGCAGGTTTCTGAGTGAAACAGTTTCTCTGTCACTGCGCTCGCTCAACATCAACGACTGTTGCTTTAACTCGGCAGGTTTCTGAGTGAAACAGTTTCTCTGTCACTGCGCTCGCTCAACATCAACGACTGTTGCTTTATCTCGGCAGGTTTCTGAGTGAAACAGTTTCTCTGTCACTGCGCTCGCTCAACATCAACGACTGTTGCTTTATCTCGGCAGGTTTCTGTGTGAAACAGTTTCTCTGTCACTGCGCTCGCTCAACATCAACGACTGTTGCTTTATCTCGGCAGGTTTCTGAGTGAAACAGTTTCTCTGTCACTGCGCTCGCTCAACATCAACGACTGTTGCTTTATCTCGGCAGGTTTCTGTGTGAAACAGTTTCTCTGTCACTGCGCTCGCTCAACATCAACGACTGTTGCTTTATCTCGGCAGGTTTCTGAGTGAAACAGTTTCTCTGTCACTGCGCTCGCTCAACATCAACGACTCTTGCTTTATCTCGGCAGGTTTCTGTGTGAAACACTTTCTCTGTCACTGCGCTCGCTCAACATCAACGACTGTTGCTTTATCTCGGCAGGTTTCTGAGTGAAACAGTTTCTCTGTCACTGCGCTCGCTCAACATCAACGACTGTTGCTTTATCTCGGCAGGTTTCTGAGTGAAACAGTTTCTCTGTCACTGCGCTCGCTCAACATCAACGACTGTTGCTTTATCTCGGCAGGTTTCTGAGTGAAACAGTTTCTCTGTCACTGCGCTCGCTCAACATCAACGACTGTTGCTTTATCTCGGCAGGTTTCTGTGTGAAACAGTTTCTCTGTCACTGCGCTCGCTCAACATCAACGACTCTTGCTTTATCTCGGCAGGTTTCTGTGTGAAACAGTTTCTCTGTCACTGCGCTCGCTCAACATCAACGACTCTTGCTTTATCTCGGCAGGTTTCTACAGTAGGATGTGGTGGCACAGAACAGACTCAGACATCTACGACTGCACGGACGAGCAACTGGAGGAGGCTGTGCAGGGTTACTTCACCGCAGATGCTAACCCCAATAGTCTCTCGCAAACGCCCGGAATCTCCGGCAAGGTGAGTTGTTGTCATGCGTCAGGTGTCGTTGTCTTGTTTCAACGGTGGATCTTCTTTCAATGACTCACTGGAGAATTACTGGGTGATGTTTCGCGTGTGACCCAACATTTCAGTACTCAGAATGTGTTTGTGTTTGGTTGGTCGCTATCATATTTTATTGTAACAATGCCTTTGCATGAAAATGGCTCTCGGCACAGTGATTATGATATACGTGACTTGTTTCTAGAATATCGTAGTTAATCAGTCTGGAGTTTGTGTTTTCTAGTGTTGCTAGTTATCAATAAACAACAGTCAAATATAATGTTGAACCGCCGTTTTGGTCTTTAAATCAAGATGCTTAATAGTCCGCGTTGAACATCCGAACCACATTCATCAAACTACCATCATATACCATCATATACCATTATATACCGTCGTAGTATCAAACAGTAATACACTAAATATAACGCTTTATACAACGGCTAGCTGTGGTGATATCCACTAGACGTTCACAAAAGTATGTTTAACACAGGATTCTCCGAACGAGGTTGCCGTGTAATATCTGGATGGATATATCACAGTAATATGACTACCTGATTGGTCTAGAGCAAGTTACCGTCATATTCCAAACCTGATGACACACGGCAGCCTCGTTCTGAGAATCAAGCTGACGTTTGAACCATTTCGAGTACGCGCGTTGGAAAACACGCGTTTTTTCGATTTGCGTGTTTTCTGTGATTGTTGTGATTTAGGGAATCTGCGCCAAACGTCCGCATCAGTTCCTTCAAACAGTAGGAATGCTTCGTGAAACCGGCCCAGCAGCATATTTGCAAATTTCGGAAGTGAAAAGTATGCTCAAATGTTAATTCGCCGTTACATAACGGGAATAACGTACTGTTTGTTGATATCACTCGAGTGTCACCAGCCATATAACATCACTCGTGTCTGCGGCACTAGTGATGTTATCTGGCTGGTAACACTCTCGTGACATCAACAAACAGTGTATTATTCCATAAATAATTTATCAAAATTAAACAAACACTTCACCTGCACAGTACCAAGCAGCAAGACACCAAGTATAAATTCAAAATGACGAGTATGGCAGCTGTATCATATGTGAGCGCAACTTAGCACATCTACAACCAAACACAATCACATGTTTTAAACAACTATAATTCGTCGTCATTACAGTTGACTGTAGTTACTCTGAAAACTAACACGTATAATTCAAACGTGTAATCGATTTATGACTACAACTTGGTTTACGCCGCCATGTTGTTGTCGTGCAGACCTACGACCAGTTTGCGGCAGAGTACAGCGCGCGCACGAGCAACGTGAACAAGACGGCCTATCAGGAGGCCCCGTACGGCTACGACAGTGTGTGGGCCATCGCGTCCATGCTTAACCGTAGTCAGCAGGAAATGTCGCTCAACGGTCAGTGGTCTCGTCCCGAGCTTGCTCGCCTCCTCTCGAAAACCTTTATGTTATTTTATTTCTAAAAACAGATTGTACCAGGAAATAATAGCAACATTGTAAAAACAAAAAACTGAAATTCGAGTAATAGGTAACTTTCGGAATTCATGCATTGTCTTATGATAATGTCATGTTTACAATTTTATAAAACAAGAATAATTTTTTAATAACAACAAATTTAACAATATTTTTCAAAATTTATTACATATTTGCAATATCAATGTTTACAAATTTTAACTGTGTTGCCTCTGCTAAGCCAATTAAGGCAATTAGCATTATTTGTAAAGTAATTTTTAGTTTAGTTTGTCATTGCAGAAACATATGGTATCCCGAAAAAAAAACAAAAAAAAAAACAATATATATATAAATATATATATATATATAAATATATATATATATATATATATATATATATATATATATATATATATATATATATATATATATATATATATATATATATATATATGTATATATATATATATATATATATATTTATATAATATATATATATATATAATTATATATATATATATATATATATATATATATATATATATATATATATATATATATATATATATATATATATGCGCGCGCACACACACACACACACACACACACACACACGCACGCACGCACGCACGCACGCACGCACGCACACACACACGCACGCACACACACACACGCACACATACATGCATAAAACAGGTGCTGCTGTTTGGTTGGCAGGATGGACGCGACGCCTCGAAGACTTCACGTACGACGACACCGAGATGGCCGATCTCTTCCTCCGCTTCATGAATTCGACACAGTTCCAGGGAGTGTCGGTAGGTGGCAAATAACAAGGTAGAGTAATTTTTTCACATCATATGGACAAAGTCTGACCGTTGTTATTGTAGAATCATGCTACATGGTCACAATAATAGGCTATATAACATTTTGACCACTCAATTTGTTTAATGAAACACAATTAGTAAATATAATTTGACCGTTATCTGTTTATGAATATCGACCTTGTTGTTCAATGTAAACACGATATTCGAATCGAAACATTCAAATAAAAAATAACTGTCAGATTACATGAACAAATTACAACACACGTGTGCAGTCAAGATGTTAAAATTAATATAATTTATACTGTAAAACATCATTTTACGAACAAAATATTATCAGACTTTGTACAATTAAAGCGCTAGGTCTCATACCAATTTAGTTAGGCGCTCTTAGTAAGACCTATCGTAATGTTGTTTTAGCGTTATGCTCTTATTTGGCATACTATTGAGTCTCGCATAACTCACGTATTTCCATTTTCAAATTTTAGACGGTGTTATCGCAAAGTTCTCGTTATTCTGGCTGGCGTTGTTTTGTTATTCTGGCTGGCGCTGTTTTAGGGTCCAGTTTTGTTTGACGAGAAGGGCGATCGTCAAGGTCTGACCCAGATAGAGCAGATGCAGGACAACGCGGAGGTCCGTGTCGGCGTCTACGACCCGTCTCTTCGCTTCGAAAAGATCCGGTTGGAGCCGGGTAGGCCCATCATATGGATAGGTGCGTCGGAATGAGGACAACAACTCCAATAACTACTCCAATAAGCCCTCAAATGATATATATCAAAGTGTACACGGATAGCTATACATGTGTTTGTAAAATGTTTTTTGTTAGCCTGTATATGCTGATCAATATGATGTTGATGTATCTATATGCTTGACATTATTTCTTTACATGGGTGCCTTCCGTGCTATTGACAGTGAGTATATATGTCTTAATGGGAGTCTTCTTGAAGACAGTTCAAACCGGATCTAAACAAACTGAGTCGAAGTCGGAGTTATCATACGTAGGTGGTTATTCTAATAACCATGAAATCGTTATTCTAATAACCATCTCGGACTGTTACTGCATTCGCGGCATTACAACATTTAAGGTTGAAATACTTAGGTTGATTTGACCGTGATAGGCGCAATGTTTGGACATTGCAGATTCGGACATGGCAACACCCGAAGCTTCGGACCCTTTGTATAATTACTAGTACAGTATTGATGCGACGGGGCAGCTCTGTTAGTCGACATTTGTTTAAATATCGACCATGTGTACATTCTTAGCCATATGTCGCATTACAGATCCATATTGTACCAGGAAATATCAATGAAAAGATACGTCCACGAGTTGTAATGTCCTGATCTGAAAGGCTACGACATCCATGATTCGATATGTGGGGCACCGTAGGGCAGTGGATACCGGACTGTCAATCAAGAGAAACCGGGTTCGAATCCTCTTGCTTCCGTTTAGAAGCTTAGGTAATTTCTTTCATCCCACGTTCACTCAGCTCACTCAGCTGTATAAACGAGGACCTGGCAATAGACAGTGATGGAATTATAACAGCTTTCGCGAGGCATTTGCAGCTTAGCTGGATGCTTCAATTGAAGTTCAAATGGTGTTTGCATGAACACGTCTGCTGGGAGTGTAACGAGCTCTGAGTAACGATTGTTAGAAGGACGCGGTATAAATTGAACGCTTTGTTTTGTTTTATGTGCATCATATGAATGTTCAAATTGAGCACAAGCCGTTCTGGTCGTGATCGCAGGTGGACACCCGCCGGCAGACTCCATCACGGAGAAGATCGTTCCGCAGGTGATATCGATCGGGTTGTTCTTCATGATGACGACGCTGTCAGCCCTGGGGATCGTGTTGTCGTGCCTCTTCCTCGGCTTCAACATCCGGTACCGCCACCGGAAGTACATCAAGATGTCCAGTCCGAACCTCAACAACGTCATCCTGATGGGCGCCATCTTGGCGTTCACTGCCATCATATTCAGTGGTATCGACAGCAGTTTGGTGTCTCTCGAAGTCAGCCTCGTCATGTGTAAGGTACGTGTAGCAAGACGTGTAGCAAGACGTGTAGCAAGACGTGTAGCAAGACGATACACTTTCCTGACAGCTCGCCTACAGTACGTGTAGCAAGACGATACACTTTCCTGACAGCTCGCCTACAGTACGTGTAGCAAGACGATACACTTTCCTGACAGCTCGCCTACAGTACGTGTAGCAAGACGATACACTTTCCTGACAGCTCGCCTACAGTTCAACTGAATCCGTTGTAGCACTAGTACAACAGCGGTAGCGGCAGAGGCAACAGCAGCAGCAACAACAGCAGCAAAAACTAGAATATTAAAACACCACCACCACCACCACCACAACCACTGCCGCCACCACCGCCACCGCCACCGCCGCCGCCGCGCCGCCGCCACCGCCACCACCACCACAACCACCGCCGCCACCACCACCACCACCACCACCACCACCACCAACAACAACAACAACAACATACGTAGCGGTGGAGTTCGTTCCCTTTATCACAGTATTGTCAGACAGAAAAGTTATGGATCATACCCCTAAATATAGCTCTCTTTGGGAATCAACTACTACATTTTTTTCCTTAGTCATGTCCGTCGTAACATCGTAACACCGTAACCGCCAAATACGTCAACAACAGTAACGGTTTACTGCGCATAGGCACGTCTTCCTTATAAGCTGTAGTCAACAGCTGTCTTCACGTTTCAGTGCTACAACTGGACACTGTCTCTGGGATTCTCTCTCGCATTCGGCGCCATGTTCAGCAAGACTTGGCGGGTGCACAAGATCTTCACCAACAAAAAGTTCCAGAGGATGGTGAGTAGCCAAGTGTTGTGTTGTCTCGAAGAGAAAGACGTATGCGTCCTGGAATAATGCACTAGCAAAAAGAAAAGAATTTCGTGAGAAGTCTGATCAGGTCATATCACTCAGCAAATTGCTTTTTGCTTTTGTATCTTTGCGTGTTTATGTGTTTGTGTCTTTGTGGCTTTATGTTTATGCGTGCTTACGTGTGTGTGTATAAAAAGTTCTGGGTACAGCAATATATATTAGTGCTCCAAATGTAACTGTACGCGCTAAACCCAGTGAGGTTACTGAAGTTTTGGTAGATCGATGTTCGTGGTATTCAAGTAACGGTACGTTCTTTGTGTTCAAGTAACGGAAAGATAACCGTGTGCATGTACGTGTGCAGGTGATCAAGGACTACCAGCTGCTGGGCATCGTGTGCATCCAAGTGGGCCTCGACGTCGTCGTGCTGTCGGTGTGGGAGGCCCTCGATCCACTCTACATTGTCTTCCACAACCACCCGCTAGAGCAAACTGTACGTAATAGGCAGGACATCGCGTTCCTTGGGCATACGGTCGAGCAAGTCGTGTACAGATACACGGTGTTTGATTCCATTCGGTTGAGCAGATTGTACCTAGTAGACAGGGAACGTTGTTCCTTAGCCATTGACAGTGTAGTACTTAATAGAAAGGACATCTTATTCTATAACCACACAGTTTTACACACTGTTTATAGTAAACACGCAAAGCAAAGTCGTACACAGGAAACAGGACAATGTTTACCATATTCCATCGCCACACAGCAAGACGAATTTGCTTCACATTCGTCTTCCATAACGACAGTCGAAATATTGAACGTAATATACAGGGTGTCGTCTGGCGTAACCACCGTTACCACAATGTTGAGTAAATTGTATGCAGTAGACAGAACATCGTTTTCCGCAATCGCACAGACCCGCACTGACTTCATATCACAACCGCTCGTATGACAAGCTGAATGCAACAGATATGGTTTAATTGAATTTGTCAGGAACTCCGTCAGATATCGTTCAGCCCGTGCTCTGTCATACATCGTGCAGCGCACGTGCAGAGTTCACAATTAACTGTTTTTCTACCTATATATATCCTACACGAGCGGAAATCTTTATAACCTACTGACCTTTATCCAACTCTCTCAAGCGTTCTCACCCAAGTCCATTATAGTGACGAGTACACCGCTACGAAAAATAAATTGGTCTATGACTGCTTAATGGATGCCTATCAAGCCATGTGCCACTTTCCATTAAGAACTATATTGCTCGATATTTTACTAATGTAGTTGCAGCGTAAACAAAATTTCAACGGGTCGGCCCGTCACAACCTTATATAACTCCGTTACATTAACATAGTTTTACCTTTTATGTGACGACGTATATTGCCGCAATACAACATCAACGGAACAGTTTAGTTTAGTGTGTAACGAAGTCATTTCGTGTTATGATAAACAACTAATATGTTTTATTAATGAGAGGTCATTTGTGAAGTTTCTTATGAAGATGTGTTTCACAGACGCCTGCCAATTTATGAGTATTGTATTTTTCATTCTATTTTTTTGAGAAAATGTATTTACGTAAGTATTTATAAGGACACATGTTTGCGGATTATCTAGTAATTAGGGAAAATTAGGACTTAGGCACTATTGAAGTGTTAAGATTATAATGATGATGATTATGATAATGATGATTATATAATAATAATAATAATTATTATTATTATATTGCAGGCGGATCCGGAGAATGACAATCAGGTGCTTATACCGCAGTCGAGGTACTGCGAGTCTTCTCACATGTGGTACTTCGCAGGCGTACTCTACGCCATCAAAGGTAGACAGCAGCTTCGTGTGGCCAGTGCATTGTTTGGATAAACAACAACAACAGTGTCACGTGTAGCAATAGTGCATTTTACAAGAGCAAACTTCTCACATGTGGTACTTCGCAGGCGTACTCTACGCCATCAAAGGTAGACAGCAGCTTGGCCAGTGCATTGTTTGGATAAACAACAACAACAGTGTCACGTGTAGCAATAGTGCATTTTACAAGCGCAAACAACATATACAATATATTGCACGCAACGTATTATGAAGACATACATTAAACTCGACGTTTAACCACTTATTTAACATAATTTAACATAATCTCCATTGTTTATGTTACACGAACCAGCGCAGGTACTTAGTGTTATGACATGTATAATGAATATATTTGTGATATCATAACGAATATAATTGTTATATTATTTATATTCATGTGTGTGGCAACATACCGCGATAACAACATTGTTTCGAAAATACCGCTCTTTCGTGCTTCGTCTGCTTCCTTACAGAGTGTCTTCTAACAATGTTAATGCATTTTTTCGTGTGTATGTTAGTATGTACGCGACCACATGTGCTGTGTTGTCTTCAGGTCTTCTGTTGCTGTTTGGGGCTTTTCTAGCCTTCGAAACAAGGAAAGTTACGGTGCCTGCTCTCAATGACTCGAAGTTTATTGGTAAGCAAAACATAATACGGTTAAATTAATTAAACAGTCAACGACGGCTCATCATATCCTTAAGTGTTTGTGAGTTTTATTGGAATATATGTACCTTACACCAATGTACCTTCCACCAGTGTACCTTTCACCAATGTACCTTACACCAATGTACCTTCCGCCAGTGTACTTTCCACCAATTTACCTTACACCAATGTACCTTCCACCAATGTACCTTCCACCAGTACACCTTACACCAATGTACCTTACACCAATGTACCTTCCACCAATGTACCTTCCACCAGTATACCTTACACCAATGTACCTTACACCAATGTACCTTATACCAATGTACCTTCCACCAATGTACCTTACACCAATGTACTTTACACCAATGTACCTTCCACCAATGTACCTTATACCAATGTACCTTCCACCAATGTACCTTCCACCAATGTACCTTACACCAATGTACCTTCCACCAATGTACCTTACACCAATGTACCTTACACCAATGTAGCTTACACCAATGTATCTTCCACCAATGTACCTTACACCAATGTACCTTCCACCAATGTACCTTACAGCAATGTACCATACACCAGTGTACATTACAACAATGTACCTTACACCAATATACCTTACACCATTGTAACTTCCACCAATGTACCTTCCACCAATGTACCTTACACCAATGTACCTTACACCAATATACGTTACACCAATGTACCTTCCACCAATGCGGGCACTTCGTGCACAGCGAGACTGAGTGGTCCCACACATTTAGTATCTATTCAGCCGAGTAACGTTCTCCTTTATTCGGACCAAGTGATTCCGCTATGGTCTCCAAATATCGTGTGAACTTATAATTGTCTTTATAATATCTGGTGCAAATGTCCACGTACACAGGGACACGCGCGACATACGCGTATCGAGGCACACACCGGATCGCGCGCGCCAAAAACAAACAAACATACAAACAAACAAACAAACAAACAAACAAACAAACAGACAGGCAAACAAGCAAGCAAGCACGCACGCATGCAAGCACGCACGCACGCACGCACGAACGCACAAGCACGCACGAACGCACGCATGCACGCACTCACGCACGCACCAATGCACGCACTCACGCACGCACGCACACACACACACACGCACACACACATTCGCACACACACACGCCGTGTCGTCTCACCGTGGTGCCGTGTTGTAGGCGTCAGTCTCTACAACGTCGTCATTCTGTGCATGATCGGCGTGCCTGTTGCTCTGATGATGAAAGAGGAAGTAGACGCCTGCTACACTCTCATCTCGCTCTTCATTTTCTTTGCCACGACACTCACCATTTGCCTCGTTTTCGTCCCCAAGGTAGCTGGTTCACTATAATTTTTATTTTGCTATTAGTGTTAGCGATAACGGTTATATATATGTTTATAAAATGATCAGTACTATTAGCATCGTCAGGTAAATTTGGAAACCTAGTAATTAACAATGTGCTGAAAAAGATTAATAATCGTGTAGCCGTTACCCGGAATATAATGTTTTTGATCGCCAGACGGTGGGCGTATATAAAAGATCGATTGTGTACAACCGCTTACTCATATTGAAAAGAAATTACAGCGCTAGCATCGGAACGCAAAAAACTGCTGATCTGACGTTTAAATAACGCCATTGACCATGCGTTGGTGTAGACACGCGACTGTTTCAGCGTACGGGAAAAGATTCGCGCGAATTATGTATTGTACTTCCGTCGACAATCTCTCGCGATTTCACCTTTATATTAGTGACATATTATGCCAGAGGCGCGACGGGTTAGTCCGGGAATGAATATTGAGAATATGTTTACTATTATCGAAATTAATAATATTAAATTAATTGTTTTATATTTTTAAAACAAACTGCATTTATAATGCAGAAGCAAAACTGGCAACTCGAATTTACCTTGTTGATAACGAACTCAGTTCTTATTTACTTTCGACACAATTCAGATCATTCACCGAAACAAGCCGCCACACCCCGGCAATATGTGGAACAAGTCGAGCGAAACTGCTGCCACCCACCGGACAATGCTTGGAACAGGTTTGATCGACTTGGATGCCCAGGATATAGAAAGACTACGAGAAGAGAACGAGAATTTGAAGACATCGCTGAGAGAGGTACGTGTCTGGTCTAGACAACAGCGAGTTCTTTTCCGACGGATGGATGGAAGGATGTATTAACATGGATAAAATTTCAAAACGAAAAAGTCAACTTCACATAGCGATGCAAAACACTGGCTACATTCATGTATGTATGTATCTAGGTACGAACGTGAGTGCGCGCATGCGTGCGTGCGCACGTCGGTGCCGTGCATGCATGCATGGATGCATGAATACATACACACATATACCTACCTACCTACCTACCTACCTACCTACCTACCTACCTACCTACCTACCTACCTACATACATACATACATACATACATACATACATACATACATACATACATACATAGATACATAGATACATACATACGTACATACATACATACATACACATGTACACAGACCGGCCACAGACCGACACATTTGTTTGATTCGTGTCCGCTATTCTGCTTCAGTGCATGCATGAATACATGCACACATACATACATACATACATACATACGTACGTACGTACGTACGTACGTACGTACGTACATACATACATACATACATACATACATACGTACGTACATACATACGTACATACATACGTACATACATACGTACATACATACATATATATGTACATGTATATTTGACAACAAGAACGCCACAGACCGACACATTTGTTTGATTCGTGTCCGCTATTCTGGTTCAGTGTCAACGGAAGCTGTGTCTGCTCGAGGGCCTGTCGTCTAACGGAGTGCGCACGGAGACGTCCTCTGACGAGCCGACTGGCACCGACGACGTGACGGTGATCGACGACAACAACGTCGACGAGTTGCTGAGGCCACTAAGTCCGGACGCTTCAGACACGCATCTCATAGTGGCGCAGAACTGTCTGTGAATGTCGCGTGACACGTCACGTGACAAGTCATGTGACAACTGAATGTCAAGTGATCGTGGCTGTCCGAGAGCAAAGAATGGTTGAACGCAGTAGATCGACGTACCGGACAACGGACATTGGACAGTGCATCATGCGTCATAGGACATCGGATACGTAGACAGATCAGGACGGTACGTGCGAGGGCAGACTCGTCTGGTGGATCAGGATAAAACGTGCGAGAGTTGACGCGTAAGACACATCAAGGTAGTACGTGAGAGGACAGCCACGTAAGACAGTTCAGGATGGTACGTGCAAGGGCAGACAGATCAGACAAATCAGGATGGGACATGCAATCGCAAATACGTAAGAGGACAGACACGCAAGACGGATATGGGTGGTAAATGCGAGAGCGGATACGTAAGACAGATCTAGATGGTACGTGCGAAAGCGGACACGTAAGACAGATCTAGATGGTACGTGCGAGAGCGGATACGTAAGACAGATCTAGATGGTACGTGCGAGAGCGGACACGTAAGAGAGATCAGGATGATAAGTGCGAGAGCGGACACATAAGACAGGCCAGGACGGTACGTGTGGACACGTAAGACAGATCAGGATGGTACGTACGAGAAAATGGTGAGGCATGGATATGCTCACGTCCAACACAATGTCCGTGATATTGATCGAGTCCAACGGTATCGTCGGACAGAGCGAATACCAAAGAGGTCGTGAATAACATACGCACTAACACATCTGTTTTGGACGTACGGCACGCTATCTACACGAGGGTAAAGTTTTAGTCTCAGACTTGTCAGAAATATGACAACATGTGCTGGGAAAGTTTCTTTTTCGCCGACAACGCTAAACGCAAGGCGGCTCGTGGCCTACAATTGGTACTATTCACGCAACGACGACTTCTGGTTTGCATACGACGGAACAGATGATCTTTTGCAATGCGGCTAACAGTTACTGTAACATTCGTGATGGATATATTAATGGATGATTTGGCATACCGCTTGTAGTGTCGTAGAGAAAACGGGCCAGTTTCCTCGACGACGATCTGGTAATCCAGTCGTCTGCAAAATCTAGATCATCCAACTGTTTAGTGAATGTCCACTGGATACCATTTTGGCCCGGTTTAACTGTCTATCTTATTATCCAACTTGTATACAACATAAATAGTTTTGTTACAATCCCTTCCGCAGCCGTACGTGATAATGAGTCGGGTCTCGGTTTCCACTGTTTTATGCGAAAGACATACTATTCCACACGTGTTCTCATATGTCACGTGCTTGGCAAGCGGGCGTAGACAGTGTCTCGTGAACAACTATGACAATGACGTAATCAGAGCAATATTCACATCATGTATTGTTGTGGAATCGACGCGTGAGTCTTGCTTGCGGCGCCGTCACGAGACGTGATCGTGCAACAGACACGACACGATAGTAGAATGTTTATTTATTGCTTGAATTTTCCTTATGCGAACGATGTTGTATTTTAAAATAACGATCACACATCACCCGGTGAATTATTAATTGATTTCTTTATTTTCATCAACTGTACGTGCTTGTTGAAACTAAATACCCTGACGTTAATATGTCGTAGATATTATTTCAATGGTATGTAATTTGTTATACGTAAATATGCACGAATAAAACAAACGTTCTTGTATGTTGTTGACGTCATAACATTTCCGTAGCATTCTGCCCGAATTGCAGTTGCACGACAACATTAATTCTCTGTTTAGATCAAGAAACATTGATTATGTCAGATATTTCTTTAAATGTCGTACAACGAAAGCCAAACGTTTCAATAAATGAAGTTAGTTTGCTTGGAAAAGTATTAAGATATTACAACCACGTAGTGTAAATGGTAGTGTAGGGCCTAAATATTGATAGCACACGGAAGAGAGAAGTCAAATATTCAAATTTTCTTCACACGAGAGAGCGAAATAGAAAAATAGATACACCGTCGCACGCCTGCGCACTCGCACACACACACACACACGCACACGTACACGCGCACGCACAAGCACACGCGCACACACGAACGGGTGCGCTGTATTACAATTGAAAAAGTAAGCAGCAGTAGAAACGGTAAACGGTAAACGGTATCACTATATCACCATAGTTTCAATACTGCCTCCGATCCGACATTTACTATTCATGGTGTGTGCAGCATCGGCCCAACAAGATCCGTGATGCTCGCGGTAAAAAACAGCGGGACGTTATATGAACTATTGTATTCTTACTTGGAACTACACTACCAATATTGCTCACCGCGATTCTACGTCGCCAGCATTAGTGACAGGGTACGCTCCAATGTGGCGCCATCTGGCGAATGCGTTGTACACACGGTAAGCATGCCACAGCGTATCGCCATCTGGCGTGAAGATATGCTAATAAAATATGCAATGACTGAACTATGTCCACCGGTAGCGCTGCGTGAAACACGAGAGCAGTGACCAAAACACGAGGCCCCGGATGAGTCATTCTTTCCTTGGAAGAGGAATACTAGTATTGTACTTCACTGGCGAGTACAACTTTTTTGTAATCTATTTGGAAGCCACACCAATGACTACACACACTCACACATCACCTCACCTATCCTCTTCGGGCCCAGTGGCTCATACGGCTGAAGTGCATCTCCTCCGGCTCGCTCTGTCAGCTGCTACACGTCTGGCCTCGTTCCAACAGTTCCACCCCAGTACGTGTCTTTCATATTCAACAGTTGATCGCCACGTTGTCTTTGGTCGACCAACCTTTCTTCTACCTTCGAGCATTCAGGTCAACACCGTCTCACATTTGCTCTTCTTGTCCATTCGTAGGATATGTCCTAATCATTTCATCTTCTTAACTTGACCTCGGTGCTGATTGTCTTCAATTGTTTTGCAACAATATCTTGATTCGATATAACGTATGGCCATCTAACTTGTATAATTCGTCTTAGGGACTTGATAAAGTGTATCTAACTTTCTGTTGTCGCCTTCGTTTATTTTCCACGCTTCACTTCCACACAACAACACTGGTTTAACAAGTGTATTAAAAAGCCTCAATTTAGATCTCAGTGGGTATATATTTGAACTCCATATTTGCTTTAGCTTCATGGAAAATACCCTATCTTTACGAATTATTTTAACAATGTCATCACCGCCTCCTCCTTGCTTACTGACGTTAGCACCCAGGTAGTTATACTTGTCCACTTCCTTTAGTTCTTGATCATCAATTAGTGTTCTGTTTTTGCACTTGCTATTTATCCTTAATACTTGAGTTTTCATTTTATTTATTTTTAGGCCTTATTTTTAGGCAAATTGATTCAGTTGTCTTGTCTTTGTTTGAATGTGTGTGTAGCATGATGACATGAGTGCTATGTCATCGGCAAAATCCAGGTCCTCTAGTTTTTACGTGAAGTTCCCGTGTTATTTCCTGCTGTTGTTTGTCCTATTATTCAGTCCACTACCATCAAGAAGATAAATCCAGACAGTGCATCTCCTTGCTTCACTCCGATTGTAACCTTGAACCACTCAGATTCATCACATTCTTCTAACACTGCACATTCACTATCTTCATCATATAACATCTGATCCATGTTGACTATCTTGCGTGGAATTCCATAGCTCTCAGTGTTTTTCCATAGACTTTCTCGGTGCATTGAGTCAAACGCTTTTTCAAAGTCCACAAACGTGATGTATGGATTTATCTGTCACTCCACTACCTGTTCTGTAATATTTAGCAAAAATATATATCTGTTCATCTGTGCCTCTCCCACTTCTGAAACCTGCTTGTTCGTCTCTCAATTTTTTGTTAACATAATAATAATAATTATAGCATTTTTAGAGCGCCATGGATCCAGGTGACCCTGTTCAAAGGCGCTGACACAAACATAGTTAAAGACAATCAAGATTAAAACATAAATAAATAGATAAATAAATAAAAATATAAAAAACATAGCAAATCCAAGTTCATAGGACATAGCACTAAAACTCGAATAAATTTGACAGTTAAGAATAATAAGCGCGTTTAAACAAGATAATTTTCAAGAGTCTTTTAAAGGTGTGTAGATAATCACATTTTCGCATCTCATGGGGAAGACTGTTCCACAGGCGAGGAGCAGCGATGCAGAAGGCACGATCACCATAATAGCTGAGATGTGCACTGCGTACAGTCAGAAGAGAGTCTGATGAGGATCGCAAAGTTCTGCAGGGTTGGTACAACTGGAGTAGATCTGCGATGTAGTTCAGCCCAAACAGATGAAGGGCTTTGAACGTCATCAGTTCGACCTTGTACTCAATACGGTACCGGACAGGAAGCCAATGGAGAGTCTCTAGGGTGGATGTGATGTGGTCATAGCGACTGGCTATGACCACAATGCGAGCTGCCACATTCTGGACTCTATGCAGCTTGTCCAGTAACTGATCAGGTACACCACAAAGGAGGCCATTTCCATAGTCCAGTCGCGATATGACAAGGGAGTGAACCAGGAGTTCAATGGCATGTTGTGTCAACGTTTAACCCCATCTCTTGTTTTGTCAATGAGTACTCTTCCGAATACTTTACTAGGAACAGATGTCAAAGTAATCCCTCTCCAATTCCCGCATTCTGTATGGTCTCCTTTCTTCGGTATTTTAACGATCAGCCCCGGCTTCCATGTTTTTGGCACTTATGTTCTGAATAAGTTTACAAGCCATTTCTCTTTTGTATTCATATCTGCCTGTAATAATAATGTAATTTCGTCCTTGCCCCCTGCTTTCCCGTTTTTTTTATCTTCCTTATTGCTATTCTAATGTCAGCTTTTGTTATTGGGTCAGTGTTGATTTCATTTATGATCGGATCTATCTCCACATCTGTTACAGGATCACCTGGTGTAAGTCTATTAAGGATTTCCTCAAAGTGTTCTTTCCATCGCTTCCTTCTGGCCAATCCTTCCGTTATTAAATTTCCACATTTGTCTTTCACTGCTTTTGTTGTCTTACGTTTGTCATTACTATGGGTTTTTGTAATATCATACACTTCTTTCATTCTTCCATTACGTGCTGCTTCCTCTGCCTCGATGGCAAGGTGGTCGACCCACTTCCTCTCGTCTTGCCTCATGCTCTTTTCCACTTCTTTGTCTTTACACCTATATTAAATTTTATCCATGCAATTCTGCTTAGCCTTGTCTGACTTTGTCTGCTCAATGTTGTTCTTCAGTAGTTTTCTCTCTTCTACTAGCTCCCACGACTCCTTGCTGATCCATGGTTTTTGCCCTTTCTTTTGTACCCCTTTACTTCTTGAGCTGTTTCTTTCCGGAAACGTCATGCTGTCCACATATATGATGTCATCATCCTCTGGTATCTGGGCCGTCGCCTTCCTGTAGCCATTTCCGGCACAAGTTGGTTTTGAGATTCATTTCAAGTTTCCGTAACATCGTTTGAGCTGGGAGTGTTGTTGGCCTTCCGCAGTAGGTTTATTTTTGGAGTTTTCCTTCTCTTAGCCATAGCCTCGTTAGCCCGGCACAATGTATTGGTTACCAGGGTGCACCGCGGGGTGGTGAGATTGACTTGAGTGTCTTTACGGTTGAGCGCATTAACACCCCTTACACCGGATACGAGGAGTAATAGTAGTTAGGGAATACTGAAGCATGAAATAAGTTGCTAGAAGCGCTGCGCAGCTGTTTTGATGTCCTCTTAACTGCAACCCAACATGTTTTAAGTCCTTGTTTAGTGTCACCTGTGGTCGTCCGCGAAAGCCTCTCCTGTCCGGTCTGAGCTACTCAGTGGCAAACTGGGCAGGGACGTTCAGTGGCAAACGTAGCACATGGCCGAAGAAGCGCCAATGTGGTCTTCGGGCCCCGTCCACCGACGGTCGGTGACCGACTGTACAATGCTTCTGTGTTCATCTTCTGTGGATAGTGGACGCCAATGACCTGACGCAAGTGGGGCGATGGTATGAGTCCAGCCCGTCCAACTCCGTCTGATGCAGACTCCAAGTGTCCATGTTGGTAGTGTTCTACCGCAAGTGTCCATGTTGGTAGTGTTCTACCGCAAGTGCCCATGTTGGTAGTGTTCTACCGCAAGTGCCCATGTTGGTAGTGTTCTACCGCAAGTGCCCATGTTGGTAGTGTTCTACCGCAAGTGTCCATGTTGGTAGTGTTGGACCGCAAGTGCCCATGTTGGTAGTGTTCTACCGCAAGTGCCCATGTTGGTAGTATTGGACCGCAAGTGTCCATGTTGGTAGTGTTCTACCGCAAGTGTCCATGTTGGTAGTGTTCTACCGCAAGTGCCCATGTTGGTAGTGTTCTACCGCAAGTGCCCATGTTGGTAGTGTTCTACCGCAAGTGCCCATGTTAGTAGTGTTCTACCGCAAGTGTCCATGTTGGTAGTGTTGGACCGCAAGTGCCCATGTTGGTAGTGTTCTACCGCAAGTGCCCATGTTGGTAGTATTGGACCGCAAGTGTCCATGTTGGTAGTGTTCTACCGCAAGTGCCCATGTTGGTAGTTTTCTACCGCAAGTGTCCATGTTAGTAGTGTTGGACCGCAAGTGCCCATGCTGGTAGTGTTCTACCGCAAGTGTCCATGTTGGTAGTGTTCTACAGTAAGTGCCCATGTTGGTAGTGTTCTACCGCAAGTGCCCATGTTGGTAGTGTTCTACCGCAAGTGCCCATGTTGGTAGTGTTCTACCGCAAGTGTCCATGTTGGTAGTGTTGGACCGCAAGTGCCCATGTTGGTAGTGTTCTACCGCAAGTGCCCATGTTGGTAGTGTTCTACCGCAAGTGTCCATGTTGGTAGTGTTGGACCGCAAGTGTCCATGTTGGTAGTGTTCTACCGCAAGTGTCCATGTTGGTAGTGTTCTACCGCAAGTGTCCATGTTGATAGTGTTCTACCGCAAGTGTCCATGTTGGTAGTGTTCTACCGCAAGTGTCCATGTTGGTAGTGTTCTACCGCAAGTGTCCATGTTGGTAGTGTTCTACCGCAAGTGTCCATGTTGGTAGTGTTCTACCGCAAGTGTCCATGTTGGTAGTGTTCTACCGCAAGTGTCCATGTTGGTAGTGTTCTACCGCAAGTGTCCATGTTGGTAGTATTCTACCGCAAGTGTCCATGTTGGTAGTGTTCTACCGCAAGTGTCCATGTTGGTAGTGTTCTACCGCAAGTGTCCATGTTGGTAGTGTTCTACCGCAAGTGTCCATGTTGGTAGTGTTCTACCGCAAGTGTCCATGTTGGTAATGTTCTACCGCAAGTGTCCATGTTGGTAGTGTTCTACCGCAAGTGCCCGTGTTGGTAGTGTTCTACCGCAAGTGTCCATGTTGCAGGTCAGCACAGGCAACACGAACGATGTGTTGAGGCGGAGCCGCTGCTTCAAACTGAGTGCATCTGAACCAGACTGTCCACAGCTTCTGTACACAGCTTACGAAATGCAATTTTGTTCGAGTTGCTTAGGACGTGCGACATCCTCTGTGTCTCGAAGGAAAGACGACTCCCAAACTCGTCAGAGGTCCACTGTCTTACCGGGATTTTGTGATACGATTAAGACACCTCTTTCAAGCTCCAATGGTTCGTGGTATTCCAAAGCGTCGTTGAAGTTTTTCGCAATGGGGTTGGCCAGACATCTGGCCGCATACTTTAGCACTTCTCCCGGGATGCAGTCGTAGATATGCATATGAAAATACATAAACACATTAATTAGCACACATCATAGAAAGTGGAGGACTTCTGAAGTTGAAGATCATTATAAAATACGCGGAAAAGACCAATGGACGGCAAAGAATATATAGATTGAGAGAAAGAACGCCATATGGAGACACATTTCTTTTTCCACCCATCCAACCTGTGGCAGTGTAACAGTGCAACTCAGTGTGGAATGATGAATGTTAGACACATCGATATCACACATCAGGCACTTGTAACATGTATGACGTCACACCAGCGAGATGTATGAGGTTATGCATGTATAGGGTTTATATATGACGTCACAGTATCGGCATTTGTGACTGTCAAGCTACAAATGTGCAGCCGTTACAACGATACGCAGGTCTCAGTTTCGCATGTACCTAGAAAAACGTTGAAACGTTTGACAGAACTTAGACGGATCACCAGGGCAGCAACAATCGCGGTTTGATTAATTGAATACTAAAGTCATTTGACTGTATGCAATCGAGGTCTGGATTTTCTTTGATAAGAGGCAATTTGCCAGAACAAATGAAGACCAGTAGGATGTACCTAGTCATGTTTGTTTTAACTTATACATAATTTAACATGATATATTGCTTTTGTATAGGGGAAAGTTTTCCTTTGACACACACAAGAGAGTGGGGAGAGAGTTGCAATATGAGTACGTTGTAAAACTACTCTGAACAGTAAAGAATCGAATGTTGAGCTCTTCATATACATTTGCAATAACTACACTGACATTGAATGTGTTCATGCTAATTTTATATGTAGATTTAACAAGATTTAACAAGATTTAACAAGATTTGCCATCCAAGCCAAAGGCCCAGATGGCAAGTGGACAAGGAAGCCATTGGCTTATCGAGAGTCCAACAATGTTCATCTACTTATAGCCCGCCCTCCTGAGATATGTGTCAACCTTGTTTTTAAACATATTCACGCTGCTAGCAGTTACACAATCTGTAGACAATTTGTTCCATTCATTTATTGTCCTCTGTGAGAACGAGTGCTTCCTGATGTCCAATCTACATTGATCCTTTACTAATTTTACCTCATGTCCTCTAGTTCTGCTATCCTTCTTGAGTGAGAAAAACATATTTCTATCAATATTTTCATACCCATTCAATATCTTAAAAACTTCAATCTGATCTCCTCTTAACCTCCTCGTCTCTAGAGTTGTTAAACCACATTCTTTCAGGCGTTCTTCATAACTAAGGTCTCTCAGTTCTGGAATCATTCTAGTTGCTCTCCTTTGTATGCTTTCAAGCGTATCTATATCCTTCTTACGATATGGTCTCCATGCTTGTATACAGTATTCTAAATGAGGTCTAACTATTGCTTTATAAAGAGGTATAATTAACTTTTTTCCCTTGTATGTTATGTTTCTTCTAATCAATCCAATAATTTGATTACCCTTTGAAGCTGCAATACCACACTGCTCTGAAACTTTCATATCAGCGCTTATTGTAACTCCTAAGTCCTTTTCTTTTACAGTAGTACCCAGAACAGTATCTCCCATTTTATAGTTTACATTCAAGTTCCTATGTCCTGTATGTAGGCATTTACATTTCCCAAAATTGAACAACATCTGCCATTTCTCAGACCATTTCACTAATCTGTCTAGATCGTTTTGTAAATGTTGTTTATCACCATCAGTATTAACCTTTCTAAACAGTTTTGTGTCATCCGCAAATTTCAGTACATTACTTGTTATACTGTCGTCCAAGTCATTGATATAAATTAAGAATAATATAGGTCCTAATACTGATCCTTGAGGTACCCCACTCAAAACCGATTTCCAATTTGAAACTTCTCCATCTACTACAACTCGTTGTCTCCTGTCAGTCAGCCATTGTTCTATCCAGTCAGTTATGCTATCCCCGATACCATGGGCTTTTAATTTAAGTAATAATCTTTATGTACGTATTTATGTATATGTACGACAGGTTAACACATTAATTACTTGCAACAACACCAAATTGTAATAATTGTAATACCTATATCTAAAGGAATTGTCTTAGCAACATAAAACTAATAATTGTCATCCCACGAGCAAATATGGGCATGATTTTTTTTACAAAATATGTCCTTCAATCCTCTCATCACAGCTTTAAAACCCGGATGTTAAGTTCATCTGAACTCTTTTACCCTAGGGTTCTTTGGCTTACTTGACATAAACTCATGGGCAATAGTGACCCTTCTCTGTCCTCTGGGAGGTTGCACCCTTCGCTGTCCTCCGGGAGGTTGCACCCTTCGCTGTCCTCCGGGAGGTTGCGCTCTCGCTGTCCTCCGGGAGGTTACACCCCTCGCTGTCCTCCGGGAGGTTACACCCCTCGCTGTCCTCCGGGAGGTTACACCCCTCCATCCTGTCATATTTTTTAATGTGTACCATTCTGCCTTCAACAGCGGAAGCCCAGTATCATCCCTGATCTGGTCACTCCACCTCTCCAGCGGCCTTCCTCTCTACCGCTGTCCTTTGACATCATGTTAGTAAGGTACTTTGTTATTTTGTGTAATGTTCTGTTCTATTTAATATTGTCATCCCAAACACACAACCATGTAACATTGATTATATACACGTAGATGTAGTGTCAACACGAATAAATCAGATCAGTTCTGTCATCAGTCGGTTACAGCCAAACCATACATTTGAAGCCAGACTCGAAATCTCGGCTAATTCACGAAGCTAAGCCAGAGTCGGCTAAGCAAGACTAGGCAGTAGGAATTGTTTTTTTATGTTGCGAGGAATATTAGACTAGCGTTTGTTGCGCTAGAACTGCTAATGTGATCCCTTTAAACGATATGATCAAATTCTATGCATAGAAACATTATGTCATCCCTGGTGTTTCCTCTATGCAATTATTGCAACTTGAGCACCTACTCAGAGCAGCTTCATACAGAATAATTACTGTTGATCTGGCATTTCTTTCAAGTGCACAGGATACGAATGCGTAGCCACGCTGCTTTGTATCGACTTTCCTGATTGGAAATTAATCAAGCAACGAAGAAGCAATTACGCAGTGGAATTATCACACATGTTTACGGCACAGTCAGGCAGCACACATTAAATGTGCATGTTACAAAAATATAAACTACATATATTCCAACATGTTGACCGCCCAATTATGTTTTAATTAAACGCAGTTTGGCATGGAAATATTAGTAGCTATAAGTATATTTTACAATTATTGCATGAAAAAAATATAATGCATGTGCTGATTATAACAATGTATATATAATTTTTTTTAGGCAAACTATATTATTAATATGGGACAAAGAGACTCCAATTAAAACTATATTTGATATCTATCACAGGAGCCTCACTGCTGTATAAGTTATAACTTATACATTGTGTAGATAAAACATTAGGAACGTTTCACCAGTAAATTAATTACTCTTGAAATGTGGATCTGTTAACGTAACGTAAGATATAATACTACGTAACTTTCACTTTGTTAAATATGGTGTTTAGACGACGGACGTATAATCGTTGTGTTGGCATGCATAGACATTCAGCATAGCACACAGTTCTTTGTAGTTTTGTGGAGAATGAGTCTATATATTGTTTGAAAGAAAATCCATGTAAACTGTGCGTTTGTATTTTGCATTTTATTGACTCAGTACTATTGTTTACGAGGAGTGGTATATCATCCATAATACATTTTGTTTGCAAGTTCGTATGTTATTCTGATTGTATGTATGTCGCTTCTGTCACGGGTATTATCATAGTTTTTATTTGTTCGCAACAGACTGTCAGCAAAATAAAAACGCGCTGTCGACGTGCTCCGATTCATCCCCAGCCTCCGCCATTGAGTCAATCGCCGGTGCGTGTACATACATGTCAGCGACGGCGCGTACCACGAAAAGCGTACTACGTTCCACTGGGAGCGTACCACGAGAAGCGTACTACGTTCCACTGGGAGCGTACCACGAGAAGCGTACTACGTTCCACTGGGAGCGTACCACGAGAAGCGTACTACGTTCCACTGGGAGCGTACCACGAGAAGCGTAATACGTTCCACTGGGAGCGTACCACGAGAAGCGTACTACGTTCCACTGGGAACGTACCACGAGAAGCGTACTACGTTCCACTGGGAGCGTACCACGAGAAGCGTACTACGTTCCACTGGGAGCGTACCACGAGAAGCGTACTACGTTCCACTGGGAGCGTACCACGAGAAGCGTACTACGTTCCACTGGGAGCGTACCACGAGAAGCGTACTACGTTCCACTGGGAGCGTACCACGAGAAGCGTACTACGTTCCACTGGGAGCGTACCACGAGAAGCGTACTACGTTCCACTGGGAGCGTACCACGAGAAGCGTACTACGTTCCACTGGGAGCGTACCACGAGAAGCGTACTACGTTCCACTGGGAGCGTACCACGAGAAGCGTACTACGTTCCACTGGGAGCGTACCACGAGAAGCGTACTACGTTCCACTGGGAGCGTACCACGAGAAGCGTACTACGTTCCACTGGGAGCGTACCACGAGAAGCGTACTACGTTCCACCACGATTAGTAACGGAACTAATGTGCGTGTTAAAAACGTCGGTTATCGTCAAACGCGTGCTTACGGTTGCGTTTGCGCAATAAAACCGTTCTTAAAGTAACGCCTTTTAGGGGATAGCACACGAACTAATTTTCGTAAAATGCTTAGTAGCCAAATTTGCATGTTAGAAACGGCTATTTTCGTTCGTTGCATGTTTCCTGTTGCACATGCGCGACCACCCTCTTTCGATAGCGGTGGCACATAGGGGAAATGTATGAACTAATTTGCGTAGCAAAAAAGTGCTGGTGGTCTTTAGCCATCACACACAATTGCTACCCTTAACGGAACGATTTTACAAAAAGACGCCTGTAAAATCACATTCGTTCATCAATTTTGCTCCATTTAGTTGTGTATGCACCAGTTTTGACAAAGGAGTAATGTGCGTTCTATATCAATGACGTCATACCATGTAGTATATCGTGTCTGGCGCCACTTCCGGTACAACAATTATACTGTGAATATATTTCGTTTTCACCAGAACTAACTGTGCTTAGTAACCAAACTAATTTGCGTGTTAAAACGTCAATTATCGCCCATCGCGTGTTTCTGGTTGCGCATGCGACGGCATCTAGGGGAATGCATGTACCTATTTCAGTGAAAGCGTAGCAAAAAAGTGGCTGTCTTTAGCCATCACACAAAATTGTTACCGTTAAGCGAACGACTTTGCAAAATGTGTCACTTCTGCCACGTGGCAATGGTTTCTTAGGTATATGCATACAGTGTGACATTTTTGGTGTCATTTTCTTTAACTTTTGAAAATCTTACAAAAATGTCACACATTTAAAGAATTTTTTTACAAAACTGGTATACGCATACCTAAAAACGATTTTACAGGGGTCTTTTTGCAAAGTCGTTCGCCTGTTTTGCCGCTTGTGGAACTATTCCAGCCACCGGTCAAAACTTTAAATCAATTAAATCAATCACTGCCCCAGCAGTAGGCGAGTTCGAATTGCTTTGATGGGCAAAAGAAGCCGAGGTGTGAATATTTAGACTGCTCGCGGTGACCCGGATTGATTCAATGTCGACTGACACAATAATCAGGCACACGTATAACATTATTACCTGTTTATTATTAAAAAAAAACGGCAACATCCTGTA
>OY759263.1:47704636-47717136 GCA_963662155.1 Lamellibrachia columna | reverse complement strand
TGTTACAGTTAATCAAATTATCTTATAAAGGGGTTCCCCGAGTGCGGGCATGCTTTGTATGTTCATTTGCATTAACATGGGAATAAACACATGGCAAAATAGGATAATTCTTTCTGTCGAAAGGGTTGATTAAGTAATGTGACAATGTGGCGATAATGTATGCTTCAGAAGGTATGTAATCTTCTGAAAGTCTTGACTTTCTACATAAGTGATGTTCCTCTCACGCCGTGTTCTACAATTTACACAGAGATGACACGTTTATATGATGCTTTAGCTATCAACGCCTTCAAAGTAATGGAACAGAGGTAACCCGAAATGACTCAAGGCACCTGTGGACAAATACCATAACAATAATTTTTCAACAAATAGTTTCCAGAACAACACCTATCGCGTATCCATGACAACACGTGATCAATCATAATAAAAAAACATTAAACAATTTATCGTGCTATCAAAGAAGACATTAATTGTGAAAGCAATCCAACACGAGCTGGCACACGATTGTGCGTCGGTACACGGTCAAACAATCGCGGGAATTTCTAATACTCATTTAATTATAGTTATGTCAGTCACTCGTAAATACAGACATACAACGACCCGTAGTCTTAACCGTCGAGCTGTGTTCAGCACCACGATGAAAACTCGTATTGGCATTGCTTCTACGACAACAATCTGAAGATGACTTTAACTCCGACATATTCGCCATCTGGCGATTGAAATACGCTATTTCGGGTAGTCTTTATTGTCATTGACCGGTAGTGGCCGCGGCGCGTGCACTCACTGTGTCACTTCAACGTGCAGCCAGTACTATGTAATTTGCGCGTGACGCTTTATGAAATATTAATACTGCTTTTGCATGGTGATTTACGTGCGTACATTTGTATGCGGATTTATGAGCATGTGTGCATGTGTGCTCAACATGTTACAACATGTTACGAATGATAAGTAAAAAACAGGCAGGATTAATTGACAAAAAACCATGCACAATGTGAATGCATCACGCTACAGTCGTCGTCTATATCTTCCCAGGGGCACATGGGCACTAGTTGACACCTCCATGCTCAGCTGATCTCAGACGATAACAAGCGTTGATGTATTACTTCGTTATGAATCAGCTGTTGCATACTGGGGAAAAAGTGAGACCATCGATTACACTCTAACGGACTCAGACAATGGCGTGCAGATTAAACATCACAAAGTAGCGTTCGATTTGGTGCAGTCTTGTGAAAATATCTAATTTTATGCGCGGCGCTCAAGAGTACAGTAATTCCTTGAGCTGCGTGTAAGGCATGAACCGGATTTTTCATAGCTGCTCGCTTTCGGCATCATTCACATGCTCCTTTACTTTCTGTTCTTCCTAGTCTTCTGTCACGTGGCATGGCCTTTGCTTATTTAGTCTCCTCTCAGTGCTGCCCGATATCCTGCTTTTATATTCAGTTCTTCACTTATTCTTCATACATCCATCTTAGTTACCCAATTCTCGTTATTCCAGTTGGTCCTTGTCCACATATTGTTCCGTTGGCTATCAGATGTTGAAGTCCTTGATTTATGTCACAAGATCTCGCCATTTCCCTCTACTTTGGGCTTTTCTTGACGCTGTGTCCCAGGTCAGCCCAATAGCCTTCAGTTCTTCTTCCATTGGTCGCCTCCATGGTGTCTGATCCTTTTAAAGCTGTTTTTGTCGAGCATGCCATTCGGGAAACGTGTCCATTAGGCTAAATCTTACTATTTAGAACAGTAACTCCAGAAATGGAGTATAATAAATCACCTGGAGTGGATGGCATTCCTCCAAAACTACTAATGGAATCAGTACAATAAATCAGTATGCTACTTGCAAGAGTGTTCAACTTGTAATTAAAAGTAGATATAATCTACTTAGATTTTCAGAAAGCTTTTGATAGAGAGCCACATCAAAGATTACTGCTTAAATTAAAAGCCCAGAATACCGGGGATGTAATAATCGACTGGATAGAACAATGGCTGACTGACAGAAGACAGCGTGTTGTAGTAGATGGGGAGGTTTTAAACTGGAAATCGGTTTGGATTGGGGTACCACAAGGATCAGTATTAGGACCTTTATTATTCTTAATATATATCAATGACTTGGACAACAATATAACAAGCAACGTACTGAAATTTGCGGACGACACAAAAGTGTTTAGAAAGGTTAACACTGATGGTGATAAACAATATTTATAAAACGATCTAGATCAATTAGTTAAATGGTCTAAAAAGGCAGTTGTTATTCAATTTTGGTAAATGTAAATGCCTACATACAGGACACGGGAACTTGGATATAAACTATAATATGGGAGATACTGTTCTAGGTACTACTATAACAGACCTAGGAATAGAAATAAATGCTGATATGAAAGTTTTAGAACAGTGTGGTATTGCAGCTTCAAATGGTAATCAAATTCTTGTGTTGATTAGGAGAAACATAACACACAAGGACAAAAGCTAATTATACCTCTGTATAAAGCAAACGTTAGACATCATTAAAAATACTGTATACAAGCGTGGATACTATATCGCATGGATATAGAACGAATACAGAGGAGAGCAACTAAGATTATTACAGAACCGAGAGACCTTAGTTATGAAGAACGCCTGGGAGAATGTGGTTTAACAACCGTAGAGACAAGGAGGTTAAGAGGAGATCAGATAGAAACTTTTAAGATCTAGAATGGCTATGAAAATATTGATAGAAATATGTTTTCTCACTCAATTAAGATGGTAGAACTAGAGGACATGATGTAAAATTAGTAAAGGATCAGTGTAGATTGGATATCAGGAAGTACTCGTTCTCACAGAAGACAATAAATGAATGGAACAAATTGTCTACGGATTGTATAACTGCTAGCAGCGTGAATAGGTTTAAAACAAGGTTGACACATATCTCAGGAGGGAGGGTCACACGTAGATGAAAATTGTTGGACTTTCGATAAGCCAATGGCTTCCTTGTCCATTTGCCATCTGAGCCTTTGGCTTGGATGACAAATCTTGTTGGTGGCGTCTGGTGTTGGAGACGGTCTAGGACTAATGCACCTGCAGCATATTTCATAAGCAGGTGTTATGGAAGTTGGCAAGTTTATTTGTAATTTACTGTGTTGTCGCCAGCACTCCGGGTCATAGATTAGTTCGGAGAAGACAATGTTGTCGTAGAATCTGAGTTCAACCATCTCGTTATCAAACACACAGTACATAAAACGCATTAAATGGCGGTTGGACCGGTTTCACGAGCGACTATATAATTACATGACGTCTTGTATTCCTCCTATTATGATCACAATAAAACGATAAAATCATTCATCACACGGCCACATCTACATACTGGGCTGTGTAAATCGTAATAGTGACTCAGAGAGCAAACATAAAGGATGTCAGCGCTCACGCAAACGTTCACCAAATCTGACGTGGACCGAAAACGTCTCTCTCTATCTCTCTCTCTCTCTCTCTCTCTCTCTCTCTCTCTCTCTCTCTCTCTCTCTCTCTCTCTCTCCCCTCTCTCTCTCTCTCCCTCTCTCCCTCTCTCTCTCCCTCTGTCTCCCCCCTCTCTCTCTCCCTCCCTCTCTCTCTCTCTCTCTCTCTCCCTCCCTCTTCCTCTCTCTCTCTCTCTCTCTCTCTCTCTCTCTATCTCTCTCTCTCTCTCTCTCTCTATCTCTCTCTCTCTCTCTCTATCTCTCTCTCTCTCTCTCTCTCTCTCTCTATCTCTGTCTCTCTCTCTCTCTCTATCTCTCTCTCTCCCTCTCTCTCTCTCTCTCTCTCTATATATATATATATATATATATATATATATATATATATATATATACATATATATATATATAATTTTTCTTCAATGTTTCCTGTCTTCAGCAGTTGTTTATAAAAGGAAGGAGGTGGACAATGTTATGATCAGATGTACCCAACAGTGGCTTAGACACGGATTTGTAAGCGTTCTTGACGTTGCAGTAGCAGAGATCAGTGATCTTGCTGTGACGTTGCAGTAGCAGAGATCAATGATCTTGCTGTGACGTTGCAGTAGCTTAGATCAATGATCTTGCTGTTACGTTGCAGTAGCAGAGATCAATAATCTTGCTGTTACGCGTTGCGCAGGTTACGTACTGCTTGTAGGTAGGAAAAGACGTTTTCAAACTGCAGCCGTTGAAGTCATCAATAATCAGCTTCGGAGCACTAGGTGGTTCACTGTCAAGTTCTTGCATGTGTTGGTGGATAATGTCTGGAGCTCTGGTGTAGTTCGCGCTGGGAGGCACATACGCAAATATCTGACCGAACTCGTGCGGCAGGTAGTAAGGCGTCTCACAAAATGATTGTTACACCACCGTTCGTTCACATAAATACACAGTCCGCCTCCTGCCCGCTTCCGAATGTTTCGTTTCTGTCTGCCCTGACTGGTGCCGAGTGTCAATTCAGATTCATTCGTATTCGCAGAGAGGATCTCGTTGGACGTCGGAGAAAGCGTTTGACGTACTCCTCCTCGCTTTCATCTCGTCCTTAGTCTGTGTCTTCTACTCAGATGGCTGGTAGGCTCGCATTCAGGTAGCAATTCGAGGGTGAGCGACGGCTGAGGTGACCGTGGCCGTAGTGAAAGTAATAACTCGTGAGTATCGCAGGTACTGTCCGTCATTTTTATACGTTTCGTATCCGATTCCAAACAAGGCTCTAAGCACAGTCAAAACGATGAGATATGTCACAATTTGCGACATGACGAAAATAAACAAGTAACTTTCATGGGTAACTCTTTTGAGGCATAAAACACTAAAAACTCTAATGAGACACAACATAATGCAGAGCCCTTCATAAATGGCGTAATAAATATTTGAGAACATATTGAGAAATGAAAGATCACGATAGCAACACGACAAGTGTGGATAGTATAGTAAAAATAATTGTTCACCAACTGATATGTTATAAATACAAATAAATTAAATGTCGCAGTGTACAGTAAAACAGTCATCGATCGAACTGAAAAAAGAAAGATGGCGTTGATCGGCAAGTGGGGATCGAAGACCAGTGATCTATGCTAGTTTTTTTCTCCGAATTTCCGTCTCATGCAATTTCTGGCAGTGAATATACTTCAGCAAGCAATAATGATTAAACATGTAGTAAATTAGATGTACTTGGGGTTACAGAGATTACGATAATTCGGAGATTTTAATTATTCAAAACCACAAAGTAGCTGATTACCAGTTAACAAATGAAAGTCTTTATACGCTCCCTTTATTTCGATACAAACAATGCGACAACAATGGTCTGACGATAAACGGCAGAAATCGGCTAAAGACAAACGGCAGCAATCGGCTGACGACAAACGGCAGCAAGCGGCTGACGACAAACCGCTTCCATTTAGTGGCTGCACTAAACGTTTCGGGGACAGTCTCCATGCAAACAATCCGTCATTCTTACTGGGGAGACAACGCACAGTGTGATGCAGACGTGATGCAGTCGAGCAGAGCGGACGGTGTTCGTTTGACCACACGTGCCAACGTCATCGTCGCCTATAGTTCAGTATTGATCGCGAATTGTTACAAATCAATTGACTAGCAGATATTAAATTGCAGTATCGGCCAGTCACTGGACACTACGCCGGCGGCTTGCCACACCGTCGCGTCCGATGTCCGAAAGTATCACTTCTATAAAGGCGGACAATGACCTATGTATGGGCCAAGCTCTTTACTTTAATGTTCGCAGAAGAGGACATTTTGTCAAGGTGGGTTGAATTATTTTTATAACTTTAGTGTTTGCACGAAATGTTTTGCGAATGTATTTAGAGATATCGCAGTGATAGGACGCGTAATCAAACTGAATTGTGGAATATTTGTCAGTGGAAATGTGCAATATAAGTCTGCTGTGCTTACATGCAGGATCGTCTTCAGGGGCAGGGCTTCAGAATTTAGAAAAATTCTATCGAAAAGGGGGTTCGTTCGAGTGTGTGCGATTGTGTGTGTGCGTGTAGTGCGTGTGTCTGTGGTGTGTGTGGTGTTGTATGTGTGTGGTATGTGGTGTGTGTGTGTGTGTGTGTGTGTGTGTGTGTTTGTGTGTGTGTGTGTGTGTGTGTGTGTGTGTGTGTGTGTGTGTGTGTGTGTGTGTGTGTGTGTGTGTGTGTGTGTGTGTGTGTGTGTGTGTGTGTGTGTGTGTGTGTGTGTGTGTGTGTGTGTGTGTGTGTGTGTGTGTGTGTGTGTGTGTGTGTGTGTGTGTGTGTGTGTGTGGTGTGTGTGTGGTGTGTGTGTGTGAGTTTGCTTAGTTTGTTTAGTTTGCCTCTATCTATTAGCTCTATCACAGTTATTTATGCAATCATAATGTCTATTATGTGGAAGACGGCCCGTTTGTCTCCCAGATAACCAGTATTGTCGTTGTGTCTTTTCTTATCAAGAGCATAATCACTGCTGTCTTGCGCTTCATAAAATAAATTAGTAATCATAAAAGAATTAGTTAATTTGTTCAAAGCGTGATTCTCCGCAAAGCTGATATGTTAAACGTGATGTCACCTGACGGATTGTCAGTCAGTGAGTCAGTGAGTGCGTCAATCAGTCAGTCAGTCAGTCAGTCAGTCAGTCAGTCAGTCAGCCAGCCAATCAGTTACTTATTCACTCACTCAGTCAATCAGTCGATCTGTCGCTGAAATAATGCATGTAGAAGTATTCAAGCATAACGGTGGTTTCAGTGAAGTTACATTAGTTAAATTATCAAATCGCATATGAATATCGAACGTGTCTTTCCTGTGTCCACGCCTCAGACAGTACGTATCATAACTCAACTGAAATGAAGCACTAATATTGTCCTGCAACACCGACCACACACTGGCTTTGCCAGTTATAACTACAATCGTTGTTGGGATACCATAACAGCGATGTCGCACTGCCGATGACATATGGGCATGATTATTTTTTTAATTATGTAGGCGGCGATGCATTTGCACGCAACACCGCAGTAGACTAAAGTAATACCGGCCGATGCACAGTTGTTTACAACAAATCGGATGTTTCGATACGCTGACTGGAGAAGTTGATCGACGAGTTTCGTGGGCGAGTTTCGTTGGCAGGAAGTTTTCATTAGTGTGTACAGGACGGAACAACACGTATTTGTGCCCGCGGTAATTTGGTCCTCCATCCTAAATGCGATCACTCGTAGGCCTCAGCAGTGCATCCAGTTCGGTGGTGGTTTATGTTTGAGTGAGATTGTGGCATATGATTAAATAGCTAGCGTTTCCGGCTCTCGTGCAAGTTTTAATATTGGACGCCCACTTCGCGGGAAAACGTTATTATAATCTGATGACAAATGTTCGACCGAAAACATACACTGAGTCGTGGCTTCGAACGAAAACATACACTGAGGCGTGGCTTACCTTGAACACAATGTTATGTCGTAATCCTTATGCCTTCCCACCTTCGCTAATTTATATGCTCTGCTACAAATAGAGTACTGTTCCGTTTATTAATTGTGAATGTTATCGATGAACACATTTTCTCTTGTATTTTCAATGGCGCGATTCTTGAAACACGCTATGCATTCGCAATTAATAAATTATCTTTAGCCACAACTTTACGTTACGTTAACTAGACACTGTTGAAGTGCAATGCTTTGTCTGTTTCGTACAGTAAGCAGGTGTGAATTTTGTCAGTAATTAACCAACACGCTCAGTACTCCGCCAGATAGTCTTAGCAGGGTACAAATAGTGTTTTGCGCTTCACCATCATCGGCACACCTGTTCATTCCAACACCTACTCGACGTCTCTGTGAAACGTTCTGCCAAGCTACGATATTTGCAGAACATTTAACCACGCTCGATTCAAGGCTATAAGTCATCACTGGACAGGATCTAACGCCCCGGAACTCTAGGTCAACATTTGACTGGTCAGTGTTCCGATGAGGTCAAAGATCAAACCGGCGTGTGCGTTCGAGCACATACTTACCGGAAGCGATTGTAAGGTTTCACCCCTGGTTAACAGGGAATAACAACAAGGCTCAAGCTAAAATACTTTTCTATGTGTGCACAAAGTTTAATATTGTATGTATTACATGCCAAAGTGATGACACAAATATTTGTAGGTAAAATTAGATGCTTAATGCGTCTAACTCGCAAAGCACGAGTAAATTCGAAGTGAATGGGATGAGCGATCACGTGGTTTTGTGACGTCACTGATGATATGGGTTTACATTCGATCAGTGATTTCTATGCAGTGTTTCAGTATAGTTTCGCTCGCGTTACTATAGCTAGCAATGGCGATGTCAATTTTCCAGAATAAAAAGTGTAATGTAACGATTTGGAACCGCTAGCGGCAAGTGATACCGCAGAATCATCTTCGAATTCGGCTCTTTCGGAGCAGTTTAGCGACGCCAACAAACTTTAACGTCGAACTTATTTACTTTCTGACTGAACCATGAAAAAGACCACACAGAGCTGTCAAACTTCTCCTCATATATCTATTATACGCATACACATGTGACGTGGTCAAACATTACTCTTACTTCCAGATAAAGATAAAAAATTAAAAAACTTGTCATCTCCTATGCCCAGCTTTTGTTTTTGTAATTTGTCATCGTTACATGGAAATAAGAGTAATGTTTGACCACGCGACATGTGTATATGTATGGTAAATATATGAGAAGAAGTTTGCCGGCTCTAGGTAGTCGTTTTCATGGTTAGATCAGAACGTAAACATCGGAGAATTCGACCCAACTGCCATGTTATTTCGGCTTGGTGATTTCGGTGACTGATGTGACACGCAAGATTTACTCAGTTCTAACTAGTAAATGATTACACTTAACTTTAAGGGTTTGTTATTCCAGTACATGTCATCAAAGGGATGCTAACGTTAACTAGACACTGTTGAAGTGCAATGCTTTGTTTGTTTCGTACAGTAAGCAGGTGTGAATAAAAGACCATGCTTCACATTCAAAATGATCCGTCGAAAAACACTATATAGATCAAAGACGATATGCCGGTGGTTCCTTTGTATTCACAATACAATAATCGCTGATCACTCTCATTGCTCTGTATTTTATTTAATAATAAAAAATCTGGGTAGAATTTCCCCTGATGAGGGGAAACGCTTGAAAATCTGAAAAATAGAAACAAGATATTATGATAATTGTAATTTAATTTATTTAAATTATTCAACTGTATATAATATTATTGTTTTTGATGAAATGTATCATATTATCTGAATTTTAAGGATACGACAAATTGTATAAGTTCTAATGGTCGTCTCGTTGACTGCGTGTTGAAATGGAAAAATATATCGCTCTATTTCATGCGAAAGCTAAAAAAGGTTACAAAGTAACACTTTCGGGTTAATGTGAAAGATAAACAATTAACAAATGACAGAATAAATAGTATAATATAATAATATAATAAATAGTATGTTTTATTCACAGTAAGACACACACTAAACTCCATGTGCTCGTTATACAATCGTTTGGACCGAGATCATTACGTCCGTTGTGCTCTGAGGCCGAAGTTACCAGAATTTGCTGGCCGAACTCAAACTCAAGAAATGCTGTCCGAATTTACCGTGAGCCGACATCACCTACATCCGCGCCGATAAGCGCGGGAAAAGTATCGAGGCAGGCCGGTAGAAAGGAGTATTATTTGGAATGATTAATTAATGGAATTCTAACGAATTTTTCGGTGTTGTGGACATGGAAATATACTATGATTTCAAGCAATCGTTGTTGTTATTCCCTTTAAGAGGAAGCGACGACTGATCGGTTATTGACCTTTTCGAGGCATTGTATCTGATAGGTCGACTAAACAGTCATGCCAATCGCTGTCGTTAGGCAGATATCTATGGACATCTCATCGTAAATATCGTCAACCGTAACACATCCTGTGTACGTCATTGCTGCATACTCTATGTTTTTGTTACTAAAACAATGGCTATAATATGGACGAGGCGACGGTGCTATTCATAACGGCCTTAACGACCATTGTTAAAATGGCAAATGAGCGGTATTAAACCCCTGGTGTGTCAGATTTTACTATCGCTGATAGTAAAACAAGGATAACCTTAAATGTGTTAACCGCTGCTAGGACACATATCTGAGTGATTTACGTTACAAGCAATTCATACTTGGCACACGCTTTATGTGGAACAGTTCTCCAATTTATGCTGCACCGAGCATGAAATCGTTTCTACGACGGCAGCCAGGCTAATAACAATTCTGGTGGATTGCTCTTATTGCCGGTTGTTGTCGCGAGTGCACGTCACACGTGTTCAGTAATGAGTCATTGTACCAGTAACGCGATTCTATGTAGCGTCGGACCTAACTTAAGATTAAAAACTGACACGCACTAACCGTTCCATCATATACCGTCTGCATTTTGGCGTCAAGAAGCATTAGAAATGTGCTCCAAATAATTGATTATGAGTACGGTTATCGTGACCGTTGAGCGATATTTTCCTAAATCAATCCACGCACGACGTCACGTAATGTTTCTGTTTTCATCTCAAAACGTCATAATTTTAAAATCAATGCACGCACGACGTCACGTAATGTTTCTGTTTTCATCTCAAAACGTCATAATTTTAAAATCAATGCACGCACGACGTCACGTAATGTTTCTGTTTTCATCTCAAAACGTCATAATTTTTAAATCAATCCACGCACGACGTCACGTAATGTTTCTGTTTTCATCTCAAAACGTCATAATTTTAAAATCAATCCACGCACGACGTCACGTAATGTTTCTGTTTTCATCTCAAAACGTCATAATTTTTAAATCAATCCACGCACGACGTCACGTAATGTTTCTGTTTTCATCTCAAAACGTCATAATTTTTTAATTAACGCCCGCACGACGTCACGTAATGTTTCTGTTTTCATCTCAAAACGTCATAATTTTAAAATCAATCCACGCACGACGTCACGTAATGTTTCTGTTTTCATCTCAAAACGTCATAATTTTTAAATCAATCCACGCACGACGTCACGTAATGTTTCTGTTTTCATCTCAAAACGTCATAATTTTAAAATCAATCCACGCACGACGTCACGTAATGTTTCTGTTTTCATCTCAAAACGTCATAATTTTTAAATCAATCCACGCACGACGTCACGTAATGTTTCTGTTTTCATCTCAAAACGTCATAATTTTTAAATCAATCCACGCACGACGTCACGTAATGTTTCTGTTTTCATCTCAAAACGTCATAATTTTTAAATCAATCCACGCACGACGTCACGTAATGTTTCTGTTTTCATCTCAAAACGTCATAATTTTTAAATCAATGCACGCACGACGTCACGTAATGTTTCTGTTTTCATCTCAAAACGTCATAATTTTTAAATCAATGCACGCACGACGTCACGTAATGTTTCTGTTTTCATCTCAAAACGTCATAATTTTTAAATCAATCCACGCACGACGTCACATAATGTTTCTGTTTTCATCTCAAAACGTCATAATTTTTAAATCAATCCACGCACGACGTCACGTAATGTTTCTGTTTTCATCTCAAAACGTCATCATTTTTAAATCAATCCACGCACGACGTCACGTAATGTTTCTGTTTTCATCTCAAAACGTCATAATTTTTAAATCAATCCACGCACGACGTCACGTAATGTTTCTGTTTTCATCTCAAAACGTCATCATTTTTAAATCAATCCACGCACGACGTCACGTAATGTTTATGTTTTCATCTCAAAACGTCATAATTTTAAAATCAATCCACGCACGACGTCACGTAATGTTTCTGTTTTCATCTCAAAACGTCATAATGTTTAAATCAATCCACGCACGACGTCACGTAATGTTTCTGTTTTCATCTCAAAACGTCATAATTTTTAAATCAATCCACGCACGACGTCACGTAATGTTTTTGTTTTCATCTCAAAACGTCATAATTTTTAAATCAATCCACGCACGACGTCACGTAATGTTTCTGTTTTCATCTCAAAACGTCATCATTTTTTAATTAACGCCCGCACGACGTCACGTAATGTTTCTGTTTTCATCTCAAAACGTCATAATTTTTTAATTAACGCCCGCACGACGTCGCGTAATGTTTCTGTTTTCATCTCAAAACGTCATAATTTTTTAATTAACGCTCGCACGACGTTGCGTAATGTTTCTGTTTTCATCTCAAAACGTCATAATTTTTTAATTAACGCCCGTACGACGTCACGTAATGTTTCTGTTTTCATCTCAAAACGTCATAATTTTTTAATTAACGCCCGCACGACGTCGCGTAATGTTTCTGTTTTCATCTCAAAACGTCATAATTTTTTAATTAACGCCCGCACGACGTTGCGTAATGTTTCTGTTTTCATCTCAAAACGTCATAATTTTTTATTTATGCATGGTTAGTGTCAAGCAGCTTTAGTGATATACGTATAATAATGATTACATACACGAAAAGCACTCCCCAATTACCGTGACGAATTAAATACGCTTGATAAGCCGTTTAATATACACGCCTGCACACGTGTATTCACGACGCGCCACGTACGATGCACTACGCACCGCGCAGCACGCAGCACGCAGCACGCAG
>OY759263.1:47604636-47699636 GCA_963662155.1 Lamellibrachia columna | reverse complement strand
AGTAGATTTAAGTTGTAGTCCCCGGCTATATTAATACTCCTATTCAATTTGTCAAGGGACAGTATGAGTGAGGTGAATTCATTAATAAATTGTTTAATTTGATCTCTTAACATTCTTGGTGGTCTGTATATATTGCCAATAATTATTGGTTTGGGTAACCCTCCCCCTTTTAGATATATTATTTGTCCCTCCCAATGTTCATACATATTTAAATTTAAGCATACTTCGTATTGGAATTTTTTGTCAACATATGTTATTAACCCTCCTCTGTCACTGCTGCTCTTACCCTGAATTATGCATTCATATCCCGGTAATTGTATATTGAGAGAATAAGTCTGATCGGATATCCAGCATTCTTGTAGACATATGACATTGAATTTATACTTTATATTGTGTAGTTCTTCAATTAATGCTTCCAATTCATCAAATTTAGCATATATTGATTGTATATTTAATATGGAAATCATATTCTTTTTTTCATTCACTAAGTTCTTAAATTTATCAAGATCATAATACGATGAGTGTTTTATTACTTCTAGTTCGTTATTATTAATGTCGAGAATGCTGATTAAGCTATTGTTTTCAAGCCCACCCAAATGTGAAAGAATAGAATGATCTGAAAGTTCCATCATTTAATCAATATTTTTAAAGGCCTTTTAATTATATATAATATTATGTGCGTAGGCGTGAACTGTAATACATGTAACACACGAGGATGTTTGCCTTTTGTAGATAAGAGTGTGATAAGTGAGTGTATATCATTGTAATAGATGTATTTGTTTGTGGATTTCAATGGATGATACTGTGCTACTTTAGGAACATTATATGTGGATGCACAAAAAAGCATCGTAGAAAAACACAAACAGAAACTCCACATAGCGGCTGACAGCGATGTGGAGGTACCGGCTCTGTGTTAGACAGAACAACTAGCAGGCGGTATATTAAATCAAAGTATAATGTGATGCAAATAATATAATGCAAACAATGACTAGTCCACGTTTTAACTATCATTCGGGCACTATGCACGGGCAACAGAAACTTCAAAAAGCGGTATATTATATCAAAATACCAATGAACCGATGAGCTAAGTAAATTGAGGATGGAGTTTTGAGTATACGTCCATCGTGTCGTTGAAATCTTTCTGCTCCAAACAATAATCTCGAATTTTTAATGCTATCCCGATAAGTTGATACCTTCTTAATATAGGCCAACGCATTTAAATGTATACAAAATATATTACTTTTAATCAGTTATAGCAAAAGCGTGCACTGACTTGAGGTTACTCTTGACATTTACCGACCAACCATGCCGCAATGTGTCACTCCACTGCGAAAAACAGTTCATCGATAGGACGGATAGAGTAAATCAATTGGTGAACGGAGAGATGAGGTGTTAAGCGCCATTACGTGAATGTGTCATTCCGACTGTATAATGTGAAGTATCTTCGATAGCACTACCAGAAATGACGCATGCTTCCAATGAACTAGGGCCAGCATTAAGTGGGCAGGCACGTCGAGTATGCTGCTCCATTGCGGTGTTCCATTTTGTCGGCTTCGCCAGTCATTATTCCAATAATGGCAGTTAATTTGTTTTGTAGCGCGATAAATCGTGGCCAGTGTTGTAAGCTTGTATTTTGCAACATATAATTCCTCCTGGCTGCCAGCTGATCAATTAACGATTCTGCTTTACTACGTAAAAGACATGAATCTTGACGTGCCACAATCATTGCGTACTATTACTTATTCGAGAGAGCACAGAAAAGGCAAATGTCTGCAGACGTTTATATATATTTTTTGCAGCCCATTGAATCAGAGCAGTGTCTCGTGCGATAATGCGTCTCTGCTAGGCTTACACATCTGATTGCACAAACATTACGTCTTCGATGCGAAGTGCCTTTAACAATTTTGGATGTTGTTGTAACCGTTATAAACGACGTTTTTGTCAGTGAGCCGGAAACATCCACCGCACATTTCCTTGTTGCTATGAAATTAATCGAAAAGTTAACTTGTTTACGATATATATGCATTTGGTATTCGATCGATTGTCTTTCGTGGCCTAGGGGGCATACACTTATTTGAACACATTTATTTTCATCAGGTGCGCTGGAAACCGATCCCATGACACTACAAAGGCATGTCAAAGTGACATCCTGGTCATTACGTTCATAGTAAAACACCGTAATGTTGCCTGGAGCATTCACGAACTTATTAGTTCGCTAAATGCGCTCGGATTTTCTCATTTTGTTTTGATATATGAGTATAGTGCAGATGAACTGCGTTTCGTTGGCGGTCTGAGATATAAGGAGTGCATAACGAATTGGATGATATTTTCGAAAATATTATGATCATGGCAGTCAGGCACGCATGCACGCACGCACGCCCGCACGCACGCACGCACGCACGCACGCACGCACGCACGCACGCACGCACGCACGCACGCACGCACGCAATACACTTGTACATACATGCAGATACTCTGTCTCACGTTCGTCTTACACACACACACACACGCACACGCACACGCACACGCACACGCACACGCACACGCACACGCACACGCACACGCACACGCACACGCACACGCACACGCACACGCACACGCACACGCACACGCACACGCACACGCACACGCACACGCACACGCACACGCACACGCACACGCACACGCACACGCACACGCACACGCACACGCACACGCACACGCACACACACACACACACACACACACACACAAACACAAACACCATGTCAGGATTCGTGGTCTCCCAAAACGTTCAAACTGGTTGTTAGAATTGATTATCGATTATGCAGAACGCGTGTATTGACTACAATGTGTTTTTTTTTTTTTCACCAGAGTGAACACGCTAACGAGATGACACTAAACAGATAAGCGACGCACGGGGTCAACTGTGCGAATGTAACGAGTTGCATGAAGGTCAAATACACGATCAATGGCGTTGGTCAGTTGACGGAGAACACAATGGTGGACAACACGTGCACGCTGTCACGTTATGCAGAAGTAAGTGATGCTGCCAGCCGTCCCATAATGTTCCCGAAACGGCATATACGTTATATACAAGCACATAACACATATTCGGTACACATATCGCTTGCGTTTGCATCTTTCAGAATAAGGGGGGAGGAGGGGAGTCGGAGAGAGAGAGAGAGAGATATATATATATATATATATATATATATATATATATATATATATATATATATAGGGGGAGAGAGATGGGGAGAGAGGGGAAAGAGAGGGAGGGAGGAGGAGGGAGGGAGGGAGAGGGAGGCGGACAGGGAGAGAGAGGGAGGGAGGGAGCGAGAGGGAATACATACATACATATATATATATATATATATATATATATATATATATATATATATATATATATATATATATATATATATATATATATATATATAGGGGGAGAGAGATGGGGAGAGACGGGGAGAGAGGGAGAGATATGGAGAGAGAGGGGAAAGAGAGGGAGGGAGAGAGAGGGAGGGAGGGAGCGAGAGGGAAAGGGAAGAAGGGTAGGGGGAGGGAGGAGAGGGGGAGGGAGAGAGAGATGGAGGGGAGAGGGATAGGGAGAGGGAGTGGGAGAGGGAGAGAGAGAGGGAGGGAGGGAGCGAGAGGGAAAGGGAAGAAGGGTAGGGGGAGGGAGGAGAGGGGGAGGGAGAGAGAGATGGAGGGGAGAGGGAGAGGGATAGGGATAGGGATAGGGATAGGGATAGGGATAGGGATAGGGAGAGGGAGAGGGAGAGGGAGAGAGAGAGGGAGAGGGAGAGGGAGAGGGAGAGGGAGAGGGAGAGGGAGAGGGAGAGGGAGAGGGAGAGGGAGAGAGAGAGAGAGAGAGAGGGAGAGGGAGAGGGCGATGGAGACGCCAATAGTATTAGTCAATACTTTATTTCTATCATGTTCACCATTCAACACCGAATCGAACACCAACGTAGCTAGGTTACGGGTGAACTCATTATAGTAATGTAAACGCAGTCCTGACTAAGTCAACAACATGCTTGAACACGATCCTATCATGCAGATCTATGTTATCAAAAGCCATCAAAGGTAGACAGCGCATCGATTTGCGCATAGCAGTTGGAACATAAATGCAACACAAATTATACATGTTTTTTGTGTAAAAGAACATTATAAAACAACAAAGAACTGTATAAACTTAACGTACTCCCAACGGGTTCCCGGCGGACAACGTGCGTTGTTAATTCGTTACAATTTGTTCGGAACTCGGATTTAGTTCGGATTTTAAGATAGCAAACCTGATGTTTTGCCAGACACTTTATTAGTTTTTTCTATGCATTTTAGAGATGAATAATAAATTAACGGCCAACTTTTACTAAACTGACATTTCTCCTTGTGAGAAACATTTGACTTTTGATAACGGTTTTGCTCATTTTATGATCAGAGTACTGTATTTTGCTAATTTTGCAGGTGATGTAGCTGTTACTGCAGGCCACTAGTACACACACACGCACACGCACACGCACACGCACACGCACACGCACACGCACACGCACACGCACACGCACACGCACACGCACAACGCACACGCACACGCACACGCACACGCACACGCACACGCACACGCACACGCACACGCACACGCACACGCACACGCACAAACACAAACACACACGCACGCACGCACGCACGCACACACACACACACACACACACCAGTAAAAAAATATCCGAAAAACATGGTTATAAATGCGTGTGTTTAAATGCAAGGAGCATAGTAAATAAAAAAGCGAATTAAACATGATAGAATACATTAACCCTCACATAATTGGTATTACCGAATCATGGGCCAACAAAGACATATCAGATGCTGAATTAGGACTGACAGGATACGTAATGTTTAGGAGAGATCGAATAGGAAGAGAAGGGGGAGTTATTTTATATATTAAAGAATCTATTCAGGCTTACGAAATAAAATTAGAAATGGAAGCAAATTGTGACGAAGCTGTTTGGTGCAATATAGTTACGGAAATTCAACATGAAATATTGGATTAATTTACCGAAGTCCAAACATAAACAAAGAGGATAGCAGAAAAATACAAGACGCCATTTAGGAAGCGAGTAAAGGTGAAAGTATCCTAATGGGAGATTTTAACCACGGACACATACAATGGAAATCTCTAGAGAGTACAGGGAGTGAGGACCAACAGTTTCCACTTTTAATTCAGGATAGCTTCGTTACTCGGCACGTGCTAGAATCAACCAGGGGAGATAATGTATTAGATTAAGTTTTGTCTTCACAAAATTAATTAGTGGACACTGTCAATATACATGAATAATTGGGTAACAGTGACCATTATTAAAAACATTTAGACTTCAACGTAAAATCAGAAAGTACAAATAAAATAATACAGGAGAAATGTACACCAAGGTAAATATAAAGATATGAGAAGTTACCTAGCAAAGCTAGATTGGAATAACATGCTGAGGAATAAGACCGCAATTGAATGTTGGAACATTCTAAGATATATATGTAATTGAGAGTATCATTGATCAATGTGTTCCCTTGAAACGGTCTAGAAAGCCACACTGGCCACTACCCACACAAGAATCAGAAAAATAGCGTACAATCAAACTATGCGGAGGGTTCGTAGTCGTGCCAGAAAGGATGAAGACTACACAAATTACAAAGAGGCACTTAATGCAGCTAATAATAAGAAATAAATAGCGTGTAACACAAAAAACGACACCAAGAGTTTTTTTTATTTTATACGTATAATCAGGAGTAAGCAAACGTACAAGACAGTGCTGGAAATATAATATCAAAAGGTTTTTAATGGCGGAAACTAAATGGATACTTCAGTTCAGTATTTACCAGAGACGATATTAGTTCATTACCAGTTCCAGGTGCTAAATTTCATGAGGCTAAATCGGACTAGCTAGGGCAGTTAATTGTAACTGCAGAAATGGTAGCTAAGAAAATAAAGGCAATGAAGGACAGCTAAATTATTAGAAAGGTTAATTAAAGACCATATGGACTATAGGCGGACATTAGGCATAAATTATTAAATCCTTCACAACATGGCCCCAAAGCGAGGCCATGCTAAACAAATATGTTATGTTTTTTTGGAAGAAATAATTAAGTGGATAGACGAGGGATCACCAGTAGATATTATATACTTAGATTTTCAGAAAGCTTTTGACAAAGTGCCACATCAAAGATTACTACTACTAAGCTATAAAATGGGGGATACTGTTCTAGGTACTACTGTAAAAAAGGGTTACAATAAGAGTTGATATGAAAGTTTCAGAGCAGTGTGGTATTGCAGCGTCAAAAGGTAATCAAATTCTTGGACTGATTAGGAAAATTATAAATTATAACATACATAAAAAAGCTAATTATACCGCTATATAAAGCCATAGTTAGGCCTCATTTAGAGTATTGTACACAAGCTTGGATATCATATTATCGTAACAAGGATATTTATACGCGTGAATGAATACGGAGGAGAGCAACCAAAATCATTCCAGAACCGAGAGACCTTAGTTATGAAGAACGACTGAAAGAATGTGGTTTAACAACCCTAGAGACAAGGCGGTTAACAGGAGAAGTTTTTAAGATATTGAATAATTATGAAAATATTGATAGAACTATTTTTTTTTCACTCAAGTAAGATAATATAACTAGAGGACATGAGGTGACATTAGCAAAGGATCAGTGTAGATTAGATATCAAGAAGTACTCGTTCTCACAGAGGACAATCAATGAATCTGGGTATTTGCCTTGGACGGCAATCTTGTTAAATCTTGTTAATTCTATGTCAGATATCTTAAAAATTTGCACGGGAAGCCCCAACTTTGTTTTGCCTTTTGGAGTTTTCAAACCACCTTTAAAATGTAATTACTTTTATTTCAGGGTAATCGGTCACCTTTACCAACCGCGTCACTTCCGGTTCAAGTGTGCCTAGGTGGTACCTAATTAATGAACAACTATGGCGAATGATGAGTTTTTATCACTTATGAAAGATAGTAGAACAAGAGAATACGTAGTAGCATTAGTGAAGGATCAGTGCATATTGGCTATCAGAAAGTACTCATTCTCACAGAGGACAGTACTTTAATGGAACAAAAATTATCTACAGATTGTGTAAATGCTAGCAGCGTGAATGTGTTTAAAACAAAATTGCAAATATCTCAGAAAGGCGGGTTACACAAAAATGAAAGCCAATAGCTTCCTTGTGACTTTGTCCACTTGTGACTTTGTCCACTTGCCATCTGGGTCTGCTACCTTTGATTGCAATCTTGTGAAATCTTGTTAAAACAGTGTAAGACACCTACACAATAAACACATTTGCCTATGGCATGGTGGCGTTCGTCTCTACCTGTAGTCAACAACTAATGCATGGTTACTTAGTTTTAAACACATTTGTAGCCGAATGGCGTCTAATCACATTATCGCATCGCGGCCCTGCGTATTATTTGTCATTGATCTGTCCCACGAGAGTTGCGCTTAAAGCTGCTTCCGCTACTGGTTCAACCCATCGCGAATCCGGTTAATTAATTAAATTAAAATATGTCCCGATGTGTAGTGTGTGACTAGCTTAAGTAATAATGTTCGCAGTCTGTTTAGTACAAAAATGCCTATTTTCGTTTAAATCATCGAAAGATTTGACTTTAGTCGTTAGATCTGGTAAGGATCAAAATAGTGGATATCCAAAGTGTAAACACTTTGTTGGTCAGTGCTGATCATGGGTGTGACTTCCATCCTCTGGCCAATCACATGACAAAATTAAGAACTTTCACCAAGGAAGAAAATCGTGATTTTTCAGCATTTCGATTTTCACTTCAGTTAATGCTTGAACAAGCATTAACTAATTTATTAGTTTGTCTGATGATTTCACAAAAAAATACATACAAATGTTGCACAAACGAGCTAGCATGTTGCATTGGATACTATGTAAGTTTGGTTTTTCGCAAAATGTATTTGAAATGAGACCAGCAAAAAATCGAATTGATTAATTGAGCACGTTTAAGATATTGGAATACATTAGTACGCACTGAATCACGGAGGAAAGTGTTTCAAATATACAAATTACCATGGTAACGCACGCATCTAAGATATATGTCTAGCTTCTGCAACTTAACAAACCCTATACTTAAAATACTAATCTAAAAAGAAATGTATATACTCCCTATTGGAACACCGTACAAACATTGCTCTTTGCGAGCAATAGCTTGACAATGTAGTATTCTGCAGTAATCTAACAATCATAACAGGTCGACGTCATTGTCGTCGATGTACATTGTTGATGACCATCGTCACTTCGGGGGGAAGAGTATTGTCATCGATATATCTTTGAAGAATATAGTCACTTTGGCAGACAGGACAACGACGGTACGCAGTATTATATTTCCAGCTTCCAGCAATCCCCAGCCCTCTTATTTGTGCTGTTCGTTTTGTTATGCAATCTTGCTGTTGACAATTTTCGCAAATTGAAACAAGTCTTCCACGTTATTTCAATGTTTTTATTTTAAATTGTCGATTTAGTGTGAACAACCAAGCTCTCCTGGTTTGGCCACATCACCCGACACAACACCATTATAAAAACCCTCCTGCAAGGCACTCTGATGGGCGAGAGAAGACACCCTGGAGGGTAAGAGAAGACTCCCTGGAGGGCAAGAGAAGACACCCTGGAGTGCAAGAGAAGACACCCTGGAGGGCAAGAGAAGACAACCTGGAGGGCAAGAGAAGACACTCTGGAGGGCAAGAGAAGACACCCTGGAGGGCGAGAGAAGACACCCTGGAGGGCAAGAGAAGACGACCTGGAGGGCAAGAGAAGACACCCTGGAGGGCAAGAGAAGACACCCTGGAGGGCAAGAGAAGACACCCTGGAGGGCGAGAGAAGACACCCTGGAGGGCAAGAGAAGACAACCTGGAGGGCGAGAGAAGACACCCCGGAGGGCGAGAGAAGATACCCTGGAGGGCGAGAGAAGACACCCTGGAGGGCGAGAGAAGACACCTTGGAGGGCAAGAGAAGACACCCTGGAGGACAAGAGAAGACACCCTGGAGGGCAAGAGAAGACACCCTGGAGGGCAAGAGAAGACACCCTTGAGGGCAAGAGAAGACACCCTGGAGGAAAGAGTAGACACCCTGGAGGGCAAGAGAAGACACCCTGGAGGGCAAGAGAAGACACCCTGGAGGGCAAGAGAAGACACCCTGGAGGACAAGAGAAGACACCCTGGAGGGCAAGAGAAGACACCCTGGAGGACAAGAGAAGACACCCTGGAGGACAAGAGAAGACACCCTGGAGGGCAAGAGAAGACACCCTGGAGGACAAGAGAAGACACCCTGGAGGGCAAGAGAAGACACCCTGGAGGGCGAGAGAAAACAACCTGGAGGGCGAGAGAAGACACCCTGGAGGGCAAGAGATGACGGACCACCAGAGGAATACCTGGCTGTACTGACGAAATGAATGGACCAAGCAAAGCTAACCGATCCTAAAACGCACAGCAGAAGACATACACAGTTGGCGAGAAATATATGGCAGTCCTATGACCGTCAAGGGATGTGTTGTGTTTGCCTACCCGGTATGTAGGCAAACACAACATCCTGAAAAAGTTGCTGTTCAAAATGTTCGCATAGTAAAACAAATCGTGAAAACTGTGAGCAACCAACTGTACTGGGTTTGTCACATCACCCGATACATCGCCATTTCAAGGCATTCTGCAAGGCAACGAAAGAAACAATGTACGGTTATTATTCTCTCTCTTCTCTCGAATCTTCTCTCCGTCAAACAGAACAATTCCACTCCGCTGTGCACCAATCACGAGGAACAAGTAATCGAGTCCAGCAAAACGAAAAATACCCGAAAGCTTCTTTCGTCGGCATTGTGTTCTCCAGCGTACAAAGGCGTGCACGATATGCGAGCTACCAGGCAGCTGTCACCAGATCTGGCCGTTGGCTTGTCCCCGAGCCGATCGGACTAGTCAGCTGCCGTGTGTGTGTCATCGCCAGTAGCTAGTCATCTGCTATGACAATGACGTGCATCTGTCGCTGCCTGTAATCGGCTATCGACCGTGCCTGACTGACGCTGTTCCCCCGATCGGCTGCTGGTGCGCTCACCGCTCGAGAGAGGCGTTCAGCGACTACGCGACGCAGCTACGTTCATCGTGGCCATAAACGAAAGTGCGCGACACCGGTGCAGTGGCGATGTAACGGAGCGGGCTTCGATGCCTGCCTCTAGGCGTTGACTCCGTAGTTTCACTAGACGAACGGATACAAATCTCGAGAAGACAAAATGCAGGATAAAAGACAGGTAGGATCTTACTTCCGTATCTCTGTCGACGTATCCTTGTCGACGTATCCTTGTCGACGTATCCTTGTCGACGTATCCTTGTCGACGTATCCTTGTCGACGTATCTCTGTCGACGTATCTCTGTCGACACTATCATGTACCGATATGTTCACAAGATTTCGTCGCTGAACCCAACATCTCTCAAGCCGAATGGTGGACTGCCACAAGAGTCTACTGTGCTCTCTTAGCCGCATATTAATTGCTGTGTTCATCATTTCTGTTTGAGGGCACGTTAATCTTTCACTACTTCACTCTATCTATCCACCCTGTTCACACAGTCTATCGGGTGAAATGTCATAACTTGCACTTTCACCTTCCAGTCCTCTTCATCGCAGTATGTAAACCACGCGTTCCAAGCAGAGATTCACGCGCAGCCGTCAGATGACGCGACGAGCACTGTCGTCACTTCCGGCGACCACGCGACCAAGACGAAGCGTGCGCCGTTCCAGCGACAGGAGAGCTTATCGTCGACGGCAGGTAGGGCCGACGTACTGGGGGAGGTGACGTACTGGGGGAGGTGACGTACTGGGTGAGGTGACGTACTGGGTGAGGTGACGAACTGGGTGAGGTGACGTAAGAGAGCAATCCAGAGAGAAGTGCAACTACACTGGTACACTCTAGCGACTGGGACAAATGTGTGTAATCGTATAAAGATATGACGGCATTTAAAGACCATTTCGGTGATGCTCACAGCACTGAACAATATGATATATATATATATATATATATATATATATATATATATATATATATATATATATATATATATATATATATATATATATATATATATATATATATATACATATATTCACATATATATATATATATATATATATATATATATATATATATATATATATATATATATATATATATATATATATATATATATATATATATATATATATATATATATATATATATATATATATATATATATATATATATATATATATATATATATATATATATATATATATATATATATATAATATTATTATTATTACTATTATGGCCCAGGTTTTTTGACAAATTATTCCACACTCTTACCGATCTACAGGGTTGCAATTAGCTATGTCACTATCTAACAGTACTATACCATACGCGCCTGGTTTGACAAGACATTGTAACCCATGTCCACGTAATAACGGGTGACATGATTCTAACCCCGCACTAAGGGCAGTGTTTGAAAGTCGACGACAGCCCACAACGACGTCTGTGATCAGCGCTTTGAGTCATGCATTCATTTATTCATTCATTCATTGGCATCTTTCTATCGCGAAAAATAATGCAGCTGCTGACGACATCAGTGTTTTGCACAGCATCTTCTGTGACTACAAAATCCGATTGAGTGGCAGTCACTGCTATAGACGGTACAGGTGTAGACAATTTGATGTAGAGGCGTGGTAGTCGATGGGTCATGCAAATTGTAGCTAGACGTATCCGGGAAATGGATGTTATTGCTGATTACAACTGTTTGTTTTCCCTGACAGCGAACGCGTTGATCTCCGTGGCTAGCGTCACAACGAACGCGCCTTCGCCGAAGATCCCTCAAAAGTCGCAGCGTAACCGGGAAAAGGCGACGACGCCTGCGATCTCTAGTGACTCGGACGAGCACTCCGGCTATGTCAGTGACTTGGCAGACTTCTGGCGAGAGTACAAACGCAGGTAAATAAAACAAGCACACAGAAAGAGCATTCGAACCCGGGTTCTCTCGATTGAGAGTCCGATGTTTGAACCACTACGCCACCACGCCCCTACCACTGTTCGCAGTTACCTGTGATATTACTCAGGTGCGGAACACCCTTCAGGCGAAACACCTATGAAAAGTTTAAATATATTGATTTCTACACAATAAACAAAAGTGTTCATATATTGGACACTAAAATAACACTAAATTATAACGGATAATGAACACATTTAAGCGTTCTGTATCAAAGAATAGAACTCCCGCATTCATGTATATAACACCAGCTTCTTCATTTTGTAAACACATACAATTTTTTAAAACCTGACTAACAGGTTTTCAATAGGCCTCTAACGGATAATGAACACATTTTGAGTGTTCAAAATCAAAAGTTGGTAGTGAGTACGCACATAATGATTTTGGAAGGCTCTGAATGTCTGTTTACAATGTAAACGCCAGTGATGAGGCAGCGGACGTCGTTCACATGATTAATTATAATTCACACGTTAGTCTTATGAATATGCGTATCTGCTTTAAGTCCGTTATATGCTTTAAGTCCGTTATATGCTTTAAGTCCGTTATGCGCAATAAATATCATAAATAAGAAATATAAAAATAAATGTATTTCCAGAATCAATACAAAATTATACAATAGGCAGAGTATTAATTGTACACATTGGAAACTTGAAAAAACAGAAGTCGAAACTTATGTAAAGCTTCCCCTAACATTGACTAGAAATACAACCACTGAACTACCTTAGCATCAATGACACGTCGTGTCTTAATTATATAATTACTACACAATGAACTGTCTATCTAGTATTGCGACTCTATATCTTAGGCCGCCTAAAACAGAACCCATTCCCGTCGAATCCATCGTGGGAAACAGTTTGATTCCTTTTATATGATCTGAGATGAGCTGTTTCTTGCTCATAGAGTACATTGTGTAGTTTCGTCTGAGTCGTCCTAAGTGTCAAGTGCTTTCATCAATGAAAGTCGGTTTGAACACTTGAACACCTGCAATTGAACACATAAGCAGAACAGGTGGTAAGCACATGCGTGCACATTTAGAACACTACCATCAACAAACTGAACAGTTTATAGACGCGTCAGGCGTCTGCTTTATTTAGTGTGTAGGTACGTTGTACAAAGCACAGTGAAACCTGTCCATAACGGACCCCGCCGAGACTGCGCAATATGTCCGTTATGGGCAGTTGTCCGTTGTGGGGAATTTAATTGCGTGGATACTCACTAGGTGGTACCATCATATTATACATTAATTACATTAATACAATGACAGTCAAGTTGGTACTATCACGAATGGAACAAATCTCTGGTTAAAAAATAACACAGGAGCTACTCACTTTACAAAGAAAGAGAGCAGGGTAGTCTGCTTTCTCTGCAGCTGTCCTTTCAGCAATATCTGCTCTAAGTGGGCCTTCGTATCAACAACCATGCTAAGCGAGACAGAGTAATTTTTGTCCAGACTAAGTTAGTTGGTCAGTTCCCCGGCCTACTTCAGCGCGTCTTTGTCTGAAGTCCTTGCTTGAAGTAATCAGACAAGTTTGCTCTCCTTGCTTTTCGTCGGCTTCACTGACACCAGCACTTTCGGTCGCATCGCTTTGTCCTTCCTTGAACCTGAGTGGCCCAGTGTCTTCCCAGTCTGCGCCCAGTGCTTCAGTCACTGGCAAATCATCGTCCATCGTAACGTACTCTTCAACAACCATGGCGCCATGTAGTTCAACCGCATTGTTAATTGCGTGAAGCAAATCCGCTAAGTTAGGTAGCGGCAAGTCATTCAAATTAAGTTGATGAAATCAATCACTGCCCGGGATTTGCTTTGAGGCCAAAAGAAGCCAAGGCGTAAATATTTAGCCTACTGGCGGTGACCCTGATTGACTAAGGGGGATTGTCAAGTCAACTTTGGTCGCAAAGTCGGAGCGTTCGTCTTCGTAAACTTAATATTTCTGGAATGACGCATTTTGAGAAACTCTGGGACCTGACAGCCGAAAACGTCTTTCTACGGGGATATTTGGAATCTTATTTAAATGCAATAAACACATATTTCATGTTTATAATCATTATTATGTGTATATTACTAAAGTTACTTGACAATAACCATGGACACATATAAAATTATTACCTATTTGTTATAAAAACGGCAACATGTGGCGTCAGTTGCAACAATATGGCGGAGCCCGATGATAAACTTACTCATAATTAATTATTTGGACCAAATTTTGACATTACGCAGATAGTATTACACAGAATATATACGTAGTGAAGTTAGTGCGTATCAGCGGTGGCTCAGCTAGCCCGACTCACGGGATTGTCAATGCCCTTTGAGCTGTCCGCAAGCGACAGGGTGACTATGAATGATTGGGTCCAAATTCTTTGTTGGTTGTCCACATTGGCCAGGTGGTCGCTCTGGGCAGTTAGCGGACAGTGCAAATTTATAGGAAGTCATTCGGAACTTTCCAAATTGTCCGTTATATACAGGTGTCCGTTATGAGCAGGTGTCCGCTAAGGCAGGTTTTACTGTACATTGTTATTCTGTCATACGGCAAACGTCTTGCCAAATCGCATGCCATCATGAATGAATGAATGAATGAATTAATCTTTATTTTCAACAACAACAATAATAGACATAACAGAATAACATTTCATAAATATATAAAATTAGCGAAAAAAGGGCAAGTAGAAGTGTAATACTTGTGTTTCTTGCCCTATTACAAATAAAAGTACATAGTACTGGATAAATACACGCAGTATACCCGACAATGACAAACAACCGCCACAGTAACACATCCGTCGTGCGCTGCTCGGGTCAGATGGTCGATGCAGCAGCTTAATTATGCGCCAGGACAACGATACACGGATCGACAGGATATATCAATTTGCCAATTTGTCATCACGCAGAAGGAGCGATAATGAAACCACGTCGATTCTGGGCACACATTAATGAAGCAGTCGATACATGTCATTTGGCGATCGCAGGAAGAATACATGAATACTGTTGTCCGAAGGTATCAGCAGCCAGCCAAATCACGGCCAATAACCAAGAGGAGGAGGATGCCGGTCCTACGTCGTCAGACTTATTCAAAGACACAGACCTAGCGGTGAAAGAGCTGTCGACTTGCACGATGGATAGGAAAATGTGGAGTGTCTCCAATGCCCGAGGACACCGCATCGTGCACATAACTAATACTGTTGAAACACCAAGCACTCCTGTTGGTTGCATTCGATTGGTGTATCACCAAAATGTTCAGAGCTATCGGTTGCAACCATTAGCAAATACTACCTGGTCCGAATAAGGTCGGAAAACTGCTATCTGTCGGAAGCCAACCGATAGCAGGGCGTTGTATCAGCAACGCTAGCTCCGCATCGATAGGGCTTCGTTTTGAGGCAACAACCACACAACCATAATCACGTGATTAGAATGTCACCTGTGTTCCAAGATGGATGCGGTTAGTGCACTTTGTTGGGGATTAAAATTTTCAAAAGCTAAGCAACTTACGCGGGTGAATAAATAGTCATGCTTGGGCTATTAAATTTTATTACGGAATTGCTTGAAATGCCTACTATTGCGTCGAGATTTAATTTCTTCAGCTATTGTGTCGGGTACTTGTTTGTTCCTGCGATTTCGTTCCAGTTGAGCTTTGAGACAGATTCGTTTGCTCATATGTCGATTCTAGCAGTACATTATGCTGCAATCCATCTAACGTGTTTACTTGTTTTGGCGTTTTCATTATCAATGAATTTAGTAGGTCTGGGTCAAGGTTATTCCTGGTGAAACATCCGATGACCATAAGCTCTTGGAACTGGTTTGTTACATTAAAAATTGTCCGGTGTGTCAACGGTGACAAATCCAAACCGATATAAAAATTATATCGCTTTCAATCGATTGCAATCGATGATGATATAGCGTTTTTGGTGTGTCAATGTTACACGGATGCATTTTGAGGGACAACTGCAAACATGGTCCATCTCTAGATAGTGTTTCACCAAAATGTGCGCCCTTTTACCAGTTCCCTTTATCGAGTATTTGAATATCCTGTGGAAATTCACTAAAACGCCCTGGATAGGGCTAAACATTTTATTTATAATAAATAAACACTTGTATTGATTACGGTTAGTTGATTATTACTGTCCGTGTTTTACTTAATATAGCACCGCGCATTGTTTTGGAAGAAATAACCTGATAATTTTATGTGCAATATTCTACCAATCCATATAAGTTCTATATACTTCATGAAATGAGCGCATGATTGACCATCGTTCATTTCAAATAAAATTTAATGTCATTTACTTTCAAACAATGTTACAGTTTTGAAAGTATGTAGATGTTGTGAATTCAAATGTTAATGTGTTTCTCAGAATGTTGTTCCTTTTTGAAAGTTTCCATATACTAGTGACAAGTACCGAATTACAAATTTTGAAACAAAACGACATCGGCTAAGCGAATATACCTCGCCTAACGATGTCACATGTCACATGTACTGACCTGTGACCTGTGACCTGTGACCGGCGTTGTCACCAGTTGTGACCGTTTCTCGTTCCCGCAGTCGTAAATATGAACACCCATTCGGGAAGAAGGCAGACCTGCTGGGACAGATCCTGTGCGGGGAACGGGAGGAGTCAAGCGAGAACCAGACTGACTCTCCGGCCAAAATCATCATCTGGATGATCTTCTTCTGCTTCATGGTCGGAGTCGCCGGCGCCATCATCCTCGGAGCAGGTGACGCGTCACGACGATACTCAGGCAAATGTTGTGACAGCATGCGTATCTTACATACGTAGAGCATATAGATAATAATAATAGTGATACTGGTAATTATGATGATGATGACGGTGATGATGGTGATGATGATGATACTGATAATAATAATAAGAACAGCAACAGCTACTACTACTACTACTACTACTACTACTACTACTACTACTACTACTACTACTACTACTACTACTACTACTACTACTACTACTACTACTACTACTACTACTACTACTACTACTACTACTACTACTACTACTACTACTACTACTACTACTACTACTACTACTACTACTACTACTACTACTACTACTACTACTACTACTACTACTACTACTACTACTACTACTATTAATTACATAATTATAATGATAATAATAATAACTAGAAACGTAGTGTTTCCGTGTTGTTTCTCCTGGTGAATGATTACGACGAACTAAATCCAAGTTGACAGCGTTTTATTTTGACGAAATATATATATATATATATATATATATATATATATATATATATATATATATATATACATATATATTCTTATTTGTCAGTGTGCAAAATGCAGTGACCAGCAATACTCACATAAAGTTGTCATCATATCATACATATATACAACGAATTTGTTTTTAGCATGTACCGAGCGAGTTTTCAGTTGACCAATTTGAAAGAGAGATGTGATTTTGATACTGACGTGTGATTGCGTTCAATGTTTAACTTTGTATTTTGTATTTATTTCGTTGCAGAGACGGCGATTCGAAGCATTCCCCGTAACGTGACATTGACCACTCCCGGTCCCGGCACGTAGCGAAAGGCGAGGACCACACAACCAAGTCTTCCTTCGCAAGAATGGTCAGCCTAAAACCCCATATACGGACACTCGCTTCGGTGTTGTGTTGAATAAGCGACGAGCAGGCGACTAGCTCAGAACAGTTGTCACAAACATGGTCAGTTTCGTACAAAACAAAATATACGTGCATGCGTCGATATGCAGCCGTGTTTCGGCAATCGTGTCTGCCTTTTTGACTACGTTAATCAAATTGGGACAGTGTGGAAGTTAATTGTGAAAAAAATGTATATGTTGAAACCAAGTATTTTTCTCCCTTCGTGGTGTTTCAAATGATACTACGTCTGCCGTCTTCACCACAGTATTGTCACAGGAACGCAACATTGTGTGCAGCAGACCTTCATACGTCCTGAAGAGTTTATGGGCTTCCTCACCTGCGTTCAGAATAATTTAGTGATAACGTCAGAACGAGCCCTAGACGGGGCTGAAAAAAGTAATGCCTCTTAAGCTCGCCATACCAATTGTTAGTTGCCAACAGTTTATCTACCTACAAATAATTGGTAACTACCCAACGGCCGACCATCGGCCGACAGATGACAAAACCCGCCATACACAAAACCCGCCATACACAAAACCTGCCATGCACAAAACCCGCCATACACAAAACCTGCCATTCACAAAACCCGCCATACACAAAACCCGCCATACACATTGGCGACTTCTTTTTCATTTGGCAATTCAATGTAGTCGTTACGAGTGCGTTCTCCACCAACAGTTGGCAACACTTTTCGCGGACATTTGGCACCTGAAAAATCGGTCGGACAACGGTCGGCCGATGGGTAGTTGCCAACTATTTGTTGGCAGACAAACTGTTGAGGACAAAAAGTCGGTATGTGTTTGGCGGGCTCACGACAAATGACACCGATTGATGAGTCTTCAACTTCGAAGTATACAATGAACAAACCGACTTTGAATATACCACTGTGTCGTGGCCATTGATGGGCCCTTCTGCTTCACCAACATGGCGTTTGTCAGCTACCCTCCTGCTTCGTCTGCAGGCGTAGCCACCAAAATGGCGTTTGTCAGCTACCCTCCTGCTTCGTCTGCAGGCGTAGCCACCAACATGGCGTTTGTCAGCTACCCTCCTGCTTCGTCTGCAGGCGTAGCCACCAACATGGCGTTTGTCAGCTACCCTCCTGCTTTGTCTGCAGGCGTAGCCACCAGCATGGCGTTTGTCAGCTATACTCCTGCTTCGTCTGCAGGCGTAGCCACCAGCATGGCGTTTGTCAGCTACCCTCCTGCTTCGTCTGCAGGCGTAGCCACCAACATGGCGTTTGTCAGCAACACTCGTGCTTCGTCTGCAGGCGTAGCCACCAACATGGCGTTTGTCAGCTACACTCCTGCTTCGTCTGCAGGCGTAGCCACCAACATGGCGTTTGTCAGCTACACTCCTGCTTCGTCTGCAGGCGTAGCCACCAACATGGCGTTTGTCAGCAACACTCGTGCTTCGTCTGCAGGCGTAGCCACCAACATGGCGTTTGTCAGCTACACTCCTGCTTCGTCTGCAGGCGTAGCCACCAACATGGCGTTTGTCAGCTACATGACCGACAGAAAACATAATGCTGAACATCGGATGTATATTTGCGAGAGCACGCTATGGTGACGTGGTACGCTAACACTTTGACGTCGAACACAACTGTGACGGTGTAGCGCGTGTTTGAACAGCGTACGCTGAAGAGGGTGACTTGTGAATCGTATTCGTTTGAAAGCCGGACTGTCTATCGTGCCATGTATATGTAATATGATGTATTCAATATTAATGTGACAGAACAATATTGTATATGGAATAATGTAAATAGCACAAATGGATCTATATTTCGGACGTCCAAACGGCAGACTCTTTAAGTTAATTAAGCTTGGAACGGAGTCCGAGTCCTATTTCAGGTTTGTGTTCTATGATAGTTTGTCATGCGATATAATAGATTTGTTTGTTTTGATTTAGTAATGTCATACGAATTTAGTAATGCCAGCATAAAATATACCAAGAAGTTTACCATAACGAAACGACTAAAATATGGGGCCTGTAGTGTTAGTGATGCAGCCTCATAGTAAAGCAACGAAATATGGGTGGGTAATTTGTTTCATTTTTTATTATACTTTTTGCTAAACTGGTACAGCAAATTATTTGGTCAACACCGTTTAATGAATGTCATTCTCCAGCAGCAGTAAAACCCCCGTCTACCGATGGCAGCAATAATGTTCCAGTCAGAATGTTTCTGAAGAAAATATTTCTTTTGGTGAACAATGCGCAGAAATAATGTAATTATAATTATAATAATGCATTGCCTGTCTTACTTGTTCGCGCTGTAAAACGAGTAGTGAAGTGATGAATTGGTGAAGTGGTGATCAATTTGCACGCCGGCGTGTTTTATTGACCACCCGTAAACTGTGGTGTCTTAGTCCATTAGGTTATTAAACGTCCCTCCTGGTCGAGAGGACGCTGACACAGAATTTGGACACAATGATCAACACGTCGTGAACATAAATGTACAACGCGTGTTCGTTTCCCAATAAAATTATATTATAACATATTAGCCGAGTTGCCCGGTGTTGCTCAGGAGAAAAGGCGGCCACTGCAAGAACGTATGACACCTTGCACCACCCCGTCCAATATTGGCACAGCAATCCCAATGGCAATGGTGGATCCAAGTTCATGTCCCAAAACGTATGTGAACGTTTGACGTAGATTACGTAACTCGGTGCAATCGTAGTCAACACGCATAGAGTTGCTCACAATTGTACGTAACTACAAACTATTGTTCCGAGTTACGTAATCTTCGCCAAACGTCCACATAAGTTTCATCGTAATATACCCGCCACCAGGGGATTCGAAATGTGTTCAATGTACGAACCACACTGTTGCCCCCGCCCCCCCCCGAGCACGCTTACAACAGTTCAGCCACATGCATGCGAAACTGAGGGAAATACGAGGGGACAGGTAGACAGATATACATGCATGCATACTTACATGCATGCATACATACATACATACATACATACATACATACATACATACATACACAGCCACAAACTAATTTATAATATAAAAGTTGCATATGATCTAATATCATTACCGCCAATTTTTTTATTTAACACCAATTTGTACATATAGTTTGACCGTTACCTGTGTACGAACATCGGCCTTCCGTTCAACATATCGATTGGACTTTGTATCTTTAATCTCTTATCCAGCGACATGCGACCGGGTTTGTAATATATTTCCCAGTTAGAAGACATAATACATTCTAAAGTCATTGACAAAATATATATACACGCCGTGTACTGACAAAATTTATTCGACCCTACCGAGTTCAGGAGCGTGAACCGCTACACATGCTATTCCATTCCATTTATTTTGTATCAGAAAACGACACTAATATGCACTTGTATATTAAGCTACAAACTAATACAATCCTTAGTGATAAATATACCTAAAATGCTGCATAATACAAACATAATCGTATATATCAATAAATACATCAATAAAAACATATTGACGAAATATATATATATATATACATATAATCGTATATATCAATAAATACATCAATAAAAACATTTTGACGAAATATATATATATATATTCTTATTTGTCAGTGTGTGTGGTCGTGTAGATTAGTTCTTCCACGACGAACAAGGAGCAGGCTTTAAGAAACGTGTTGGAGCAGGCCTTAAGACACGTGTTGGAGCAGGCTTTAAGAAACGTGTTGGAGCAGGCCTTAAGACACGTGTTGGAGCAGGCCTTAAGACACGTGTTGGAGCAGGCCTTAAGACACGTGTTGGCGAGATTACCGTAGTGCAAAAGATGGGGGGGGGATTACGAAAGCATTTGGTTTCTTTTTCACCATCACAACCGGTCTAATGCCCAAATACCGTGCATTATTGCGCCAACACTTCTTGACAAAAACAGGGCCAACTGTTTCGTTGATATACTGACGAACGTTATGAATGTTTATGTTCACTAGTCACGACGTTATGCAGTTATGAATGTTTATGTTCACTAGTCACGACGTTATGCAGTTATGAATGTTTATGTTCACTAGTCACGACGCATATTCACAGGAGACGATTTCTATACAACTTCTATTTGAGGTTATAACATTGAGCTACTTCTATACTGCATATATAATTTAAATTGAACTACTTTTAAACTAAACAAATGTAGCTACATCTCAACGTACATTCACTGTATGACTTAACATTTATGGGTATCTTGTTAGCTGTAAGAATGCTAAGCACATTTGATCAAATGCGGCATGCCATAAACTGCATGCATTGATTAACTCATTAAAAACACCAACTGCTTGCCTTGCTTGTGAGTGATTGGCATTAGCCAGTGCACTATTTTAGAACTACGACATGCCGTGTTTCGCGGTTACAATAAACACATGTAACATATGTTCAATTATTTTCTCAGCATTATCGAGAAATGTTGTGAATGTTGAGTGAGACGCGACCAAAGTGTTGCACCTCGTTCGGAATGTTCTTGAATTTCAAGTCTTGCAAGACAACAGTAATTCACTAAATAACTTAACCACAATACATTTATAGGAATTCGAGACCGGGGCCAACGATCCCCATTAAAGTTTATTTGAGGCTCCGATTGATTTCCACTCAGTAAAATATTTTACATCTAAAAATAAATTGTATTATATATAAGACACGCCCACGAGCGTGACCTACTTTCGGGTTCACGGATTTTTCATACCATTCCGCTTCCCGCTGTTTGATCGGATATCTCCGATCCGTACCTAGCATCGACCATCCAGACTGTGGATTCTGGGTGCATCCATAACTATATTAATTAGGCTCTCATTCCTAGGTCCTCGTCATTTGGTTAACTCATCAAATAGGAGTGAACTTTTATGAGTTTATACAATGCAATTCGAATAAACTTAAACATTTGATTATATTGATACAACTCTCAGACTGAAAAGTTAAATCATGCAAAATAATGTTACCCTGTATAATCACTATAAGGATGACGCTTGGCTGCTGGCGCTTCACGGTAACGCTTCACGGTAACACTTCACGGTAACGCTTCACGGTAACGCCTACACAAAATGGAATGGGACAAACCATGCTTTTGGGGAGTTCACGAACACGAGCGAGAGTCGGATAAGCGAGACTAAACCGTACCACTGTCCTGGGGTTGCATTCATCATCATTTTCGTCGTCATAATAATCATCGTTACGTAAAACACACATAAAGCTTAGTTTTATGGGCTATATAAATATGACTCAATAGTTTGGCTGTCCCCTGGCCACTTATTCACTCATGGGGACGTGATCAAACACATATTCTTTAAATAGGTTTCGGCAATGCTTATGACCCACAAGACCAAAGCATGCAATCATATGACTGTTCGCTGAAATTCCACTGGGTGACATTGTATTTCTTCGTCGTAAGGGGGCGGTGCTATCGACACAGAGGGCGCTGGCGACATCGCCATCGGAGTGGACATCGCGAGCGGCGCCGAGCCGTGACCCGGCTTGTATATAGGGTCGCTGTCGTCTTGGTCGAACGTCGTCTCCGTGCCTGGGGCGTAGTTGTCGACCCTAATCTGTGGCGGCAAACAAACACTAGTGAATAAGGATTTAGAACCGACAACGCTAACCAGATTTAAAAAAATTTAACACGATATAACAAGATTTAACAAGACGTAACCATACCTAACCATATTTAACAATATTAACAAAAGCTAACACGATATAACAATATTTCACAAAATGTAACAAGATAGAACCAGATTTGACAACATTGAATACAATTACCAAGAATACCATTCAAAGCAATACTCTCCAGATGGAAAGTGGACAAGAAATCCATTGGCTAATCGAGGTTGCATACTCATATTGATTAAACAGCCAACTACACCAACCGGTAGCAGCGACATTTAGCCAATCTACATTACCTTTTATCCAAATACGGTATGCAAATTTTAATTAAAATGTAAAAGTTTCACTCGCGCCACTACGTAAGGTAACTGAGTCAGCCCATTGAACAATCGATATATAGTGTGAATTGTTTATGCTGTAGTTCAAGGGCCTGGTGATACCATCAAAATTGCACTAAAACCGAAATAAAAAGCAATGGATTGATTAATAAAAAAATATATACAACAAAAGAAATAAAAATAAAATAAAACATGATTTATCTGGTGATCATAGTAACCAGGAAATAACGCTAGGTTCTAGCATATACATCACCTGACTAGGCGTACCTAAAAAAAAAATATATATATATATATATATATATATATATATATAGGTTCTAGCATATACATCACCTGACTAGGCGTACCTAAAAAAAAAAATATATATATATATATATATATATATATATATATATATATATATATATATATATATATATATATAGTATGTTCGAAATGCATATACAAACATTTGAAGTGGATGCATGTGACGCTAACAACTAAATATCTACCCTGTACTAGAAAACCCACGGCACGGATACGAAGCAACCCAAAAAAAGTCTCGCAAACGAACTCGTATGATTATTAACTTTTCTGGTTTACTGGGCATGCTCAGAAGGAGCGCGTGACGATTTCGCTCACCCCGCGGCTCTCGTCACCGTCTCCATTATGTCGTCGAGTCCGCAGGTAGGAGACGACGCACACGACGACACTGACGACAATGAACATGAAGCCAATGACAATGGCCGTCAGACCCGCATACACCATGGCTCTGTGTAACACAAGACCAGGTCATCGTGTAAGACATTATACTATTTTAATAGTGAGTGAGAATTAATTGAATGGAATGTTCATGGAAAGGTTAATCGAGTTGATGTTCCAATGCGCTACCTGGTGTCGCCGAGAAAGAACTAGTCTTCTCAAGTTAAATCCATATTTTGCTGCTAGGATGCCGTGGGATCGAGTCAATAAACAAAATGTTGTAACTTGCAATACAAATTTTATACGGTTTATAATGAGTTGTAACAATTGTACAGCTCATACAACTCCAGCAATACTAATACTAATAATAAGAAAAAAAATCATAATAATAAAAATAGTACATTATCAAACTCATATAAGGGCAGGCCTTAATAATGTGTGCGTGCATGTTGCCTGGATGAGTGCGTACATGTTGCCTGGATGCGTGCGTACATGTTGCCTGGATGTGTGCGTACATGGTGCCTGGATGAGTGCGTACATGTTGCCTGGATGTGTGCGTACATGTTGCCTGGATGTGTGCGTACATGTTGCCTGGATGTGTGCGTACATGTTGCCTGGATGTGTGCGTACGTGTTGCCTGGATGTGTGCGTGCGTGTTGCCTGGATGTGTGCGTACATGTTGCCTGGATGTGTGCGTGCTTGTTGCCTGGATATGTGCGTACATGTTGCCTGGATGTGTGCGTACATGTTGCCTGGATGTGTGCGTACATGTTGCCTGGGTGTGTGCGTACATGTTGCCTGGATGTGTGCGTACATGTTGCCTGGATGTGTGCGTGCATATTGCCTGGATGTGTGCGTACATGTTGCCTGGATGTGTGCGTACGTGTTGCCTGGGTGTGTGCGTCCGCGGTATGTGACACATACAGTCTTGAAACATTAGCTGGAAGATGACATGTCGGCCATATACAGTTTGTTTTGAAGGACGTATATTAAAATAGTTATGCAGACACCCGACGTTTTGCTAAGGTTGCAAAATCCGACTCTTGGTACTTCATAAAGCATAACAGTATGACCTGTATGGCCTACTACCAACCTTCCGGTGCCGAACTGGTGTTTCGGCGTCATACTACGGGAGAAGGCAGCCAGGAGAGCGACACCGACGATGAAGGTGAGGAGACCAACCACGAAAGTGAAGATCCCGGCATATTTGAGTTTCGCCGTCACGATGTCCTGCTTCCGTTTTTGGGCGGCCGGAGACTTCATATGTTCTTACTGATGGTGTCCGCCCTCCGTCTAAGAACGCCTGCGAAATGAGAAACATTTGCCGTCACGCTTGATCACCAGGCGGCGACACTGCTGGGCTATTAGCAGGAACAGTCCTGCTCTGGGTATCTGAGAATGGTGGGAGGCAGATGCAGAGAACTACGGCAATCCCCTCAGTAGTTTGTAGTTGGCGTAAATGGTGTCAGTAAGATGGTTGTGGGAGTAATGCATTTCTTGCCAGCCAGCTTTTCACAAAAAAGTCATCCCCCAGGCATTACGCCTTAGGAAGCCATGAAGGCTTATATGGCCAGTGCTTAAACCTGGTTTCTGTAGTGCGAAGCAACTTAGAGTGCAGTTATACTGACTCTCCTGGACGGGACACTAGTCCATCGCAGGTACCTTCCAAACAGTGTTTGTACTCATATGCAGCTGAGTAGACTGAGGCAAAGTAGGGTAAAAGAAATTGCCTTAGCTTCGAAAACGAACCGTGCCCAGTGTGGGTCTTGAACTCACAACCCTCGAATTTAGAGTCCAACACCTTAACCACTGGGCCACGGCTGCCCCCTCAGCTTTTCAGCTTTTCACAAGGGGGGGTTCATTTCCCCCAACATAGACTCCAGGGGGTGCCACAAGTTCACACGGGCCATATAGATTCTAGGAGCGCCACAAGTTTACATGGAGGTCATATTTTCGCAATACAGTACTGTGCACAAACACTCTGTACATATTCAATTGTATCATAAAATAAGACAAAAGTAAAACAGTGATTAATTCCTTTAACTGTGCATTGAGATTGAAAGAAAGCATTCACATGTGGATGTAGCTTATTTAACTTGCACAGTTATGTACTGTCACCTAATGTTTATAATGTATGTATGTATGTATGTATGTGTGCGTGTGTGTATATGTATATATATATATATATATATATATATATATATACATACACACACACATATATATATATATATATATATATATATATATATATATATATATATATATATATACATACACACACACACACATACACACACACACACACACACACACACACACACACACACACACACACCCAACTCAGTAGCCCACTTGGACAAAGCCCCACTTCACTCATATTCAAAGACAACTAAGTTTTTTTTCCACATATTCAGTGTACACAATATAGAAAACATAACAATAGAACAGTCTCTACTTCCATCTCACACAATGTCCAATGCCCCTCAGTGTATCTGGAACTGACTTGGTACCATCACGACGGTCAGTACAGAGAGTGTGTAACTTTGTCTGGAGCTTAAGTGTGTGGCGGCGTACACGCTTGGCTGGTGGTTCACCAAGCTCATCACGTAGCATTGCAGTGGCAACCTGGGCCTGATCCTTCCGGATGCTGTCAAAGATCCTATCAGAAGAATCGACACCGTTGTATCGACACCGTTGTCATAGATGAGGAAGGGGTCTCCATCAACAGTGGTGGTCCACTCGCCATCTAGTGTGAGTTCACTGAGTGATGTTGGGTTCTTGGGCATGTGATTGGCACGTTCCCGTCTGAGCGAGCGCTTGACAGTCACAGGATTGCCGAGCCCAGCATGTATGTCTACAGGTGTATCCGTGGTCTGGTCTGATATGAGTTGAGTGAGTGTACCACATGATCCAGCAGCACGCTCCTTGAGTGAGGCACGTAACTTGGTGATTGCTACTGCCTGTTGCTGTGGATCATGGCTAAGTGATGTGAAGCTGGTGATAGTTGTCATCTGGAAAGACACGCTGAGAAATATAACATTAGTTTAATGGTCAAATGATAAGTAGGTAATTTGATTATCATTAATTTCATTCGTTAGAATTTACATCAGCGTAGATTATTTGAGTTTATGGAATGTATTTTATCAGTAATTCACATAAGACCTCAGCATCGGTAGTCACACCTCCCTTACAGCTGACTGCCGTGCGGTTGGAGCATCGGTAGTCACACCTCCCCTACAGCTGAATGCCGTGCGGTTGGAGCATCGGTAGTCACACCTCCCTTACAGCTGACTGCCGTGCGGTTGGAGCATCGGTAGTCACACCTCCCTTACAGCTGACTGCCGTGCGATTGGAGCATCGGTAGTCACACCTCCCTTACAGCTGACTGCCGTGCGGTTGGAGCATCGGTAGTCACACCTCCCTTACAGCTGACTGCCGTGCGGTTGGAGCATCGGTAGTCACACCTCCCTTACAGCTGACTGCCGTGCGGTTGGAGCATCGGTAGTCACACCTCCCCTACAGCTGAATGCCGTGCGGTTGAAGCACTCCCATCTGACAGTCTTCTTGGCATACTTCCTGGTGTACATGTAGGCCTCGTGTACAAGCTTCAAACCACCCTTGTGGTTAGTGATGATCTCCATGTTGTAGGTATATTATCAACTTTGTATTATAATATCAGAGAGAGAGAGAGAGAGAGAGTTATCAGAGAATAATTAATGTTCCAGTTTTCTGGTGCCCTTATATGCAGGTCAGCTGTGGTGTAACTAGCAATTAAGGGACGCCATCTACTACTGTATGGCTTCCCTGTCACGTGCTGTCAGGGATGATCTTCTTTGATCCATAAATAATTAGTTTGGCTTGTAACTATCAATTAAGGGAAGCCATCTACTAATGTATGGCTTCCCTGTCACATGGTGTGATCCCCCTAAAGTGTGTTATTAATGGCTTCATTAAGCAATCAACTTCACTAAAAATTGTACTTCAAAACCATTCCTTTGAAGTGCAATCAGAAATATATTTACTTTAATTCATAAAATAAATTATTATTTTTATAAAAATTCTTATTATTTTTACTATTTCTTAAAAAAAATTCAGAGTGGGATATTGTCCAGAATTCTGATTAATGAGTGGGGTTTTGTCCGAATGGGGTTTATCTTGTGGCGTTTTGTCCGAGAGGGGTTTTGTCCTGGATCCGTCAGATATGCGCAGTCAAATGTCGAGATCGAGTGTGATCATTCCCAGAAATCATGCAAGCCTCTGTGCACAGTAAGAGGGAGATTGAGGGGCACATAATGCTACCTGATTGGTGATTAGAGTAAGGAATCACCAGAGCAAATGGGTGAAGCTTACTTGTGTTGCAGCTTAACAGGGTGAATGACACTAGTAACCCCATTGTAATTAATCGAAGAAGACTAAAACTTTTCAAAGTTAGATAAATGCCCTGAGCTGTGAATGAGCAGGAGATCATTGTGCAAGTTTAGACCAATATCTATTAAAGAAAGCTACCAGTACAACATGCTGGTTTGATGTCTTGTCTGCGTGTGTGTGTGTGCGTGTGCGTGTGTGTGTGCGTGTGTGTGTGCTCGTGCGTGCGTGCATGTTTGTGGAGGCCATATAGCATGCCACCACAATATAGAGAGTAATTGGCTTGCAATCAAAGCATTGTTTCAGTGAGCAGTTATTTTCTGAAACCATGACATTGTCTGCTTACAAGTCTTCATGTTGTTTGAATAACAGCTTTGCGACTGTTTGTACATTGTCTACTGCTCTATGGCTGTTACCAACTGACCAAGCGTAAAGTGACTTGGTAACATCATTATAGTTAAATAAGATTCTAATTCAAACAAATCAGATAGTTGTATAATATATAAATATTTGACTTGAACCCCCCTCTGAAAAGTGTGAACCCCCCAATAATATGAAGATAATATTATAATTTTTATAAATAAGAACCCCCTTTTAAAAAACGTGAATCCCCTTGTTAAAAGAAAAGGCTAGATGGAAAAGAACTGGTTCATTGCAGTTTCTGATCGTGCCGTGTGGTCGCGACATAAAGAAAAAAAAATTTGGATGCACGAGTAAATATTTGAGAAAGATTGCCTTCGATTAGGAGGAACGCAACGCAACTCAGCAGTTTCGACATATGGCCAGAACAAGCATGCTTACACAGCCCCGACGAGTCATGCTTCGCCATACAATTGACCCATCCCTCTAAGCAACAGAAGTGACGTATTAGGCATGACCCAGAAGATAATATCGACCTTTCTGCAAGCTCTTGTGCCTTCTCCAGACGATATACAACGTCGACCAAATTAGTATATCAGCCGCTCCCAATCGGTCGGCACGCATCTTTGTAACTAGATAAACGAAACATATGGAGCGCTACGCAGATACACTGTCACTGTCGATATCCACAGCAAAAGCCGTGTGGGGTTGGGGGGAGGGGTAAAACGCCCATATAGGGCGAAGCGCCCTCCCATTCTGTGTAGCTATAAGGCTCGACCATAATAATTTCGAGATGGCTCGGTGGAGTCGGATAACATCATGTCTATCTGGTTACACGACGGCTGCAGCTAAAGCAAAAAACGCCTTGTGCTGTTCACATTAAAGTGTGAGCATCAAAATTATACAAAACGTCCTTATCAAAATGGGACTGTGTACAGTACCCATGGCAAACTGAGACACAAAGAAGCGAATGCATAGAATATACAAATATGATTGTAGTAATGGCATAGACGTTTCGGTTGCAAATAGAAAATTATAATATTGTAACCGCACACCTCCGGGCGTTTTGCCACGTAGGGGACTTTATGCCCCACGATAGGACCTCCGCTTAAATTGTTAAATTTGTTTTTAGAGACAAAGAACGTTAACAATTTCAACACAACGAATGTACCTTGAGATAATGAACTAGACGATTCATAACACAAACGAGATACACCCAAAGGATTCTATTCCTAGCATCCACTGTCCCGAAATCTGTGCGTTTTGCCCCGATTTACTGTACACCGCGGGGAAGTACACAGACACGAATTAGAACGCGGAGAAGCGCACCGCCTTGTTCAATTACCGAGCCACGTAATCCGGCTGGTTGGAACATTACATAATTGGTTATTTGACCCGTCACGCGACGAGTCCGAAGCACGTGACTATTAATTTACGTAATTGGTTTATTTGGTTGTAGAGTATCACACATTCAGTTCCTAGATATGGTAGTTTTTCGTGAATCACTATCTATGAAGAAATGTTTACCGACTTCTGCACGGGACCTTTTTGAGGTTTCTCGACTCTCTATCACACAGACAAAACATGCTCCACGATTAACAACAAGGCACTGGCTAAAATGCTTTTTCGGTGTGTACACAAAGTTTAATAGTGTATGCAATACATGCCAAAAAAAATTTGAAAAATTATTTACAGGTAAAATTAGATGTTTAATGCGACATAACTCGCAAAGCGCGACCACGTGGTTCTGTGACGTCACTGGTAATAGCATTTTTCAATCTGCCATTGATTTGCATGTATTGCTTCCAAAAGTTCCACTCACATCACTATGGCGAGTGGTGGCGATGGCAATTTCCCGGAATGTCAGATACAAGGGTACGATTTAGAGCAGCTAGCGACAAGCGATGCCGCACAACCTTCGAGTTCGACTAATCGTGGACAATTTAGCGACGCCATGCAGTAGCCATCGGCCTAGGCAGAATCGTCCGCCCCAGTATTGAGCTTGGGGCGGAAGTCTCGCCTGTCAAAATCGTACTCGCGTATTTCGGCTTTTGGCTTTAGCCAAATGGCTACGGAACTAATAACTTAAGTTTTAAAACCGATACACACTAACTGTTTCACATGTGCATTCCGTGACATGCAACCGACACTTGGGCGTCAAGAAATGAGTACATTTATCGGTCACATAGAAAAGATTTCATAAATAGCCGCCATAATGTTGCCTTTGGATCACATGGTGTAACGCGATTTCGTGTAGAATGACGCCAGAGTGGGCCAGCAGCACAGACACAAATAAAACACCCGTTAGTAAGTTAATAGTTTATAGGGAGTGATTAATTATGTAACTCTATGCCAAGCAGACGGCAATTCTTAGTGTAACCTTGACCTATTGACCGTTTTGTATTCGCGTTCACAAAACATCCGGTTTTCTGTGAAATGTCAGAAACACACGCGTTCTGACAAAATACTTTCACACTTTTACATGGTTATTGTCAGGTAACTTTAGTGATACACATATAAGAATGCATAGAGACATGAAATGTGTATTTATTGCTCTGTTTATGGCATTTTTGTAACGTTTCATGAAAATGCGTACGATTTGGCGAGCGGGTCCTTCGCCTATACAACAGCAAAAGCCAGATAAAAAAATTGTATGGCGATTGATTTTGCCTACCATCGGCTAGGACGGCGGGTCGGGTAATACTACTAATGGCCACACTGGCAACACGGACTGGTAAGCGAAATTTCAACAATTTCTTATGATATTGTGATAGATCGTGTTGAAACTATCTACAACATGGCTATGTAGTTTATAAACTGCAGGATCAGAGCTGTACAAAAAGTAGTTACTAGCCAAGTCCAAGGCCAAGAAGGTCTTGTATCTTAAATGCCAGGAGCATAGTAAATAAAAAAAGTGAGTTAGACATTATGGTAGCAGATATTGATCCTCATGTAATAGGCATCACATAATCATGGGCAAATGAAGATATAGTAGATGCTGAGTTAGCACTGACAGGCTATGTAATGTTTAGGAAGGATAGACGAGAAAGAAGGGGAGGTGGAGTAATTTTGTATATTAAAGAATCTATCCAAGCATATGAAATTACACTGAAAAGTGAAGCAGATAGTGTGGAAGCAATTTGGTGTAACATAGTTACCAGGAACTCAACATTAACAATAGGAGTAGTTTTTCGTAGTCCTAACATAGGACAAGAGGAAAATGTAAAATTACAAAAGGCGATAAGGGAGGTGAGCAAGGGAGAATGTGTTATAATGGGTGATTTTAACCATGGCCATATACAATGGGAATCATTAGAGAGTGCTGGAGGTGACGACCATCAGTTTCTACTTCTAACACAGGATTGTTTCCTTACTCAACATGTCTTGGAACCAACCAGAGGTGGGAATGTGTTAGATTTAATTTTGTCTTCTCAAAATGAATTAGTTGACAATGTTAAAGTACACGAACCTTTGGGTTCAAGTGACCATAACCAAATCCATTTTAATATAAAAGTATATACATATAAAAAACAATGGAGGAGGAACTTCAACAAAGGCAAATATAAAGTGATGAGAACATATCTAGCAAATATAGATTGGAATAACTTGCTGAAGAACAAGACAGCAACAGAATGCTGGACTTGTTTAAAATATGAGATTGAGGGCATTATTGAGAAATTTATTCCATTAAGAAAACAAGGGAAAAGATCCAGGAAAAAACACCTGTCAAAAGAAGCTATTAGAAAAATTGCTCACAAACAGATACTGTGGAAGGTCTATAAACACACTGGAAATGTAGAAGACTACACAAACTATAAAGAGGCACTTAACCTAGCTACAACTGAAATTAGAAAATCTAAAAGAACCTTTGAAAAAAAATTGGCAGGTAATATAAAAAATGACAGCAAGAGTTTCTATGCGTATGTAAGGAGTAAACAGAAAGTTCGAGATAAGGTCGGCCCACTGGAAAACAACAGTGAAAACATAATTTCAGATGGGTTCCAAATGGCAGAGGTCCTGAATGAGTATTTTAGCTCAGTTTTTACCACAGAAGATATCAGCTCACTTCCAGTTCCATTGACTAAATTTGAGGGCAATAAATCAGAACATTTAGGGCAGTTATTTGTAACTCCTGAAATGATAGCAAAGAAAATTAAGAAGATGAAAGATAATAAATCACCTGGAGTTGATGGGATACCACCAAAACTGCTAAAGGAAATTGTTGATCAAATTAGTACACCACTTGCAAACTTATTTAACTTGTCACTAGAAGAAGGAATAGTTCCTTCAGAATGGAAAGAAGCAAACATTACGCCGCTATTTAAGAAGGGATCGAGGAAGAAGCCAGAAAATTACAGACCAGTGAGTTTAACATCAGTTGTATGTAAATTACTCGAAACATTAATTAGAGACCACATGGTGGAATTCCTCATAAAACATAAATTAATAAATACATCTCAACATGGATTCCTAAAAGCAAGGTCATGTCTAACCAATCTCTTATGTTTTTTAGAAGAAATTACAAAGTGGGTAGATGACGGGTCACCAGTGGATGTTGTCTACTTAGATTTTCAGAAAGCTTTCGATAAAGTGCCACATCAAAGATTGTTACTTAAACTAAAAGCCCATGGTATAGGCAATGATATAATCAACTGGATAGAAAAGTGGCTTACACACAGAAGACAGAGAGTAATAGTAGATTTCAAACTTAAAGAAGGCAGTAGAACCAGAGGACACAAAGCAGCATTAGTTAAGGAGCAGTGTAGGTTGGACATGAGAAAGTACTCTTTCTCACAGAGGGTGATAAATGAATGGAACAAACTGCCAAATGATTGTGTTAATGCTAGTAGTGTGAATATGTTTAAAAATAGAATTGACAGATATCTGATAATGGCGGGCTACACATAGATGAGAAAATTGTTGGACTCTCGATAAGCCAATGGCTTCCTTGTCCACTTGCCATCTGGAACTTGTTGTTCGAGATGGCAATCTTGTTAAATCTCTGTTAAATCTACCGAATCCGCCACCGACACCGGCCCATTCCGGACGGCGTAACACATCCACCTCATGTTTGCCATTATAATGATGCAATATGTACAGCAATCACGTACAATAGTCAGATGCGTAATATTATGTTTAATGTGTAACAGTTTGACTGTAAAAATCGCATTTCATCACATTTTTCGAATGTACATGTGTTATTTATCAAATATCGCTCATGAAGTAGCGCACATTCGAGCGTCAGAAAATCAAATGCGGTCTTTACACTCACAATGTATAATAATTTACACACTCAACATATTACTATGCATTTGAACATTATACGTGATCGCTGTGCATGTTGCATCTTTATAATTACGAAAATGAGGTGGACCCGGATTCTAGAAAAGTGCCCATTTTAGTTTAGTAGACATCCACTATTATTGTCTATTCACTAAAGCCGAATGTATGGTGGATACATGAATAGGAATGTATACGTATAACTGTACAGATGATACATTACATTATACATAAGTCCACAAGCACATCACATATGAGTACAGCAGAGTCAGACATTGATATTTTCCCCGATATTTTAATTTTATTTTTACACCTTTGGCTTTGTTTACCTCATCAAGCTAGAAATTTAAGCTTACCAGATTTTCAAACTCCAGAAAAAAACAATTATATTGTCACAAGTTCCAAATACTTTAAAAACACACCAATTCCACAATTGGAATTGGTGTAACTGATACATACTCTGCTTGTGAAACTAAATATTCGCGAAAATGAGTGTTGTTCATGAGTTCTACCTTGTTGCAGGTGTTCATGTGGCAACTTTTCAACTATGCCAACTGAACTTGAAAGTGTCTGCTGCAAAGAAATTTTTGCAGCTACAACCAGAGGTTCATTGTACATGTGTCATACAACATGATGGGTTGAACAAACTTCATCAACCGTCATGTTGTGGAATTGGCAGTTTTTTAATACAACAACGTAGCGAGACCTCGTGATGACAATGACGAAATTCACAAGTACCATGAAAGCGAGTTAAATATAAATGTAATTTTATTAGCACCATATTCCTCAAGATATGCTGTGTGAGTGCTGCAGTCCGACAAAATTAATTAAATGAATAGATACAGTAATACAGACAGTTTAAAGAGTAAACATGAACAAGTTTGCACAAAATGTGAAATGGTAGATTTAAATTATTAATGCAACATGGTCTACATTAAAACCTAGTCAGTGAGCAGGTTTGTCCTGGGTTCATACTGGTATGTAGTATTGAGTTATTAACCCTTTTTCTGCTAAGCTTATTGTACATTCAACCAGGATTGGCAGGTTTTATCTATCTGATGTCTGTGCCAGGGGAAGTAAAAGATCCCTCAAAGGGGGTAATTGTGTAACCTGCTGTGGACCCCATCTCTCATGACTCAGGAGCTACTGCAGAAGCGTCCATGACACGACTCAATCAATTCTGTTAAATGCCTCACAAGATACGATATAGGTTTCTGGTCTTATGGTACAGTCATATATGCAAATAATTGCAATTATGTAGTGCTCTCATAGGTTGTATTCTAAATAAGATCATAATTTTTAGTAGTGTGTAGGCGTCATAACTCTTTTCACAGGTTTTCGACACCTAAACACTCAATTTCTCACTATTAAAGAGCAGCAATTAAAAACTAAAAGAAATAAATTGACCTTTACAAAACTTGCATATACTTGTAACCAATTACAATTTGCTGCATATATTTAATTGAAATCTTGCTATGTGTGATGAACGGCGAGATAAATGGTGTGATGAACATGTTTAGTACTTGCATATAAAAAATTATCATGTTTGTAGGTAACTTGTAAGAAGCCCCCAAAATGCCACCTCCTCCTGCATATATAAACGTACATACTGCAAAGTTTTCTAAAACTGGTGCTACCCCGGTAATCAAAGTAATACTAGCTTGACACATATGTAGTTACAGGTCAATCAAGGTAGCCAATCGATCAATGAATGACAAGAATTCCCTGTTGTTGCCTGGCAGATACAGTTTCTCCCCTCTTTCTGCTTTCGGCATAAAAATACCTTTTGCCTGGCAGAAAAGCAACATCGATTATTATATTCACTTGTGAATGGGACCAGCAACTACAACAGTAAAGTAATAAAATCTCATTGTTTTACAGCGTCTACAGGCATGTTGCCTATCGGAGATTCGTCCTGTGGGTATGGCATCGACTTGGACGGTATAACAGGAGGACTCTGCCACAGACTGTAGGGTTTCACTATGCACGGCCATAAACATCACTGGTATGTGGACTAGTGCCTGTCTATGAGCACTTGCTTTGGTGACACTCTCCTCGGTCCTGGTGTACTGGTTGATATGGTCGTCATTGTCACTGGTGCTGTCATCGTGACTTGTGGATTCGCTGTCCAGACAAGCATAGTCAGAATCTGCAGCAGCAGCAAGATCCTCCTCACTTGACTCGGTCGACTCAGTCATCGGCGCAGTCAACAAACTGCACATGATGTCCACTGACTTCATCTGAGGTGTCACCACACAGCAGCCTGCTTGTGTGCTGGTGTTACTTGCACTCTTCTGGTGTGTGTTGATGGCTGGATGTCCACCTGACACATGTTGCTGTTCTGTGGAGTGGTGGCTGTTGTTGATCCAACTGCGACTGTAGATGCCTCTGTATTGGAGCTGTCAGGTGCAGTTCCTGCCTCCTCAGCTGCCTGAGTCTCACTTGACTCTACATTCTCTAAATAAACCATTAAATCACTGTTAGATGTATTTCAGAGAAGCACATCATAAGAATGTAGTGTCACTGTCATCGTGTGTTATTTCATGCATTATAATTAATTATCAATTGTATTTAAAAAAGCATGCTGATGTGATTAGTGCTTATCCATTTTCTAATGAAATGCTATGTAATCTGTGTTCCATTTACATATACAGCGGAATGTATCCAGAGGTAAACAGAAAGAAAGTAACAGGGAAAAAGTAAAAGTTTTTGCTAGGAAAGAAAGTAACAGGACATTTTTTACAGTTTTTGCTAGGAAAGAAAGTAACAGGAAAAAGTTATGGGAAGAAAGTAGCACATTTTGCATTAAGAAATGCATTTAAAAAAAAAGATAACAGATTGCCAAGAATGTAACACATTTTAATATTCTGTTTACTGTATGTAAATCTTCTAGGACATAATTCACATCTTCTCAGCACTTTAAGCAATGTCATTTATGCTTCTCAAATGTCATTCTCTGTTATTCTCTCCTTGGTAGTGAGTTTATTCGGAGGGTTTCCAATTTCCAAGTTTTCTGCCACCCTTGCTATTCTAGATAAACTCCATCTTTCATCAAGTAAATTATTTTAATGCATGATCCGCTTGGACCTCCAGTTTTATACTGATTTGTGGGTAGTCATGGTGGTAAACCAGTCCATCAAGATAAACCATTTTGTTCATTGTACACAAGCACCCACTAGGAAGCCACTGGGGTCATACCAGAGAAGCCAACATCAGTAAACCCCAACATCAACTTGATCATCATGATGCTACTATGGGGCTAATGCAGTTAGTAAACCTTGCAGTTAGATGCCAGTCTGTTAATTAATCGGTTTAAATATTGAACACATAACTACAAATCAGTGGGTGGAGTAGATGGTAAATTTGTAAATTATTTTTTCAATCACTTTTCAATAAATATAATGCAGACTGTATTTCATAACTTTCAAAACACACAGTAAGTACTTTTGAAAGTTATGTAATACAGTATGCATTATATTTATTGAAAAAACAAGTTATTGAAGAAATAATTTACAAATTTACCATCTACTCCACCCACTGATTTGTAGTATAACAATAAATACTTCTATAATGTTTATAATTGAAATCATAAACAAAGTAAAGTGCTACTTTTTGTCTGTTACTTTTTTCTGTTACTTTCTTTCCTACAACCATATCCAGAGTGATATACAGGATTTCTGTAAATGCACATTTTCAGTGTGCATTTAGTCAATGGAAACATATAAAGTGGCATTAATAAGTAAAATCTGGCATTTATTGTTAAAAGTTGTAACATTCAAAATTGAATTACTGATATGTGGGGCAGTCAAGACCAACCCATTCCGTTCACAATCATGGGTGCCACTGGCATCATTGTTAGAGCACATATTAGTAAGGAACCCGGGACATAATCCCACAAGACAACCCATAGTATAGACAAAATCCCACATTAATTAAACATTTAAAATAAATTGTAACACACATATAACTTTTTTGTATATCTAGGAATTATGTTTCAATAGCTTGCCATGTTGCAGATATTGGCTTATTGTTCTTGTTGTGTGCATTCTATTTTATCTACAGGCAGTTAATAATTTTTTACTATTGTGCAATTTTGTCCACTTTTCACATTGTGGGATTTTGCCCTGTGGAATTAGGTCCTGTGGGATTTAGTGTGGATACCACCAGGTAGCCAACATCATCTCCACCACTATTGCAGCTAGATGCCATTCTGTTATTTATTGTTACCATGATTATAGTGTACATCAGTGGAGCAAACATGATTTTGATCAAACAATGTGTGCATATTATCAATTTATGCCAATATAACTTTCGAAATAAAATTGGATTATTATTGCTATTTTATATATTATAAAACACTTTTTTGTGCATACATTTATTGATCAAAATTGTATTTGTTCCACTGATTTTATACTATAATGTAAGGGGTTTCATTATGAGAAATTAATTCACGTAATGTAATGTAGTTGCAAGCTAGGTCTGATATAGCATCACAGTGACTGAACTGATGTTGGCTTCTCTTGTGTGTACTCTAACAATGATCCCAGTGGCTTGTAAACTGAATGGGTTTATATCTTGCATACCACACGAATCAGTAATAAAACCATTTGAAACTTAACAATAAATGTCATTTTTCCCTAGCAAAATGTGTAATTGTTTTTCATAATTTTTTTCCTGTTACTTTATTTTTGATTAACGGATTATTCAGGTACAATTTATTTAATTTAATAAAATGCTGATACTACCGGGGTACATTTTTTAGCATTAATCACATAGTAGATTTTAGACTGCAATACACTATTCATTAACAGTTAATCTCCATATGAATGACTACAGAGTACATGTAACAGGACATCATCCCAGGGTCACTAGCCCAGCACTGGTAACTACCAGTATACCCAGGGGATCCCAGAATACTCCCCCTGGGTTGGTATGCCAAAATATTGATTTAACACACACCATCTAGTGTATTAATTACTTATTTGGACAATGAAATGGAGGAAATTGGTGGTCTTCAAAGTGTCCTATGTGAGCATTGTGGCTTATCTAATTAGGCAAACCTTTGGTCTGAACACTGCACCTGGGCCCTAATTTGCTGTCTCAGACAAAGGGAATTTGCTGGGCATCCCATTAGCAAGCAGGTGCCAATCTGTGTAATAAACATTGTCCACTGAGAAAGATGATGATAACAAAGAATTCTTCATCAGATCTTGGATAATATAAGGCATGAATGGTCTGGCATGTTTGATCTGTAATACAGATTTAAATAATAATAATAGGGTTCATATGACTGTTAGTGGATATCCCTGTTAGCACGTTGCGATGCATACAAGGCAATCCTGCCTATATTGTAGCCTCTTCCACAACTGTTATTATGTGTATCATATGTGTCTAAAAGACTGCACACTAATAAACATAATATTTTAGATATACATGGAACACAATCTGACAGATATCTGCTAGGGGCGCCCTCCCGGTAAACCAATACATCAAACACAACACTAGATGCTCGCAAAAACATAATAATAAGTTTCTTCATATGACACATTCATCAAACACGTTTGGAAATAGTTTCTTACTGTTACTTACAATATACAATGAAAAATTGAAATTTTCTACATCCAACGTCCAAGCATTATTTTATGTAATTCGTTACATACATTCCAGAACAGTCTCTTTCAAAGTTTCAACTCATAAGGCTAATGCAACTTAGAGTGTACCCACCATGAATTACCAACGGTAGCATCCCAGTAGCCCCCGTGTCTCTAGCCCCTGTCCCAGTAGCCCCCGAGGTGTGAGAATTGAGTGCCACTAGCCCTCCAGTCAGTATGCTGTTGATTTAACACACCCCATCTTTCTAGATATTTCTAATTGTAGGTAGAGTTATTCATTTGAAGGGTCGACCATTTTAAGCTCCATGTAACTTTCACACATCAATTGTGTGGTATGAAAAGCTCACTGTCCTAAGAGTTAAGGTAAATCCTCTACATAAAGCTTGTTTGAGGTGAGCAAAACCCAATTTAACTCACACATAAAAGCTAATTGCCCTGATCCAGGTAAAAGCTATTGAAAGTCAATTGCCCTAACTTTTAACTGAATAAACTATTGATTGTGGATTTGTGGTGTTCTGTGCCTGTCAGTTCACACATTTCTAGCCAATAAGGAAAGGATATGTTAAGCTGCTCTGCTCTAGCTGGCCTGAGTTTCATGTTGAATTTTATATTTGAGTTCGGAATGACACGTGAAACATGGCTGCTAGTATTGAGTTCATCGAAGGTGCTAGGGGACTTCCTGTTGCTGTTTTGAACAGTTATACCTATCACAAATCGAAAGCGTTGACAAATGGCATGAAGTTCACATGTAGCAAAAGAAAAAGTATGAAGTGTAAGGCATTTGTGGTGGTCAGCGATGATGGAACTGTGGTGAAAGCTGAATATAGCCACAATCACCAACCCAACCCAGGTGACGTACAAGCGCGACAATTGAGAGGAAACATGAGGAAGTGAGCCAGGGATGAAACGACTTCAATGCAGGCGATTTACGATCAGGAAAAGGTGAAACTGCTTCAACAAAGTTCGACTGCGACGGCTTCACCAGGTGAGACAGCATCTGCTCTGCCCCAATACCAGCGTGTCAAGTCATCACTGTACCGTGAACGGAGGAAACACTTCCCCCTAATGCCTTCCACAAGAGGTGACATTGACCTGGATGGCCAGTGGTCAACTACGGTTCAAGGAGATCGGTTCCTGCTTGGCGAAGATGGCGATGGAGCCGACAAAATAATAGCGTTTGCATCCAACTCCGCTCTGCATGCACTAGCGAATGCTGATACCCATCACATGGATGGGACGTTTGCAACAGCACCATTCTGTTTTATCAAATAGTCACATTGCATGCATTCGTTCTTGGGGTGATGCTGCCACTTGTGTTTGGTCTGCTCCCAACAAAGACGGGAACACCTACATTCGTTTCCTCAGTTTGGTGAAGGAAAAGTCTGAATCAATCGGATTCACCATCAGCCCCCAACGTATCATGCAGGATTTCAAGAAAGTTCTGATGAATGCCTGCCTACACGTGTTCCCCGGAATGATTGTCAAGGGGTGCTACTTCCACTACGCCCAGTGTCTGTGGCGGAGAATCCAAGGTATAGGACTATCCGTGAGCTACAGAGAGAACGCTGACCACAGGAATTGGTTTCGTATGCTACTAGCGATGCCATTCGTTCCCGTGCCACATGTGAAAGACGCATTTCAATTTATCAAGAACACAGCACCAGATGCACCCCGTGTACGAGACTTCAATGACTACTTCGACAGGACACGGATGAACGGGCAGTATCCAATCGAAATGTGGAATTTCTTTAAATATGACGGCCCTCGCACCAACAATCACGTTGAAGGGTATCATACATGACTCATGCGGAAGGCAGGCAAGATACACCCCAATATCTTTGAGGTGGTCGAGCTGTTCAGCCAAGAGGAAGCCGCATCACTCGTCTCCATCCTCCAGCTACAGTCGGGTCAGCCCGCTCCCAAGCGCAGGAAGAAGTACAGCAACCTTGATGCTCGTTTGGACCAACTTGGACTGGAATATATGTTATGTGACCGGGGAATTGAGTCGTATCTCAGTGCCATTGGACACATGATGGACAATTTCACTTAATTTCATTGACTAGTCATGCTTGCATATGGATATGGTATTATATGTGCAAACAACTTATTATCAACTTTGATAAGACATTGTAATGTTTTCTCACAACAATGTTTTGATCACTGCTATGAACACAGCATTATTTTTATGTTACATGTCCATTTACTGTCTATTTCTCTTAATGGTTGGTTACCTGTATCTGTGTATAACAAATAAAAGAGGGTTTTTACAGTTTCCCTCCAATAAAAGTCCGACATTCCTTGACTATGCACCAGATATATGACTATTTTCTTATTTAAAGTCAGGTACCTACATTTGTTCAGCCCTAAAGTTAAGATGGGATAGAACACTGAATGGAACAGCCAGGTGGCTTTGGCAAAATTATAAGTAGTGCCACTAGCCCCCCGTTAGTGCCAGTAGCCCCCGGGGGGCTAGTGGAACGGGGGCTAGGGGTACTAGACCTTACCAACAACCATATACACTTGTGAAATGTGTCCGAAGGACATTATTTGCCAGTAAAATATACATATACAGGTTTAATGGTATTTTTGAACATGTTTAGAATGTAATAAAAACAATTAAAATACTATGTTGTTTTCTGATTAGTCTGTAACTTAGTCAATTACCCGAGTATTCAAATGCATAAATAACAAACCAGTATCCAATCAGACTGTTTTACCAGATATATTCCAATCACCAAACATTAGCTGTGTTCTGTCAAATCAGCTGCATTATATCAGATCGCTAAAACAACATAATCATTTTCGAAAACAAGCACCAAAATAGATTTGATTAGAGCATGTTTGAAATTGTCTATATATAGCTAATTTCTATTTTCAATCAAAAATTCCCCTAACTTGAATGTAATAATTGTGTGTTTTCATTTACCTTAGCTCGCTGTCACTTTCGGTAGGCAGGAGCCACAGCAGTGAAAATGGCACCCGTCGATCTCGGCCCGCTTGCCTTCGATCCGAGCGGCGTATTCGCTGCCCGTGTCGCTGTCTCCGTTAGGGTTCTACGGATCGACTGCATCAACATAGATACCACTACTGGGAATAATGTTGGCACAGAGATTTTAGCACCAGTATAACCGAGGGCTGCCATCTTCTCCAGGTCGCGGTCTGAACAAGTTTTCTCGAAGTGGGCCGATCAAAGCAGGCTGTGCTTCGACGGAATGTAGATTCTGTTGTTTGCGTGCTTCATTTCTTTAGCAAAGTTGGCTCCGTAGGGTACCTAAGCCATCCACTACTGTTTGCATTACAATCGAATGCCGCAAAAACGATGGTCGGAATGCCCCACTGCCTGAATGCACCACTACCTGGATGCACAAAACGAACAATGCTCCAACGGCCTGGTCGAAATGCACTACTATTGGTTGGAATGCACCACTGATTTTAATATTGTTAAACCAAATTATTTTAATATTGTCAAACCAAATTATTTATTAGTCAATTTGCATAGAAATGGGTGTTCACTTCATAAATAGTTGTGAAAAATTTTGTGCTAAATATTACATGGGTTTGTTTGTGCCAAAAACATTTCCATGTAATTTTCAAAGGGGGTGCGTTTTATACCACATGCATATATACATACCACATAGGGGGTGCTCTTGGTGTGTGTTTGTTTTGTATGTATGTATGTATGTATGTATGTATGTATGTATGTATGTATGTATGTATGTATGTATGTATGTATGTATGTATGTGTGTGTATGTAAATTCATTATAGAGTATATAATAATATTACCTTGAAATTGTTACATTACACTGTCCTTTGATTTGTCATAGTAATTGGCGTCGAGGGCAATTATGAACTGCCTCACGTGTACGATGACGTCATCAAGCGTCATAGGTACTGATGAAATCAACGTGACACGTTGATGAAAGCCTCTACCAGGTAAACTAAACACACCTTGGATATGTAAAATGAAAGTTATTTGATTTGTGTTAAAGTTATTTTATAGGTACAAAGAATGTTCATTTTATGAGATGATTTCTTGATGTAATTAATGTTTGTATTTAATTAATAAAATTTTCATCCTGAATTCTGACCACAAACGTTTCAGCCAGCCAGTTTTTGTGTAGCTATCAAAACTGTTCCAATGAAAAACCAGCAATATTCTATTGCTTTAATACTTTTACAGACTTCTTATTTATGTGTGAATAACGAGTCAATACTAACATGCAACGATTGTATTAATTATTACCGATGTATGTATCTTGAGGGGTCTTTATAAATACGCACGTAATTTTATGACAATAAATTATGTAATTTTACGTCAGCCATTTTTATTTTAAGATACAAGTTATTATAATTTACGGTGGACCAATATCTGGAATGATCCTTATATAATACTCTACATATCTACCAAGTTTCATGATTGTATCACCTAATGCACAATTGTAACGATTTTTGGAACTATGCCGCCACACCACTAATATAATAATATTATGATTCATTAACAACAGGTCAAATATGGCAAATTTCGAATACATACATTCAGACGAAGTCCATATACATAAATTCATAAATAAAAACGCCATGGATTAAAATATATAAACATACTCACACATGCCTTAGATGTAGTTGAATATACGTAAACAATTGAAAGATTTTTAAGTCACGCAGCTGGATTCATAAAAATAACAACACTATTATTACATATAACTTCGAATATATATATACACACACACATACTGCATTACAATGATGGCTTGGTAATGATGGCTTGGTAGACTTTTATAATAGGACACATCTCAGAATAAACTCTTACATTACTCAGGCATTCCAGAGTTTCCGTAATGTCATAGTATGTGCATGCATTTACACAAATACACGCACGAACGCACGCACGCACGCACGCACGCACGCACGCACGCACGTGAGCGCACACATTAAATTAGTCATTAGTCAGCAAACAAAACTGGCGTTGTAATGACAGTGGGAACACTGTATAATCTTATATTTGAGAATACAACTGCATTTTTAAAAAGCAGTGCCAAACAAAGGTATTCCCAAATACAGGTGCTAAACATTGGTTGTATAACAGACGTGACAACACTTGCGGGATGTCCGATTTCACGCGATATGGACCTTCGTGATATAAATAACTTGCAGCTGGGTCGCCAACTACAGCCGTCAACCACCTGAGCGACATGTGACAGCCGTCCATAATAAGTCCATGCAATACTGCGTAGTACAATATGTGTCAATGTATTCCTGTGAAATGCACGTATGCTTGAGTACGATAATAAAAATGTAGGGTTAATATACATAAAACCTCCATTTAATATTTCGACACGCATCGCCGCCTCACAGGAGCTGACCTAGATAAGGCACGTTATAGTATTGTTCAAATTATCTGCTACTACTTCAAGTACTCGGAAATTATATAATTATGTCTTCATTGTTATGTTTCCCCTGAGCTGTTGTTTTGTGTCAATGCTGCAACAACGTGGTTAGTCAGTCACAAATTATGTTAATTTAATTCGCACCGTTGCACATAATTATTTTAAAAGAAAAGAGCGTGTTCCTTCATGTTGAATGCAAGCCTATATACAATTAATGGAACTGAATATATTATGAAGCTAGCCTCAATAATAAATATGTGTCGGTCTTCGTACGTCCATATTATCATCCCCACGTAGACACGTAATATTTACAGAACTACTGGTTCCAATACTAAGGTATGATTTTACATCACCAACACACATTTCGAAACGTACTATAGCAAGTCTATCAGCGCGCGCAGTAATAGCCGGCGTTAGAGCGTCGACTTAACACAACCGTTGTTGTGCACCTATTCCAACGACCACAGACCGCAACGGGGTTTTCATACGTCGACGCTTCCGTTGCACGTTCACCGAGTACGTAACTGTACTTACTTTTTTTGTATTTCGAAACAGTCCCGGATGTCAGCTGTATTTACTGCCACGGACTGCGAGCACAACGTCGTCTGCGCCGTTGCACCTGGACATTTCAAACCGTCTGTCAAACCGTAGCGTTGTCGCTGCCGCGGTGGATACGCCACATTCAATCATACGCTCTCATTAGCCATGGTAACAGTTCGCCGTTGATAAAATATCATGTTGCCGATACTTCGGCGTTCCGAGAAACCTTGTGTTATTGACACTGCCATTCTGTAACAAAACGTGTGGATTTGTAATGCGAGAATAGAGATGATAATTATATGATAAACATGGATTGTTTGCATTTTTCTCTGAAGATGAAACGAAAGACAGAAAACATTTATCCTAGACCTAGAAGAATTTACAATGAAACGACCTATCCCGACGCACGCTAAGCAAATAATTTATGTTCTATTCCAATTTGAGAAAATTCAACGGTGGATTTCATTAATCGCACGTACGTACAACATGTTTGCATCAGTTGGATAAATTAATCATATTTATTTCGTATATCCACATTTGTTGGTACCACGAATACCACCAGTATATCAGATGACGGTACACGCGTCCGAAAGTGCTGCCATCTTGTGCGGATATTTGGCAAGATATCGGTCCCTTTCAGTCCCCAGATGGCGCATATGACGCACAGCGTGACGAATCGGACACAAGTACCCGGTCAACAGGTTGCAGCAAAAATACCATGCACGTCATAATTAAAATGCAACTGTATCGTTACTAATAGCATTATCTGATGGTGGTGCGCTTGATTGAAGTCCGTAATAGAGGCAAAGGGCCTAAGTCCCATAGTCCTAAAATAAACTTTCTTAGTTGCGATGCCGATCAACAAAAAGTCATAATTTTACCTTTAGTGGTGCACCTATAAGAATGATCAAATGCATTAAATACGTGTTTATTGCATATGTTTATTGCGTTTTAATGAGGTCCAAATAGCATCGATAAAGTAAGTTTTCAGCGGCCGGCATCATCACCTTTACATTGAAGCGAACGACGATCGAGTCTCATGCCTTAAAGCTTACCGTATATATGATATGTGGGAACAATGGCGTATCTTCTTCTACCGGGTACGAGTCAATCCTCTCTCCACTAGTATATAAGTATATAATTCTGTGCACTGCCATTCGGAACTGCATAAAGCTTGTCACATAGGCGTGAACCCCCGAAAACATTGTCCAGGGGCAAATTGCATAAAAATGCAGGACATTTGCTTTCCATCGCAAGGCGCGGGACATCTGGTCATTGTAAAATGGTTTGTCTGTTTTTATTATTATGGTTTCTTCTTTCAGAACGTCGGACTCCCAACGGAGAGAACTCGGGTTCGAATCCTCTTGCTGCTTTTCGAAGCATGGGCACTTGTGTTCACACCAGGTCGTTTCACTTCACACAGCTGTATAAGAGAATACCTGGCCATAGGCAGTGGTGGATATGTGAACGAATAGTTTTCGCGCAGTAATTGCAACATGGCTGAATGCTTCCGAGAGAAGTAGAGTTGGTGTTGGAATGAACAGTTCGGCCAGGGACGAAGTGTGAAGCGTTTGAACAGTCCCACGGACTGGATACAACGCTGTGTAAGAACGTACCTTTATATAGTTTACCTGTTTTCATTAATCTTACCTTTATTTCTGTTCGGACCAGAGGAATTCAATTGTGTCTCCTTAATACAACAACTAACATACATCCATGGAGTTAGCTTCTCTGTTTTGTCTGTTTTTAAACTTTCGTTTTTATGCCAGGTTCCGTCATGTTAACTCAAACCCAAATGCAATCACAAAATGCGATTTATACCAACGGGCCAATCTGAGAATCTCACAGAAAGCACGCAGTTAAATCATATTTTGTATGATTCATTCTTTGGCCCAAAAACTGGCAATTTGGGTAAAATTTTGGTATGCGACTACCATTTATAGAACTAATGCTACGCTATACAATTTTTGCTTTGACAGAAAGGCACGTAAATCGAAACAAAAGTAATTGTTTTTGGGCTATGAACCTAAAAGAGAGAACCACGTGCAACTAAAATCAATAATATCACGCCAGTGGTTTACTCGGAATGTGTTCTAAAAGTGGGAGATTCCGATCATTTCTCCGGTTGACCGAGGGAATCTGCGCGACCGATAAGTGCATGCGCAGTTCTATGAAAATCGGGTAACATAGACTACAAGTGACGTATTGAGTGAGGCCGACATACACAGAATCAACGCAAAGTCTTAAACAAACGTGTTATTTTAATTAACGAAGACCAACATATGTTACATAAGTTGAGTGTGGACGCAAACAGCATGGTCATATCCTATTGGCAAGTATAGGAATAGATGAATGCAAATATATTTTCATTTGGCGAGCGAATTTGGCTAGACTATGACACTCGTGACATAGGATTATCTAACAGTATGGCGCGGCCCATGCAATTAAGATGTTGTATGTTCAACAAGGTTTTCCTAGTAAACCACTGGCGTGATATTTTTAATTGTAGTTACAAACAATTATGTTTCAGTAACTTTTATAGGTGCATAGGCCCAAAGCCATGACTTTTGTTTCCCTTTAGACAATTAAAACAAGGCCTCCGCGGACACTAACATGAGCACGTCAAATGTGCTTGATTTGTTTCAGTCATGTCATTTTCATTATAAAACAAGATAAAGTAAATTCAATGAATACAGGAATTCACTTAGAATATGCGCGTGTTTTGGCGTTTGAAGTCCGCAACCCGCGTGCTACTAACGCTAAACCATCGTGGGCCTACCGCAATAGTGAGCCAATGAACCAATGGCTCACTATCAGAGATCGTTGGCGGCCCTACCTGCGTGTGTGGGCTAGACTGCAGAGCAGGAAACCAGCAAATATCTAGATCAATGTTTTGTGTAGTATATTCCCAATCTAATGTGTTGATGAAACCACTAGCTGTTTTAATGTAACACATTATACCCGGTGTCTTTACGTCACCAACTGTTTCTGCAAATAATAGGTAATTACGAACTCTGACATCTTCCTTTGAATGTCCGTCTCGTTCGACGAGCAATACGTCTCGTCTCGCAGCATGCATTGGTAACCACACCCATTCACGTCTTTGTTTAGCTACACGTTCGGCTCGTTGCGTAATAATGACTACTGGAAATTCATCTCACGTACTCTGCTCGCCAGGTGGTCGCCAGTCCAGTTTGCAACAAACGAAGCAACACACATTACACGTGTCTTGAACAGCGTGTCTAATGCAGTTAAATTCTTCCCACGCCTCTACTGCCTGTTGAGTTCAACATGAATAATCATGAGAGGGCTGAGACACCCCTTGCAATCACATTTTATTCCACTTTCGGTATCAGCCAATGACATGCAATGCTAAGATTGATCTTTGTTGCATCCGGGTCAGTTCGGCAAACTGTAGCTCGCTTTGATTTTTAGAGTTGCAAGTGCACATGCAGTATTTCATACCATGATCCTTTGAACATAATTTTGTATATGGCTTACATGGATACAACTCGGAGTATGTCAGAGTTTGCAACGCGTACTGCCTCCAAGCGTGATATAAAATGTGTGTTGGCAGTCAACCAGGGGTTGGTGTAGGCATGCATGGAAACAGGGGCGTATCCTGAATTTTTCATGGGAGGGGGCATTCTTTTTTAACGCCAGCTTTGATGGCTGCCTCTCGCCCCCCCCCCCCCCAATACGCCGGCACTGAAAACTGGTGGAGTTAGGAAGACAGACCAAGTAGAAGAATGACAAGGGAACGGTGATAATTTAGAATTAAACGAAGTTGTTGCAGCGCACAAGCTGTTTTAGCACAAAGCTAAGGGAAGGAAATTCTTTAGCTCTGACACTGTGTTGTTGTGAATGTTCTTCCGTGTACCAGCCGGCTAGTGCTGTGTTGTTGTGAATGTTCTTCCGTGTACCAGCCGGCTAGTGCTGTGTTGTTGTGAATGTTCTTCCGTGTACCAGCCGGCTAGTGCTGTGTTGTTGTGAATGTTCTTCCGTGTTCCAGCCGGCTAGTGCTGTGTTGTTGTGAATGTTCTTCCGTGAACCAACCGGCTAGTGCTGTGTTGTTGTGAATGTTCTTCCGTGAACCAGCCGGCTAGTGCTGTGTTGTTGTGAATGTTCTTCCGTGAACCAACCAGCTAGTGCTGTGTTGTTGTGAATGTTCTTCCGTGTACCAACCGGCTAGTGCTGTGTTGTTGTGAATGTTCTTCCGTGAACCAACCGGCTAGTGCTGTGTTGTTGTGAATGTTCTTCCGTGTACCAGCCGGCTAGTGCTGTGTTGTTGTGAATGTTCTTCCGTGTTCCAGCCGGCTAGTGCTGTGTTGTTGTGAATGTTCTTCCGTGTACCAGCCGGCTAGTGCTGTGTTGTTGTGAATGTTCTTCCGTGTTCCAGCCGGCTAGTGCTGTGTTGTTGTGAATGTTCTTCCGTGTTCCAGCCGGCTAGTGCTGTGTTGTTGTGAATGTTCTTCCGTGTTCCAGCCGGCTAGTGCTGTGTTGTTGTGAATGTTCTTCCGTGTTCCAGCCGGCTAGTGCTGTGTTGTTGTGAATGTTCTTCCGTGTTCCAGCCGGCTAGTGCTGTGTTGTTGTGAATGTTCTTCCGTGTACCAGCCGGCTAGTGCTGTGTTGTTGTGAATGTTCTTCCGTGTTCCAGCCGGCTAGTGCTGTGTTGTTGTGAATGTTCTTCCGTGTTCCAGCCGGCTAGTGCTGTGTTGTTGTGAATGTTCTTCCGTGTTCCAGCCGGCTAGTGCTGTGTTGTTGTGAATGTTCTTCCGTGTTCCAGCCGGCTAGTGCTGTGTTGTTGTGAATGTTCTTCCGTGTACCAACCGGCTAGTGCTGTGTTGTTGTGAATGTTCTTCCGTGTTCCAGCCAGCTAGTGCTGTGTTGTTGTGAATGTTCTTCCGTGTATCAGCCGTATAATGCTGGGTTGTTGTTAATGTTCTCTCGTGTTCCAGCCGGCTAGTGCTGTGTTGTTGTGAATGTTCTTCCGTGTACCAGCCAGCTAGTGCTGTGTTGTTGTGAATGTTCTTCCGTGTTCCAGCCAGCTAGTGCTGTGTTGTTGTGAATGTTCTTCCGTGTACCAGCCAGCTAGTGCTGTGTTGTTGTGAATGTTCTTCCGTGTTCCAGCCAGCTAGTGCTGTGTTGTTGTGAATGTTCTTCCGTGTTCCAGCCAGCTAGTGCTGTGTTGTTGTGAATGTTCTTCCGTGTTCCAGCCGGCTAGTGCTGTGTTGTTGTGAATGTTCTTCCGTGTTCCAGCCAGCTAGTGCTGTGTTGTTGTGAATGTTCTTCCGTGTTCCAGCCAGCTAGTGCTGTGTTGTTGTGAATGTTCTTCCGTGTACCAGCCAGCTAGTGCTGTGTTGTTGTGAATGTTCTTCCGTGTTCCAGCCAGCTAGTGCTGTGTTGTTGTGAATGTTCTTCCGTGTTCCAGCCAGCTAGTGCTGTGTTGTTGTGAATGTTCTTCCGTGTTCCAGCCGGCTAGTGCTGTGTTGTTGTTAATGTTCTCTCGTGTACCAGCCAGCTAGTGCTGTGTTGTTGTTAATGTTCTCTCGTGTACCAGCCGGCTAGTGCTGTGTTGTTGTTAATGTTCTCTCGTGTTCCAATCGGCTAGTGCTGGGTTGTTGTTAATGTTCTCTCGTGTTCCAGCCGGCTAGTGCTGTGTTGTTGTTAATGTTCTCTCGTGTTCCAGCCGGCTAGTGCTGGGTTGTTGTTAATGTTCTCTCGTGTACCAGCCGGCTAGTGCTGTGTTGTTATCAACAGTCCCAAGCTACATAGCGAACGTGACATTGAAAACAAAATCAAGTGTTGTTTCAATTGAACTTTATTATAATTGTGTAGCATTCGTCAAATGTGACAAACAGTTCAACTGAATTGGGAAACAAAATACGTTTAAAGAGTAAAGCTGCTTCCTAAAATGGTTCAGTCCATCATGAATCCGATTCACTTACGTCCAGACATGTAGTGTATTACTAGTTTAAGTAATGTGCGCAGTCTGTTTAATAAAAAATTTCAATAATTTTTTCAAATCATCGAAAGAATTTACTTTGGTCTTTAGATCTGGAAAAGATCAAAATAGTGGATATCCAAAATGGTGAACAATGACGATCATGGGCGCGACCTCCATCCTCTTGCCGATCACATGACAAAGTTTCGAAATTTCCCCATGGAAGAAAATAGTGATTTTTCAGCATTTCGATGTTCACTTCAGTTAATGTTTGAACTAATTTAATAGTTTGTCTGGTAATTTCACAAAAACTACATACAAACGAGCTAGCATGTTGCAGTGGATACTAGGTAGGTTTGGTTTTTCGTTAAACAAATTTGAAATGAGACTAGCAAAAAATCGAATTAAGCACCTTTAAGCTTCGACAATTTTTCGTAATGATACGTTGTACCCAGATTCTCCATTATGCATTGTCAACATTTTACACATTATATGCATTATCAACATTCTACACATATTATCTACAACCTTTTGTAGATCGTATGCATCGAGCTGGCAATATTTATTGATTAATTTTTAAAAACACAGGTCACTGCGAAACAACAAAGGAACGGAATATTCGAAACATTTGTAAATTGGCGACATCTTTTTAGAATTCATGAATTCTAGATGCTGTTACAAATTAGGAAACTATTGAATCCCATGCGAAAAGCAACTCGTTCTATACTATCTAGTCCTGGGCCCATATGTACGCGAAATATATACGAAACATTAATAACATGTGCACGATAGACAATGTTGGTACTGGACAATACGTCCGATTTAGGCAGGAACCGTGTATATATAAACAAGAGGCGTATACTAATAAATGTGTATGATGTGGTCGGGTTTACTCTATAATGTATATTGTGTCCTACGAAAAATAACTATTAATCTATTACCGAAAGGTCATCTGCCCGTAGGCGCCATGTAAATATAGTATATCTCACACTAAATGCGGACACTCCAGTATACATTTGTATAGAATTTAGACTCCATTGCAGGGTATACATGGCATAGATAATACTGCTCTTTGACGCGACCATTATTATACATATCTACTACCACACGGAATTAGCTCTAACGATATTTAAGGTACAAACAGAACTTGTCATGATTCCTCAGTTTGTTCAAAGTATTATATTTATATCCAGGTTATCTTGTTCTGTGTGTCATAAAACTGGAACAGTAAACATACTTGTTCACGTTGACACTGTATCGGCAGGGCGTTTGATAAACATACGAAAGTTGAACACTCGAAATAGTTATCTCGACAGCTTTCATATAATGTGTTTTTAAAGGAACTATTTTTTTAAACAATGTCATCATGAAAATGATGGTAATAAAACAAAGCAGCACTGTTTATATGAGTAAACGAATTGCAAAATATGTCTACATATGTTTTGTTTATATATGTGTGAATTGTTGTCTTTGTTACAATTGTCCTATTGCATCAGGTGTATGCTTCATGATTACTTATATGTACCATATCATATTATACATTGACGCCATAATCAATTAGTTTTGTGCATCATATCCCATATAATTCTATGTACAGTCAAATCTTGTGCTCTACAAAGAAATGAACCACAGGGTCAACCACGGAGTCAGGAGAGCGTCCCTTGTCGTTCGACCACAGCACACATCGTCGACGCTACGTGCTGCTGGCGATTGACGAATACGACGACGGACGACTGCCGGGTGACCTCCCGATGACCCGTCGCGCCACCGTGCGGGCAATCATGTCAGCCAGACTAGACATCAACCCCGGCTCGAGATGTTTCACGTTTGTGACGTGCGCGAAGTTGCACGGTTGCGAGATGTCTCGCTTCGTCTTCGTCTTGGTGGCCGCCGCGTCGCTCTTTCGTCCCAGGCTCCATCGCTTTTTCGTCGACGACTTCCGGTGACCGGAAGTGCCGACCCGCCACAGTTCGTCGGTCGGGTCGGCCGTCATCCGGACGAAGCGCGCGTGGAAGTCTTCGGCCGCGGCCGCGTCGTAGAACCGTAGGCCGACCAAGTCCCCGATCGGACGTGACGAGGGCTGCATCGTGTGGAAAGCGGTGGCGCCCTCGTGCGTCGTGTAGTTGCTCAAGTACGTGATTTTATCATGCCACAGTGCGAAGCCCGTCTCGCGTTCCGCCAGCACGACGCGCAGATCGCGTTTGCGCGTACCGCGACCAGTGTTCAGCACAAACACCGGAATACCCGTGTGCGCATGGCGCCAGCCGGCAGGCGACGACCTTTGGTTCCCGGCGGATTTTTCACTGAACAACACGTCGGCGAGACACCGACAAATGGCGACAATCGTATCGCGGCTTCCGTAGAACAGCTCAAGTCTCGAGATATCTCGTTGCGTGATTCCCGCCAATAAACTCACGTCATCGTCAGCGCCGAAAGCGTCATCTACAATTCCGTCGACGGCGTCAGTACTCGCCGACCGATCGCCAGGAACGGACGCTGATTCCGCGATCGCCGGGTCCGATTCGGCGCCGGAAGTGGAAGCGAGTGTTCGTTCGGATGGTTTCCGTCGTCCTGCCTCCCGGAATGACATTGCCTGTAGACGGCGCCGTTGCAATGTGTCATACTTGTCGGTAATCTGTTTTATCGCTTTCATCGTGTCCTCGCTGCGAGAAACAGTGGCATCACTATTACGTTGGCAAATACACATAACTATTACGTTGGTAAATACATATAATTGTTACGTAAGCAAATACATATAACTGTTGCGTTGGGAAATACACAACTATTACAGTGGCAGTTACACATAACTATTTCGTTGACAAGTACACATAACTTTTACTTTGGCAAGTACACATAAATATCACATTGTTAAGTACACATAAGTATTACGGTGGCAAATATACATAACTATTACGTTTGCATATACACATAATTATTACGTTGGCAAATGCACGCACCTATTTTTATAACTTAGACCTGTTCGACTACTACCGTAGTCAGCATAGACAAGAACATAACGCAGAAGCCGGAATTAAAACTAAGCATCTTGCTAGAAAAATTATGGTCATATCATACTAGACAATTATAATCAAACGATGTAATCACATTACGACTTTTTCCAATTATCACCACTGATGAACCAAACATATGCCAAACTCCAAAACAAAAGAATGTCACAATGCAATATCACATTCTCTGTATTTCTATAAATAAACGACCTAGTCAAAGACTAGATGTACCATTATTTATATACAGTGGACTCTCGCTGTATGGAACATGCTGAGCTATGTTGCTCCATATACCCGGTGTTCTTTATAACGGTGCACGCCAGAATGGGCATTTCAAAGTGGTTCCCATTGAGCGAACGTTCATAACATCGGGAGTCCATATAGCGAGAATCCACTGTAATGCGATATCAATATGGCCAATATCTTACACACCTGTAACACTGCGGTTGCGGTAGCGAGTAAATCTCTGTGTCCGCCGACTTCGCAAAGTCCGGTTTTGCGTCGCCGCATTCAGATTCGTTCTTGATCGGATCGGCCGGTGGCGACTTCGGCGGCGGCTGCATGAACGAACTGCGCAGGTTGCTGTGTCGATCGGAGAACGTGAAGCTGCGGCGCGTGCTCAGTAGAATCAGGCGTGACGTGTCGATATCGTCGGCTGACATCGAGGCTCGTGCCGGCGGCGGCGGCGGTGGCGGCGCCTGGGGACGACATCGCTCACTAAACCTGCTCGAACGACCTTCCAGAGACAACTTCACGCAGTCGCTGACGACGGGTCTAGAAGACTGGCCGCAGCTGAATACGTCGGACCGCGATCGTACCACCCTCGTGCTGTTCCACCGACGGTCGGACGGGTTGTCGTTCTGCATGACGGTCCGGTGCATGTCCGGAGTGGCACACATCGAGCGTGCGTTGCCGGCGCCCAATTGTTCTGGGGCACTTCCGGTCCAATCGGCGTCCGTACCGGAAGTGGCACTCTTGCTGAGGGCATCGTTGTGCGAAACCGTGCGCGCCATCGTGGCGCTGACAACGAGAGAATCGGTGATTGATGAATGGGGTGATGCCCCTCTCTCACCCGTCCCCATGCCAACCGTCTCGTTATCACTTTTTACCCGAGCGTGCGATTCGTTTCTGTCTTTACTACGATTCGCATTTATTTCCTGGACGCACGTCTTTGTGGTCGGTGTCACATGACCTACTAATGGTCGGTGTCCCGGGGTCCTTATTAATTCTGTTTCTCCGGCTTCTGCTGCTTTCTCGTCACGGTATGTCCGTGTCGCGTCAGACACACGCTCCCTGCCATCTAGCGACACCGAACACCCCGCAGAGGGCGCAGGTGTCGCTCCACTGTTTGATGGACGCGAAGGTTCACATCTGTATGATGAGTTGCGACTTGGCAACTTTGGTGGTATTGTTGCTTTCGTTTGTGGCGACGACGTACGTTTATCACGTATTCGGGCCACGGCGGAATCACATCTGTCCGTTACCTTAGATGTGTTCTTTGCTGTGCCTTTCGTGTAAGACATGTTCGTTGTTTTGTCTTTCATGTCAGACTCGATCGTTGTTCTGTCTTTTATGTCAGACTTGTTCGTTGTGTTGTCTTTCATGTCAGACTTGTTCGTTGTTCTGTCTTTTATGTCAGACTTGTTCTTTGTTTTGTCTTTCATGTCAGACTTGTTCGTTGTTCTGTCTTTTATGTCTGACTTGTTCGTTGTTTTGTCTTTCGTGTCAGACTTGTTCGTTGTTCTGTCTTTTATGTCAGACTTGTTCTTTGTTTTGTCTTTCGTGTCGGACTTGATCGTTGTTCTGTCTTTTACGTCAGAATTCGTTGTTGCGTCCTTGCTGCCATTTACAGGCCGTGATGACGTCGTACAGACACCGGACGAATGGCACGGTCGGGTTGGAGGTGAACTGCCCGGTCGCACCGGGGGTGAACCACCCGGTCGCTGCGGGGGTGAAGCCCCCGGTCGCGCCGGGGGTGAACCGCATGGTCGCATTAGTTTTTGCCCCTGCTTTGCCGCAGTCTCGGTGTCGTTTCCTTCCGGCGACGACGGAAACGTAATGGTTCTGCTGGACGTCGGTGAGACACACTCTCCCGCCAGATAATGCCGTCTCTTCGCCCGAGACTCGGCCCGCTTCACCTGCGATGACACCACCCGTCCGTTCACCTTGTCCTTCGGTGTCGATGTGGCCACGGGCGACACACGCACGTGGAAACCTGTCTTTCCAAAGTCATTATTTTTGTTCTGCGAACATTTCACTGATAACAACTTCGGTAAAATCCTGTATTTCGGACTTCCGCGCGTTTCGGTTTTGTCAACGCTGTCTGTCTGCGAGGCCGCCATGGTTGTTTTTGACTCGACGCCACCTTGCGGGCGTCCTGTGTGTTTCACTGTAGAACGCGTGCTATTACCGTTTGGTACCTCCATATTACGGGAAATATCCCACTTATTGGTGTACCTCAAAACTACGCCATGGATGGCAACACATAGAAAAGTTGCTTCTTCACTGAATCTACTAAAACCTTCCCGTATTTCGTTCTGGTTATCTAGTTGATTATTCCAAATGAACGTGTCCTATCGGCACACTGATTATCTAGCACGCGGCCACGTTTCGTCACTTGCAGTAAACACACACGGTGTTTTCATTAAAGCGCCGAATCGGTCATCTTTGTGTGACACACGCCGACCTCCTTGGTTACCGGATTCACGATGACACGGATGGCCTGAAACAAAAAAATATTACATAAATCACACATGTCAGATATGATAGGATTAACATCAAACCAGTATGAATAAACCTTCCACAACATATACTAACGGGTCTTGTGATGGCAATTTACACACGAATACCTATACAATACACACACACATACGCCGTGTAACGCATACAATAAATCCACTTATTTATATACGCGCGGCATGATACCAGCACATGGGAGCACATGTGTCACGCACGCGTGTTTTGTTATAGGAAAAACAGCGTTTGCACCATCTGGCAGTCGGGCCGAGTAGCGCAGGTTGGAAGCTCCACCCAATGATTTACCGGTTCAGGTTTCCGGCAGATGTGTGGAGGAAAGATTCCCAAACACGACAACACCGCTATATTCCGTTAACTAAAGCAGTGGGTAAGGTAGACACGCCCATTCCTGGGAAATTAGCGGTGCTGCCCAGAGGTAAAACAAACGTGTGAGTTACGAATGTTAAAACGATCGTGTTTGAAAGTATTTTCTTTAAAGGTACATAGTCTAGTCGTTGTTATTTAAAGGTACATAGTCTGATCGTTGTTATTTAAACGTACATAGTCTGATCGTTGTTATTTAAACGTACATAGTCTGATCGTTGTTATTGTCAAATCACGTTATCTGTTTTGAGAATATCGACCTTGCTGTTCAGCATGCAATGTAAACATGATATTCGGGTCGAAACATTCAAATTAATCAAATAACGGTCAAATTATATTAACAAACTGTGGTTCATTAAAGTACATTTCGGCGGTCAAGATGATAGAATATACATAGTGTATACTATATAACAATGAAACTAGGTACAACTACGCCATAAATGAAGTTAAATAGGAACAAACAGAAAATTAATTATTGTCCAGGACGTGGTTACTGATTACTAGTAAAGTGCATTGTGTCTGAATTTTATTTGGCAACGCTATCGCGTAATGCACAACTTGACTTTATTAAGTAAGTTTTTATGTCACATAGAAAGAAAAAATCGCCGTTAAGTCATAACTGGAATGAAAACAACGCTTTATCGTTGCAATACGCCTACGCAACGCGACAACAATAATCGATCCCGCATTTTCAATACGGGATGATCTCAAAACAACAATGTAACGTGCTGCACGAAACCGACTCGAGAGCTCCTTCGCATTCGCCAGGTGGCAGCTCTTTCGCCACAACACAAAACTGGGATTGGCGCGGAGTCAGCACGAATTGTGCTCGGATAAGCAAAACAGCGGCTACCCCCCTCCCCATAAACTAATTTCCTGTACATAGATATTTTGATAGCATCCCTGAAGAATCGGCAATAACAGGCGTCGTTGCCTTTGAAATTGGGTCGATTTGTTGATTTGATCGCGAAACGCCGCCGTAAACGGTCGATTCTCTCCGAATTCCTCCGACACATTTCTCTCAGCATTCCGAGCCCAGAGCCTCTGTCAGCTTATAGTGACATTCCTCTTGCGGGCGTCCGGTGGGGATACTTGCACAGGGGGGCAACCTCCGATTTCCTGCCACTACACATTCATTGCAGGAGCGCAAACTGCAAGCAGGGCTTAGATCAAGCCCCATAATATACCAATACTAAACGTAGAGAAATATTTTTTAAGCATCCCAGTGTATGCGAACAGGCGCCACAAACAAAAGGGTTCACCCAAGAACAGGTTTGGAGTAAACCAGTTCATGACTTCCGACATGAAAGTCGGGTGCACAAAGGTTATAGCAGATGTTAGGTTCACAGTGTCTTACACTCGTCAGGTGTATTGAAAATACTTGTTGTAGGTGTATGGTGCTTGTTATCTTATACGTGTACATTTCACGTTACATAAATTATAGCCAATTAGTATAACGATACGTAGTAAAATAATAATGATAACGTCCTTACGTTCTTAATCATAATACAACAGATGTGCAGCGATGTGCCGTATAACCCCCTGTATGGTTTGAGGTACAAAATTCCCCATTTTATCTTAACCCATTCGTATGTTGTAAAGCCAGTCACGTACAACCTGTTTCCAGTAACTAACTGTAACGCCAAATTGCTTTCTTCTTCAAATAGCAAAATAGTATTATTTATATCCACTCGGTTTTAAATTGTTCAAGCTAATTTGCCGGTGACGTTGGCAGCTATTTATAATAGCGTCGTTAGGGCATTATTACGGCAGTTACGTTTTACTAGGCAACTACAACACAAGTGTATTAAAACTGCGAATATTGTGTACTTTATTTATGCACCATCATTTCATAAACGTAACCCATGATAGTTTATGGAACAGCCTTTAGCAAAACAGACAATCCGGTGTCGATAACAGCTGGAGTTTAGCCGCGCACATTTCCCGTGTAACTGCCGTTTCGACACAACGACGTCTTTTTCACGAGCTGCCAGTTTCCCACGAGTGCTACATTGCGATATTGTCTGCTAGGCGCAGCGTTGGGTGCACTCGGCCGACTGCCGGACAATAGCGCGGCGGTCCGGAAGTGTTGCGGACGAGCCTACACAAAATATTGATGCGATATTTATGCGGGTTCTACCGCGTGTCAACGGCAATACGTCACGCACTACAAGAACAGCTGTCGCCACCTCCTCCGTGTATAGACCACTTGTCGTTTATCGACGCATAGCGGCAGTACGTGGAACGTGAATGGGTCGTCGTATCTTTCAATACTATCGTACAACAGTGTACACAACATTCGCATGTCAGTCGTTATAATATCGACAATGGTTACACCACACACTGGTTGACCGGTCCAATGGCTGAATATGTATTATGTAAAGTGTGTGTATATATATATATATATATAATATATATATATATATATATATATATATATATATAATATATATATATATATATATATATATATATATATATATAATTAATATGGCTATGATAATTAATTAATAATTACATAGTTAAACACACATTATCTAGCCAGCCAATCGAAACTCCGAATGGATGCTTAAAAACGACTTTTTCATACACATACCACTCGCTGCAATGTTGGCACCAGACATGCCATACCCATACCAGTCGTTGCAATGTTGACACCAGTGGTATCATACAAATACCAGTCGGATATTAAATAACTTGTAATAGTAATGATAAACAAATACCAGTCGTCACAATGTTGACGCCAGACACGTCGTACACATACCTGCCATTACAATATTGACATCAGATACGTCATACACATACCAGTCGTTACAATGTTGACACCAGACAATCAAACACATAGCAACTTCGTTACAATGTTGACATAAGACACATCATAAACATACCAGTCGCAATGGTGCGGCATGTCGCAATGGTGCGGCATGTCGCAATGGTGCGGCATGCTAATGCTGTCTGCAGGAACCGCTGCTAGTTTGCTTGCTGCCGCCTCACGCTACGGGTGTTCAAAAAGTGACCTGCGGTCATCCAAGTACACAACATTTACAGCAGTTATCGAATATATTATTAATTCATAAACCAGCCGCTGCTTTCTAAATACCGTCACACATATTAGTCACACACACCATTAAATTGTCATGTGACAGCAGCGAGTCATCTAGTACCGACCTACTGTCACGCCTTGTCACACTGAAGCCTTCGTTCTTCAGCGCGGTGGCGACATGATGAATGACCGTTTGTCATCGATGTACTTATACAAGACATGTTCTCAGGCCACGCGTATATGCGACATACGGTGAGAGGGGATTATTTTCCCTCACGCGTATCTTTCTATTCTCATTTTGACATATCGTTTCCGTGCAGGTATTACAAGGTACATGTATTATATACTCAATTCTTGCCCACACAGTGGCATTCGTCCACGGGTGTTTATTTTACAGTTTATCATGGTCGTCACAGTGTTTTGTCGCAGTGTAGCAAAACCTGTATTCTCGGCGGTAACTCGATTCATCAGACAACCGTTGGCAGACGACTAACATTTATTGATTCCATCAGCCGGTCGGCCACATCATCAACGCGAGGGTCATCAGGTGATCAAGCAACAGTCAGTTTCCACGTAACGACCAAACACAACATAGCTACTCGAAGAGCGGCCTTGTTGTAAACGCATCATTTGTGCCAATTACACGAGTTTATCCAATTGTGCGTGGCAAATGTATAAATAGACTAATGACGGGTCCCTCGGGTCATTAACCCTTCTACATCACCGCGCGTGTGCTTTCGGTGAAGATATTTAACACCTACTTGGGATGGCAGCATTCCTAAGGGAAACTTAAAATGAATGTTTTCACCTATCAAAACTTAAAACAATGGTGGAAATACTGTGTTCTGTGTGAAACGTCTTAGTACAATCTAGACAAAAGATCGGTTGAAACTTAAAGGGGAGGCCTACATCTAAGACTGAGGCAACATGTCTGCTATTTGTTTGTCACTGATGACGTCATTAGTTATGTCGCCTGTATGCGCAATAGTTATCAGTACAACGTGGTTTATATCTTCGAGTCCATATCTTCGTTTTGTGGCAGTTGCAGAAAATATATTTCTCAAAACACCATTCACCAACTGGTGCCGAAACTATTACGCGATAGGGGAGGGGTTTCTCTCAGTATTGTGCGCATGTATATGCTAACTGCTCGAATAGAGCACACTACGTCACATGATTCCCACTTAAGGCGTTATGATTGGGATTCGATGTTACCAATTTGGTAAAGTAATTTGTGTGGGCGATAATGCAGGATTATTCTATTGATTTGTTATTCATATTCTTGGATATGTTTGCTGAAGATCGTGTTTACTCTAGCACTAAGGGTGAATGTTTGGTAATGTGCAACTTGCATGCGTCATATCCGGGATTACAGGGCAAATGGCCACTTTTTATGCAATCAGATGTACTGCTAAGTTCAGGATACGATTACTCAAACGTCATATCCCGCTGCCGTGACATTTGACATTACGTCAACTGTAGATCACTGCTGTGACGGTAGGTATATCATTAAAGGAGGAGGATGGGTATATAAATGTATGAATAAATTAATAGATATGCGGACGGACATACATCCTTTCATTCATCTATCAGCACTCATTGTGTGTGCGTGCGTGCGTGCGTGCGTGCGTGCGTGCGTGCGTGCGTGCGTATATGTATGAAATGAATGTCCATGGCGAAGATAAGAGACATACACGCATTAGTATATATGGGTACGTTATCACCATATACGTTAGTCGCATTACGTGTATGTAGCATGACGAAATTAACATAAATCTCACCGGAACCGAACGAAATCCTAGGCTGCGTCATTAAAATTATAATCCCACAGCTACGATGTGCAGTGTCCAGTGCGAAATATCTCACAACCTGGTCAAAACTCTCACTCTAGATAGATACGGACGTATTTTAACGCATCCGACAAACAGGCCGCCATATGCGGAGCAGCAAAACATGTATGGATGATGATATGCGTTCCATCTGTAGTGAATCGTCTTGATGTGCCGCGCCGGGTTCGCCTACTCGCAAAACAAACTGCGGTCGTCTCTACGAACGTCCCCCGGTACTCTAAGCCTGCCTCCCGTCTCACACCTAGCGCACCCCGTATTATTATAGGTTGTTTCGTCATTTTAACTGACCTTCACCTCCCGTGGGAGGTCAAACGGGGATAAGGGGCGGAGCTTGGAAGATGCATAGATTAAAATAGGAACCGTCTACGTAGGAAGTTAAAGCTGCTCTCTCAATTCGATTTTTCACCCGTTTCGTTTCAGACTCGTTTCAAGAAAAATGGAACCAATCTAGTATCAACTACGACACGGTAACTCCTTTGTGCCAATTTTGTATTTAGTTTGGAATCATTGGACAGACTTTTAAAGTCATTATTTATTCGATCGAACCGAAAAAAGGGAAAACGTGGTTACATGTAGTCCGCCCGATCTTAACGATCAAAGTTACTTCTTTAGAAGATTTTAACAAAGTGAGCGCTCTTTTATTAAACCGTCTGCGCATGTGACTTACGTTATTTACACTCTACATATGTGAAAATCAACGAACCTGATTGGGCTAAACTAATTGAGGATGGAGCTTTAATTAAACATCAAACTTAACATTCCGATACTGGGGAAATGTTTGGAATATGTATTGAAATGTTACCAAGCGTGAAACAATAATGGTGCACGTGCATGACAAATTCACCACAAACTATTAATTTATATATTTAGCATCATTCATTGACACTAGAACCCTTTCGATGTCGACAGTCAAAACTAATCGCTTTGATAAGGTCATTCTAGCACCGTAACAACATGGCTGTCCTACATTCCCCATTGATCGGCCCCTAATCCTTCTGATGATCCCATTCTGATGATCCCATTCTGATAATCCTTCTGATGATCCCATTCTGATAATCCTTCTGATGATCCCATTCTGATAATCCTTCTGATGATCCCATTCTGCTCTGTTCGTCGGCCTTACGTCCTTTGCACAATTTTATATGAACTATTTTTTTGTTGCTTCAACTGTACATGGTTATAGTTGCTATGGTTATAGTTGCTATGGTTATAGTTGCTATGCTCACTTTTGATGCCTCATCGATAATTCGAGTCATGTGTGAGAATTGCTAAGTCATACGCAAAATTGGCCAAGTTTAGACGTGCTGGCTCTCCCACCAGTTTTATTGGGTGGCTGACGAATCCATCGATGAAACCGAGATGTCTTCCCCCAGCGTAAGGTTCAGGGATGCCGGGGGATGCTGCCCTTTTTCAGTATGCCCCAGTTTAATTACACATATTCAGTTTGACGTTTTAAAGAAATCCTCAAAGAGTTATGCAAATTGTCGTCTTACCAGCTCAGCAAAACATCACACCACTAGGCCGCATCCGGGGTCCTAGCAAGTATTACATCCTAATATATCAAAACGAAACACAAGTCATGGTGTTGGGGTTATTCATCTAAAAGAGATAATTAAAAACTAACCATGTGCAACTAAAATAAAAAATATCACGCCAGTGGTTTACTCAGAATGTGTTCTAAAAGTCGGATATTCCGGTTATTTCTCCGGTTGACTGAGGGCTGACATGTTAACCAGCGCGACCGATAAGCGTTTGCACAGTTCTATAAAAATCGGGTAACCTAGACTACCTGTGACGTATTAAGTGAGGCCGGCATATAAACAGAACCAACGCAAAGTCTCAAACAAACGTGTTATTTTATGAGAAAGAGGACTAGTTTGGTCAACAAACGCCAAAATATTTTAAATAAGTTGAACAGCTTGACCATATTATTTAGGCAAATATCGGAATAGGTGTATGCAAATACATTTTTCATATGGCGAACGAATTTTGCTAGACTTTGATACCCGTGACGTCGGGTTATGTAACTGTATATGGCAGGTTTTCCTAGTTAACCACTGGCGTGATAGGCTTAACTGTAGTTGCAAATGATTATGTTTTAGTAACTCTGATAGGTGCATAGGCACGAAAACATGACTTTTCTTTCCCTTTAACACATATGTATGTCATTAATGTGCATCGCGGTGGCGTAGCGGTTAGAACGCAGGACTCTCAATCGAGAGAACCCGGGTTCGAATCATCTTGCTGCAATTTCGAAGCAATTTCGTTCATCCCACGTTGCCACAGTTCACTCAGCTGTATAAATGAGTACCTGGCTACTGACAGAGGTGGATATTTTAACGAATAGTCTTCGCGCAGTAATTGCAGAGTGGCTGAATGATTCACAGAGAAGTCGAAATGGTGTCGGAATGGTCAGGTATGTCAGGGGTGAAGTGTTAATCGCATTGAACAGTCCCAAGGTCTGGATACCGCGCTATATAAGAACGTACCTTTTATTAATTTTGCAACTGCAAGTTTGTTCGGACATAAACAACTTCGTTTCTCGAAATGTTAAACACAAATGAATGAATATATCCAACGACAAAACACAAATATAAACGAGTCGCCAATTTTTTTTTAACAATCCTAAAAATACAAAACCTACCATTTCAACCAATGAAAGTGCATTTTTGAACCTTTCCCTTGATTCGAACGTATATCGAAAGCTCTACGCTCGGTGAATCATAAAAGGACCCGTCCGTTGTTCTGCAAATTATTGCAACTAATAATCTCAGCGTAATGAGAACAAAATATTATTACCGCGACCACGCAGCAAATGGCAGATTGCGTCGTAAAAATGGCTGAAATAGTACTCAAGTGAACGCCATGATAACATGAATCACACTTCATGCCTACGAGGAAGCCATTTTATAGGTCTATTTATAACAATGACGATGTTAACTTACACAACAAATGTGCAGTGAATGTCGCATCGCAGTGCTTTCTCCTAATGGACAGTGAACAACTTGGGGCCAACACGTTATTAACGTTTATATTTGTGTTTTGTCGTTGGATATATTTCGCAGCGCAGCACGGCGTTGCTGTGCCCTCGTCAAATGTGTATAATAATGACAACTCGCCAGGAATAGGTTCGTCATGTAGACAGAGGTGCCTAAACAGAAGTACCACCTCAGAAGTAAGCGGGAGGTCTTCGTAGTTACACCTGAACAAAGATGGATATTATTTGTACCGGCTGTGCCAGTAGGTCTGGAGAAAAGGTTTGATTTCTATGCTACAAATCGTGGCATCGGGTGCATTCTCGCGTAGCCATTCGACGTGGAAGCGTTGTGGTTTTATTGTTTTATCACATTCATACCTTTCATACCTCCTTAGATGGCACACCATGATCGGGAGATGGCACACCGTGATCGGGAGATGGCACACCATGATCGGAAGATGGCACACCGTGATCGGGAGATGACACACCATGATCGGGAGATGGCACACCATGATCGGGAGACGGCACACCATGATCGGGAGATGGCACTTCGTGATCGGGAGATGGCACACCGTGATCGGGAGATGGCACACCGTGATTAGGAGATGGCACACCATGATCGGGAGATGGCACACCATGATCAGGAGATGGCACACCATGATCAGGAGATGGCAAATCACGATCGAGAGATGGCAAATCATGATGTTTATATAGAAAATTGGGACAACATCCGCCAATGCGTCAGAGGGGTGGCACTATGTATAAAGAGAATCGAAGTAAAGTGAAACCATTGCCACGTTATCGCCAAACTTAACATTATCTGGCGTTCTAGGCTCATTTCCAGGAGGTGCTGATTGCCCCCTGGGCAACGGTATCGGCAATCACATTGATTCTGCCCGACGTAACTGCTTTGGTGTACTCCGTAAACCTAGCCACAAGAGGCGCTATACGGTGTAGTTCGGTTATTTCTGTGAGCCTGGAGTAACCGTTTCTTCAAAGTACTGCTTAGTCATTTTTATAACTATGATTATTAAGTGCGTCATAATTTCTGCCAAACAGATATGCAGGCATGTATATGCACTGGCAGTGAGTTCCCACAGTGCAAGGCCTTTGTGATTGCTTGAGTGGAAAGGTACTTCAGAAACCACTTGACAGATTTCAAACAAGCTTTCTACTGTCGCGAATAAGTGCAGGACTGAAAAGATCAACGCAAACAATGTACTGTAGATAATAAACATTGTACTGTAAATAATAATTGTGAGCAACAGTTTTAGCGAAACAATGAAAGTATTAGCACATGTACTAATTGATGGCATTATTCAGCACGAGTTTCCAAGATATGGATCCACATACTCCGTTTCATAAAACAACCTGGATATCCTGCTTCCAATAGTTGATTTCACGGCTGCGCATGTAATTTGTTTTCCTGAACCACTATGGCAACGGCTTGGGTTTGCGTCTGATGTTTCGGAATTCGTCTGACCTCGTGGCCTTTGAACTGAGGGTCGACATACGAGCTTCTAGCGGCCCAGGACGAAAACAAACACTAGACTTGACGCGGGCGACAAACATTTGCGCACAAACATATTGATTGTGACACCACTTAATCATATGCAACAAACAAAGAGTTTTGTCACCGTCGACCGTCATCAGAACAATAGTTACGTCGCCCAGGTGCGAACATTTGCTCATGGAATCGTCGTCTGGACGAGCTTTCTTAACCACCGCCGGGACCACGAGAGGGAATTGAGGAAGAGGAAATTGTATAGGAAGCACACCAGACCTTGGTCATGGAGACTGACTTACATGTTTAGCTGCTGCGTTAATTTGCGAGACGGCGAAAATCGTTGGAACATACATATTCTGTATTAGTTTACCGGACGCCAACGTTGTATGAAATGGTGAACAGCATGTCAAACAACCGCACAAAGTTGGTTGGGGGACGTAAAAGAACCACTCAGGACGGCAGTGACCACCCCTGTGCCAGCATATAAAGGTAGTTTTGACGTATTCGTTCTGAAAAGGCTGACCAATTGAATGAGGTCTCACAATACATTCAGATTCGGTTAACCATAATGTGTACGATGTATGCAAACCAGAACGCGCTGAGTGTTAGAAAGGACAGGATATATTTTACAATTTAACTTGTGATAAAAACATTCTGGATATATTAAACATTCATTAACTTACCTCATGTGTGTCTTTTGAGCAAATCAAGCTGGTAATTTCTAGAACCCCCAACCCGAAATGTCGACCCGATAAGTCAACCCAAAATATGGACACAACGTTGATATCTCTATGCAATCACCACTGAAGGAAAGTAGTCACTACTAACTGCAGTGATGTTCCAGCACCAACGGTAGTGTAGGATAGGGTGTCACACGTCATCCCGGGGGTGGCGTATTGCTCAGACTTCCAATTTCATATGTTCACTCACGTGTATGCTGCAAAGGTCATAACAACACGGAGGCGGTGTAACGTGTATTCGTTACGTGTATACGTTACAGTGCTGATCCAGGGCGGGTAACGTGTATACATTACAGTGCTGAATCAAGACGGATTCAAGTCTTGTGACAGTGACTGGGCCACAAGGCTGGGGAATCAAGTTTCCAACTCTGTCAACGATGATTAATCTGTCCCGAATAATCCTTCAGTTGCTCATCCCCCGGGTGACGTAATATGTCTTTAAAAGGAGCTTTGTTGGACTATAAGAACCGACCACCAGGGTGACTCTGTTTTGTGCAAACATTGCAGTGCACGGTGGGACAGATCTCGAGTTAAATCACACATTTGAAGAACATTTTGCACCGCATGTAGAATCAACGTCACATAAAAAATTATCCATAAGGTTATTGCCGGAGACCTGCTTGCGCTAGCAACAAAATGCTTGTGACAAGCTAAGGCCTGCATCTGTGTATTGAGCCAGTATCCATGGAATATAGTCTTGTGCGTGAAGGAAAATTTTAATTGCATTTTTTATAGATCATACATCAAATGCTCTAAAATCTCCGGCGGCTGACTTCATAATACCCCCCACTCCTAAACATGCCTTATTGGAGGAGTTGCTCGATACATCAAGTTTATTATCCCCAAAAAGCTTCTCGAGAATGAATGTGATACGGACCTCAGTGAATGCAATAAATTGCCAGATTGGATGCGGTAATGGTTGCAAGACAGCACATGCAAGACTATGTAACGGCTGGTCAATATTGCACCGTCTGACCTAAGCATGCACGGAAACTTTCATAATTCGCAGGAAATTGTTACACACACACGCACGCACGCACGCACGCACGCACGCACGCACGCACGCACGCACGCACGCACGCACGCACGCGCGCGCACACGCACGCACGCATGCACACACACACACACAGAACATGATACACGTGTGTGTCATCCACAGCTGTGGGTAGGTAAATACACCAAACAACACCAATACGCTAACACAAATGTGGCGCCAACTTCCACTGTTGTTATATAAATTAATTGTTGACATTTTAAGATGAATTGTGCAGATATTGCACATACATATTTATGACAGATGTTGGGCGGCGTTTTCATGATAGGTGAAAACAGAATTGTTGCGTTCGTCACGTCTCGAGGTTACGAGTTAAAATAATAGTTCGTTCTCGGGATGTGTAACACCAGAACTACGTCACTAATTGTTGACAGTGAATGTGGAATATCACATAAAACAAGGAAAATCTGACTTAACACGGGAACATATTTTACTTGCAGACCAGGAACAAAAACGTTAGACACAGACACACATCGATCGATAAACGTTCTCCGAATTTATGCCTATCGCAGCAATCTTCTTCTTTTGTCGTTGCAGGCGCACAACTCGGGAAATTGCTTTATGCAAATGTTCCCTGTCGAGCGCCCAGCGGCTCGCTCTGGTTTCGCTAACGTATTAAGCGTATGTAAATGTCATTGTCGCTATGCAAACAATGTTGCACCAGCAATATCAACAGCTACGACGGATATTCGACGTCGAGTTCATAATAAATAGCTTGGTTCACTCGAGATATCTTGTCGACCCACTCTGACGTCGGCCGGCTTCTTGTCCAAATATATCAGTCAGTATTGGCGCCAAGTTGAACTGATACGGCGCTTGGCTTGCGCCCTGGAGGTATAAGCCTGGATTCCCGTATTGGCGTCTCTCCAAGTGTATAAATAATAAAATGAGAACAACTTAATCGTCGACCCACATGGAACATGACGATGACATGGAGAGTACATTGGATATCGGATGAGATAATAAAATAGTTCCTTTTGCACGTTGCTGGTATCTGTGGAGAGGTAAATGTTCCATCACGTGATGAAAGCGTGCAACCCGCTGTGTTTTCTACACAGACCCATCGTAGCAGACGTGTTGACGGCGTGTCTTTGATACTTCGGCTCATGGCCTCGTAGAATGGCACCAACGAAAGAGCCGTAGACACGCAAGTACGTAAGAGAAGCCACACGCACGTACGTAAGAGAAGCCACACACAGGTGCGTGGGGTTAGTCATTGTCGCGTTGCTCAGCGAACCATCTGTTCTGTAAAAAAAACTGGAGGAAAAACAGGAAACCGAGCTGTTACTGTACCGAGCGTGGCATTCACGTGAAACTTTCACAACACTTCCAGACAGGCGCTATTATGCGTTAGCGAGACGGCATTGTGCGACTGAAGACGCCCCTTTTAACGCGCTGATGACACATTATCACGCTTGTGCGCTTACAAATGCGGTACGGTGTATTCGTATCGACTCGGCAAATCTCGCGCGGTCGGCTGCTTGCGAAGAGAGGCCCGCGCAGGACGCGCAAAACCACAACGTTAGCGTTTTTAACGGACGTTCGACGTCACGAAAACAAAGTGGAAATGAACAGTTCACGCAGCGCGATGGAAAACAAATAAATGGACCGGCAGAACAACTGATTGACAATCCAAAAAAGGAAAAAGAGGCAGACCGACGAGACGACGGACATTACCAACCACGCAGGAAGGAGCACTTTGGATAGTAACAGCCACCGACAGAGAAAGATGGAAATATCTAGCGGAAGGCCGCACTGGGTGGACAAGGCCTAGGTGAACGATGAAATGACAATTTTGAATCAACAAACAAACTTGACCTTGCAAAGACGTAGGGTCGGCACAGCGTTGGTGGAAACAGGCGAGCAAGTAGAACATCTAGCAACTTGGAGATTTGCTGACAGCCGGAATGTTTCTCGAGTGGCGTTATCGATACGCAGTGTTTATTTTAACGGTGCACTGCGTCGATTGACTCCGAGCGGTTTATCGTTTGAACCTGGTTGTTTATTTATGGAATAAAGCAACACCAGTACACATTTTCCGGGGTCAGCGTTCTTGTCATACAATAAAGTCTGCTTCCCTACTGAAGTCGCATTCCATCTCTCCCCGATGATATATTGCAGTTATCATAACACTACAATCAATGTCGGTATCGCAGTCGTTATTGTCTTATCGGTCTAGTCAATGTTGGCCCGATGCCACAGTCAATTGCCGTTTTTGATAATGACGTCACAGCCCCTAATGGCGTTACAGGGGGTCGTCAGTTGAAGAACGGCAACATCGCAACTGTCGAAAAACAATGTTCGTAATTCGAATGCATCGACTAATTTCCCAGTCTAGCGAATGCGTGTACACGGGAGACGAACTCGTAATTACAACGTCTCACTCGTGAAGCCCGCTTAATAGATGTGCCAAGAACACAACGTCCCTTCCGTTGAACTCTCGACTCAATTACATTTCAATTAACACCATCTATTCCTCGTTTCGATTACGCACGCACGCACGCACGCACGCACGCACGCACGCACGCACGCACGCACGCACGCACGCACGCACTCTTTTACCATGATGTTTGTCGTCATTATGCTAGCAACTCGGTGCTAGTCATCATGACCTTCGTCGTCATTGTTGCTGCATTGTTATTATTCTTTATCATCATTGGTTATGTATTTCATGGATTTAAATAATACCATACTTAGTTCGAACAACAACACAGGGCCTGCATAACACTACGGAACATCGTAAAGACAGTTGCACCGTGATGTACACTCGTTTGTGGCATCTACCGACTGCCAGCCTGTTAGCTCAGCTGCAGAATACATGTTACGCCCTGCCTACAGAGATATGTCATTCACGTAGTTTCTGACACGTGTTTCCAGCAACGGGTGTTTCGCCGATGAACGCCATATACGTGTACGTGTAAATGCGTACGCTGTACACGCAGTGCAACTCCGTTCACATTTCTAACGCGCCAGAATGCAAGCATGTCACGTAGCCTAGGTGATGTGATCTATAATAATCATTCAAGTGAAATAGGTGCGAGATGCAATTTTGTATAAATTGAATTTTCTGTCTCGTCGCGACGTGCTTACCTACAGACGCCTTGGTTTGTACCTACAGACGCCTTGGTTTGTACCTACAGACGCCTTGGTTTGTACCTACAGACGCCTTGGTTTGTATTGCATTTAATGGCAATGCGTTCAATGTTCTCTTTGCGTCTGGCGATGGTTTTGTCGGCAGATATTTCGGTCAACAGAAGAATAATATATTATAATAAAGAGCGTTCTCACGTTACTAACTTGGGGTGTCTAGGTTTCGCATTTTCCTATTTCTACGTGAACCACAATGTATTCTCCGGCTGATAATCTGTTAAGCAGACATTTCCGGTCCTAATTCTCGCCACTGTTCGCGATCGGGTGCATTTGTTGCTTCAAAATCGACCGAGACAACAAAGCTGACAAGTGTTGTCTGCCTCTGAACGGCCTGGCTTTTGAGGTGGCGAAATAATCACCAATCGGGTTATTTAGCCAGTGTTACGGACCCAAACCGTGGGTTGCCGACTCCAGCCAAAAGGTGGCGGTCCAATCCACGTGGTGCTAGCCACGCGCGGCGCTTGCAACCGTCATGTCGGGAGCCGTGACCCACATAATACGGTCCTAGACAAAAAATCAGGCCAACAAAAGCCGCGTGAGAATACCCGGCTAGAATTTCAATTCAGGCAATTTCGAATCATCCAATTGCATCTTGGCGCGAAACGATAACGCCACGTTGTCACATCACGGACCACACGCGTAGAGACGACACGGATACAAAGGAGACGCGATCGATATAGTGTCTCTTGCAGTAAGGGCTGGTGCTGCTGCTGCGAGAACGGGCGGATTTCTGTAGTCGCAGAAGACCAGTATTAATGGTACGCAGTCTGACCGTTCCCATCGTAAAACCATGTTATGTCATATAAACTATATATTTTTTAACATCTTGACCGTCCAAACGTGTTTCATTGAGCCACCAATTGTTCATATAATTTGACCATTATCTGTTTAATCTGAATGTCTCGACTCGAATATTAAGCAAACATGGCAGGCTGAACAGCACGATCGATATACATTAACAGATAACCGCCAAATCAAACATAGTTGAGCTGTCAATGTGTTTGAATAGATAAAACGTTACACTGTGAAACATTACATTGTGTAACATGACTTTACGATACACGAAGACCAGACGTTGTGCCTTTAAGGGCCTCGGTGTGTCGAATGTCTGTGACTGGGTTTCACACTAAGTATTCTGGACGATCTGGAGCTCAGGACGGCCATTGGTATTGTAACGGCTGGTATAGAGCTCAGGACGGCCATCGGTATTGTAACGGCTGGTACAGAGCACAGGACGGCCATCGGTATTGTAACGGCTGGTATAGAGCTCAGGACGGCCATCGGTATTGTAACGGCTGGTACAGAGCTCAGGACGGCCATCGGTATTGTAACGGCTGGTACAGAGCACAGGACGGCCATCGGTATTGTAACGGCTGGTACAGAGCACAGGACGGCCATCGGTATTGTAACGGCTGGTACAGAGCTCAGGACGGCCAATGGTATCGTAACGGCTGGTATAGAGCTCAGGACGGCCATCGGTATTGTAACGGCTGGTATAGAGCTCAGGACGGCCAACGGTATTGTAACGGCTGGTATCGAGGACGAAGACGAAGACGGTGATCAGGTGCATTAAAGGGTGCCATGTCTAGATTCATTACGAAACCGACGAAACTCACAAATGACACCATAAACGATATTTTAAGTAGCTAAAAACATAAAATATCGTTTATGATGTCATTTGTAAGTAGCTAAAAAACATATATTATTTAATCAACCAAGAAAACCCTATTCAGGCTGTACACATAAGTAGTGGCGTATCTAGGATCTCGCAAGGGGGAGGTCAAAGAAAGGGGTCACACTAAGTCACCCATTAGTTTTCGATGCTACCGTGTAGACAGTTGCACCGTGATGTACACTCGTTTGTGGCATCTACCGACTGCCAGCCTGTTAGCTCAGCTGCAGAATACATGTTACGCCTTGCCTACAGAGATATGTCATTCACGTAGTTTCTGACACGTGTTTCCAGCAACGGGTGTTTCGCCGATGAACGCTATATACGTGTACGTGTAAATGCGTACGCTGTACACGCAGTGCAACTCCGTTCACATTTCTAACGCGCCAGAATGCAAGCATGTCACGTAGCCTAGGTGATGTGATCTATAAAAATCATTCAAGTGAAATAGGTGCGAGATGCAATTTTGTATAAATTGAATGTTCTGTCTCGTCGCGACGTGCTTACCTACAGACGCCTTGGTTTGTACCTACAGACGCCTTGGTTTGTACCTACAGACGCCTTGGTTTGTACCTACAGACGCCTTGGTTTGTACCTACAGACGCCTTGGTTTGTACCTACAGACGCCTTGGTTTGTACCTACAGACGCCTTGGTTTGTATTGTTCTCTTTGCGTCTGGCGATGGTTTTGTCGGCAGATATTTCGGTCAACAGAAGAATAATATATTATAATAAAGAGCGTTCTCACGTTACTAACTTGGGGTGTCTAGGTTTCGCATTTTCCTATTTCTACGTGAACCACAATGTATTCTCCGGCTGATAATCTGTTAAGCAGACATTTCCGGTCCTAATTCTCGCCACTGTTCGCGATCGGGTGCATTTGTTGCTTCAAAATCGACCGAGACAACAAAGCTGACAAGTGTTGTCTGCCTCTGAACGGCCTGGCTTTTGAGGTGGCGAAATAATCACCAATCGGTTTATTTAGCCAGTGTTACGGACCCAAACCGTGGGTTGCCGACTCCAGCCAAAAGGTGGCGGTCCAATCCACGTGGTGCTAGCCACGCGCGGCGCTTGCAACCGTCATGTCGGGAGCCGTGACCCACATAATACGGTCCTAGACAAAAAATCAGGCCAACAAAAGCCGCGTGAGAATACCCGGCTAGAATTTCAATTCAGGCAATTTCGAATCATCCAATTGCATCTTGGCGCGAAACGATAACGCCACGTTGTCACATCACGGACCACACGCGTAGAGACGACACGGATACAAAGGAGACGCGATCGATATAGTGTCTCTTGCAATAAGGGCTGGTGCTGCTGCTGCTGCGAGAACGGGCGGATTTCTGTAGTCACAGAAGACCAGTATTAATGGTACGCAGTCTGACCGTTCCCATCGTAAAACCATGTTATATCATATAAACTATATATTTTTTAACATCTTGACCGTCCAAACGTGTTTCATTGAGCCACCAATTGTTCATATAATTTGACCATTATCTGTTTAATCTGAATGTCTCGACTCGAATATTAAGCAAACATGGCAGGCTGAACAGCACGATCGATATACATTAACAGATAACCGCCAAATCAAACATAGTTGAGCTGTCAATGTGTTTGAATAGATAAAACGTTACACTGTGAAACATAACACTGTGTAACATGACTTTACGATACACGAAGACCAGACGTTGTGCCTTTAAGGGCCTCGGTTTGTCGAATGTCTGTGACTGGGTTTCACGCTAAGTATTCTGGACGATCTGGAGCTCAGGACGGCCATTGGTATTGTAACGGCTGGTATAGAGCTCAGGACGGCCATCGGTATTGTAACGGCTGGTACAGAGCTCAGGACGGCCAACGATATTGTAACGGCTGGTATTGAGCTCAGGACGGCCATCGGTATTATAACGGCTGGTACAGAGCTCAGGACGGCCATCGGTATTGTAACGGCTGGTACAGAGCTCAGGACGGCCAATGGTATCGTAACGGCTGGTATAGAGCTCAGGACGGCCATCGGTATTGTAACGGCTGGTATAGAGCTCAGGACGGCCAACGGTATTGTAACGGCTGGTACAGAGCTCAGGACGGCCATCGGTATTGTAACGGCTGGTACAGAGCTCAGGACGGCCATCGGTATTGTAACGGCTGTTATAGAGCTCAGGACGGCCATCGGTATTGTAACGGCTGGTACAGAGCTCAGGACGGCCAACGATATTGTAACGGCTGGTATAAAGCTCAGGACGGCCATCGGTATTGTAACGGCTGGTACAGAGCTCAGGACGGCCATCGGTATTGTAACGGCTGGTATAGAGCTCAGGACGGCCAACGGTATTGTAACGGCTGGTATCGAGGACGAAGACGAAGACGGTGATCAGGTGCATTAAAGGGTGCCATGTCTAGATTCATTATGAAACCGACGAAACTCACAAATGACACCATAAACGATATTTTAAGTAGCTAAAAACATAAAATATCGTTTATGATGTCATTTGTAAGTAGCTAAAAAACATATATTATTTAATCAACCAAGAAAACCCTATCCAGGCCGTACACATAAGTAGTGGCGTATCTAGGATCTCGCAAGGGGGAGGTCAAAGAAAGGGGTCACACTTAGTCACCCATTAGTTTTCGATGCTACCGTGTAGCGGCGCAATGGAAACATACGGGGAAAAATCCCAAACTATTTTTTTTTGGGGGGGCATGACCCAATCCGTCCTAAATACGCCACTGGACATAAGTAGCACGACAAGGTGGATAATGTCATCGGGATTCCACGAAGACACGAGAATGCCATTTTAACGGTGGGGGGGGGGGCTGCCCGAAGTGAGTAAGCCACTCGTGGTGTGCAGCACTAATGGAAAACGACAGCTATACTACCCGAGAAATCTTCGCAGCGCGTGGAAAGGATAACACAACTGACATCTAAGATTCCCGTAGCGGATATATTCTCGAGTCGTTCAAAACAACGTAATGCGATATCTCGGAGCAGTAAAACTGCATTAGTGTGAATGCGTTTTTAGACAAATGTTTCCGTTAGCCAACGCAGCCGGTCTATTTGTGCACCGCAATATGGTGAACCGCATATCCGAGTAAACGGTCCTCGGGTATCGTCGACACAAACACGATATATCACTCCTACTTGATACTGTCGATCATAGCATAGAGCTTCTGACATCCGATATAGGAATAGCAGCAATCGGTACTCAAACCTTACAAAACATGTTCATACGATCAATCAATAACATATTAATGTGGTCGTCACTTGGCAACACCAACACGAGATATATTTGGCCTGTCACTACATTTCAGTAAATTTTCCACCACAAATGCAAGAAAACAAACATGACGTATCATATTGCAGTACTTTTTGTACAGGTGTTTCTTTTTACACTTCAGCGCTCTTTTTTCTACCAGCATTGCAGAAGACTGGAAAATGACGTAATTGCAACGATAACAAATGCAGTGCCGAATTAGTCAGCTGGTTCCACGCCTGTCAATAAAATTCTTCTATTTCTTAGTTCAACAACATTCGTTACACATCGCAGCTGTTGGTTGGTAGTTGGCTCTTGTTTCTAAACCGCTGATAAAATTATCGCCAGCATTTACGTCCGCTACTATTAGCGCGGTGATTACCTAAAAGTAGGGAGTGTTAGTGAAATTGGAAGTGACGGAAGTAACTCGGCACCAAAGACGATAAAAGGTGGCAAGGTTAAAGCACACAGAGGCGAAGTGTCGAATTTATATCATGCACAGTTATATATAATTTTTTAAGTATTATGGAAGTCTACAAGAGTGAGATTTGGTAAAACTGATCTTTTAATGTAATGAGGTTTGTTAAAACTTATGTTTTAGTGTAATGAATACATTAGTCGGCGGGTTAAGCTTCCGAGGAAAGACTCAACTTCGCCTTCTGTCCGACACACGCTGTGTTTGTGTGTGTGTGTGTGCGTGCGTGCGTGCGTGCGTGCGTGTGTGTGTGTGTGCGTGCGCCCAAGCGTTCGTGCAAGTGCGTGTACTGCGCCCCAGCGTTCGTGCAAATGCATGTACGTATGCACGCACACACACACTCCTTTGAAACTTGACCCACATATCAAGCGCCAATTTCCATTAAAATTATCAAAGCGCTGTACAAAAATGAGATATAAGGGAGTGGTGTCCCTCAAAGTGGGAAAGCACTGTGCCACGTACATGATGACAAACCGCAAGAATACCGCGCTGACGCTGTCCCAATCCGGGACGTCGGAAGCCATTTAGTGACTTCAGGAAATGAGATCATAACGATTGCGTCACGCACGGTTGTTTTTATTGTCGTTCGTATCGCAGCCGTCGTCGTCAACGGGTCCCCGTCGTTAAACGGGTCGCCGTCGTAAACATCCATCAGACGCAACGCAAATGCGGAGAGTCTGCTGTGGGCAGGAGAGTCTGCTGTGGGCAGGAGAGTCTGCTGTGGGCAGGAGAGTATGCTGTGGGCAGGAGAGTCTGCTGTGGACAGGAGAGTCTTCTGTGGGCAGGAGAGTCTGCTGTGGGCAGGAGAGTCTTCTGTGGGCAGGAGAGTCTGCTGTGGACAGGAGAGTCTGCTGTGGGCAGGAGAGTCTGCTGTGGGCAGGAGAGTCTGCTGTGGGCAGGAGAGTCTTCTGTGGGCAGGAGAGTCTGCTGTGGACAGGAGAGTCTGCTGTGGGCAGGAGAGTCTGCTGTGGGCAGGAGAGTCTGCTGTGGGCAGGAGAGTCTTCTGTGGGCAGGAGAGTCTGCTGTGGGCAGGAGAGTCTGCTGTGGACAGGAGAGTCTGCTGTGGGCAGGAGAGTCTGCTGTGGGCAGGAGAGTCTGCTGTGGGCAGGAGAGTCTTCTGTGGGCAGGAGAGTCTGCTGTGGGCAGGAGAGTCTTCTGTGGGCAGGAGAGTCTGCTGTGGACAGGAGAGTCTGCTGTGGGCAGGAGAGTCTGCTGTGGGCAGGAGAGTCTGCTGTGGGCAGGAGAGTCTGCTGTGGGCAGGAGAGTCTGCTGTGGGCAGGAGAGTCTGCTGTGGGCAGGAGAGTTTGCTGAAAAATTACGGCAGATAAGCCGGGAATAACATGTTACGTGTACTATATATTTTGTCCGCGCGAACGATGGTACGATACATTGCCGCTCTGCGTTACGTAGCTTTTGTTTTGTTTGCGTTGTTGTTTAGTCATGTGTACTTATTCTACCTATGCTGTAAACTGATACAGTAGTACACTTCACCACTGGGCAGCAACATAACAATATTATTGTATGTGCATTTTATTTGTTAAATGGATAGCTTAATCGAATTTGTGGTGGTCGTGGTAGTGGTAATGGCATCGACACTAAGCAATAAGAATACTGATGATGATGATGATGATGATGACGATGATGATGACGCAGACTGTAGGTATGGTAATGTGGGTGACAATAAACGTAATATAAGTCGAAACAAATTAGATAACGTTGCAGGTTTGATACGCTTTCTTGTTTGTAACGGGCTCGAATAACGTGAATAGGTTTCCGGCCGACCCTCGGGCTTGACGGCGACGAGGCGTTGTGACGTGGCTGCCGACCGACGGCGTCTAGTCGGGTCTCGAACAACGGTTAGTGGATGAATCACCGCGGGCGTCGAACGAAACAAGATGTTTTACAGATAAAGCAGTTTGTGGGCGGCTTTATGTGGTTTAATCGGATGGCCAAATGAAGTGTGCGGGTGGGGAAGGGGTCGTGTCAACATTTCATTCTCGATTGCTTCGTATTTGCACCCGCTGATTCGTCAACGTTCCGCTCCCCCTAGCGATTACGATTAACGTGTGATCACAATCGCCAGGGCGCACTCTGCGGCAGAAAGTGGTCACTTTTGACAGTGATTGAATCTAATAAACCATGTAAACCTGTCCGGTCACTCAGCGAAAATGCATTATGAGATCGGTAATTAATAGAACCATGGTATTGTCAGAATACAATGTTGCATTCCTACGCAAATGGCTAGGAGGGCAAACGCCAGTGGGGTCGTCCGCCAGATATATTAATAATAGCAGAAGTATTTTAATTGCCGCCAGCATGCTATGTCATAATCAGCTGTTTGTGTTGCTCTCACGCACACTTTCTGGGCTACTTCAGGAGCATAAACCTATCGGTTGTTCTGTTGACCTTTAAGGGAGGCAGGCAGCTGAACAAGATCCAGAAAACACAATGCTTGAGTAGGCAATCAGACTGAACATTGTTTAACACTTTCAATATAACGCTCCTTCGCTGACGGAACTTAAGCATAGGTTAAATTAAGAGAAAGGGTAATTCTTCTACGAACTGGAATGGGAGAATGCACTGCCAGATCCGCGTTTGAGGATCGAGGGGTGATATGTAGTGTTGTTATTAGTGGTGATCTGTAGTGTTGTTATTAGTGGTGATCTGTAGTGTTGTTATTAGTGGTGATCTGTAGCGTTGTTATTAGTGGTGATCTGTAGTGTTGTTATTAGTGGTGATCTGTAGTGTTGTTATTAGTGGTGATCTGTAGTGTTGTTATTAGTGGTGATCTGTAGTGTTGTTATTAGGGGTGATCTGTAGTGTTGTTATTAGGGGTGATCTGTAGTGTTGTTATTAGGGGTGATATGTAGTGTTGTTATTAGTGGTGATCTGTAGTGTTGTTATTAGTGGTGATCTGTAGTGTTGTTATTAGTGGTGATCTGTAGCGTTGTTATTAGTGGTGATCTGTAGTGTTGTTATTAGTGGTGATCTGTAGTGTTGTTATTAGTGGTGATCTGTAGTGTTGTTATTAGTGGTGATCTGTAGTGTTGTTATTAGTGGTGATCTGTAGTGTTGTTATTAGGGGTGATCTGTAGTGTTGTTATTAGGGATGATCTGTAGTGTTGTTATTAGGGGTGATATGTAGTGTTGTTATTAGTGGTGATCTGTAGTGTTGTTATTAGTGGTGATCTGTAGCGTTGTTATTAGTGGTGATCTGTAGCGTTGTTATTAGTGGTGATCTGTAGTGTTGTTATTAGTGGTGATCTGTAGTGTTGTTATTAGTGGTGATCTGTAGTGTTGTTATTAGTGGTGATCTGTAGTGTTGTTATTAGTGGTGATCTGTAGTGTTGTTATTAGGGGTGATCTGTAGTGTTGTTATTAGGGACCATATGAAGTGTTGTTATTAGGGACCATTTGTAGTGTTGTTATTAGTGGTGATCTGTAGTGTTGTTATTAGTGGTGATCTGTAGTGTTGTTATTAGGGGTGATCTGTAGTGTTGTTATTAGGGACCATATGAAGTGTTGTTATTAGGGACCATTTGTAGTGTTGTTATTAGGGGTGGTAGCAGAGAGTGAGTAATCCGAGCGACATTGTGTGGAGGAAGAGGATAACACCTATTTATAAACTGTTGAGCAGACGAGAGAGTTCGACGAAACGAAGCAATTTCACGCAGACCTGGAGTGTTTTGCTTGAAGAACGATCTATGAATGCGGCGCAGTGATCTAAAGGGTGCGTACTTGGCGCTACGGCGTAAACTGTCTGCGTTATGTGAACCCAGCAGCTTCTAAGGTGCAACGACGAACAATGGGACGCGAGACCTGTGAAACGTCATATAGCAGTATCGTAGTGCAAGGCCACCGCCCGTTCAGCACTGATAAGCTCTGTCGTTTTGCTACATTGTATCAGTTCCACAGTTGCCACTATGGTAATCAGCGCGTTGATGTTCCTTCTTGGTTATTACATTGTATCATTTCCAGTAGTCGTCAGCGCGATAATCAACGCGTTGCTGTTCGGTCGTTGCTCTTGGCAGTTGATTCTTCTCCTTGCACAGTTGTTGTGTGTAATATAAACCTTCCTGCACTTTATACGCTGTATTGATTGGTTCTACTCCCTCAAAAGAGGTGCCAAGTTTAACAGCTTGAGGTAGGAGATTATTCTGCTGGGTACGAAATGAAGGAAGAACAGTAGCGCACACTACGAGGGGTGCGGGATGGGACACTACGAGGGGTGCGGGATGGGGTGGTGCCATTTTATGAATTATGTAACCAGTTATTAAAAAAAATTAGTCGCGTAATAAAGGCAGGAATTGGTTTTTAAATGAGAGTTGTTTGTAAAAAGGAAAATCAGGAGATATGACATATTAGGCCACAAAAGAATGAAATCTCCTTCCCAAAGCAGGATACTTAGCACCTCCGCTCAGATCAGATAAAAGCGCGTATCGCACACTGTCTGACAAAACAAACACAGCCCACAGTTCCCCAGCCCTAGGATGGGGCGGATCTTGGCTTGTTGACGGGAAGGGGGTGGGGGGTGTCTCAGTCAGGCGTAGCCATATGTCGTTCTACTTACGAACCGGGCGAGGGGGTGGGGACTGGACGACATATGTGTCGTTCTACTTATAGAAGGGTTAATATTAGCCGGCTGCTAATACTTCAGTCTTTACATTGACACTAGTTCCGATGTAGGCCATAATACGTTGTCCTTTACCGTAATATTTGTCATGGACACAAGGGGGTCTAAGACCCCCCTCCATAGCCTGGGGAGTCTTGAGACCCTTAAGACCCCCTGGATCCGCTGCTGGGATGTGTGGCCGACGTGCACAGATGCGAGGTTAGTAAGGCAATCAATGAAACGCCCATGTTATAACCGTCAGTTAAGATCTGATTTTGACTTCAGCAGCTCTCGGTCGATCGTTCCCAGGATGAGATGCCAGGTTACGCGTCTTGATGAATCTGAACTGTCACAAGCGAGAGGTGTTGTCAAATGCCGAGTATCCTTAACCTAGTCGATGGTTAAAATAGTAAAAATTATGAAAAACAATGCACACATCATCCTAGTCAAACTTTTCGGGTAACATCGTCAGCGGTTTTCATAAAAGTGTTCCGTGTTTTATACCTCGAAAAAATATATTTCACATAACTATGAACTTAGTTTAATTGAAGACAACCCCAAGTCGGACTGGGCTATAGGTAAGCAAACTTGGAGTGTCCATTACGTAGAACGTGGACCAGTCGCATAATCGGGAGCATTGGGGCAATGCATTTTGGCTAGGCGTGTTCATGATAGTAACAGTGGTACAGTAGATAAACGCCACAGTCACGACGCCCAGTTTCACCGTCCTAAACATGTCGCTGTCCAGACAACAAATACACCAGGTTGAAATACTGAGTAAAATCTGGTATTCACCATAACCAAATTACTCTTCTGGCGCACACTCACAGACTCACAGACTCACACACTCACACCATTCATTGGGAAGGATAACGACCCGACTGAACAGACAATGCTTCAGTTTAGATAACGGGCATGTAAGTAACAAAAACAACAGTTAAGAATATACTGTTTGGCGGCATAGCTACGGTACTTCGGCTATGATGATATTAGATAACGGGCATGTAAGTAACAAAAACAATAGTTAAGAATATTCTGTTTGGCGGCATAGCTACGGTACTTCGGCTATGATGATATTTGATAACGGGCAAGTAAGTAAAACAAAAAACAGTTAAGAATATACTGTTTGGCGGCATAGCTACGGTACTTCGGCTATGATGATATTTGATAACGGGCATGTAAGTAACAAAAACAACAGTTAAGAATATACTGTTTGGCGGCATAGCTACGGTACTTCGGCTATGATGATATTTGATAACGGGCATGTAAGTAACAAAAACAACAGTTAAGAATATACTGTTTGGCGACATAGCTACGGTACTTCGGCTATGATGATATTTGATAACGGGCATGTAAGTAACAAAAACAACAGTTAAGAATATACTGTTTGGCGGCATAGCTACGGTACTTCGGCTATGATGATATTTGATAACGGGCATGTAAGTAACAAAAACAACAGTTAAGAATATACTGTTTGGCGGCATAGCTACGGTACTTCGGCTCTGATGATATTTGATAACGGGCATGTAAGTAACAAAAACAACAGTTAAGAATATACTGTTTGGCGGCATAGCTACGGTACTTCGGCTATGATGATATTAGATAACGGGCATGTAAGTAACAAAAACAACAGTTAAGAATATACTGTTTGGCGGCATAGCTACGGTACTTCGGCTATGATGATATTTGATAACGGGCATGTAAGTAACAAAAACAACAGTTAAGAATATACTGTTTGGCGGCATAGCTACGGTACTTCGGCTATGATGATATTAGATAACGGGCATGTAAGTAACAAAAACAACAGTTAAGAATATACTGTTTGTCGGCATAGCTACGGTACTTCGGCTATGATGATATTTGATAACGGGCATGTAAGTAACAAAAACAACAGTTAAGAATATACTGTTTAGCGGCATAGCTACGGTACTTCGGCTATGATGATATTTGATAACGGGCATGTAAGTAACAAAAACAACAGTTAAGAATATACTGTTTGGCGGCATAGCTACGGTACTTCGGCTATGATGATATTAGATAACGGGCATGTAAGTAACAAAAACAACAGTTAAGAATATACTGTTTGGCGGCATAGCTACGGTACTTCGGCTGTGATGATATTTGATAACGGGCATGTAAGTAACAAAAACAACAGTTAAGAATATACTGTTTGGCGGCATAGCTACGGTACTTCGCCTATGATGATATTTGTTTACCGTTGCGTAATACTCTCCTTAAAACACACACACATAAGTCAAACGTTAAATAATATTTGCTAACAAGCTTCGAAGAAATCCGTCATCAACTAGTCCACATTACTTTTACACGTGGGCTGTAGAAGATCAGTGACGCTGATAAAGTCAAAGTTACACTGCCCTGTGTACGCTCGCCTAAGTGTGTCGTGCGTACTCGCCGTTGCATAATGTATGAAACGCGAAGAACAAAACGACATGTTGTCAGCCAGCCGTAAATGGTAATTGGCAGGTGCTTCCGGAGATTGTGACGATGTAAGTCGTCGTCGCTCGACAAACCGGGCAGTAGTCAATCTTCGAAACCGCGGTCGGTCATTACAGAATTGGTTTCTTAAAAATCTAAACTAAAACCAAATTTAATTCCATTCCGTAGTTTAATTTAACAGATCAAAGGAAAACTTGGTGCTGATGACAACACTAGACGAGTACAATACAATACAATACAATACAATACAATACAATACAATACAATACAATACAATACAATACAATACAATACAATACAATACAATACAACACACTTCAATTGCGCTAATGAACCACGCTCGGCAGCGCAACAAAATAAAAAAGGTTTAAGCAGTTTCTAATCAATGAGCAATTCCACTTGTAAACAGTTGGACTTTTGCGCTGTTGAGCTATGGAGGATAAGCGAGCGTTGATCCAAGTGTCTACACATTAAACGCGAATGCGTTTACCCTAGTAGCCTCGGATGAACCTAACTAACAGTAAGACGATCCGTCATCAGCAGTTCTAGCATACCACATTTTAGGCAAATAGGTAATTAACCGCGAAGTTTACCTACAAGTTGGAGCATGCATGAACAGCCAGGTGTACGTGCTAAAATATCATGTTTCCGGGCAATTATCTGCTGGAAAATCACAGAAGAAAACCCCACAGTCGTTATTATAACTTTTTGATCTTCAGCCAGGGCGCAACAGAACATAATTCTGTGCTCAGACATGCGGGTATTCCTAAGTTCCAGCGCGACACCATCGGGTCGTTTTCTGGGTGAAGAGGATGTACGTGACATCAAGTGGAGTGCATTAAGGTGACACCACTTGAGGCGGAGTTGCTTCACGAGGCAGAGTCTCCGCGGCGACGACAACGACAACCCCCCCTTGATGACAGAGTCCGGCTCCGATAAGGGACATTCGACGCTGTCACGTGAAGATCGATGTATGAGATGGGCAGGTCATGGGAGGAGGACGGAAAATGATGGGAGCCGCTGAGAATGTTGATAGGTGACAGCCAGAACGAGGGACTAGGCCAGCAGGAAGAACACGGAGAAAATTTACAGGAGGGGTGAATGGGATTAATAGGGGTGAATGGGATTAATAGGGGTGAATGGGATTAATAGGGGTGAATATTGATGATTGAGTTTTGTCTTTGAATGAATATTATGCATGTATGTTTGTCTGTATATAATATAATATAATATAATATAATATAATATAATATAATATAATATAATATAATATAATATAATATAATATAATATAATATAATATAATATAATATAATATACTATAATATAATATAATATAATATAATATAATATAATATAATATAATATAATATAATATAATATAATATAATATAATATAATATATAAATATATATATATATATATATATATATATATATATATATATATATATATATATATATATATATATATATATTATCTGTGGCCAAAACACTCGTGTACTCGAGTACATTTTTGTATCAATGTACTCACATTGTATGAGTACATTACGAGTACATCTGAGTACTTTTGCAATATGATATTTTGAAAAAGTATTTTATTTTTATTTTATCAAATCATTAACAACTATGACAATAATTAAAAAAAAGTATGGTAGCAAATTGTATTACCTGCATATGAATAAAACAAATTGTGTTTTATAATACAGGATCATTAACACTTTTATTATGTCAATTCTATTGCAATAACCATTATATTAATTGCAATGTAATAGCCCCTAATTTGTAATAATTATTACTGTTACATTTAGTAGATGTGGTTTAATTTTTAACAAGATTTGCCATCCAAGCCAAAGGCCCAGATGGCAACTGGACAAGGAAGCCATTGGCTTATCAAGAGTCCAACAATATTCATCTACGTGTAACCTGCCTTCCTGAGATATGTGTCAACCTTATTTTTAAACATATTCACGCTGCTAGCAGTTACACAATCTGTAGACAATTTGTTCCATTCATGTATTGTCCTCTGTAAGAACTTTACTAGGTATTAATGAGTTTTTTTTTACAAATTCACACCGTGGATCACTTTTCTGCACATTGAATGCACTGAAGCCACAAAGGCTTCGCTTCAAGAAGCAGCGTCTTTTGATTCTTTTCTCAGTCATAAACCCCTAGTTCATACCCATAGTTGTACTATTTACCAGTCCATGCCACAATTCTTGTGTTTGTTTTATTAAGCCAGCAAGTCCAAAGGGTCAAGTGAAAGGGTCAAGTGAAAACCCATAAAATGCGTTTGTTGCTTCCACAAGTGACAGTACTGAGTGCTGCTAGCTGAATCTTCTTTTGAAGATGTTTGGTGACTCAAGTCAGACAGCATGCACCAGTATTGACTGATGTCAATTTATAGTGTGGTTAAAGTACAAAGGGGTTATTGAGCCATGGACATTGGTAGGTGCTAAAGTACAAAGGGGTTATTGAGCCCTGGACATTGGCAGGTGCTAATCCACCCTCTCAGCAAACATTAGTTGTGCACTTGTGGTCACTGCCAGCCACAATATGCCTAACAGTGTGCATAGATTCATATATCATGGAATAATTATTATTGTTACATTTTGCACCCGATGTACTATTTTATATCATTGCTTAGTACGCCTCATATTGTGTATTATGCATGGTTATAATCAATGTTTACACTGTCTGTTTTGTGAATCATGTTGCACAACATGTTCTGTAAAAGTTCTCTGTATTCAGGCTTGAGCAGATCATGGAACCATTGTCTGACATGTGAAGCCACTTTCACAACAAGTGAACCGTTCCTTTGAACATGTGCTCTGTTTAGGAGGACTCATTCTATAATGAGCATGTTAGTGTCTGACTTGTGAATTCACTTTCACTAAATTAATTCACTATGCTTATTTTTAAAATACGTTATTATTACTATACATAGTTACTATAATATCATACAAGATGTACTCGTACTCGCGGATATGTACTCGTGCTCGTACACGTACTCAGATTAGAGCAGTGTACTCGTACTCAACCATCACAAACGTACTCGTACTTTACTCTTTGATGATGTACATGTCTGATATATATATATATATATATATATATATATATATATATATATATATATATATATATATATATATATATATATATATATATATATATATATATATATATATATATATATATATAAACAAAACTGCATAAAACAAAAACGATATTTGAAACAACACTTGATCTTCGGACGAATGACAATGACAACGACAACGCAGGATGGTCTCGTACGTTTGACGCCGTCTGTCGTGGCTCTACTTATGTGTAGACCTGAATCGTTCCAGAACGTTACGCTCCACCCAGGCGGACAACTTCGTGGGCTGAATTGATGGAGAAACTGGCAGGAAAAGATTACGATGCGTGACCTCACAGATAAATTGGAAGCCACGAGATACGAGAATGCCAACCGGGCAACCGAGAACGGGAAACGGTTTAGACGGTGAGGACAACCTTCTTGTGAAAGATAACTCCGCTGGGTGATAATGATGAAGAGGATGCACAGAGGAGATAATCCCCAGGTGGCAAGCGTGTCTTTTCTCCGAACCGTTGAAGCCAGGGAGAGTCCCGACAGATGATTTCCATAACCGAGCCGTGGCTTTGAAGAATGATACATGGCAATTTTAAGGAAATATTGTGAGCGCAGAACGATATACCAACTTGCCGTTTCCTTCAGGTCTATCAAGCGCGTTGTAGTGGTGTGGATACATATCGTGCTCACGCAAGTGGGGAGTTATCGGGGTCCACTCCAAGTGTTATGTCCCCATCTATCTTCGGGGAGGAGGGATATTGACAGGAGAGGTTTGTTGACGCCTTTGTTTGTTTATACGTCAGTGGTGAGAAACAAACAAATCTGAGCCGCGATGCGACAGTCGCCGGGTGTATGTTGACATCCGTTTCCCAGAAAGGGGAGTGCGTCGCTCAGGCTGCGACACAGAGGCAAACACTTGTTTACCGTATGCACTGGAATAGCACCAGGCCGTGTTTACCGTATGTACTCGAATAACGCCAGACGGTGTTCTTCGTATGCGTTCGAATAACAGGCTTTGTTCAAATGCGGTATGGACTGATTGCACTCGAATAGCATGTCATGGTTACCTTATGTCATCCAGTAGCACCAGGTCCTGTTTATTGTATGTGTTCGAATAGGACCAGATCTCGTTTTCTCTGTATGCACTCGAATAGCGTCAAATCTGTTTACCGTAACTACTCGAATAGCAGCACCAAGTATCGTTTAATACTGATTGTTATCGAATGTGTCCGAATACCACCATGTCTTGTTTACCCTAGGCCAGGACTCGATCAATGTGATCAAATCGGCCTTAAATCTTTACCGTGTATACTCGATTAACAAAACCACCTATTTACTTCATGTGCGCGAATTCCTAACATTTCGCCCGCTACCAATGGGGTAAACGACAGCGGTGGTAAAACGGACGAAATCACTACTAGAAAATAATAACGATTATAACAATCACTTTAATAACAGCGATACAGAAACAACCTTTATAGAGAATAACGCGTCATGGAGCAAACAAGATGGAAACAACTAAAATCTGACTGTGTCAATGCAACACCGTATCTTCGTGATAACGTCACAGCTTGGCAGGTGATTTTCGTATCACGTTGATACTGATATATCGCCAAGCAGGTGCATTTGATGCGGTGAACACTATGGGAATTCTAGACGAAGACGGCACTTATACGTTAAGTGTGTATTGATAAGATTAGCTGAGGGGCGGTGTCAGAATATCTTCTGAAGTTCTGATGCGTGTTCACTCGGCTAAAATTTTATTTCGATTCCAAGGTGCGTTCGAGTAACTAAGCCTACTGGCGTTTCGAATTAAATCATTACATTGTAAAAACGTTTAAACAAATAACGTGTACTATATATAAATGACATACAAGAACTAACCAAGTCTGATACTTTTCTATTTGCAGACGACCCAAGATATTTAGAACTATTACCTATAAAAATGACCAGGGCATCTTACAACATGACCTAAATACCGTAGAGCAGTGGAGTAACAAATGGTTACTAAAATGTCATCCAAACAAATGTAAACACATGACTACTGGACAAAATATCGTTGGAGAAATCAAATATTCTATGACACTCATCAACTCCATACATCCGTTCGACAGAATCGAAAAACAAAGCGACTAAGGGGTTATTATAGACACAAAGCTATCCTTTGATGACCACATTAACCAAGCATTAAACAAAGCAACAAAGATGACAAAAATAATTCGCGAAACTTTCCAAATTTTTGATAAAGATGTCTTCTTGCCATTATATAAAACAATGGTAAGAACGCATCTCGACTACGCAATAGCAGTATGGTACCCTTAAAAACACACATTATTACAATAGAAAACGTCCAAAGAAGAGCAACGAAAGAATTACCAGGTATGAGAAACCTAACTTAGATAGAAAGATTGAAATCACTAAAACTACCTACATTAGCATATAGACGACTACGAGGCGATATGATTGAAGATTTTTAAATTTATATAATTAAATTGATATCATTTTATATAATTTCGAAGCACCTTTAAAAATAGGAACCGGAATTCTTAAAGTGAAACCAAAAGCACTGTTATGGGAGAATGCCTAAAAACTAAACATTTGCAACTATAATCAGGAATATCTTGTAAGTGGTTAACTTGGAATATGTTCTAAAAGTGCGAAATTCTGGTTTTATGTAATTTTTCGTGGAGGAGAATGCCTAAAAACTAACCATTTGCAACTATAATCAGGCATATCTTGTAAGTGGTTAACTTGGAATATGTTCTAAAAGTGCGAAATTCTGGTTTTATGTCATTTTTCGTGGAGGCTGACATATTCATCAGTGCTTGCAATTTTGACCAATCAGCGGCGAGCAGCTCGTTAACCCCCGACGCAGCTGTGACGTAGGATATGCGTATCGCGTGAATTTTTAATGTGGTTGAGGTGTGCGGTTCCATTTTTTATTCGCTTCTATATTGGATTTACACGCAGGAGAAATTATTACAATGCCGTACTGTGCAGCATTTTGATGTAAGCATCAATCAGCGAAGTATGGAGATTGTCGTTAAAGCTTGAAGCGATCCAGACAATCTTCCAGCATGTACCTCAGCCGAAGGCTTCGACAACACGCAAACGCTCGATTAAGAGAACTGTCAAATTGGAACGCGAGGAGGTTAGTAAACAATGAATGAATGATTGGACTACCTTGCCAAATAAGTTGATTTTAGACGCAAACAGTATGTCCAAACTTATTGACAAGCATGTGACTAAAATCGTCTGCGTCTACGGTCAGGCGTTTATAGTTGGAGTTGGTGGAAACCTAGTCAGCATTCTTGACGTAGCATTCTGAACAAATAGGGCGCTGCCCATGCAAAACAGATTTTCGGTGTTCAACGAGGTATATTTAGTTAACCACTTGCGTGACATTTTTTACTATAGTTGCAAATTATTATTTTTATGGTACTCTTATAGATGCAAAGACCCCAAAAATGCCTTTGGTTTCACTTTAAACTATCAATAGACGACGATGAAGATCTGATCAATGAGGAATCACAAGAATCCTGCGAGCAGAACCATCTTAAGGTAACTTAACGTAAGGAGTGTGTGTATATCGGTGAGATGTAGTTTAGTTGATGACAAAACACCATATTGTATTGTCGTCCTTAGGCTTAGTCTTATACCGATACGCGTCAGTAGGTGAATAATGTGCTCTTTGCCTTAGGCTTGTGGCCAGTAACTTTAAATGCAAATATATTCTGGCGTATACACAAGGATGGTGTCATATTCTACACTGCGTGTCGGCAAGCAAAAGCATTTATACACATTCATTAACAAAAGGACACAATGGTTAGTGTGAATATGAGTGATCGGGTTCTCACTAGTAGAAGTGTTGGTGGTGTCACAAGTGTTGGTGGTGTCACAAGTGTTGGTGGTGTCACAAGTGTTGGTGGTGTCACAAGTGTTGGTGGTGTCACAAGTGTTGGTGGTGTCACCAGCACAACTCTGGCGGTACTGCTCGGGTCACACCTGAGAGAATAATGAATACCCTCCAAACAGCTCCACTATCACTCCTACCCCCATAAAACAGGCAAGAAGGAACACCTATTTCAATAACTGGGGCATGTCGCTATGGCAACACCGACGCCACGCGGAATTATGTGTAATGACACTTTTTAGCGTCGGCACATCGCCCCGTAATGGCACATGTCATTGTTCAGGCTCAGGGGAGAACGGGACGGCAACAGGGGAGGTTGGGAGATTTGGGACAGCCACGGCCCTGTGTAGAAGCCGCCATTGTAATGACACACGTTATTGTTCGGCCTTAGGTAGGTCGAGACAGCAAAGGCAGAGATTGAGATAGCCATGACCTAGGGGAATTATGCAGATATTTACTGCGTCCACAAAATAGATACGGGAATCAGCCCGGGAGATAGTAATTTAAACATGTACTGCGCGGTAATGTGCCGACTGGTGGGCAGACACAGTTACTATCCCACCGAGATTCAAGTTCGCGTGTCGCTCTCATTTGTACCCACCGATAATCCGACCCATATGGCGCTTATCCAGACAGGGGATACTCCACACCTGGTTTTCGGATGTCTAGCCAAATTAGTTAGGTTTAAAACTTTGGCATCGGGTTGTTACACATCTGTCCCATTCCCACGGATGTAACGGCCTTGCCTGCCTTGGGATGTATGGCTTTCCCAGTTCTGCCCCTTGTTATCCCATGGGAACGATATGTGGCGGGTGGGGGTGGGGGGGAGGCTTAGCGAGTGCGATGAGGCGCGATTACACCAAGAGTACAACGTAACCAACTTACCTCGATCGCTACGGGGGGCGCCGAGCTGATGCTAAACGTCTGATAACGCACACAGCACATTGCAGGCTGGTCTGCACGCTAGCCGGGTGTTCGAGTGTGCAACTCTCGTGTGTTCTGCCGATAATCCGATCTGCGTGCGTGCGCTTATCCCGACTGGCGATAATCCAGGCGTCGTTTTCACCAAACGATGACGACGCGAGGCGGGTCTGGATTACAAAATAAACGCGGCGAGCGATGCGACCCACGCGACCGCGCGACTGGTGATGCCTCAGCCAACTGAGTGGCAGGTCTGTCCTACTGGCGCATTAGAAGCCGACTGAGGCGAACAGGCCGCGTCTGAGGGGTCGTATCAGAAAATGGAACACGACTCCAGTGACGCTACTCACTGCATAGCATAAATGGATACCCTAGCATATCAGCCACCACAAGGGCGGGGTGCTTATCAGGGGCGGAACTGTCAACATAAGATATGTTTGTGTTGTTATACGTCGGGAACGGGAGGGTGGGGTTATTACTAATTGAAAGTATTGTATTATACGGGACGTCTCACAGTTTATCTACTGTTATACATCAAATAATTATATTTGTTGATCTAATTTCACTAACTTTATACAGTGTGTGTGTGTGTGTGTGTGTGTGTGTGTGTGTGTGTGTGTGTGTGTGTGTGTGTGTGTGTGTGTGTGTGTGTGTGTGTGTGTGTGTGTGTGTGTGTGTGTGTGTGTGTGTGTGTGTGTGTGTGTGTGTGTGTGTGTGTGTGTGTGTGTGTGTGTGTGTGTGTGTGGGTGGGTGGGTGGGTGGGTGGGGGTGGGTGGGTGGGTGGGTGGGTGTGTGTGTGTGTGTGTGTGTGTGTGTGTGTGTGTGTGTCTGTGCGCGCGTGTGTGCGCGTGTACGCTTGCGTGCGTGTGTGCACACACACATGCACACATTTAATCTATCGCAAAATAAATAAGTTATGTTCCTCATAGGTCAAGAAGCCGCCGTAACTGGTAGTACATTTTAGACGACAGTTTCAAAAAGTCGATCAACCACAGAAAGTCGTTGCTTAGTTTCAGAAAGCCGTTCTACGCGGTTTTGTTTGAAGTGTCATCTTTTAAAATTCCTTCAATGAAACCAATTTTGACACAGACCCCGTGCCGCAAGCCAGCGGGGATGAGTCACCGCTCGCCTGGAGGGGTAAACAATAGCGAGCCGTCTTACGTCCGTCACCAATTCAAATATAAAAGGTGACAGCAACATAGGAGCGGACGGGTAGAGTCAGGCAGCGCTACGACTGCCAGGGGATTGGTGATCAGGACAATCGCTGCTGCTCATAGGTGTCAATGTCCCGGCATCGAGGCGGATATAATATCCGTAAACATCATTATGGTTGTTCAATGTCTGACAGTCGTTTTCACGAGAGACTTTCACCTGCGCATGTATCGTCCACGTTATAGGTTACACTTAATAATATTCAGCTACACGAAGTGCGTTTTCAATCTAACAATGACGTAATGATTCTCAGTGTATATATACGGTATAATGAGTTGGAGTTTGGCCAGCGTACGCCTACAGTTGTGCATAATGCTTTATTTTTAAGTTGAACAATTACGTCATACGTCACATTTATGTAACTAGCTGGGGCGGTACCGAGTAGAGTAGTGCGAATGAATGCCAGCGTACCAAGTATTTTTTTTCACTATGACGTCTTGTTTCATTGTAGCTCAAATAGCAGTAAGGCTAACCTAAGGTGGGACCAGAAGGCAGTTGTTCGGTAAAGCCAGGTTTCCGCTAAGCTAAGGCAATAGTAGTTTGTCACTGCGGCAATGAGGTAATTTGTCCTCGCAGAGGGTGTGATTTTCAGGGCTAAGTAGCACTACAACCGATGAACTGATAAGGTCGCAGGTGTAATTTTCACTGATAAACATCGACGTAATTATGGAAAGGTCTGGAAACTCGCATAGAACAGTTAACCGCAACCTCGGCGTCGGCTCCTGGCGGCACTTAGCGATGTCCGAGACTGTGTTATTTTACCTGCTTCAACATATGCATTTCTGGTCTAATTTATTTGTTTACTTATCATCTTCGCGTTCAAACGAGGCACATAGCCCAGGCCTCACACAACACCTCAACAGTTCTCTATGTATTGGGGTCTCCTTGCCACTGTGCTATGCACAGCGAATGTAGGACAAAATCCCCCCGGACAAAAACCACACGCGTTTTTTTACTTATTTCTAATCGTATTTATATAGTGCTATCTTCTTCTTCCCCTTGCTCCCTTGCGGGGTGGGGTCCAAGTCACTTGATTGCTTCTTCCACTTTCATTGTTAATGTTCTCCATTTCCCTCTGTCTTCTGCGGTGGTCTTCCACTCTTGGCCGTTCGTACCTGCCCTTTCAAGATCTCGTTTGACACAGTCTTTCCATCGCAGCTTTGGTCTTCCTCTTCTTCTTCTATAT
>OY759263.1:47597136-47599636 GCA_963662155.1 Lamellibrachia columna | reverse complement strand
ATGCTGTATGCTGTATGCTGTATGCTGTATGCTGTATGCTGTATGATGTATGCTGTATGCTGTATGCTGTATGCTGTATGATGTATGCTGTATGCTGTATGATGTATGCTGTATGCTGTATGCTGTATGATGTATGCTGTATGCTGTATGCTGTATGCTGTATGATGTATGCTGTATGCTGTATGCTGTATGCTGTATGCTGTATGATGTATGCTGTATGCTGTATGATGTATGATGTATGCTGTATGCTGTATGATGTATGCTGTATGCTGTATGCTGTATGATGTATGATGTATGCTGTATGCTGTATGCTGTATGATGTATGATGTATGCTGTATGATGTATGATGTATGCTGTATGCTGTATGCTGTATGATGTATGCTGTATGCTGTATGCTGTATGATGTATGCTGTATGCTGTATGCTGTATGCTGTATGCTGTATGATGTATGCTGTATGATGTATGATGTATGCTGTATGCTGTATGCTGCATGCTGCATGCTGCATGCTGCATGCTGCATGATGTATGCTGTATGATGTATGCTGTATGATGTATGCTGTATGCTGTATGCTGTATGATGTATGCTGTATGCTGTATGCTGTATGATGTATGCTGTATGCTGTATGCTGTATGATGTATGCTGTATGATGTATGATGTATGATGTATGCTGTATGCTGTATGCTGTATGATGTATGCTGTATGCTGTATGATGTATGATGTATGCTGTATGATGTATGCTGTATGATGTATGCTGTATGATGTATGCTGTATGCTGTATGCTGTATGCTGTATGCTGTATGCTGTAGCATTCACTTCCCTATTCTCAAAACTAACTAATTTTCAAATTGATTCCTTTGATAAATGCTTGTTTGATGTGCATACTCCCATATGGGTGACACTAAAATTTGATGGAAAACCCCAGAATTGTACAGTTTCTGGTAATGTTGTAAACGACACGGTTAACACCATCGAATGTTATAAGCCAGTCAACACAACATGGAAGCCATAAACAGCAGGAGAATACAAAATTAACTTCAATGAACAGGACATTGCTAATTTAAAAGCCAATCAAGAAAGTGTTGAACTAAATTCCCTATCACAGAGTGAACTGGATGGTCTGGTGAAAGACATGTGACATCCGTATAACTACTGCAAAGAACATTGGTATTTGTAAAGAATCAACATATATAAAGCATCATAATAAAACAACAAAGACCAACCATTAAAATAACAAACTGTGGTTTAATGAAGAATGCCAAACAAAGAGAACATAATATTTGAGAGCCTAAGGTAGACTAAAGAAAGTTAAAAGTGGTGAAGCAAGAGCAGTGCTAAGAGAAATGGCCAGTGGGTATAAATGCTTTATCAAAACAAAAACATTTGCATCAAAACTTGCGAAACCTAAAGTAAGCAAGCCTGCATAATACTGGGACATACTTAATAAAGCAAGTAACAGCAAAGATAAATGCTGAAATATGTCACTAGATACGTTTGTGAGCCATTTTGAAAAACTTAATGAAAAACCTAAAAGTAAAACTGCGGCTAATGACATACCTTTTGATCCAAGAAAGATTATGCAGTCAATCAATGAACACATAAATAGATCATTCACGCAAAATGAAGTACTAACATTAATAAAAAATGCATGTGGCATTGTTAATGTTATAAACGAATACTTGAAAAACAGCACCACAGAACTAATTGTGCTTATTTTTAAAATGTTTAACCTAGTTCTATTATCTGGCATTGTGACAACTGATTGATGCTTTGGGATCATTAAGCCCATATACAAAAGAAGGGGTCAACATATGACCCAGACAACTATCGTGGCGTTACATTATTAAGCTGCAAATTCAGGTTGTTTACAGCCTCCATTAATACGAGACTGGCCACATACCTAGATGAAGCAAGTATCATAGGTTAAGAACAGGCAGGGTTCAGAGAGGGGTATTCTACCCTTGATCGTTTTACACTCATTGGCTGAATTGTATTTGTCACAGCGAAAATGTAAAATGCTTTATTGTGCCTTCATCGATTATAAAAAAGCATTTGATCCAGTAGACAGATCCTCACTGTGGTCCAAGCTAAGTTATTGTGGTATTAATGGCAATGTGTTGAAGGTTGTATACCGTAAGTATGAGAATGCTAAGTCATGTGTAAAACAGGGCCAGGCCCTGTCAGACTTTTCATGTGATGTTGGTGTGCGGCAAGGAGAAAACTTGTCTCCTTTTTATTTGCTATTTACCTTAATGATTTTGAACACTCAATTAGTCGTAACTATAAGGGACTTGACATGCTGGCTGGTGACATTCATAACAACCTTAGTGATGATGATGTAGAAGTTTTCTTGAGAATGTATGTTTTACTTTATGCTGATGACACTATTGTCATGGCAGAAACACTTGAAGATTTACAGTCTGCCCTAAATGCTGCATGTGATTATTGCCAAGCATGGCACCTAACTGTTAATACCAGTAAAACGAAAGTTATTATTTTCTC
>OY759263.1:47560087-47592587 GCA_963662155.1 Lamellibrachia columna | reverse complement strand
AAAAAAAATCCAGTTGTTCTACGAGCACTAAATAACGTGTTTCCTGATGGTTTTCAATACAATTATTACACAAATTTGAAATATTATGAAGCATTAATTTTTTTTCACTTAATGTCAATTAGCCAGAGTAAACTTCGTACACATTTAATAGTAACAACCTTCAACCTTTGCAGTGATGTTCGCTAGGGGTCGCTACTGTTAATATAACAGAAGCTAACGATCGATTCCCAGAAACCCGGACGAAACATCGCTCAATAACAAGTCATCTTCGACACAGCTAACATTGAATTTGTGAATCTCAGGACTATGGCGTATAATTTTTATCGGAAAAAAAACGTCGTTTTGATTATTCCGGAAAGAGAGCGTTTGACGCTGCCTGGGAGCATGAGTACTTCTTTTGCTATCGCGAACATGACCAAAAAGCAATGTGTTTGATATGCAGTGAAAGCGTTGCTGATTTGAAACGTTATAACGTGAAACGGCATTACGATTCGAAGCATAAAAAGTGCTTTGACGGTGCATATGTGGGAAAAGACGAATGCATGAAGGAGTTCAAGAAACGATTTCATACTTGGGCGAGACGAAGAGAGTATCTGTGTTTACATATACTTCAAGCCATCTTAACGAAGCCAACTATCGCATCTGTTACTTACTCGCTCAATACCAGGTGCCGCTTACTCACGCAGAATTGTTCAAGAAGGCATTCATAGCCAGTGCCGAAGTTCTGTTCGCTGGTTTTCAGAACAAAGATAAGATCGTTCAACATATTGGGAAACTGCCACTTTCAACCGACATATGTGCCCGTCGATGTGATGAGTTGATTGGTGACATTTTCACGCAGCTGATGACTTAGTTGCGAGTCTGTCCTGCTTTTTCACTTGCTCTCGACGAAAGCACTGACAAAAGTGACACGGCACAGCTGATGGTATCTGTGCGGTATTTCAACGAAGGTGTATCAGAAGACTTCCTGTGCCTGATCCCACTGAAGGGCACAACGACAGCGCGGGACGTTTGCAGTGCGCTGTTGAAGTTCGGCGAAGAAAATGACTCGACGTGGGAAAATTTGGTTTCTCTGTGTACAGACGGCGCGCCCAGCATGCTTCATCGTCAAGCTGGATTCGTTGCGTTGTTCCGTCAGGAAATGGAAAGCCGGATCTGATATCATACCACTGCATAATTCACCAGCAAGCATTGTGCGCGAAAGCAGGATACGATGAAAATTGTTGTAGAGAGCGTGAACCTTATCCGCGCACGTTCTCTCAACCACAGGAGGTTCCAAAATCACTTGGCTGCACTTGATGATGCAGAATTCGGCTACTTGCTATTCTACAACAGTGTCCGTTGGCTGAGTCGAGGCGCATTTCTTGAGAGATTTGCTGCACTGCTTCCTCACATCGTGAGTTTTCTCAAAGAAATTAATCAAGCAGTTGCCTATCTGGAAGATGACAAGTTTCGGGTGCGACTCTGCATTCTGACAGACATTTTCGGACACCTAAATGAGCAAAACCTGCTGCTACAAGAACGGCACAAGTTGCTTTGTAATTTGTACGAAGCCCTGAAGGGCTTCGAGGACAAGGTGACACTTTTCAAAGTTCATGCAGAAGGCGGCGATTTTCTGCACTTCAAGTTCACCAGAGAATTCTGTGGCGAAGACGATGAACGTATCGCAGACGCCAAGCGGGTACATGCTGATGTGCTTAACAGCCTGGAGACCGCATTCAGCGGACAATTCGCTGACTACGCTGCTATCGACGACGTCTGCTGCTTCTTTGCAAGCCCTTTTACTGCGGAGCCAGATATTTGCCAAACATTGTCGCAAACGGTTGCAGTCGACGAAGCAGCGTTGCAGGACAATTTCATCGATTTCAAGGTGGTGCCAGGACTAAAAAAAATTTTTAATGCTGCAAAAGACGATCTCGTGCTTTTCTGGGCAACGCAAGTGCCTGTGCGATTTCCAGTGCTGATCGAAGCACATGGTCGTGTGAATCAGGATTCTCAGCCATCAAGAACCTCCGGTGCCGACTCAAGGACACACGTTTGAGGGATCTTCTGCGACTTTCAATCTCTCCGCTCTGCCCACAGGTCGGTCAGTTGTCGAAGAATATGCAGCACCATCATTCGCATTGACTGCATTCATTATATGTGCTGACTTCCCTTGCGTTGTTTCGAAAATATTTCCATGTTCTACTTGTAATTACCATACTTTTAGCCTGGCAAAGCAGATAATAAAAGCAATATTTGTGCACTGTGTTTTTCCGTGCTTAAAAGCTTTGGCCCGCCTTAACATAGCACTCCAAATTTTGGCCCTCGTCCCAAAAAGTTTGCTGATCCCTGATCTAAGTGGAAAGGGGCAGCAGTATTTGCGGATGAACTATCAGCAGCAGTAGACAGTGGCATGGGTAGCATAACAAATATTATTGGTAGTAAACATTGTTTAAACTAGAAGTGCACGGGGTTACTTAGAGGTGCCTCAATCAGGACAAGGGATCACTACTACAGACAAACCAATAACACAATGTCCGGAAAACACCTCTGAAACAGGTTATATATGCGTGTGTTTAAATGCTAGGCGCATAGTAAATAAGAAAAACGAATTAAACATTATGGTAGAAGATATTGACCCTCACATAATTGGTATAACCGAATCATGGGCCAACATAGACATGACATATGCTGAGTTAGAATTGACAGGATGCGTAATGCTTAGGAGAGCTCGAGTAGGAAGAAGGGGAGGGGGAGTTATTTTATATGTTAAAAGAATATATTCAGGCTTATGAATAAAATTAGAAAGGGAAGCAGCTTGCAATGAAGCTGTTTGGTGCAAAATAGTTTCAGGAAACTCAAAATTAACTATTGGATTAATTTACCGAAGTCCAAACATAAACGAAGAAGATAACACAACAATACAAAATGCTATAAAGGAAGTTAGTAAAGGGGAATGTATCATAATGGGAGATTTTAATCATGGACACATACAACGGAAATCTCTAGAGAGTACAGGGGGTGAGGACCAACAATTTCTATTTTTAATTTAGGATAGCTTCCTTACTCAGAACGTGCTAGAACCAACCAGGGGAGATAATGTAAACATATAGTTTTGTCATCACAAAAATAATTAATGGACAATGTAAAAATACATGAACCATTGGGTAACAGTGACCATAATCAAATACATTTTGACATAAATGTAAAATCAGAAAGTAAAAATAAGGAAATAGGAGAAACTTCCACAAAGGTAACTATAAAGATATAAGAAAATACTTAGCAAAGCTAGATTGGAATAACATGCTGATGAATAAGAATGCAATTGTATGTTGGAATATTTTAAAATATGAAATTGAGAGTATCATCGATAAATTTGTTCCCATGAAAAAACAAGGAAAATGGCCTAGAAAGAAACACATTTCAAAAGAAGCCATTAGAAAAATGTGTGGAGGGTTTATACGTGTACCAGAAAGGATGAAGACTATGCAAATTACAAAGAGGCACTCAATGCAGCTACAAATTAAATTAAACAATCTAAAAGAACATAAAAAAATGACAGCAAGAGTTTTTATGAATATGTCAGGAGTAAACAAAATGTACAAGACAAGGTCGGACCTCTAGAAGACAGTCCTGGAAATATAATATCACAGGGGTTTTTAATGGCGGAAGATCTAATTGATTACTTCAGTTCTGTGTTTACCAGAGAGGATATTAGTTCATTACCAATTCTAGATGCTAAATTTCAGGAGGCTAAATCTGTCTATTTACGACTGTTAATTGTAACTCCAGAAATGGTTGCTAAGCAAATAAAAGCAATGAAAAATAATAAATCACCGGGAGGATGGAATTCCTCCAAAACTACTAATGGAAGCAGTAGAACAAATCAGTATACCACTTGCAAGAGTGTTCAACTTCTCATTGAAAGAGGGAGTTGTTCCTTTTGAATGGAAAGGAGCAAACATCATACCATTATTTATAAAGGGTTCGAGAAATAAGTCAGAGAATTACAGACCAGTGAGTTTAACGTCAGTGATTTGTAAATTATTAGAAAGGTTAACTAAAGACCATATGGTTGGCTTCCTTGCTAGGCATAAATTATTAAATTAATCTCAACATGGATTCCTAAAAGCGACGTCATTCTTAACAAATATGTTATGTTTTTTGTAAGAAATCACTAAGTGGATAGACGAAGGATCGCCAGTAGATATTATCTACTTAGATTTTCAGAAAGCTTTTGACAAAGTACCACATCAAAGTCTTTGTTGCAATGATGCAACATTTCCATATCACTTCAAAATACTGATGTATGTCACTGCGAGAAACCAGTGTTATTTAATATGAGACGCGAAACTCTGAATTACATTGATACCCGAGACAAAGATGTAAACATAGGCGTATTCGCTAGGTGGCACTTCAGTCGTCATAACCTAAAACTGCCTGTATGCGCTCGAATTCGGCATCCGTAAGAAATGTGACATACAAATAAAATATGTTTTGGTGAAAAACTACATAATGTAGTGTGAAACGTCAATTTGTTGAGATTGCGCGATAAGCAATTATATTTTACAACTGTATTTTACAATTCCACACTCTGGTAATAGTCCATGAGCATTGGCTCGAAAATAAATAGTTGGCCTACTTAAGTTGTTTTCTTCATACAAAATAAAGTATCAAAAGTCCCCTAGTTTCGCATGGGTGTTTTTGGCATAACGAGGCTAGATACTTGACGACCATATCGACTGTGGTTCATTGGGATTGACCATTAGGTCTCTTCCGTTCTAAAGTTGCGCAGTCCAGTTATTGGGAAAACTTGAAATCTTAATAAAAATGTTTAGCTATAACATGTGTTAGACACATTTCCTCCCAAAAAATATATCTCAATAACGAGAAGGGGTAATTTGGAGCAACAGTAATTTGTTATGGTATTTGTGTATAACCATGGCATCGCGGTTGGTATCAATAATTTTTGGTGTTAGAGCAAATAGTGTTATCAAGGTGTTATGTTGCCCCGAAGACTGCACTACGGAACGGTAACGTAGGGGTATTGGTTCCACATTCTACAAAATAGAGTCTGGTTCAGCGTTCCGCAAACCCTGGCCCGCTGGCCAAATTTGGCCCGCGGACGGTTTTCGGTTGGTTCACGAGACCCTCTCCAAAAATATGAAATATTGAAAAAAAAATATGGAATATAATTTTTTATTTGTTGATTTCGTGTCTACTGTAGAATCTAGAGTCTAGACAAAATGAAAATCAATGTGGAGTTGCGTCATCGACCCATTTTCATGCTGGGGCAGTTACTATCGTAGGAAACGCCTATTGATAGTTATGTTGTGCACATTTAATTAATCAGTTTCTTATTGGCAACTTCTCAGTTGGATTGTACACACAGTCACGATAAAATACGCAAAGTCACGCATGTATAATTCTGTTATAAATCAACTGAAATTACGTTAAAATAATTATTGCAAATTTTGTACGTAATAACAGTAATACAACTAAATTAAAATTACATTTAAAAATGTTTTGTTGCGATCCCGAAAAAATATGGCACCTGCTGAAAAGAAACGTAGAATTTATGTGTGCTAGTCCTCTTTGTTCTATGCTGTGCAGGGGTAAGGGTCAGGTAAATTATTGTCTAGCCACACTTTCTGTTCTTTCTTTCCATAGTTTTCTATCGGCCGCCCCCTCCCATCTCAGCTGTGGCCTTCCTCTTTTCGTGCGTCCTTGATGTTTTTCCACCTCTGCTCTCTTTGCTAGTTTGCTTTCATCCATTCTCCATTCTTACCAAGTGGCCTGCCCATCTCATCCTGCTTCTGGCACTCCCATCCATCTCACTGTTGCCATCACCATCTCTCTTGGGACTGTGTAATAGGCATTCTCCAGGTCCACAAATCCCATTGCCATTCTCCCTGGCATCTCCAACCTCTTCTCTACCAGCTGTCTTAATGCAAACATCCCATCAGTCGTCGCTCTACCCTTTCTGAATTCCTGTTTTTCTTCGCCCAATTCTTGCTCTACTTTCTTTCAGATCCTCCCATCCAGGATCCTCTCTAGCAGCTTCATGATGTGACTTAGAAGTGTGATGCCTCGGTATTTCCCTGGGTCTTGCACATCTTCCTTCCTCTTCCACATTAGGACAATTAGCCCTGTCCGCCACTCCTCTGGTACTTTACTTTGCCTCATACATGCATTCAGCACCCTCTTTGTCCAGCTGATTGCACTCTCCCCCGCTGCCATTACCATCTCCACATGCATCTCATCGATACTAGGTGCTCTTCCCTTCTTCATCACTTTCATCCCGGTTCCCATCTCTGTATTCGTAATAGGGGCATTCCATGCCAAATCAATCAAAAACAGGGTGAAATTTACATGACCACCTTAAATTTTTATGAAATTTTGTGTGTTAGTTTATGTTCATAAGTCAATGTTCCCACCCAAATTTCAGGTCAATGTGACATTCCTTTCAAGAGATAGAAGTCATCAAAGTGTGACCCGACCTTGACTACCTAACGTTCTTCCAGGTGTTATAACTCCTCTCTTAGGTAACCTACAAATGTGATGTTGGTGTCATTTTAAAGCTCTGATAAATTTCGATCTGTGTAGGTAATAAAACACAAACAAGAATGTTAAAAACATGGTGTTTTTTTAATCTTTGACCTTTGACCTGACCTAGCAAAAATCAAGTAACCTCCCATTTTGTTGATTTTTCTTCTTTGTTGAAGCATATATATTTGGCAATAATCACTGAAAGTTTTATCATGCGCATTGCAATATTTTAAGAGTTATGACATTTTAAATGCACCATCATCGCACGTCACTCTATTAATGTGGTAAGAACTAAATGAGTCACATGATCTGTCAGTATGCAAATGGGGGCTGCCTTCCTAGAATGTGCTGTGTTTTTTTCTCTGCATATTCTCTGCCCATGAGGTAATTATCTGTATCTGTTGGTATACTTAATATTTGTATAAATAGTATGATGATTTGTATAGTAGTGGAGATGTCAAAATAACATTTTATATACCTGATTTTTTTTGGTAAATCACATGTACATGAAACCTCACTGGACTGCCTCCTCCAGAAGTGCAATCAGTGTCCATGTGTTCAGATCTTTCAAGAACTGCTGCTCAATGTTCAATGCATTTGATGAAATTGAAAAACCAAAGTGGACCACAACAGACAGATCAACGTTAGAAACCATCCATCAGTCAGTTGATGAATTCATTCAAAGTTTCACCGAACATCTCCAACATATCAACATTTCATTGAGAAAGTACAAATATCATACTATCGAGACCTGCAAGACAACATGCTGGGTGAAACCGTGAAAAGGAGGTACTTGTTGAGGGGGATTTTGCCGAGAAAGTCACTTTTGTAATGCAAGATGAAGTCCAGTCATATCACTGGAACAATGTTCAAGCTACCATCCACCCAGTTGTTTGTTACTGGTTGGAGAACGGAGTGTCAAAGCATGTGGCATGTGTTGCTGTCTCTGCCTGACACATGACACCATTACAGTCCATCTGTTTCAACATCTTCTGTTCCTTGAGGAGATGTTCGGAGAGAAGCCAAAGAAAGTGTTTTATTTATCAGATGGTTGTGCAGGTCAATACAAGAACTGTAAGAACTTCATGAACTTGTGCCACCATGCTGTGGACTTTGGATTTGAAGCTGAATGGCATTTTCTTTTGCCACCTCACACGGCAAGGGACCATGTGATGGTGTTGGGGGATTACTGAAGAGGATGGCAACAAAGGCTAGTCTACAGAGGCCTTATTAAGATCAGATCCAGACACCTTACCAGCTGTATCAGTCTTATTTTGCAAAGCAAAAGGTTCCCTCCTTAAATGTTGAATACTTCAGTCGGACATTGGGAAGCTGAGGGAAACTGCTTGAGAGCCGCTTTGCAAAGGTGCGGACAGTGTCAGGGACCCGACAGTTGCATTGTTTCCGTCATGTGTCATTGTTCAAAGTAAAAGTTAATAAATTCTCGACAAGTACACGAACCCGATAAGAAACCGTGACAGCTGAAGAACATGTCATCATGTTTGAAGGGGTGAAGGGTTACGTCACAGTTCAGTATGATGGATGGTGGTGGCTTGGAATGGTCACGTCCCAGGATCAGAGAGAAAGAGAGGTGGCTATTGACTTTCTCGTTCCTCGTGGACCAGCCATATCATTCACTTAACCCGAGCGACCTGATAACCTGGTGGTAGGCATGGGGGACATCCTAACCACTGCTCACCCTACCACAGCAACATGATACCTTGAAGAAAGAGCACATGGCATAAGTGTCCAATGCACTGGAGGAATGGCTTCAATATTCATTATGTGTGTGAAAAGGTGAGATAATAAATTGTTAATAATCCAAAAAAATTTCAATTCATGGTCTTGAATACTGTCGCTGAAAAGGGAATTGCTGTCAAAGTATTGGAAAATTGTCAAAAATTATTGCCAGGATTGTGTGCTACAATATATAAAATTTTACGAAAATCTGAGGTTACATGACTTTTGCAAGGTCAAGTCAAAGCTAAAACTTTTGTTGATGCTTTTCACATTATTTAGTGTTTTATAGCATACAAGGATAGACACAAGTGTCTATCTTTATACGCTATAAAACACGATGTTGCATTAAACATGTTATAACTCCTAAGGTATTGAAATGCGCATGATAAAACTTTCAATGATTATTATATAATTATTATTATATAAGTATGTATGCTTCGACATATAAAAAATCAACAAAATCTGAGGTTACATGATTTTTGCTAGGTCAGGTCAAATATTAAACAAAACACATATTTATCACATGTTTTTGAGTGTTTAATTAACTACACAGATAGACATTTATCAGAGCTTTAAAATGACACCAACATCACACCTGTAGGTTACCTAGGAGAGGAGTTATAACACCTGGAAGGTCGTGAGGTAGTCAAGGTCAGATCAAACTTTGATGACCTCTATCTCTGGAATGGAAGGTCCGATTGAGCTGAAATGTGGTTGATAAGATGGACGCATTACCACAAACAAACATACCATGTTTCATTAAAATCGAAGACGGTCATGTAAATTCTTGATATGGAATGCCCCAATATCAATTAACTCCACTTTCCCCTCTACACTCGATGGTAATTCCAGATCGTTATTATTTCTTTCCTGGTTCAGTAGCTCCTTGAAGTAGCTTTCCCAGACCTTCAGCACTGCCTCTTGTTTTGTCACTAACTTCCAATTTCTATCCTTGATCACCGTCCCGCCATTCACCTCCTTACTATTCTCATCCCTGTCTCGAGCCATTTTGTATATCATCTTCTTTCCACCGTCCTCATCTAGCTTGCTATGTACGTCTGCTTCCATATCTCTACTAGCCTTATCAACCGCTCTCTTTGCCGCTCTCTTCTTCTACCCGTATGCGTGTATCATCCTTGCACCCGGTTGATTTCCTCTCTCCTTGGTCTTCTCAATTTCTTTCCAGGCTTCCTTCTTTTCGTATACTGCCTCTGCAACCTCGCTTGTCCACCATCATTGGTTACTACTCCTTGACATTCCGCCCTTTCCTGATGTTCTTCCATACAGCTCCTCTGCAGTTCCCACAAATGCTTCTTTGTACTTTTTCCACTCTTCCTCTAAACCACCAACTTCTTCACTGAGCTCTTCATACTTAACCGTCACCCGCTCCTTGTATTCAACAGCGACGTCGTGTCGATATATGCTCTCCAGCCACTGCTTTACAATCCTTAATCTTCCATACCTGCTGCTTCCGGACTATCAGTAGATCAAATTATGTCTTGTGCTGTCAACTCCTGTATGTGATCTTGTGGCTGTCGCGCTTCTGGAAGAAAGAGCTAGCCACTGCTAACCCATTTCTTGCCACCAGCTCCACCAGAGCTCGACCCTCTCCATTCCTCGCTCCCCATCCATATCTGCCAACACTCTCCTCTTCACCTGGTTCCACTACTCCAACATGTGAATTGAACTGATACTTCTGGCAAAAGATTGTTCGATGAAAACTGGGAGAATGAGTTCTTTTTTTGCTATCGCGAATACGATAAAAACGCCATGTGTCTTATTTGCCGTGAGAGCGCCGCTGAGATGAAGAGGTACAGTGTGAAACGACAGTACGACTCGAAACATAAGTAGGATTTTGACAGTGCTGAAGGTGAGCGGCTGAAGGAGTTCAAGAAACGCACTGATGCATACCTGGGCGAGGCGAAGATAGTGTCTGTTTTTCTCAAAGTGCGAGTCAATCTCAACGAAGCTAGCTATCGCATCAGTCACTCCCTTGCTCAACACGTGGTGCCGTTCACTCATGCCGAAGTGTTCAAAAAGGCTTTCCTGGTTGGTGCCGAAGTTAGGTTTGCAGGTTTCCGAACAAAGAGAACATAGTCGAACAGTTTAGCAAACTGCCGCTTTCAGCCGACACGTGTGCTCGTCGCTGTGAGGATCTGAGTGGCGACGTCTTCAAGCAACTGTTGAGTAAGCTGCGAGCCTGCCCTGCTTGGTCAATTGCACCTGATAAGAGCACAGACAGAAGTGATATTACTCAGCTGCTGGTATCTGTGTGATTCTTCGACAACGGCGTTTCGGAAGACATCCTGTGGCTTATTCCATTGAAAGGCACAACGACAGCTGATGACATTTGCAATGCATTATTGCAGTTCGATCAAGCGAACGAGTTGACATGGGACAAGCTTGTTTTAATTTGCACGGAAGGTGCCACAAGTATGTTTGGTCGTCGAGCTGGGCTCGTTATGATGTTCCGTCAACGAATCGGAAAGTCGAACTTGCTTTCTTTTCACTGCATTATTAAACAGCAAACTCTCCGTGCAAAAGGAGGCTGCTGCATGCAGGACACGATGCAAGCAAAATCTTTCTCTTTTCAAAGTTCATGCAGGAGCGCCAACTTTCTGCATTTCCGGTTCACGAGAGAAGTCTGCGGCAGAGACGAGGCGCGCACGGAAGACGCCAAGCAGGTGCTTGTCGGTGTGTTGAACAGTCTGCAGACAGCCTTCAACGAGCGATTCGTCGACTTCGCATCTATCGATGACGTCTGTTGTTTTTTGTGCCTGTCCATTTACCTCCCTGTCTGACGTGTGTCACAAGTTGTCGCAAACGTTTGGAGTCGACGAAGCTGCGTTGCAGGAGGATTTCATCAATGTCAACATTATGCCGGGCTTGAAAGAACCGTTTCTTGCTGCAAAAGACGACCTCGTGCTTTTCTGGGCGATGAAACTGCCTAGCGTTTCTAGCGTAACGCGAGGCTGCGCAACAAAATTCCTGGTACTTTTCGGTAGCACGTGGTCACGTGGTCATGCGAATCTGGATTCTCCGCGATGAATCATATCAAGAACTCACTTCGGTGTCGGTTGACGGACAAGCGATTGGATGAGCTTCTGCGACTTGCGATCTCCCCTCTCGCTCCTGGCTTCAGTCAGTTATAGAAGAATATGCAACATAACCCTTCTCATTAACTTGCTCGTGTCGGTGTGTTGGACTGCCTGTGGATCATTTAACAGAGTCAGAGCGTTTTAAAAATGCGTTTCACTAAGTCTAAGATGCTCATAAAATTCACCATAAGGCATAAGCTAATGATAAAAAATCCACCATAAGCTCCACGGTGTACACAATTGGGCAAAATAAATATAATTTGTCCAAAACGTGGCTGATAATACGATCCATCGAACACTTTTCAACTAGATTTGACAGACTTGCTCACTGGGTGAAGTGAGGAGAAAAAACATTTAATTTTAAAAGAAGACGCCTTGTCACAGAGTACACTATTTATGTGATACACTGGCGACGTGTTGTTTTGACAGATTTCTACAATAAAGAGCGCAACCTCAACCGAAGTTGTGTTATCGAGTATACCAATATGAATGTTAGGGGTATACACATTTTGGTTAGACAGAGCAAACAATTTGCTCAAAATTGAATAGGAAACGTTTCGCGAACAACCTTGACCTTCGCAATGCCGCAAAACAGCGCACACGACGACTTGTCAACGTTAGTGGGACAGTGCTGTAAAATAGATGCTGAAGACAAAACCCATAATTGCTCACATTTTGAACACTGATTTGACTGTGAAAAACTGAATCTTTACGTAAAAGTGGAGTCAAGATGATGCGCAGTTAGGTAAATTTGACTATTATAATGGTGGATATGTTTTGCTTTACGTGGGACGTGACTTCCGGAATCTTGGGACGTGACTTCCGGAATCTTGGTAAAGCAGCGACTAGAAATTGGTGTATCGAATTTACAAAAAAAGTGGAATATCGAATAGAATAAATATTACTATTGCATATATATATATATTATATATTTACGTATTGTAGACATATATTAGAAAATAGGGCGATCTTTTACTTTCTGACCTAACCATGAAAATTACCACCTAGAGCACCCAAACGTCTCCTCACATATCTACTATACATATACACATGTCACGTGGCCAAAATAGTACATTTACTTTCTGAAAACGATTAATATTTACAAAAGAATTAAACCAAAATATCGCCCTCTCCTACGGCGCCTACGCGTAGCGCCAAGGCTACCGTAAAATCAATGCATATAACAAGGCGTCGTTCAGTTTCACCAAAACTCTGAGCGGGGGCGCTGCTGATTGAAATCAAACATAGTACAATTACGTATCTGTTTTAATTGTGCGTGGGTGCGTGCGTGCGTGCGTGCTTCATTGCTTGTAATTATGTATATCTCAGTATTATTTGTATTTTTGCTATATGTTACATGTCATGTTCTTAGATAATTAGTTTTATTCATATTATCATCAGATTGTGTTATATTTTTTAGACGTATTTTAAGTATCTCTGAATGGACTTTGTCCAGATTTACGGCACTATTTTAATACCAATTGCTTTTTAAATACAGTAATTACGTTGGCGCCATTATTAAGGTATACTTTAAGGCGTACTGTCGAATCTAATACAAATGACCTAAAAAAAAAATATTATTACTTCGTCACACAATGTGTTACTAGTATATAACTGTTGATACCACTTATTTCTTTAGAGATCAGCGGTTGTTACCTCCCATAATCAGTATGAAGTTCAACACAAAATAAGACACATGCGCGTAGATTGCAGCATATAACGCATTCTTCAGGAAAAGTAGCGTGTTTTTATTCAGCATGTAGATATTTTATACATAAAAAAATTAAATATTAAAGCAGCATAATACACAGAAATCACTCAATATTAATACATGTAATCATCACCATTTATTTAATGTACAATAACTTCAACTTATAACATTTTACGAGTTGCAGAACACACGCACGCACGCACACATATAATTATAATAAGTACACTTATATAGCGCACATGCTTAAAATACATAGTTTATTAAATTAATGAGTTAAATAAATTAGGTAAAGATGATGCACGTGTGTATATATTTGTAATGTATGTATGTATAATTATATATATATATATATATATATATATATATATATATATATATATATATATATATATATATATATATGATGAAAATATATGAACATATGAATAAAACTAATTATCTACATAATTGCACGCAATGAGGCACGCACGCACGCACGCACGCACGCACGCACTCACAATTAAAACACAAAAATACATAATTGTAATATAAGCGCCGCCGCACGGAGTTTCGGTGAATCTGAACGACGCCTTGTCATATGCATCGATTTTACGGTAGCCTTGGTGTTACGCGTAGGCGCCGTAGGAGATGGCGATGTTTTGGTTTAATTCTTCCTTTTAATTTTGATCGGTTTGAGAAAGGAAATGTACTTTTTTGGCCACTTGACATGTGTATATGCATACTAGATATATGAGGAGAAGTTTGGATGCTCTAGGTGGTCGATTTCAAGGTTAGGTCAGAAAGTAAAAGATCGCCGAAAATAGTTTTTGTTAATTATTAGTCAGAGACAGAGACAGGATTTTATAGTAAGTTAGTTCCGGACTCCGACAGGGAAGTCAGTGAGCGTTAATAGGGTTGTTTACCATAGGGTTGTTTTCCACTTTGAGATAGCATTGTGAATAGTCAGAAACAGTGGGAATAGTGGTTAGAATAAGTATTGCTATTACACATATACTATATACACAAACTTCTTATAGACATATATTAAGAAACCGTTTTTGTTAACAGAGGCAGTATTTTTCCCGGACTCAAATTCAACGAGCGATAAGGAGGAGTTTGATTACAGGTCGTGAATTAAGCTGGTGTACCAAACTATCGTATACATTACTAAATATATATTAGATAAAGTGACACATAAACGACATACATAAGGTAATACCTGACATAGTTGTACTAAACGATTTCGGCAAAAAGGAATTTAAAGCAGGATTTTAGCATAAGTTACACTGACTTCGGTTTTTTGTTTACACAGTGTTCTCCGTATTAGCTAGGTGGCAGGCTTTTTCTTTGCTCGTGCGAGCTTAGTAGAAAATACATAGTTAGCAAGTATATTAACCTAAAGTATTCTTTTGAACACAAAAACAGCCTTATTCAAGGCTAACGTAGCAATCAGATTAAGTCTAAATTTTGTGATGGCGCCGTGCAAACAGTAAAGGCCACCAGGTATTTAATATGCAGCAGTTGTAGCAACTGGGTGGACTTTGTCAAGTCCGGGTGTGAGAAGTTCTGGGCTGCTGAGGTTCAGGCGGATAGTTTTAGTTTTGAGTGTAGGGGATGTATGAGGATTAAGGAACTTGAGGTGGAGTTAGAACAGCTGAGGCTGCTCGTTGTGGCAGTGGTGGGAAGGGAACAGGTGGGTTGTGCCAGTGGTTCTGGTGGGGGGGGGGCAGTATATGGAAGACCGACAGAGTCTTAAACAAGGGAGATGACATAGTGATTGCCTGGGGCCAAAATTGAGGCGATAACTGGGAGGGTAGAAAACATCGTGGGATCGGGCAAGGGTGGATCTGTTTTAATACACGTAGGGACAAATAACGTAGAGAGGGAGGGTACAACTGCCATAGAAGACGCGGGTAGAGCAGGTAATACTATCAGGGATTTTACCAGTAATAGGAAGGAGTGGTCATAGATATCGAAATTGCCGGGGGATGGCAATTAACATGCTAGTCGAAAAGCTATGTAGGGAAGAGGAAGTTGGTTTTGTGGATTTGTGGTGAAGTTTTGTTGGAAGGGCGGATGTATACATGTAGGTTGGGCTTCATCTAAGTGGAAAGGGGGCAGCAGTATTTGCGGATGGACTCTCAGCAGCAGTAGACAGTGGCATGGGTAGTATATCAAATATTTTTGGTAGTAAACGCCATTTAAACTAGAAGCGCAGGGGGATTACTTAGAGATGCCTCAAGCAGTGTTTAAATGCTAGGAGTACAGTAAATAAGAAAAAACGAATTAAACATTATAGTAGAAGATATTGACCCTCACATAATTGGTATTACCGAATCATGGGCCAACACAGACATAACATATGCTGAATTAGGATTGACAGGGTACGTAATGCTTAGGAGAGATTGAATAGGAAGAAGGGGAGAGGGAGTTATTTTAAATGTTAAAGAATCTATTCAGGCTGATGAAATAAAATTAGAAAGGGAAGCAGATTACGATGAAGCTGTTTGGTGCTAAATAATTTTAGGAAATAAAAAATTAACTACTGGATTATTTTACCGACGTCCAAACATAAACGAAGAGGGTAATACAAAAATACAAAATGATATAAAGGAAGTTAGTAAAGGGGAATGTATCATAATTTTAGATTTAACCATGGACACATAAAATGGAAATCTCTAGAGAGTACAGGGGGTGAGGACAAACAATTTCTCTTTTCAATTCAGGAGAGCTTCCTTACTCAGCACTTGCTAGAGCAAACCAGTGGAGAAAATGTATTCGATATCGTTTTATCATCACAAAACGAATTAGTGGACAATGTAAAAATACATGAACCATTGGGTAACAGTGACCATAACCAAATACATTTTGACACCAATGTAAAATCAGAAAGTAAAAATAAAAAATGTACAGGAGAAACTTCCACAAAGGTAACTATAAAGATATGAGAAAATACTTAGTAAAGCTAGATTGGAATAACATGCTGATGAATAAGACCGCAATTGAATGTTGGAATATTCTAAAATATGAAATTGAGAGTATCATCAATACATTTGTTCCCTTGAAAAACAAGGAAAACGGTCTAGAAAAAAACACTTGTCAAAAGAAGCTATTAGAAAAATAGTGTTTAAGCAAACTATTACAAAGAGGCATTTAACCTAGCTACAACTGAAATTAGAAAATGTAAAAGAAACTTTGAAAAAAATTGGCAGGTAATATAAAATTACAGCAAGAGTTTCTATGCTTACGTAAGGAGTAAACAGAAAGTTCGAGATAAGGTTGGACCACTGGAAAACAACAGGGGAAACATAATTTCAGACGGGTTTCAAATAGCAGACGTCCTGAATGAGTATGTCAGCTAAGTTTTTATCAGAGAAGATATCAGCTCACTTCCAGTTCCATTTACTAAATTTGAGGGCAATAAATCAGAACATTTAGGGCGGTTATTTGTAACTCCTGAAATGATAGCAAAGAAAATTAAGAAGATGAAAGATAATAAATCACCTGGAGTTGATGCGATACCACGAAAACTGCTTAAAGAAATTGTTGAGCATATTAATACACCACTTGCAAAATTGCTTAACTTGTCACTAGAAGAAGGAATAATTCCTTCAGAATGGAAAGAGGCAAACATTACGCTGCTATTTAAGATGGGATCGAGGAACAAGCCAGAAAATTACACACCAGTGAGTTTAACATCAGTTGTATGTAAATTAATCGAAACATTAATTCGAGACAACAAGGTGGAATTCCTTGTAAAACATAAATTAATAAATACATCTCAACATGGGTTCCTAAAAGCAAGGTCATGTCTAACCAATCTCGTATTTTGAAGAAATTACAAAGTGGGTACATGACGGGTGCACACAGAAAACAGAGAGTAATAGTAGATGGTGAGATTTCAAGCTGGAAATCTGTTTTGAGTGGGGTACCACATGGATCAGTATTTGGCCATATACTGTTTTTAATATATATATATATATATATATATATATATATATATATATATATATATATATATATATATATATATATATATATATATATATATATATATATATATATATATATATATATATATATATATAAATGATTTGGAAGACATATCTAGCAAAGTACTCAAACTTGCAGATGACACAAAAGTATTTAGAAAGGTTACTAATGACACAGATAAACAAAGTTTACAGGATGATCTAGATAAATTACTTAAATTGTCAGAAAAATGGCAAATGTTATTCAATTTTGGGAAGTGTAAATGTATACACATAGGAAATGGAAACATGGACGAAGAATATAAAATTGGGGATGCTGTACTATGTAGAACCACACAAGAAAAGGACTTAGGAGTAACATTTAGTGCTGACATGAAAGTTTCAGAGCAATGTCGGATTGCTGCTACGAAAGGAAATCAAATTCTAGGGCTAATTAGGAGAACTATCGTGTATAAGGAGAAACAGCTAATTGTACCCCTGTACAAAGCAATAGTTAGACTACATTTGGAATATTGTATTCAAGCATGGAGGCCGAATCGTAAAAAGACATAGACAAGCTAGAAAGAATACAATGAAGAGAAACTAAAATGATTCCAGATATGAGAGACCTTAGTTACGAAAGTCGCTTATTACAGGGTGGTTTGATAACACTAGAGACAAGGAGACTAATAGGAGACCAAATAGAAGTATTTAAAATAGTGAATGGATATGAGGATGTTGATAGGAATGTGTTCGTCACAGAAACTATGATCTATCATGCCTACATAATTGTTTAGCTGTGATACTGTCGCGTGCGTACCGTTGACAGAAGTGCCCTCTGGCGTTCGGGTCGTGGAGCCACCACAGCGGGGAGCTGATCCTGCGGCCACAGACGACGATCGTGCACACGAATGAGTACAAACGGAACGAGAATGGCGAGTGGAACGTGCTGGGTGTGAAGGGCCACGTCTACAGTCGGCGCTTCGCTTGCTGCAAGGAGATCTTCACGTACGCCATCTACTTCGTCGTCATGAAGCGCCGGCCTCTCTTCTACCTGTTCCATCTGGCCTTCCCCATCAGCCTGTTCATGGTCATCGGCGTCTTCGTGTTCATCGTTCCGCCCGAGAGCGGAGAGAAGGTGGACCTCGCCATGTCCGTGCTACTGTCAATGAGCTTCTTCATGCTTGTGCTCATGGACAACATCCCGCCATCGTCAGAGACCATCTCTCTCTTCGGTTCGTATTGCTCGCTAGCTTACTCACATACTAATACGCACGCACGCACGCACGCACGCACGCACGCACGCACGCAAGCTCGCTCACTCGATCGAGTACATTGTCCAAATTTAATTGTGACTACAATTCTGGTTATAAAAAAAATGCTAGCTGGACTACCATTGCAAGACAGGAATAATGGTCTCAATATGTAAAGCCCCATACGAGCGCTGCATCAGCTGCTTCTAAAAAGCCTACGCTAATGATGTAATAAGCGACACCTGCGCCTTCTCCAGGGGGATACCGACGATTACAAGACACATTATTATTAATTTCTCTGGAAAGCCGCCAGTAAAACGAAAACACTAATCAAACTGGGCTATGTTTGCTGTTTTTGCTGTAGAAGAAATATAGTTACATTTGTTGTTTGGACGCTGGTAAGAAGTATGATGCAGACCATCGTAATATTATAATAACGTTTTGATGTAATTGCAACATATATTTATGTTACTGTTATTGCCTGACTGCACATGTCTCATTTATTAAGTAAAAGTACTGAATAAAATACAGTATACAATTGTACGCGTGTGACAGATTGTTTTGTTTTCAAAACATGGTACATCAAATTTAATGTTCATGTCCATTATGGCAGGCCGAACATGAAGTAGTAATTTAATTACATCCCAAACCAATTTGAATTTGCAGCCAATTTAACGAAAACCACCTCAATAAATTTACATCAAAAGAATTATTTTATAACCCGTAATTTTCACCATAAATAGCTACATATCAGATAAGATAAAATATATTGCCATGTGTAATCATTGCAGTAATACAATAGAAACATTGGAACGTATAACGATGTTGGGTCGTACTATAACGAATACATGACAATACACTCACATGCAGCAAACGGTATGAAACAAACTAACTAACATCATGCACAGTAAATGCATTCTTAAGAATAAAATCTTGACCTTGACTCTGTTGGCACTTAACGATCTCACTTCGTGAATTCCTGTTATATCACATAAGTCATAAGTATAAAGCGAAATACATAATTATCACTGTCAAGGAAAAATATGATTTAGGATAAAAAAAATAACTTGGGTATAAAATATATAAAATAAATAAATTAAGTATACTCAGTGAGTGGAAGGGGCTCGAATAAATCACAGGCAGGATGGGATGGGTCCTGAGAGATGAGACCGGCTCTTTTTAACAGGCGCTGCTGATACAGTGATTCGAGACTGGGAAGGGATCTGCCGATTATTTTGGAAGCAGTATTTACAACTCTATTCAACCTGAACTTTTCCTTGACCGTGATAGAACCAAACCACACTGTGATCGAAAAGGTGAGAACACTCTCGATCAGAACTTTGTAAAAGTTTAGCGTGATCTGAGTGGTCAAACCAAATGATCTCAACCTTCTTAGGAAGTACAGGCGCTGCTGGGCCTTTCTAACAATGGTATCAACATTTAGCTCCCATTTAAGGTCGCTTGAGATCGTAGAGTCAAGAAACTTAACGTGTTGGACAATTTCAACTGTTTTGCAGTCGATCAAAAGAGGGGAGACGGGAGATTTCTTTCTTCTAAAATCCACGATCATTTCTTTTGTTTTACTTGCGTTGAGCTCCAGATAGTTTTCGCCGCACCAATTGATAAGTTTGTTTACCTGATCACGGCACTCAGACTCATCTGAGTTCGTAATGAGCCCTAGCACTGTAGTGTCGTCTGCAAATTTCAATATTTGGGTACTTTTATGACAGGATGCACAATCATATGTAAAATTGGAGTATAGCTTGGTGACGGGACACCACCTTGAGGTGCGCCAGTAGACAAAATGAGTGATGACGATAAGTTGCCACCTATTTTCACAACAGTTTTGAGGGGATGATGGTATTAAAAGCAGAGCTATAATCAACAAAAAAGATCCCAGCGTAAGTATCTGGACCTTCTAGATTCTTGAGAACATAAAACAATCCTAGAGACACAGCGTCGTCAACAAATCTATTTCCACGATACGCAAACTGAAATCGGTCAAGCATTGGGTCGATAATTGATTTCAGAAATTGCTGGACCAAGCGCTCAAGCGTCTTCATGACTACAGAGATCAAGGCAACATGCCTATAATCATTTAAGCAGGAGACTGAACATTTCTTTGGTACTGGAATGATAGATGACCTTTTGAAGCATTGGGGGACTATACATTGGGAAAGGGACACGTTAAATATGTCTGTGAAGACACCTGAGAGTTGACCGGCACATTGTTTAAGCAGACATGGAGAAACATTATCCGGACCAGCAGCCTTCCTACTATTGAGACGTTCAAACATACGCTTGACGACAGATTCATCAATTGTGAAAGGTGAAATGTTACAGTGAAATGCTGCTACAGAGGGAGGAGAGATGGTGTTCTGTTTATCAAAGCGACTGTAAAAGTCATTCAGATTTTCAGGAAGAGTAGTGTCAGTAATGTCAGCACTCTTAGAAGACGGCTTGCAGTTGGTGATGGCCTTCAGACCCTGCCAAATGTACCTGGGGTTGTTGGTGGTGATATTCTCCTCCAGCTTTTCACGGTAATTGGCCTTGGTTGTCTTGATGGCCTTCTCCGCTGCATACCTCGCCTGCTTGTATTTGTCCTTGTCGTTTCCTTTGTCAGCTTCTTGTTTCGCCTGTAATTTGTGTTTGATATCTGTCTTGAACCACGGTTTGTTGTGATAAATCTTGATGGTTTTCGTCGGAATACAGAGGCCTTCGCAGAAGGTGATGTAATCACTGACAGACTCTGTATATTCATGGATATCAGCTGCGGCCTCTTTAAACGCACCCCAATCGGTGCATTCAAAACAGCAACGAAGTGACTCCACCGCATCCAATGACCTCTGTTTCACAGTTTTCACCGTTGGTTTCACACATTTCAACTGTTGTTTGTAAGTGGGCACCAGGTAAACCATAGCATGGTCTGACCGCCCGAGTGGTGCGCGAGGGATCGAAAGAAAGGCGCCCCTGATTGTCGTATAACAGTGGTCGAGAATTTTATCGTCCCTGGTCACACATGTTACCTGCTGTGCAAATTTTGGCATCTCTTTCTTGGGATTTGCTTTGTTAAAATCACCTGCCACAATAACAATAGAGTCGGGGTGAGAATGTTCAGCCTGCGTGACGGTGTCAAACAGCTGAGCCACCGCGGCGCCCGTGTTTGCTTGGGGAGGTATATGCACGGCAGTCAGAATAACACTTGAAAATTCCCTAGGCAAGTAGAAAGGGCGGCAGACAGAGCTGGAGAATTTTTAATACATATTCATCACCACTAATGAAAAACTTCACAACAAGAAGAACAGTGATAGATAAAACAGAAATCTACGGATTAACCTAGATTGATGTTGAGTTAATTTTGCACAAGTTTTGTGAAAAGTAGACTCACACAGTAACCATTTTACTACAGAATTATTTAACATTCGGTTACAAACTAGACATGAATCTAGTTTTATCACGCTATTAGCCATTTAAATTGTAGATATTAATGTTTGGTTAATACTGCAGTGCACGTTAACCACACAAAGTTATACACATTGCACTTGTCAGTGACCAGAACAATAATAATAATATTAAATATGCAGTGTCCAATGCCAATGGTGCTAGATTGAAGACACAACACCAACACAGTTATCCGGAAGTTTAGAGTTATAGTGCAGTAGCCAAAGTCACGGAAATCTTACACGGTTTTATGATGCGAATTCTAACAGTGTATGCAGGGCCGTTTTCTTTTGTGAACACTACAGTTCCTATTCCAGGTGGACTGAAGTTTACCTTGCTTTCTTAGCAACCTGGCTGTCTTTGCGAGTTCGGCTTGTTTTCCGGTCAGGTGTTCCTTTACGTACACGTTCACGTACACGTTTACGTACACGTTCACGTACACGTTTACGTTCACGTACACGTTTACGTACACGTTCGTACCTAGAAGTTGTTTCCCCAATATTCGGAATATTCGTTTTTGCTTTTCTGTTGGTGAAGCGGATGATGGTGCGTGGGGCGTACGACTGGTTGCTGGGCATGTGGATGTCTTTTTGCTGCTGCCGAGTGTGTGGCGGGCTGAGATGTCGTTACGGTCGAGGTTGATGTGTTTCGTCTTCAGAAATTTCACCACTTTGTCTTCAAGTGTGGGTGTTTCTTCGTGTCGTGCTTCAGCGTCGGTTTCTACAGTTGTGTTGTTGGGTGTGGCTCGAGCATACGTTTGGTGTTTCGTCTCGAGACCTGATATGATGACGTCGTCCGTCCTTGTATATTGTTCGAGGTCGTCGATTCGGGATTTGATGCGTTCGTCTTTTTTTTCATTGGCTTTCTGCAGTACCTTCACTGCCGACAGCAGAGATGCGATTTCTTTTTAGAATTTGGAGATACCTGCGATATCTCTTTGGATTTCGATCAGCTGTTGTTTGATTTCAGCCATTTCGGTAGCGTCTTCACTTCTCTTTCATGGCATCTTGAAAGACGTACGTTGCAGTTTGATGTTTGATGATCAGTCGAGCGGGTTTGTTTACACGGTAAACAAAGATGTTGATTTTGACCCGAGGTTATGTTGATCGTTCGCTTTTTAGTTGGACGATTTTCGCTAAATCCCGGGTTGTCTTGTCACCGTTGTTGTTCGGGTTGGAACCAGCATAGTCACATTAGTAACTGTGACGAACTTCGGCCTTCATTAAATGGAGATAACTTGCGTTTAAGGCGTCGCTTGGGTCTAAACGCGTTTTATTTTCTTATTTCATTATCACTGAACCTACAGAGCTGAAACTTTCATAGATTGCAAGTCCAGGTAAGAATAATGCTGTGAAATTTTTTCAGAAAGTTTCATACATATTTTCCCACGGTATGCAGCCATCTTGGATTGAATGTTGCGTGTGACTTATATCAGTAACCATTGGATTTAGAGGACTCAAATTTGGTGTGTAGTTACTCCACATAATCCCAATGAAAACAGTCAGTTGACTTTCCAAGTTTTCAAAAAACTTTTGTTTTCATGATTTTTTTACATCTGAATGTATTTTTTCATCATGAAATTTTACATTGATGGTTCATTATATAAAATATAAATAATGTTTTCTAAAAAGTTACTACATAGTTTTCAAGAGCATACTATCAAGAAACACTGTAGAAAGTTTCAAGTAATTCTGTCAAACAATAGCAGAGATAAGTGACACGGGAGGCAGTAGGTGTGAGGGAAAACATGTTTTTGAGAAAATCGTGTTCAAAGTTTATGTACATTGGCACATACATTTCAACATCTGAAAAGCAACCTAGATGATTGAAACTTTGCATACATATTACTGAATGTATAATCTATCAAAAGACAAAGTTAAGAGTCATTGGCATTGTAAAATTAATTTCACACAAGTCCCGAGTACCCGACACCCATGTCCATCGTTGCCGACACAGCTGATCTCACCACGACAAATGGGACATTCGTCGCCTGAGTCCCATCGATACAGTCTGATGACAGAGTTGCATTGATGACCTTGTCGCAACTGGTGCAGAAAGTCTCGAGGCCACACACCATGCCGAGGGTGCGGTGCGGTCGACAGCTGGGGTGGAGAGTGTATGCTTCCTACACAACGTGCATAGCAGGTTCGCAACAAGTGATGGCAACACGGCACAGCGTACAAGTACTGTTGAAAGATCTCCATCAGCATCTGTCTCATCCTCAACCAGGAATCGCGGGACACCTATCTCCTCCAGAAGATCTGCATAACCAAACTTCCGTTCAGTGACAGACAGTCTCCGAGACGGATCAGCTGGTACTGTTGATGACCGCCTTGATGCCTGGAAAAAATACACAATATAAATGTATTTCATGAACAAAAAGTATCCAAGACATGTTCAACAACAAAAGCCCCCCCCCTTACTACGTATGCAGGGGTATGGCATTGAATGCAATTTATTTTATTGGCATTGCCATATTATACACACACACACCCGCGCGCGTGTGTGTATATAGGCTATGTATACAATAATTACCAGGGCAAATTGTAGTAATATAATAAACCATAGTTACAACTCTGCTTCTGATGTGCCTGGATGGCCCCTGGGCCTGAATGTCAACACAACCACGAACATCAACAGCATGAACTAGATCAGCGTCAAATCGTTTATACAGTAATAGTTATGCCACAAAGGCGATGTTTGGATAAAACGCAAGTGAACATATGAAATATCAGAATTAAACTTACACTGCGTGCCATTCTCGCTGGCACCACGGACGGTGATGGTCGAAGAAGACGAAGTTGTCGCCGCAGGTTCATTGGCGAATTCAACCCTCGATGCCTTCGCATCACGCGCTAACTGCAACGATGCAAACTTTCGCTGCCTCCCAGTACCGTAACCGCCCACTCGCTTTCGACCAAACGGCATAATGTCGTTTTACAAAGCGATATAAATGAACGAAACTCATGGGATAAAAAAGTCGATCGAATCGAACGTAGCTGGTATTTCAAGCTGACGTCAGAGGATGGAAATTAGTATTACAACCAATTAGAGCGCTTGATTTGAGGGAATCCGACATCACGTGGTGATGTCCGGCGAATCGTCGTGGCATTCCCCATTCCTTTGTCACCGAGATGGTTCAGAGGCGGTCATTTATAGTCGGAATTACTCGGATACCTCCGGGAACATTTTAAAACTGTTTGTACCATCATACAGAGCGAAAATGGGGCTTTCCCGTGATATGCGCCATGTTGGAATGGCAGCGTTTTCCGGCATGCAATGGCTCGCGGAAAATCACCTAATGTCCCATTAGTCTCGGTTCATTTGACATAAACAAAGACTTAGCAATGATAGGCATCATACAAAAGACACGTTTTATGACAGAAAAGTGTTTATTTCGACAGTGCAACTTACATGAATGGCAAGTTGAATAATATTTATACACGGAAATAGCAACAACTCGAAATTCATTTTATTGTCAAAAATCCGTCAAATCCGACCCGAGTCTCCCGTTAACATAAAAAAAGTACGAGCTGTCTGATCAAGATGTTCTATGTTAGCGCATGGGAACCACGCAGACCGTATACATAAAATAGCTAACAATTAATAAAACAATTGGAATTTTGAACAAACGTAAACACATATTACCACAAAATATATCTATAATGCACATCTCCCTTATTCTTCCTCATATTAATTATGTTATACTGTTTTGGGGTCATCAAGCACATAACATTTTCAAACTACAGAAAAAAGCAATAAGAATAATTTCTCTGAGTAAATATAATGCACACACAGATCTTATGTTTAAGAAACCTCAATATATAAAACGGGATGACTCCGGCAACGTAAGTTTTATCACAAATTAGTCAACAATGATCTACCGGAATACTTTAACCACATCCTTTACATATACACTTTTGATATTCACCAAAACTACACTACAAGTTTTATCACAAATTAGTCAACAATGATCTATCGGAATACTTTAACCACATCCTTTACATACACACTTTTGATATTCACCAAAACTACACTACAAGTTTTATCACAAATTAGTCAACAATGATCTACCGGAATACTTTAACCACATCCTTTACATACACACTTTTGAAATTCACCAAAACTACACACGAAGAAGCAGTAATCTGTTTATTCCCAGAGTCAATCATGAATGTGTCAAAAAGTATACCTGACACTACATAATAGATACATTTAACAATACTCCAAGCGTTATCAGTAATACACTGTATACACATATTCTATATGCTTTCATGTGTTATATTTAAAACCCTCTAATCAGGAATTATCTTTTTTTAATGCCCTATTTGTAATTGCTACATCTGTAAGAATTGCATACTGTGTTGATTAATTTATATTGGTTTTGCACTTACTTTTTTATGTTCTATTTTTATTTTGACGTTACATAATTAATAGTTATTTCGACATGGCTCCCATGTTAGCGACATGTGTTTGTCTTAATGGGAGTGTCATTGACCTTTATATTTGTGATCTGTATTCAGTATTCCAATTTGTACAAATGGTTAAAATAAATATGTCTGTGTATCTGTCTGTCTGTCATAGAAACAAATTACGACAATAATTTCTTACTGTTTGATTAAATTAAATTTATTTAGTGCCACTGTGAATACCAGTAATAATGGACACGGCGTCACTGCACGCACGCACGCACTCACGCACGCACCACGCACGCACCCACGCATGCACACCTGCCGAGAAAGACGTGTTAGAAATAAACTAATTCGCAAAGGTGTTGTGTGAGTAACTGTTGATTTGTAAGAAAAACGTTTCTTCTTCTCTTTGCTTAGTGCTGCACAAAAAACAGTCGTGCTTCGGTTTCAGCTTACTTTATAGGAGGCGTAACGGCCTTGCTGTCTGTCGCTACCTACCTCTCCGTCATGGTAACATTCGTGTATTTTCAAGTGAGTGTCCGTTGCTCAAATAAGATTGTAAAACTGGCCGGTCATGTTAAAAAGAACGCACTCGGATTTTCATCGGTTGACCGATACGCAGCTAACTGGGGGTTTCGTATAGTATCAATTTTCACTGAATAGTTGATTGTCAAAGCACATGAATTAACAACGTTATACTCCATGTTTCCTCATCATTGTTGTATTGTGTGGGCCGTCAGAAACTGTATAAAACATAAATTTGACGGAACAATAAATCATCCGATGAAAGGCGTCGCATTTCACCATCAAAGTATTTATTGATCGGTCTTTATATGCACTAACGCGATATCTATATGTCGTAAAAGAAGTCAAAGATCACGGATACAGATCACGATAGCAAAAGGTTTTATATTTATATTATTTTTAATCAACCGATATATTAGAAATTCTAATAACTTCAGTATTACAATGTCCCGTAAAGCAACTGTTCGGTATGCAAATGAAAATCGTTGTACATTTCGTTTAATTAAACACGTTGTATTTTGTAGAGTAAAGTAAGGCGTTGTTTCAATGAATCGCAACTGTAGCTTATGTTGTCAATAGTTGTTTCTATGTCAGTTTCCATGTAAAATGTCACTTCCGTGCTAACAATGAGGCAATATATGCTATTGAGTTTTACTTTTAGGTAAGACCGTTATATGCCCAAGTATTTCTTGCGAGTTATGGTATCATCACCACCATATTCTTGTTTTTGCAGGGTGTCCACGGAAGACGTCCACCGAAGTGGTTTAAGTTTATTGTTCTTCGCTGCCTGGCTAAGCTTTTGGGCATCGGCGAATACAGCTTCTTGACTGGTCTTTGGCGCATCGTGGTACGTGTATTTTTTATTTATGTGCGTTTATTATTGTAGACAGTGTCTCTGTCTAACCATAAGCCTAGTGCAAGCTTATGCTGTAAGCGAAATGTAGGAAACAATATTTTGGTGCGTATCATTTGGCGACAGTTGGATATCTAAACTCGACCATGCGAACGCTCTCCTTTTCGGCATCCCTGACGTTCTCATTGGCAAACTGCAGAGAGTGCAGAACTGAGCAACCAGACTGGTGGCCCGCTGCAGCAGACTGGAGCACATCACCCCTGTGATGAAGAAGGTTCACTGGCTTCCGGTGAAGCAGCTAATCCCATACAATATTCTACTCCTGATATTCCGTGCTGAGCACGAATCGCACCTGCCTACATCACAGACATGCTCACTACCACCGACCGGCACGTGTGCTACGTCGGCCAGCGATGACGAGTAACCACTATTACATATATGGTTTACTAATTTATTATTATTTATTTTATTCTGATATGTTTTTTAGCTAATTTATTATTATTTATTTAGATAATTAATATTAATTTTATAGCCTTGCTATATCTGTATATGTGTCATTGTTTTTTCTATTAATTTATTATCATATTTTTAACCGTTTAATTTATCACCTATGTATTTTAAGCACCTCTGAATTATCCAGATATACGGCGCTAGGCAAATGTACTTCGAACGCGATTGGCTTAGAAACGCGTGTGTTTCCACGCATGTCTATAATCTCACGCGATTTCACCTATGTATTAGTGTTATTATGCATGAATTTCAATATTTCATAGGTTAAGTACAATTTCATCGTTTTATTATGGAATATTATATTATGTATCATTATTGAGCATGTGTAGACATGGTTTTAGGTGAATTCGTGCATTCTAGCCTCTAGGTAAGGGTTCAGTAAGAATAGTCTATTACAATTACTTAGCCTCATAACGCTCAATTCCAATAACAGTGTTCTGAAAAAAACCACAATTACGATGAAATACAACTAGGCCGTAATTACAATAACTTACCAATTACACATAAAAACACAATTACAATACATTACAACTACACTGGAAAAACCATCACACACTTACAACGAATTACAACTAGATAGTAATTACAGTTACATTTTACAATGAATTACACGTACACTGCGCTTGTAATATTTGACATGTTACAAAAGCAATTACAAAGCATTACAACTAGGCCGTAATTGCAATTTCACATTAAAAAACACAATCACAATGAATTACAGCTACGCCGTAATTGTGTTTAATAACAAATAAAAAAACACACAATTACCTTGAATTACAATTAGACCGTAATTGAAATAACTTACAAATAAAAAAATACAGTTACAAAACATTATAACTAGGCTGTAATTGTAATTATACATTACACATTAAAAAAGACACAGCTACACTAAATCACAACTAGTCCGTAATTGTAATATCTAACAAATTACATAAATTACAACTACCACGAAATAATAATTACATGCAAATTGCACATTTCAAAAACACAAGTACAGTTAATTACTAACGTATTACACATTAAAGAAGACACTCACATAATAACAACGAATTACAAGTAGTCCGTAATTGTTATTACTTACACAAAAAACCCACACTTTCAGTGAATTACAACTTCACCGTAATTGTAATTACTTACAAATCACAAATAAAAACAAAACTACAACGCATTACAACTAGGCCGTATTTATAATTACTAAAAAAACACAATATCAATTAATTACAGCTGCGCCTTAATTGTAATTCCGTGAAAATTACACATACAAAACACACAATGAATTACAGCTAGGCCGTTTACTTACTTACCTACTTAATCCTCTTGGCCCCTTCAGGAGCATAGGGCGTCAACCATGTTTCTCCACCTCACTCTCTTCTGTGCTAGAGCTTTGGCCTCTTGCCAGGTGACCCCCACTTTATCAAGATCTTGTAATGTGGAGCGTCTCCAGTTGATTTTTGGCCTTCCTTGTCTTCTCTTTCCTTGTGGGTTATAGTCCAGTGCTTGTTTGGTTGTATTTGTTGGATCTTTTCTGAGTTATTGGCCAATCCAGCTACATTTTCTCCTCTTGATTGTAGTGCTTATTTCTTCCTGTTTGGTTTTCTTCCAAAACTCTTTATTTGATATTTTGTTAGGCCACCATACCTTAAGGATGTATCGGAGGCGACTGTTGATGAAGACTTGGAGTTTATTGTTGAGAGACTGAGTAGTTTTCCACGTTTCACAGCCATGGAGAAGAACTGGTTTAACGTTGGTGTTGAAAATGCGGATTTTGGTGGTTATGGATAGTTGGGAAGAGAGCCATACAGGGCGTAGGGTTCTGAAGGCATGGCGAGCTTTATTGATGCGTAGCTCCACATCTTTGTCAGCTCCACCATTTGTACTGATGTTGCTCCCGAGGTAGTTGAAGTCTTGTACTTCCTCAACAGTACCACTTTCTAGTGAGATGGGTTCGGAGAATCTGCTGTTGACTTTCATCACCTTTGTCTTTCCCACATTGATCTTAAGACCCAGTTGGCTGCTTTTTTCTTGAAGCCTTTCTATTTTTTGTTGCTAGTGTTTATGGGTTTCTGAGAGTGATAGATCATCTGCAAAATCCAGGTCTTCTAGTTGTGAGAACAAGTTCCACTGGATCCCAGTACGATGGTGTTATGTGGATATTTTCATTGTCTAGTCTATGGCTATCAAAAAGAGCAGTGGAGATAGCAAGCAGCCCTGTCGTACTCCAGTTCCAATCTGGAAGCCCTCTGAAACTTGTCCATTAAAGATGACATGACCAGTGAAACCTTCGTACATGTTCTTTATTAGGGTTAAACATTTTGTAGGTAAACCATAGTGCCTCAGGAGCTTCCATAGAACTGTACTATCTATACTAGCGAATGCTTTTTCGAAGTCCACAAAGTTTATGTAAAGGGAGCTCTGACATGCAATGCATTGTTCAACGATAATCCTGAATGTAGCAATTTGATCTGTGCAGGATTTATATTTTCTAAAGCCAGCTTGTTCCTTTCTTAGCTTCTTGTCAACTGTTTCTTGTATCATATCCAGGATGATACGGCATATAGAAGCATGATGTCTTTCCAGTTCTTACATTCACTGAGGTTGCCTTTCTTGGGGATTGTAACTAGCATACCTGTCTTCCACTCAGTTGGTATTTCCTCTTTATCCCAGATCTCATTTAGCACGCTGTATAAAACGTCTGTGGTGGTCCCAATATCAGCTTTTAACACATCAGATGGTATATTGTCAATTCCAGGTGCTTTGCCTAGCTTCAGCTGTTTGATGGCTCTCTTGATCTCCTCTTTGGATATCCTACCACAATTAATGTTAAGGTCTTCAGTTGTTTCCTCAATGTCTGGGATTGAATCTGGTGGAGGCCTATTCAAGATATCTTGGACATATTCTTTCCAACGTTGTAACTGTAGAGATTCCTTAGTGAAAAGGTTTCCCTGTTTGTTCCTGATGGGGCGACTAGTGCTCTTGTTCTTCCCTGCTAGCTGTCTGGTGATCTTGTTGTTTTGCCTAGCTGCAATCTCAGCCTCGTCTGCTAGTTTTTTGACATATGTTTTCTTGTCCCTCTTTGTCTTATTTTTAACTGTTTTGTTTCTTTCCTGGTATTCCTGCTGCAGTTTTTCTTTCCTTGTGTCATATGCTTCCTTGTTGAGTTTCATTTTAGTCTCCCTCCTTGCCTCAATAGCTTCCCAAGTGTCGTCTGCAATCCAGTCCTTCCTCCTAGCTTCCCAGCAGCCTAGGACTTGTTCACAAGTGTCTGTAATTGCATTCTTGCATCTTGTCCACTTTTCATCAATGTTTTGTCCCTCTTCCAATGCTTGGAAACTGTTCCGTAGTGTGATTCCCAGTTCCTGCCGTGTTTCAGTATTTTGAAGTTTTCTTATCTTAAACCTTCTTTGTACCTTGTTATCCGTCTTCTTCTTTGCTGCTAGCTTCATTTTAAATTCACCCACAAGGAGGTGGTGGCCGGAGTTAATGTCAGCCCCTCTTTTCACTCTGACATCTAGAAGCACTCTCCTCCATTTCTTGGTCATTGTTATGTGGTCAATTTGGTTTTCCGTCTGTAAATCTGGGGATATCCATGTGGCTTTGTGTGTGGGCTTGTGTGGAAAGAGGGTTCCTTCGATTATCAGTTCATTGAGAGTACACAAATCTGCAAACAGGAGACCGTTCTCATTCATCTGTCCCAGACCTTCTTTCCCCATTGTGCCTTTCCAATTGTCATTATCCTTTCCAATCTTGGCATTCATATCCCCCATAACAACTTGGATATCCCACTTCGGTAGTTTTTGTAGATGTTGGTAGAAGGTATCTTTCTCTTCAAATTCAGCAGAGTTGGTTGGTGCATAGCAATATATAATGGTGATGTTCCGACCTTTTGATGTAAACCTGGCTGTGATGATTCTCTCCGAGACTGGTTCCCATTCGACGAGACTTTTTGTTGCATCCTTTGAGAGGAGCATCCCTACTCCATGTGTGTGCGCATCTTCTTCTCTCTCATTCCCAGAGTACAAATCTGTTTCTCCAGAGCTAGTTGTAACCTTCCCAAAGGTGTTCTATCTGATTTCACAGACTCCAATGATGCTCAGCTTGTATCTTCTCATTTCTTGGGCGAGCTGTGCCAGTTTTCCTGACTGGTACAGTGCCCTGACATTCCAACAGCCAATTCTAACTTTTGACTTGAGCTGTAGCAGACTCTTCCTCCCTTGGGCTTCCTGTCGGCTTTCACCCTAGGCCGTTAATTGTTATTAATTAAGCATGAAATACATACGGTTACAATGAATTACAACTACACCGTGATTGTATTTACTTACAATTTACATAAAAAACACAATTGCAACGAATTACTACTAGGCCGTAATTGCAATTACTTGCAAGTTACACATTTAAATTAAACCCAACGCTGTTGGGTGTTTCACATCATAATTCAGGTGGGTTACCTAAAGTGGTCTTTGCAGAAGAGAATGGAAA
>OY759263.1:47502587-47557587 GCA_963662155.1 Lamellibrachia columna | reverse complement strand
CTCATCAACATTCTATGATCGCTTCCAATGTTTATGCGGTTTATGACTCTTACATCTGTGATCATGTTCGGGTTGTCAGTCATGATGTACTCAATTTCATTCTTCGTTTTACCGTCCGGGCTTCTCCATATCCATCTCCTCTCAATTTTCTTCTGGAATAGTGTATTCATGTTCTTGTAATCCTTTCATGTTGTCCACTCTATTAAGGTATCACCTCGTTCATTCCTCTGTACTAAGACGAAACTTCCTGTCGCTGTTTCGGATGGGTTTGTTCTTACACCCACTTTGGCGTTGAAGTCTCCCATCACTATTGTATAGTGGCTTGGATTCGCCAAGATTTTATCGATGTCATTGTAGAAGATGTCTATTTCATCTTCTGAGTGTGATGTCATTGGAGCATATACTTGAACTATGTTCAGTTGGTATCGTGTTGTTATGCGTATAACAAGTTCTGCTACTCTTGGGCTAATGTTATTAACCCTTGTTATGTTGTCTTTCCATTTCTTGTTTATGAGGAAGCCCACTCCCGCTTGTCCATTGTTTGCCTTAGAATGGTATAGCAGGTGGCCACTCTGCAGGGTGGTAAAGCCTTCTTCTTTTCTTCTTATTTCTCCAATCCCTATCACATCCCATTTGATGTTCATTTCTTTGAGTTCTTCCTCCAGTTCTTGGACGTGTTCACCTTTTGATAGGGTTCTTACATTGTACGTTGCAATTTTCAGTATTTCTTTCTGTTGGTGTTTCTTCTTCTTTTCCTCTTTCTTCTGGTGATTCTTCTTGACCCAGGGATTCTTAGCACCCCCTGCATGTAGTCTAGAACCCGAATCACCTCCAAGGTCGGAGACATCGATGCTGCTGGGGACTGGGGGCCTTGGCTTTTTTGTACTTTTCATGCTGGTGTTAATTGGCCTACCTCTCCATGCTGGCCAGTGCGGGTTGGTAAGGTGCCGGTTTAGTCGCCGAGGGCTCGACCATGATACAGGTAGAACCGGTCTACATGGTACCAGTAGCAAGCTAGAGGGCCTGACATGACTGTGCTAGATGGCCGTTGGCTCGAGAGCTCATCCGCCCTTTGATGGTTTTTGTTTATATATATATATATATATATATATATATATATATATATATATATATATAGTTAGATATGAATACGGACCTTGCCGTTCAGAATACAATATAACCATGATATTCGCGGCGAAACATTCCAAATAAACAACAATGGTTAAATTATATTAAGCAAACTTTTATTTGAATAGATACGTATAGGTACGGTTGCATTGACAGACGTTCATTCATTAGTGAATTTGGATTATATTTAGCCTGACTATTTCATTACATTGGTGTATTATATTATATTTATGGATGTAACACACGGTGGCTCATCATGATTTGATTTATTATTATTATTATTATTATTATAACTCTTTGCAATTGTGTTAAGCTTTGCCATATGATATATTAAACCGAATTGTAATGAAACGATCTCTCTCAGGTATATTTATTTGTACCAATTTTATTTAAAACACAATATGAGTAGACGCTCGTCGTCTATTCTAAATCAAGCATGATCAAAATACGATTTATTCGACAGGATAAAAGCTAGATAATAAACATGCTGGAGTACTTTGAATCAAGACAAAAACCACCCGTGCGTGTTAAAACACACTCACGTGTGTTTTCAACCTAATTTCAAAAGGTGTTTACAACCCAAGCTCAAATCACACGTAAGTATTTTCTACTCAGGTTGAACAAATTACCTGATACGCTTCACTCTAGTTTTAAAGCAACCCAAAATGTTGTTCACATTATTTTCAAACTCCCCATACATAACTTTTTTCCAACATTATAAATGATTCATTCTTTATTTGACACGGGGCTAGTGCTACCTCGTAGGACTACAAGTTAGGCTACAGTGATTTGTTTGTCGTGTTCACTCGCAAGTAGGACAATTCCCACGACGATTTTGTGTACGATATGCAAGCATGCCATGTAGACGAACGAAGATAATTTTCCGAATGGAAAGGGCCGCCAGTTTCCTGATGTACGAACGACTAGCTTTTTGTGACCCGTTTAATAGGAACCAGTTCACTATGTGATCCTTATTGACTATGCGCCTATTTTGGGCTTCTAAAGGATCTTTGTAAGTTATACCAATCTATTCACTTCTATTCATTATTAATATATTACAGAAATTATTGTGATCGAGTACAGTTAATTAATTAATTCATTACATTAATTAATTGTCGATGATAATGAACCATGATGATGCGTGACAGTGGCATGAAATAATATACAACTATCTCACCGTTTACAGAACCAAATAACGGGCACATGTTGAGATCAAACAAAAGATCACTTTGCATTCAACGATACAACGTTTCGTCGTGTACATGTTTTGTTGTGCAGACAAATTAATATCTCGTTTGTTCATTTTGGTTCACAAAGACATTCTTAAAGCTGTTTACTCAGTTAATTTGTCCAACGTTAATCACGCTCGTTGATGTCCAGATATGCAGTGTGTGAATAGGTTAAGTAATATGTGCAGTCGATTTAATCTTTAATATAAGGTAGTTTGTGACTTTGTATTTATTGCTGTTCTCCTTCAATTTGGCATGTATGTGGCTGAAATTTTGTAGGCGTGCCCGGGTGCCTACGGTGGTGGTTCGTACGGGGGTGGGGTATTTCATAAATGGAACCAACGTGGGCGTCTTAATGACATAACAATAGTTACGTGCAATTGTTAACACCGCTATGCATTTTTCAACCATTGTTTCTTGGTCTATGTCAAACGTCCACCGAACGCTTCGTGAAACCGGCAGTTGTACATGATTTTTTGGGGTGAAGGTGTCATTGCAATTCGCAAAAATAAAACTTGACTGGGAACTGCAACGCCAGGCGACTCGGCAAGTCTATATTAAAAAGTAGTTTGTGACTCTGAATATCTGTCTGTTCCCTCGTATCTCCGTCAAGTCAAGTTTTATTCTTTAATACCATACAATGGTGTATGAGATAAATATACTTACTTGCAAGTACTCATAACATTGAAACATAATAAGAACAGTCAAAGTTTTTTGAATGATGTCACAATTCTCATACCCCCATATTTCACAACCATATGACAACATTGGTACAGCAGTATGATCAAATAGTTTATTATAAATTATACCAATTGGAAGAAGAAATTGTCGTGACATTTTAATCAAACTAAACATAGCTTTCCCGTGATTGCATATATTGCCTTTGCTTAGCAAATATGTTCTATTGAAAGAGAATGTAGGAATTTTAGGGGTCTTGCCATTAGTGAAGATTAAAACTTTAGTTTGAAGTTTGTCATTAATGAGATCAGAAACCATAGTCAAGCCATTAAAAGATTTACTAACAAAATCTTTCATGTAATTAAGACAAATTGGAAATAACAATGGCGAGAGATTCTCTCCCTGCCTTGCCCCTTGATTGCATTCAAAGAAGTCAGACATATAACTATCATTAATTTTAATACAAGACATGGCCTTAGTATACATATTGTATATATTACATTTAACAATCTACCATTAATATTATGGTTTCTGAGTTTACTCCACAAAGGTATATTTATAATATCAAAAACTTTACTGTAATTAATAAAAGTGGAGTTTTTATAAGTATTATATCAAGTAAGCTTTTAAAAACAAATATATGACTTTAAGTTGAATAACCTTTCCTAATTCCTGCTTGTTCCTCGCTATTATATTCGTGCTAGCTAAATACCTTTTCAATCTTTTATTTAGTACAGATATAAATAGTTTGCCAAGACGATTGAGGATGGTTATTCCTATGTGATTATTTGGATCTGCAACCTTTACTTTTTATAAATTAGCTTAATAAATCCACATGCCCGTGACTTAGGAATAAAACCTGATTCTAAAGCCAAATTGAACAATGTTGTAAATACAGATAACATTTTAGGAGTGGAAGTGAAGTTTTAAGAAATTAATTATTAGATCCTTACTACATGCCTTGCTATTTTTTTAAACTGCGTGTAGCTATTAATAATTCTATTAGCTGAACTAAGTAGAACATCAATGTCTTCATAACCTTCATTATTAGTTACACAATTACAATTAAAATGTCTAAATTGGTCAACATAAGATTGCAGTTTAAAATTTTGGAGCTCATTTTAAACTGAAGACCCTTTAAATAAATTCCGATAAGCCTTAGGATCTTTATGTTTAAGATTCCTCAATTCATTTTGAAAGTTATTCTTGTTTTTATGAAGTTTTGTTTTTATAAGTTTAAATTTGTACTCATCAATATTACTACAGAATCGTAATGAGTGCTCAGGCTTCCACTTGGGTCTTTTACTTAAGTTGGGACCATTCTTGACTAAACCAGAAAGATCACTTGTGCTAGGTTGTGTTGCTGGAGTACAACACTTAAAACTACAGTACAAGTATCTCTACATGTAAAGACTACCTATTCATCTATCTTTGTTAACTTTTGCATTAGCAATGTGAATATCCACATTTCTACACAACTGTACAAGTCTATGACCGTAATTGTTGACGCATTTGACATACACACACACGCACACGCACACGCACACGCACACGCACACGCACACGCACACGCACACGCACACTCACACGCACACGCACGAGCACGAGCACGCGCACGCGCACGCGCACGCGCACGCGCACGCGCACGCGCACGCACACGCACACGCACACGCACACGCACACGCACACGCACACGCACACACACAGAAACACACACATGTTAAACTGCAATCTTATGTTGACCACACACACGCACGCACGCACGCACGCTCGCACGCACGCACGCACGCACGCACGCACACGCACACACAAGGTTCTACGCCGGGCAACTGGGCCAGTATTTGATAAAGAATATTATTTTTGGTGAAGTCGACGAAAGAATTGATCGTGTAACCTGCGAAAGTGTGAAACGCCGGGTGTCATAGTAAGTAGAGGCAAGACACTTTCATAGCTTTTTTACAGCATTCGACGGTGACCGGTCGAAAATAATTTAATAATCTTTTCGATGGTAACATCAAAACTAAATAAAACACATGCACACATGAGCTAACATATCGCAGTAGGCAGGTTTCATTGTTTTCGAAATCATTAAAAAAGGGGATAAGCGAAGCACTGAATTGCACAGGCTGCTCTAAAGAGACTGCGACTGACAATGGTATACCAAACTCCCCACCAGTGGCGCCACTCAACATATCACCACTGCCACAACTAATCATAAATTCAAAATAAACAGTGTCGGAATTGTATAAAGTGATTGGCTGGGTAATGCGATTGTTGTTTACGACTAGTTACGTCATTGCGACTGTGCACTTGTGTAACGTAACGTAACGTAACGTAACGTAGTTTAAGAAACAAACGTTATTGTGTTTCCGAACACATTTTCAATGCAAACATTATCCACAATTGTATGCAATTGAAACTGAGAATTTTTTTGACAAAACGTATGAGTTTACCAAATGAAATAAAGATGTGCAGATTCAGCACATGAAATGTAAGTTGTGGCAGTGGTGAAATGGTTAGGAACGCAACTACTGGTGGTTTTAGTACAGTGTCATGGTGCTAACAGGTTTCTTTGGGTGGGTTGAGATTAATTTTAGTCACTTTATTCAACAAAAGTATGTCACTTAAAGTAAGAAAGCATATTGCGCAGTGCTTCGTAGAGGCTAAATATGGGTGCGAATATAATCGATGCCTAAATATTTAGCAAAGAACAAAGTAGAATCTAACACGACACCTAATTACAATGATGCTAATGCTAACCTGGTCTCCTTCTGGGTACTGCACAACGGGTGGACGCGCAGGGACAGCATCTACGGCGTCCTTCAACCGGGTCACTGCTTCGACTAGTGTAATGCGAGACACCATCTGCGGCAAATCCCCTGTTTCAATAATGCAATTTCAATTAAGAGTTTCGCATCGATGTTAACAGTCACTTCCTACAATTAACAACACAATAACAAGTCTGAGTTGACTTAGCTTATATGAATATGAAGTCCGGGAGACGCATCTGAGTGGACGACTAAGTGGGGGCAGACGCCATTGTTGAGAGCCAAGACGTCATAAAGTTAAACATGATGGAGACAAAAATAAATAGTCTAACCATTCTATGAGAAAATCAGGCATACCTCATACAAAATGATTTTTGACATAAAAGGTATTTTGACTGTTTCGTATCCATGGAAAGTAACCTTTACCACCAACAAATCCTTTGAAAGCTGCACTGATTACTTGCAAATCTGCCTTCAGTATTTGTATATTTTTGAGGAACAGATAATAATGGAAGACCTTGATCATCCGCTATTGATCTGATCCAGTTACCAAATGAAGTTCGTATTACATTTATTGGATTACGCGATGTTAAATACATCATAAACAAACTCATCAATCTAACTAATTTAAAAAAACGTTATGATTAATAATGTGACTTAGCTACCATTTTGGTTTTGTTGTTTTATTGATGTTCCCGGTCCAATTACTTTGGACCTTTTTGATGTCGAAGGACATATTTATGTGCAGGAAGTAAACCTCTTAAATACTAAATAATACTGTCACGTAAGTAAATAAACACGAACCACCGAGGTAGTCATAATAAAAAGTATCCATCACGTGACTTAGTAAGTCCCCTATTCATATATTTGTACCATTTCGTTATTCTGACAGAGCGCCTCTTAATAGGTAAACATGGTTGTTAAGGCAAAGCTTAATGGAGGTCGGTATCCCATAGCAACATAGACACTTGCGCACGCTCACTGGTCTACTCCTAAATCAAGTGATGGATCTAACAACTGCATTTGAACAAAATAACACAACCTTTCACTGTAGGTATATCAAATATCCATCACCGAGGTCGATGAAATCGAAATCTACAAAGCAACAAAGATTGTTGAAGGAAACGCACAGCTACTTTGTACACATGTTTTATGTCAAAGCCAATTTTGAACCTCTTATTTTGTTAACAAAGTAACGGTCTGTCCTTATATAATTTGTCCGAACATAGGGACAGTTCTGTGTACCCTTGGCAGACCAACTCGACTTCTCTAGGAAGCATTCAGCCACGCCCCAGTTACTGTCTGTAGCCGGGTATTCATTTATACAGCTGAGTGAACTGGGGCAATGTGGAGTGAATGAAATTTTCCAAGTTTCGAAACAGTAGCAAGAGGATTCTAACACCGATCCTCTTAAATAAGAGTCCGCTCTAACCACTGAGCCACGGTTTATTCGTTTATGTCAACGTAAATTTGCAGAAAAAACTTGAAAATAGAAATCGGAAGACAACAATGAAACAATCCAAATGGAAAACAAAGGAGTGGAACAAAGGCTGACACACTTACATCAATTTCGCCGACTCTGATCAAGTCTTTCGAACTATATTTTGTCGCAACGCAGTCTGTAGCAGTTTCGATTTGGTCCACATTATGCCGCAATAACAACCTACAGCCAACAAGCAGCATACCTACGTATGTATGTATGCATGCATGAATGCATACATGCATGAATGCTTGTGTGTATGCGTGCATACGTCCATGCTTTCGTACGTTAAATGCGTTAAATCCATGCGTACATACGCATACGAACTATATTTTGTCGCAACGCAGTCTCTAGCAGTTTCGATTTGGTCCACATTAAACCGCAATAACAACCTACAGACAGCAAGCAGCATAGGTATGTACATGCATACATGAGCCACCACGTGCTTGTGTGCATATGTAAATACTTTCGTACATTAAAGCATGCGTGCACACGTTCATATGAGCATATGTGCATACATGGATTTTCGTAAATTTTATTCATATAACAAAATCTTTGAAATCGTATGATGTTTCCGAACAATAGATGTGGATAACAATTCAAGAGTTTGTAACTTCTCTAGTAAAATACCCTAATGAGATCACTATACCTGGTTAGCTGAAGACGACTCTTTCCACTTGCTTTGGTTGTACGTAACACGCCGATACATCAAATACAGAAAAGTCGTCCACTCCTTCTTTGTACTCATGAACGTGGGTCACTTTTGGGATAAGTCCAGGCAGATAGCTGGACTGAAACGTACGTTTAATGTGCCAATTGTAATACATAATATACGTAATTGAATTAATAAAACATAACCAACACTCCTGTCAAGCATTAGTGTACCAATAACCATAAAGGCACGCACGGACGCACGGACGCTCGCACACGCGCCCGCACACTGTAGTAGTTCTCGGTTATAGTTCTGTTATGTTATTGCTTACCCGGAGAGCCGACGTAGTGTCGAACCAGAAGCCAAAGAGTTTACTGCGGTCGACGTATTCGTTGTATTCATTGGTTTCCGGCGAGGCGTCGTCGTTGAGCTGGGCTTCGTCCGTCACCCAACGTTCCTAGGGCAAACATCACAGTAAAGTTCGTTCGTGTTGAATATTGAGAAGTGGGTAGGTTAGTGTTTTACATCGTGCAGTATATTGAGAATTGGATAGGTTGGTTTTTCCATCGTGTGGGGTATCGAAAATTGCATAGGTTTTTCCGTCGTGTAGTATATTGGGGGGGGGGATTGGATAGGTTGGCTTTACCGTCGTTTGGTATTTTGAGAATTGGTTAGGTTGACCTTAGAATCGTGTGTCGTGCTTGAAATAACGTCTAAAACTGATCAGTAGCGTATTCACCAAATACAGGCAACTCTATCCGTAATCTACGTATGCGTATCTCGGCGCTCAACTTATGGATAACGGCAAATTCAGCTGACATCAATGCATCTTACGAAGCTAACGATACGTAGTGCGAAAAACCATTGGCTCAAACTGTCTAATATTTTAGATATCGAACCTATCGGTATTGCTCAGCATAAAAAAGGTATATCTATCTATCTATCTATCTATCTATCTATCTATCTATCTATCTATCTATCTATCTATCTATCTATCTATCTATCTATCTATCTATCTATCTATTTGTCTGTCTGTCTGTCTGTCTGTCTGTCTGTATGTCTGTCTGTCTGTCTGTCTGTCTGTCTGTCTATCTATCTATCTATACGTATATATGTCTGTCTGTCTATCTATCTATCTATCTATCTATCTATCTATCTATCTATCTATCTATCTATCTATCTATCTATCTATCTATCTATCTATCTATCTATCTATCTATCTATCTATCTATCTATCTATCTATCTATCTATCCATCCATCCATCCATCCATCCATCCATCCATCCATCCAGATATATATATATATATATATGTCTGTCTGTGTGTCTATCTATTTATAAATCAATGTAGTATCTATCCATCCACTGCCACACTTTGGGTATTAATTGAAAATGAACAGTTGCGAAGTGGTATAAAGAGGGAGGGAAAACAGCATACACAGACACGGAGTGGCAATAATGATGACAAAGAAAGCAGAACAAGCATTGCTGGAATTGCAACCTATGAGCGATATAATTATTTGTGGTAGATTCATCTCAAATATGTGAAGCTATCGATCATAAAAGTCTATGCACCAACGAATGAAGACAACGCTGAAGATAACGACAATTCCTACGAACAGCTACATACAGTTGTGGACATGACATACGCTTAGTAATGGGGGTTTAAATGCCAACGTTAGAGAAAACAACGAAGGATATGAATACATAATAGGAAGCCATGGAGTAGGTGAAAGAAATGATAACGGAGAAAGATTAGTTGACTTCTGTGGACTCAATAACCTTGTGGTAACAGGTACCATTTTCTCATACAAACTGATACATACGCAGACACTTCTTCAGAAGGAAGGACAACTAATCAAATATACCATATGTTAGTTAGTAGGCAAGACCGGACATCAGTAGTGGACACTAGGGCCACAAGAGGAGCAGACGTTGTGAGCGACCACCAATTAGTCCGCTCAAAATAACGCTAATGCAAAGGAGAAAACAAAAGAACAAGGTGATCAGAAAGAAATTTGATGTAGCCAAGTTACAGCAACCAGCCGTTAAAACACAATTCTCACGGAAGTTGCGGAATAAATATGATATATTACAAGACTACGATGAAACATACGAAGAAATAGTTGAGAAACAACGGCAGGACTGTGAGGCAGGACTGTGAGGCAGGACTGTGAGGCAGGACTGTGAGGCTGCATACAAAGAAACAGCTGAAGAAGTACTGGGGTACAAAAAGAAAGGGCAAAAATCATGGAAGAGCAAGGAGTCATGTGAGCTAGTAGAAGAGAGAAAACGACTGAAGGAAAACATCGAGCAGACAGAGTCAGATAAGATTAAGCGGAATTATATGAATAAACATAGGTGTAAAGGCGAAGAAATGAAGGATGAGGCAAGACAAGAGGAACCAGAGGAAGCTGCACGTAATGGAAGAATGAAAGAAGTGTATGATATTACAAAAACCCTCAGTAATGACAAACGTAAGACAACAAATGCAGTGAAAGGCAAATGTGGAAATTTATTTATGGCCAGAAGGGAGCGATGGAAAGAACACTTTGAGGAAATATTTAATATACTTATACCTGGTGATCCAATAACAGATGTGGAGTTCCTAATACAGTATTCGGAAGAGTACTCATTGACATAATAAGAAATGGAGTTAACAGCAAGTTGAGATATGGGCAAGCAGGTTTCATAAGTGGGAGAAGCACAGTTAAACATATATTTATTTTGCGAAATATTATACAACAGGTAGTGGAATGGCAGGCAACTCCATATATCACGTTTGTGAACTTTAAAAAAGCGTTTGACTCAGTGCACCGAGAGAGTCTATGGAAAATCAGGGAGAGCTATTGAATTCCACGCAAGATAATCACATGTTTCAGATGTTGCGAAAACAGTGAACGTGCTGTGTTAGACGAAGGAATCTGAGTGGCTCTAGGTTCAAACCGGAGTTAAACAAGGAGGTGTAAGGTCTGGATTGATGTTCTTGATGGTAGTGGACAGGATAATGAGAAAAACAAGAGCAGGAAAATAAAACAGGGATAAGATGGAATTCACATCACAACTAGACGACCTGGACTTTGCGGATGACATAGTACTCATGTCATCATGCTACACACGTATGTCATCATGCTACACACGTATGTCATCATGCTACACACGTATGGAAACATAAGACAGGACAATTGTATCAGTTTGCAGCAAGGACAGGACTAAGAATAAATAAAACGAAAAATCAAGTATTGAGGATAAACAGCAAGTGCAAAAACAGAATATTAATTGATGACCAAAAACTAAAGACCGTGGACAATATAACTACCTGGGTGCTAATGTCAGTAATCAAGGAGGAGGCGGTGATGACATTGTTAACAGCATTCGTAAAGCTAGGGTATCTTTCATGAAGTTAAAGCAAATATGGAGTTGTAAGATATACAATGAGGCTTTTTAACACATTTGTTAAACCAGTGTTGTTGCATGGAAGTGAAAGGTAGAAGGTAGAAGGTAGAAGAAAAGTTGTTCAACAAAAGAAGTGGCGATCAACTGTTGAAAATGAAAGACCTGGAAAAGGCATTCGACACCGTGCCGAGAGAACTTGCATTTGCAGTCATGAGATGGATGGAAGTTGGAGAGGCAGAGGTAAGACGAGTTGAGGAAATGTACAAGGAGACAGCAGCAGTGGTGAGAGCTGAAAGAGAAACATCGGAACAATTTGGAGTGGGAGTAGGACTGAGACAGGGAAGTGCCTTGAGTCCCCTGCTTTTCGTTATGGTGATGAACCTGATCAGCAGAAAGGTATCTGAACAGGAAGAACTTAAGAAGACACTATATGCAGATGACCAGAAAACATTGCAAGAATGGAGTAACACCTTTAGAAAACATGGACTCCGAAAGAATCTGGAGAAGACAGAAGTAATGTGGATAGGCGAACTAGAGGTGGACCTACGAGTGAACAGTTTTGTATACTTGGGCGGCACAGTGTGTGAGGATGTAGGATGTAGTAAGGAAATACACAGGAGAGTGCAAGCAGGAGCAGCAGCGTGGAGGAGAGTGGAAGGCATTATGTGGGACAGAAAACTGAACAAAGAATTGAAAGGAAAAGTGTTGGAAGCCTGCATGGTAATAACCTGTACATACTGGTTGGGAACATTGGCACTGACAGAGAGACTGGAGGAGAAGATACAGATAGCAGAAAACAACTGGGTCTGAAGAATATGCAAAGTAACCCAAAAAAGATAGGTAGATTAAGGAATTGTGAGAAGAGATTGGCATAAAAACCACCTAAAGATGAAAGTAGCAGGAAGCAGAATGACATGGGCAGGACATGTGCAAAGAATGCGTGAAGACAGACTGTCAAAAAGAACATGGACAGCAGAAGAGGGTGGCAGAAGAAGAAGAGGAAGATCAAAACTGTGATGGAAAGACTGTGTCAAACGAGACCTTGGAAGGGCAGGTGCGAACGGGCAAGAGTGGAAGACCATCGCAGAAGACAGAGGGAAATGGAGAACATTAACAATGAAAGTGGAAGAAGCAATCAAGTGACTTGGATCCCACCCACAAGGGAGCAAGGGGAAGAAAACAATTGTGTTTCTAGACACATTTTCAAAACAGATCTTTTTCACAGTTGTACGCAATTGAAGCAAAGATATTTTTTGAATTTAGGAGTTTACCAAATGAAATAAAGAAGTGCAGAATCCGCACATCAAATGAAAGTTGTGGCAGTGGTGAAATCGTGGTGCTACTGGTGGGGAGTTTGCACTTACAGATTTAACGCAGCACGTTGATGCGCAAGAAAGATAGACACCACTTGTCTAACGGTTACATATACTTCAGCAACGAATACTAAAACATGAAATATATCATTGTTAATTTATGTTAGTTTAAGATCAAGCAATTCGGAGAATTTGGTTTGTTAAATTATGCGAAACACCAAGTAACTGCGATGCAGCTAACCGATGGAATTCGTTGAATATTCGAACACTTTAGTCATCAATTACCGGTATTGTCGTCGCGAATGATGCGAAGATAGCCGTGACCGAATCGCCGTTCAATCGATGTTCCTGGCAAAGCGAATTTGAGGGAACTCGCCAGTTTGATACCGTTGTAGTAGTTCTCCTACAAGACAGGAATACTTTATCAACACGATCGTAGGCCAAACTGAAATTCCATGATGTCATATCGGTACTACGATATATATAAATGTTCTGGTTTGATTTGGTAGGCGCTCGTTAGATTCATAATACACTCACATTATTAAATGAAGATTGAAATATAATATCAATGCATTGTTTATTACAGTTAAACGTTTATGGACGCATTCACATACAACAATCACCTGACTCACGCCGTCTCAGGGGCAAGTACATTTTTGTGTACTTTTGTTGCGAGTCGCGCGTTTGTGGATCCGTTGTTACAACTAATAATACAATAATCGACCGTAATATAATCAATCGACCAGTACTGTAATTAAAATGATGATGACAATCACTATGATGATGATGATGTTAATAATGATGCTGCAGAAGGTGATGATGAGGGTAATAAATGATTATGATGATGATGATGACAATTAAGAGGTCGTCTTAGTGACGATGATAATGATGATGATGATTATGACGATGATGATGATAATGATGATGACAATAATAATAATAATGATGATAACGACGGTAATGATGAGGGTGATATATGGTTATGATGATGATAAGGAAGATGAAGACGATTAAGCGGTCTTAATGATGATGATGACTCATATAATCTCCCAGGTAATGCACGGCAGTAACTACATGTTGGCAAACAATAGGACCGAATCAGACAGAGTGATAAAGAAGAAGGTGGGTCATTAAAAAGGGTTACCCCAACAAAGGAAAGGGATCATCTCAAACAATTATTTAAGGGATCATTAGAAATGCTTAAAAATAAATACCTGATCAGCAATTGATCAAATTAAGGGTTCATCTCAAACAACTTGGGGGATCACAAAATGCAATGTGAGATTATATCAGAAACGTAAGGTTAATCGCAATAATTATAATAAAATAAGGGATCAGCTGAAACAATTAAGGAGTTATCTCAAAAATTAAAGTTAAGGGTAATTTCGTTCAATTGAAATTTTCATCTAAACTATTAATGGGCACCTAAAGTATTTTTAAATGTGACTAAATTAAGGGATTTTATCAAAAGCAATTTAAAGGATAATTTAAAAAGGTTATTAAGACGTCATTTAATAATGAACTAGCTGATCATCTCAAAACATTATAAGCTAATCTCGTAGAATCAAGTGGTCGTCTCGAAAAAGTTAAATAAATTAAGGGGTCGTCTCATAAAATGAATGGGTCGTCTCAACAATTTTAAAGGGTCGTCACAAAATATGTTAACAGTAATTAAAAAGTTAACTAGCTGATCGTCTCAACAAATTAAGGGATCATCTAAACAAATTAAGGGTGTCTTCTCAAAAAGTTAAGGGATCATATTAAAAAGTGCAACTAGTCATTAAAAATAAACCAGCTGATCATCTCCATAAAATAAGGGACCATTTTATAAAACAACGGGGTCTTCCCAAGTGGTCACGTCATATAGTTAAGGGAAATTTAAAAGTGTAAGGTTCATAGCAAAACACAAACTTAAGGGTTCATCAAAACATTATGGGGCACATCGAAAACGTAAGGGGTTATCTCAAATAAATTAAACGGATTTTAAAAATAAATTAAAGAATCATTTTCAAAAATGTAAGGGTCATTTAACAACGTAACTAGCTCATCATCTGAGAAAGTTAAGGCGTTATCTAAATAAGATAATAGGATGACCATCTAAAAATTCAGCCTCTTATTTTACGTTTTGAGGTGATCGCTTTTTAATTTAAAATTACACTTTACATATACCCTTTTGGGGATTACCTCTTAATGTCGGAAATTTCAAATGTACCCCTTAATGTTATATTTTGCTTGATTATCCCTTATATGGAAACAAAAGGCATTGTTTAGGTTATGCACCTAAAACAACGAAAACAAACTAACCATTTGCAACTACTATCAACAATAACACGCCTGTGGTTTATTACGAACAGTTGTTGAAAACACATCAACCAAATTTCATGGGCCGGGCCATTGTTGTCGATAAACTTACGTAGCGAGTTCCTGCTTTTCTCTACAACTAGTTTTCCACACTTCCGAGAGATGGCGTTTGTTCTTTTTATTGAATATTTACATTTTTGAAATGGCCCCTTAGCCTAAAAACCCTTATTTTATGAGATGTCCACTTAATGTTTTGAGATGATCCCTTAAAGTGTTGAAACGATCAGCCAGTTCTTTTTAATCAACACGTCTATTTTTGAAAATATATATTAACCTTTTTGAGTAGACCCTTTTTATAAGGTAACCCTTGAATGTTTTAAGATGATCTGTTAATTATTGAGGCGGTCAGTTTTTTAATGAACATTTACTGTGAAAAGACACCTTAACTTATTTGAGAAGACCCTTTTAATTTATGGGAAGACCTCTTAATGTTTAGAGATGATCCCTGAATGCTTTGAGACGATCAGCCAGTTCTTTTTAATCTACACTTCTATTTTTTTAAATTATTCTTGTAACTTGTTGTGAAGATCAGCTAGTTCTTTTGGAATGAATATTTACATTTTTAATGATCCTTTTTTAGAAGACCCCATTATTGTACGAGGGGACCTTTTAATGTTTTAAGATGATCCCTTAATTTATTGAGACGATCAGCTAGTTTATTATTAATGACTGCTTGCATGTTTTGTGTTCCCATAGCTTTTTTGAGAAACCCCATTATTTTGTATGAAATGATCCCATATTTTTCAGACAATCAGTTTTCAAATGATCCCTTACGCTTTTTGAAATCACCATTTAGTTTTCTAGAAAACTAATTTATTTTATTACTTGACCTATTAATGTTGTGAGATGATCCAATAAGTTATCGTGACGATCAGCTTATTATGTTTTGATAAATCACCCCTTAAAGTTTTCTTTATGATATGATCCCTTAGTACACTCTCTAGTTTGTTAAAAAAAATCTTAAGTTTGCATTTTGATGACTCGTTATATTAGTATTTTGATATGACCCTTGATTCTATGATATGATTTCTTAATTTGTTGAGATGATCAGCTAATTGAATTTTTTGTAATGACCGTTACATTTTTTTAATGTTCCCTTCACTTTTTTGAAGACCTCTTAATTTTACGATGTGACACCTTAATTTGTTTGAGCCGATCAGCTAGTTGTTTTGTTAAATGATACCTTACATTTGAGATGAACGTTTATTTTTTTAAAGGACCCCTTCCTTTTCGTCTTCCCTGCCTGATTCGAACCCATCCTTTGCCCACATCAATTATTATTATTATTGCCGTATGCTATCTAGGGGGATATATAAATGGCAGTCAGTATGATATTGTCCTCCCAGAAAACAAGCCGCTAAATCGTTCTGAGAATATTATTTTAAGTATACATTAGTGAACGTCGAGTGGGTGTCAGCATGGCTAGTCAAGATAAAGGTGAACATGAGGATGTTGAGGAGGAGGAGATGGAGCAGGACGATGAGGCTGATGACGATGACGTAGCTGTCTTTATCATCGTAATAATTATCATCCTCATAATCATCATCACTAAGATAAACCCTTAATTATCTTCATATTTCCCCTCCTAATCATAACAATCATTACCATTTATCATCTTCATCATCATCGTTTTTATTACATTACCGGTCGAGTTATTACATTACGGGTCGACTTACTACATTACCGGCCGATTGTTACATTACCGTTTTAACTTTTTACATTACCGGTATACTATAAAATTACCGGTCAATGTATTACATTACTGGGCGATTATTACATTACCGATCGATTATAACATTACTGGTTTTATGAATCGGTCCACCAACTGTTGCGCCGGCCAAATCTACACGCGACTCGAGCTTTGTTGAATTGCGGACCAACATTGCACGACTGATCCAGTAGATGCGGAATGACTAAGTAATGCACTGCCAAACTTTTGTTGCGAATCGTGTGTTTATTCGACACAACACAAATCGAGTTATGGGGTGATTTTCCCGACGCAACCGTTGTTGGACCGATTCGAAAATTTAATCGTGGTAACAAATGTTGTGGAATGTGCACTGGCACAATCGCACCAACGCGCGACTCGCAACACAAGTTGGGCAACACAAGTCATTAAAATAAAACGACTGATTTTAGTTTAACAATGTACCGCCTTTATACATCAGTATATCCAGTTAGTGTTTCTTTGTGAATCGGTGCGGAATAGACCCCCCTTTAATTGGAGGCCTGTTAGTCTTTCTGTTACAAAATACAACGGGACAATACATCTCCTGATTCTATTGAACGTATTAGTTTTTAGTAGTTTAGACCAACGGCACATTCGGGATCTCGGAATAGGAAGGCCAAAGCGAAACAAGCCTGGTCAACCACGTTACCATGTAACATGGCAAACTACGGGAACAATGGAAACAGTTAAGCCAAAGGGAGCAAGGCCCAGTGGGCTCCCCCTAAATAGGCCGCTGGTTCCGACGAGAAAGATTTTCACCAATTCCGATACAATGCAACGTTTGTAATGCAGCAGGCATATGTTGCAATACCATTCGCAGTGATGTCATAGTAACACGATACACACTTTAATATTCTTCTAAAAACAACACTTGTTTCGATAGTTGTGCTTAATCAACATAATGTAAGAACAACATTATGTATTACTTAGATTATTATTATATATATATATATATATATATATATATATATATATATATATATATATATATATATATATATATATATATGTATGTATGTATATATGAATATATGTATATATTATATATATATATATATATATATATATATATATATATATGTATATATATATTATATATTATATATATATATATATATATATATATATATATATATAATAATCTAAGTAATACATAATGTTGTTCTTACATTATGTTGATTAAGCACAACTATCGAAACAATTGTTGTTTTTAGAAGAATATTAAAGTGTGTATCGTGTTAACATCGAAACCTGTCTTCACTTCGTGTGAGTGTGTGTGTGTGTGTGTGTGTGTGTGTGTGTGTGTGTGTGTGTGTGTGTGTGTGTGTGTGTGTGTGTGTGTGTGTGTGTGTGTGTGTGTGTGTGTGTGTGTGTGTGTGTGTATGGTAAACACTTTATCGAGTCAAGGTTGATCATGGACGTGACTTCCGTTCCCTCGAGCGAATTTCGTTTGCAGCATTTTATTTCCTTTTTACCGCATTAATGTATGGATCAAACATTAAATAACGTAATTGAGGAGGAACCTATAAACATTGGGAAGGGCAAATAATACAAGTAAATAAAGGAGGCTTATCACACATATTTACCGATCTCCAAGGTCATTAAATGAAAACGAGAATGAATTTCTAAATGGATTTACTACGGTTATATCTTCTATGCAAAATCATAAAAAAATAATCTTATTCTAACAGGGGACTATAATATAAATATGCTAAAAATAAATGAGGAAGAACATTGTAGCAGGTTCTTTGACATGTTAACTTCATTTAGTCTCTTCCCCCAAATCACTCTTCCTACCAGGTTTCAAAAATGTAAAGGCACACTAATTGGTAATGTATTTTGTAGTTGAACTAATTATATGTTAGAGAGTACAGCAGGAACATTAATTAAAATCGTCAACCGTATTTCATGATTATGGGTACCTCTCTGAAAAAAGAACATCCTACAAAATTCATACAACTTAATATTCAAAACAAAAAGGCAATGTTAAAAGTCAAAGAGGATTTAATCTCTGAAATATATAAGAAACTAGAAATAAATCCAACGGCTGACACAAACCATAAATATAACATCATCCTCGATGAAATCAATCAAGCTAAAATAAATATATGAGGAGTAAATTAGTGAAATTTAATAAATATAAACATGAAAAGTCTACATGGATAACTCAAGGTTTGCTAGCCTGAATGCGACACAGAAATAAACTTTACAAACAATTAAAATTAACAAATCCTGACTCTTCAGAATATGAAATGTTACTGATTAATCTAAAAACATACATACAACATTATAGGAGCTTTCGTGTAGCAAAGCAATCACATTTTGAAACACGTAAAAACATACTTGGAAAACTATAAATAAAATCCTGTCTAAAATTAAAACTAATAAATCATTTAGTATATATTTCAAACAATCAGATTACATTATGGCAGATTAATAGGATTTTTTTTACTAATATAGGGAATCGTCTGGCAAGCAATATTATATACAAAGGCTTTCATGATCATTCGTATTATCTAAATTAAAAACTAAACTCAGTTTTTACATTTAACAAAATTGAAGATACCGTAAAGAGAATAATAAATAATCTACCCAACTAAAATAGTTGTGGATTTGATGGTTTTTCCACCAAACTACTAAAATTAATTGAACCTGCAATAACTGCATTTCTAACATTATTAACAAACCAAGTATTAACCTCAGGAGTATTTCCTGGTAAATAAATAATTTTAATTCCAATTTATTGAAAAGGGGACCTAACAATATTTCAAATATCTCTTCTACCAGCTGTCTCAAAAGTACTAGGAAAAAATAATGTTTGATTAATTTTCATCTTATTAAAAACATTAATAGATAGGATTATAACCCAAATGGATCAGGATGAAATATCCTTAAACACAAATGTAGACTTTTATAATGCTTTTGATACCATTGACCATTTAATTTTAACAGTATGGTGTATATGGCGCAAATCTGAACTTACTCAGTACCTATCTAAATAATCGTAAACAATATACTGAAATTGATAATATAAAATCAAACACGTCACCATATCAACTGGCATGCCACAATGATCAATCCTAGGCCCTCTCTTATTTATTATATATATCAAGCTAGTTTGCTGATGTGAACTGTGCAGCATGAAACATGTCAGGTGATTTCTCCAGACATTATAGCTGTATACATTATATGCATCGCTTGAAAATGTTTCGTGTTGATTTGCGTATGTAGATTTGTGTTGTGACGTGGTAATGTTGTGCTCTTGTGGGTGTTATTCGAATTTGTTTTATTGTATAGTGCAACAATGGATATGTATACGAAGGTAAGCATAACGGTGAAAGTTGTCTGCGTAAAAATGTTTGTCAATTAAGAAACAAATATAAAAACGTGTATAAACAGGAAAAATCATAGACATCGATCGAAAGGTCAGTAATACAATTGTCGGGGGAATTCAAAGGAAAATGAAAACAAAAAAATCCTCTTCTGACCGGTCTGTCAGTTGGCAAAGAAAATATACTAAACTCAATTTACTGCAAGTGATTGAGAAATCTTTGCCGTTAAAAAAACATTATACCTTAACTTATTGTTACTTCTACGTTGCAATTCCTAGCCAGGTAATCACATCTAGCATGGAGAGCAAATACATCTAGCCAGCTTGCTTCGGCTGATAGATTGCAGTAAAATACAAAAAGCAAGCGACGAGAAAAACCCTCACAAGAAAACAGAGATTTAGTAAACACTTTTGTCATAAAGATTGGGTTTATTAACGACAAAACGCTTAGTTTCATTTGCACACTACATGATCATGCTTGACTATTTATATCTACTATTTTAAATAATTTGTACGTTTTTGAAGATGTGACCGCATGTCATACGATGCTGTGTAATAATGGCGGTCGCCATGTCATCAAGTCGACGACGAAATACGTATGTGTCTGTCCTACGTGTGGCTGTCATCAAATGTATCAAATGCATTTTCATTAATATAACCGAATATATGCTTATCGGATGGTTAAATTATAACTGCGTTTGTGTCCTACACGTGTTGGTGAAAATAATGTACATTGTAATGGAACGATATTAATAACAAATTAAAATGCGTTATCTGTGCAGATTAAAAAAAATTACCAAATGATTTTCGAATATGTGGACCTACGCATTCTCGAACCAGAGGGTACAAATGACGTGAATGTGTAATAACATATTCACATCCTTCCCATAAAACTCAACCAGGCAGTTGGCAACATAGGAAGAACACTCACAATTCGCATAAAATATGTGTATGTGCGTGCGTTTGTACACACACATATGCAATATTACTCTTGCGGTCACCACTATAATTATATATAATATAATATAATATATATATATATAAATATATATATATATATATATATATATATATATATATATATATATATATATATATATATATATATATATATATATATATATATATATATATATATATATATTACTGGTGGTGACCGCAAGAGTAATCTAAATTTTTCATGTTTACAAATGATATTATATTTTATTATTTACACCCCATCGAATGAATAATAATTATAATAACATCCACATGTCCAGGCACGCATGCATGCGTAGTAACTACGATTGTGTATATATATATATATATATATATATATATATATACACACACACATTATTACATTATTATTAAATTGGTGTAATAAAAATCAACTAACTTTCAACTGACTAAACACACATACACACACACACACGCACGCACGCACGCACGCACGCACGCACGCACGCACGCACCCACGCACGCACGCACGCACGCGCACACACACGCGCGCACACACACACACACACACTATTCAGTGATCGGCTTGCACGTGATCAACACTTAAAGAGTTTGTGAGACGATTTATCGCCTGGGGAACGAAACTGTTTTTGAACTTGCTTTTTTTTACATTATGGACACCGGTCAGCTGAGAGACAGGCTGTGTGGGGAGGCTTATGATCTTGGAAGCAGTTTTGCTGATGCGGAGAAACACTGACTCTCTAATACTCATGTACAACAAGAGTAGAAGTTTGGGGTCAACACGAAACGATATCAGTTTCCTTAACAGGTACAATCTTTGCTGGCACTTTTTGTAGAAGCTTTTCAATCACCTTGTGGGGCTGCATAGTATTAAAGGCCGAATTAAAATATATGAAGGGGATGCGGATGTAGTTGCCTGCCTTCTCTAGATGTTTGGTGACATTGTGTAACAGGGTTGCCACAGCATCGTCAGTGCTACGCCCACGTTTGTAGGCAAACTGCATGGGATCCAGTTTCTCCTGCATGTGTGGAGAGAGGTTAGTCAGGACTAACCTCTCCAGTGAGAGCAACATGCCTATAGTGGTTTAGTTCCTGGGGGAGGGGATTTTAGGCACAGGAATGACGGTGCTGGTTTTCCAGAGGTTGGGAATGATGCCGGTGTCCACAGACTCCTGGAACAGGAGAAGGTGGCCCGAAATGCTGTTAGGCCCGGAAGTTTTCCTTGTGCTGGTTCTCTTGAACTGGCCTGTCACTTCGTCCTCGGAGATGATGATCTTTCCCGGGGAGGGGGAGGGGATGGTTGTCAGAAGCTATGTGCACTCGGATATAAAGTCCTTGCTGTCGAAGTGAGTGAAGAATTTGTTTAGATCTGTGGCATCAGGTAATGTGTTAGATCTTGTTCTTTGGCTGGCGCTGACATCACCGGGGAGATTTCTGAAAGCGTCACTATGTCTCGAAAAAATTACTTGGCAACGCCAATTTCTGCCGTAATCACAGCCTTGGCCTACCGGATGGCAGCCGCATCTCGAGATTCGAATGCTTTCTGATTGTTGATCACTGCCTTCTTTACACTCTGTGTGATCCAGGGTTTGGTGTTAGGATACACAGTGACAGTATTTTCTGGGATGACAGAGTCTTGACAGAACTTCACGTAAACAATGAGAATATCAGTATTCTCATTTATGTCATTAATGCCCTCGAAGAGGACGTCCCAATCTGTGCAGGCATAGCAACCTTTCAGCTGTTCTACTGCGTCTGTAGAACATACCTTGACCTGTCTTTTGACAGGGGGAACACTTTTGAGTTTTTGACGGTACTTGGGCCGGAGATGTACGATGCTGTTATCTGCCCGCTCCAAGTAAGGGAGACACTGCGAGGTGTTTGCGTCATCCACTGAGCTATAGCACAATTCGATTGTTTTGTTGTGGCAGGTGGGGCAGGTCACGTGCTGTTGAAATGAGGGCAGTACGCCATCCAGGGTGCACGAGATAAAGTCGCCCACTATGATCACGGGCGCATCGGGGTGTTTGTACTGGAATCTAGACACAGACCCCGCTATGACGTCAGCGGCGGATTTACAGTTCGCTGCACATGATAATATTTGTGAATTCCCTGGGCAGGTAGAATGGCCTCATAGAAAGCGTGAGTAGTTGAACATCTAGGGTACACACTTGGTCACAAACTTTAGTTTGTGCACCATTTCGTGTTGATATAAAGGCACACACCTCCACCTCTACGTTTTGCCTGAATCGCAAAAAAACCTGTAGTTGAGCATGAGGGAGGCGCTATGTTTGAATCTGAACGACATGTCACCAAGTCCATGAAAGGAAGAAAATACAAACAAAGAGACGATAAATGTCAAACACCACACAAACCACCACGTCACAGACATCTTTATGTTCTACCATACACAATATCGTAGATAAAAAGTTAGTAACAATAGGTATACAGCAAAACAAAGTAGAGCTCAGCACGCAAGGGTCAAGAAACCGATTGGCGCCCTCTACCGAGTCTGGAGGAGCATCTAACGTACTTGTGGCAGACAGAGGAAAATGCTACCAAGTTGACGAGGTCTGTTGATTTGTCTGACCGAAAGTGAATGTTCCTACAATTACACGAGATTTAACAAGACATTTAACAAGATTGCCATCCAGGACAAAAACCCAGATGGCAAGTGGACAAGGAAGCCATTGGATTATTGAGAGTCCAACGTTTTTAATATACGTCCAATCCGCCCTCCTGAGATATCTTTGAACCTTGTCTTTAAACATATTCACGCTGCTAGCAGTTATGCAGTATGTAGATAATTTGTTCCATTCACTGATTTTCCTATGTGAGAAGGAGTACTTCCTGATATCCAATCTATACTGATCCTTTACTATGTCGTCTAGCTATATTTTCTTTCTTGTATATATATATATATATATATATATATTGTAATCATAATTATTAATAATTAAGTAATCCATTTTATCCTGTTTACAAATTATATTATATTTTATTATTTACACCCCAGCAAACGAATATTAATTATAATAACATATATATATATATATTGTAATCGTAATTAGTACGCATACATGCGTGCGTGGGCATGTGGATGTTATTATAATTTTATCAATTCACTGGGGGAACACATCTCTATGAGAACAGTCTCTATGATCTCAATGTGGTACAAGGACAATTTCCTAGAACTGAATGTGTGCAAGATAAATGAAGTTTGCATTGATTTCCGCACCAGCGGCCAATTTGTTGCAGAGGAGGTGAGGCTGTGAAAGTAACGAACACTTTTAAATATCTTGGTATAACACTTGATAACAAGCTAACGTTTGGTCCCCACGTTCAAAGTGCCAGCAAAGACTGTACCTGTTAAGGAAACTGAGATCATTTCATGTTGACCCCAAACTTCAACTCTTGTTGTACAGTAGTATTAGAGAGTCAGTGTTGACATATTGTAATATATGTTTTTTACTGCTATGTCTGTCTCAACGAAAAACTCCGCCTCAGCAAAACTACTTCCAAGAGCATAGGCCCCCCCACACAGCTTGTATCTCAGCTGACTTAAAGCGCGATGGTCAGAAAAGCACACGCAGTTGCCGATGACCCCGCCCACCCACTGGACACCGAGTTTGACCTTCTTCCGTCTCAGAGATGATACCGGTGTCCACAATGTAGAAAAAGCAGGTTCGAAAACAGTTTCGTTCCCCTAGGCGATAAATCGTCTCAACAAACTCTGTGTTAAGTGTTCATCACGTGCAATCCGATCACTGAATAGTGTGTGGGTGTGTGGGCGTGTGTGTGTGTGTGTGTTTGTGTGTGTGTGTGTGTGTGTGTGTGTGTGTGTGTGTGTGTGTGTGTGTGTGTGTGTGTGTGTGTGTGTGGGTGTGTGTTTGTTTGTGTGTGTGTGTGTGTGTGTGTGTGTGTGTGTGTGTGTGTGTGTGTGTGTGTGTGTGTGTGTGCGTGCGCGCGCGAGTGTGTGTTTATTTAGTTGAAAATATTAAGAATTGATTTTTATTACACCAATTTAATAATAATGTATGTGATCGCATATCTTAAACTGCACTAACTTATATCTGTAATTGCAGTATGATTATATTGTATGGACGACTTTCATGTATGCATTACTGTTATTACTTTTAATAACTTATTTCATGTATGTACTACTTTTATTAACATTTTATCCTCTTTACCTCGTATCGTATTATTGCACACCAAGTGGAGCCTTCGTTGCGGTGAAGAGAGTTGACAATGACAAGGTGTGTTATCTGGAGAACTGGCAAACTTATGACCACAGACAGTTGGCGAGTGCGGTGACAAGAGGTAAATACATTGTTTTTCTACGAAAATGTTGTCATGTCCATTTACCAAAAGTGAACATTTACAACCATAGTTTAGAATTCCTTTTTTTAAATATATTATATTTACAAAGTGAGTAGACAATGGAATACGACAAACATGTTTAATTCAATATTAGAACATATTTAAGTTTGTAGTGTGAATCAAGGTGGGTATACTTAGATTGAATAAGGAAATGAAGACTAGCACTAGTAAGACCACGAGTACATGTTAAACCACAGAAGAATGATATCGACCAATTGAATTGAATTGAATTAAATTTAAAATCTTTATTATCCATTAAATGTATCACATAAAATGGAAACTTTCCTTTGGGCTCACACTGTCAAGGTATAAACAATAAGCAAACGATTAATACATGAGACAAGTAAAGCATATAAAACATGTTTCTGAGTACTATACATCATTGTTATCACATCAATTCAATTTCAACACTCACGTATACACACAATTCCTCATTTAATCAGCTGATCCATGACTTCCTTGGACACGATATACAACAGCAAGTTTAGGCACTTGGATTCAATATGCCTATGGCTGACGGAACAAAACATCTCTTGTAACAGTTTTTGCGTGCCAGGGGCCTTCTGGGTCGTCGACCAGACGGGAGAGTTTCAAAGCTGATAAAGAGAGTTTCTCAAAGCTGATAAATATCACACAGCTGCAGTTGTTTGATACCAACAATTTTGCCCGCCTGGTTGACCACCCGAGCCAACCTTGCTTTATTATTGGCAGACAAAGTGCCATACCGTGACACTAAGTTAAAGGAAAGTACACTTTCAATCAAAAACTTGTACAACAACTGTGCTGACATTAAAGCTCCTTAATTTCCGGAGTAAAACAGACGTCTTTTTGTATATGTGGTCTACTTTGTCAGTGAAGGTAAGGTTTTCATCAACAACAGTACCTAGATACTTGAAAGTGGATACTGTTTCCACAGCCTGCCCATTGGTCATCAGTGGTTGAGAAAGAGGATGCGATGCACCCTTGACTCGACCACGTCCAAAGCACATGTCGTGTGTTTTTTGGCATTTAGCTCAAGAAAACTGTTGCCAAACCAGCATATAAGCATTTCAACATATTGGTAATACTGTGAAAGTGATAATTCATCTTTGAGACATGCAATAAGTGCTATTTCATCAGCATATTTTATGAGGTTGAGTATAGCATTATTAAATTTATCTCATTTATATCTACTGGAAAAAGAAGAGGGGACAAAACTGCTTGGTGCAATGTTGGTGCTATGATGCAGTGTCACAAACCTGCGATGCCAACACGTGTATGAACAGCGGCACGTGTATGGACACTCAGATTGGCTACCAGTGCATCTGTCCACCTGGCTTCATTGGAGACAACTGTGAAACGTGCAAGACATTCCACTTGGTATTTCATTTTAATCATTCAGTTTCACTGCACTCCAACTTCTTTGGCGTAACACAATCATACTAATAAAAACACAATTTAGCGAAATATAATGAAACTCTGGGAAATATGAATGGGAAGATAGTTTCATGTAGGGAAGAGGGAAAGAGACGTAAGCTGGCGTTACACATTAGAAGTAGCAATTATAGTATTTTCGAGACAGCGTATATTTCTATTTTTGTATTGCTATTCCTCCTACACGTTTTCGACCACGGGTGCCACATTTTCAGGGGCTCACATATGAACCCTGAAAGGAGTTGTACCCTAAAATACGTATAATTGTTCGCAATGCTACGATTGTTCTTAGTTACATACCAGTCTTACATACATGAAGAGAGTTATTTCTGGTTGAACATTTTATATGATGGTCTTGACCTAAGTCGGTAAGACATTTCCTTTAAAATGATCATACGAAATCTCAACATTTACACGAGGTGGCATTTCTACACTGCTGCTTTGAGAACAATTATGAGCAAATAAATATGATGAATCCAATAAATGCATGTTCACTGTCTCGCCTGGATTACAGACCCTACGCTGTGTCCTGTTAACACGTGTGCTAACGATTGGACATGAGAAGACATCTTGAATGGCTTTAAGTGTCAATGTCCATTTCAAATTATTGATGTCTGACGAATACACTCTGCGTAATCCCAGTGGCAAGACACACTGGAAAGCATACGCTCAAACCATTTTTGCGTTACACGCGTCACAACTACTTGTTTATGGTGCTGGATCCACCTGTTCTTGCTTTGGTTTCTCGACGGTTTGAATTAAGCACGACACAGATAGAGCCGCGGACACCAATCATTCAGACATACAGATATACGGATGCCGACATTTGACATTAATAAACGTTGCTGAGTAGTTCTGCGTTTGTAGGTACTTGTAGGTGGATAAATATATCATAGATCCACCAAATATATTCCAAAGAATCAAATCAATAGTATCAGATTCGGACACGTGCGATTTCTACATTTTGAGTAAATTTGCCTAAAAGCGAAAATAAATGTCTCAAAATGGCCGCCTGAAAGTTCCCCGCCATTACCTATTGTCTTGTTAGTTTTTTCATCAAAAACGTAAGGTATTTTGCATTAGACTTGCTTTCAAGTTGTTGGCATTAAAGGTGCGTCTAAAGAGTGAATGTTTTATTCTGTTTTGTTACACCACTCTGCGGCTGTAACAATACCCGTCCCGTGCGTACAGGCAATGTCACGTTTTGTTACACCACTCTGCGGCTGTAAAAATACCCGTCCCGTGCGTACAGGCAATGTCACGTTTTGTTACACCACTCTGCGGCTGTAACAATACCCGTCCCGTGCGTACAGGCAATGTCACGTTTTGTTACACCACTCTGCGGCTGTAAAAATACCCGTCCCGTGCGTACAGGCAATGTCACGTTTTGTTACACCACTCTGCGGCTGAAAAAATACCCGTCCCGTGCGTACAGGCAATGTCACGTTTCCGACGCGTCTTCAAAAATATCTTCAGTGTCACGCCTGATCAGTGCGTGCACGCACGAGACGATCACGAGACATTTTTTTGTGTGAAAAGTATACTTCAAAATGCATTATTAAACGCAACCATCATCAAACAAGGTGAGCAAAGTACAATTTTACAATTTATTTTCTACATACTGAAGATAATTTACAATTGTATTAGTTTGATGTGTACTCCTCATGCAATCGGAAAAATGTTAATCGATCGTTCTTCAACTTGATCGCATGGCTGTCGTACGTAATATAATGGACGGTCTCACGTTTTTGTATTTTTGTTGCTGCAGGTTATGTTTTGATATTTTAACAGTACTCGTGACATTTGGTTCCTCTTTCAATTTTAATATGTGTGCATCAATATGTTCATTGGCTGGTACTGTAATATTTTGAGATATATTACCGCGACCTCATGTTTTTTGTTTATGTTACTTACGGCGTTCTGTAACATGTAGCACGCGGTATGGCTTCAAGCGAAAAATAACTGTGTTCATCCTTTAAGCTCCTCTTTTTATGGATATGTTTTTGTTTTTGGTTCAGAATGTTTCTTTCCTAGTTGAACATCGCTGTCAAACGGGGATTAAGGACCGCCCAAAAAGAAAAAGAACATGATGGAGTGGTGCATTTGATGCATGTTATATATATATATACATACATATATATATATATATATATATATATATATATATATATATATATATGTATATATATATATATATATATATATATATATATATATATATATATATATATATATATATATATATATATATATATATATATATATATATATATATATATATATATATATATACATATATATATATAATATGATGGAGTGGTACGTTTGATACATATTTTTCGGTCACGAGTACTGTTAATATATCAAAATCAAAAACCTCCAGCAACCTCCGATTATCTACAAAAACGTTTGACCGTCCAGTATATTATGTACGACAGCCATGCGATCAAGTTGAATAACGATCGATTAACATTTTTCCGATTGCATATAACTTAAGTGAACAATTTTCACTTTCTACGTGCGTTGAATAAAATGTTCTGAACTCAGACTGTCTTGTCGTGTATTTATTTTTTATTTTCTCCCTTAAATCATTGTCGTTGTAACATGTAACACTATGACGGCAACGACTGACTTTTGCTTCTTGATAAGAAAATACATTATCTGTTTCTCCATTATCTACACATAATTTGAATATATGGCCACGAATAATGTTATTGGCAATATGAGGGAAATTTGTTGAGGGATCTATAGTAACTTATAAACAGTGGTGTCACGTGTGTTACATCGTTACAACTTCAAGTTGGTTGTATGTGTTCTATATTAGGTGTTGATGTTGTGTTGATGTTCTACTTTCACTGCTTTCTTTTCTAGTGTACGTAATCCACCAAAACAATAATCTTGTGATTGTCTCTAATATTGCATTGGCAGACCCTTACTTCAGAACGACAGAATGATGCACTGATTTGTTAATGATCGGATAATATTTTAGTAAGATACAACTTTCTAAAAGCATAAATTGAACAAATTTTTTTAAATATTTCTGACATGAATTCAACCTACTAGTCACCAATTCTGGAGAAATACTCTATTGCAAAAATCAGAAAGGTAGTAGCTACAGAGTATGCTAAATGTTTTTTTTATATAAACTGTAAGATACTGTGTCATCTGTCCACTCATCAGTTCGTCCTTACGTGTCTCTCTCAAGTACTCTACCTCCCTCCCTGCCTTCCTCCATCCCTCCCTCCCTCCCCCTCCCTCCCTCCCCCTCCCTCCATCCCTCCCGTCATCTTCAAATTATCTCTTTCATCCTTTCGATCAACGTTATTTCAGTGTTTCTCTCCATCCTCATATTTCTCTTTCATTATACCTTCCTCCTTGTCGCTCTCTGATCTCGTTCATTGCCTACACCATCTCATCTTTTTAAATGTGTTTACAATTGCCAGCCGGTATTTACAATGCCATCTGTGCTTACCATGTTACTCTTGTGTAGTACGACGCATGACGACATCACCTGTCAACACGGAACTTGTGGAAACATAGAGAACGGATTCTATTGCAATCATTTGGAGAATATCCGCACAAACTCGATTTATAGTAGAACTATGTTATACATTGTCATATTTGATATAACATTTATGTCATAACACAATTGATCTATATTATCAGAACGAAGTGTCAGAACGAAGGAATATGTGTCGACCTGCCCGAAGATAAATATGTATGCGTGTGTTCAAAAAGGTGGATGTTCAACAGCGGATCCTGTTGACAACTGCACAATAGTTACGCATTCTAAACATAACATTTATAACATATGCAATATTTATTTTTTAAACAAAGTTAACATTTTCCACCGCTAGAACATGTGATTTATTTCATTTAGCACTTTGTATGTGGATGTAATATACAAGAACTGGCATTATGCTAATTATTGGAAACCTTGGATCAAACACGGAATAGGATCCTAAGATAAGACTGTGTGAATTTTTTGGTGGTATAATTTACGTTTGAAAATTTTATGACTTCAAATATGTAGTTGTCGTTTTGTAGTATTTATACTAATTTGCACACAACTAATAATGTTTGAGTACACATTTTTAATTGGCAACAATTCCTATGTATATGCAAACTTGATTTAATACATAATTGCATTAAGCCCAGATTAGCAACATAAAAGAAGGGTTCGAAAAGTGTGTAGTTAAACCAACCAAGTGGATATTGAAAAAATTCATGTGGTGCCAAAGATTGATGATAATGTTAAGACACTTCCGTCCTCCCTTATGGAAAACAAATACCCCCCCCCCACCACCGTCTAATCTTGACATTTGCTAAGTTGAATTAACCTCGGATGTCAACGAAATTCGAGAAACGGTAAAACCCTGGATGGGCCCAGCTTCAAAAAAGTTAATTTGCAAAATATGGCAAGGACATTTGGCAAGAAGCCACTGTCCAGCTGTTGAGACGGAGGGTGGCTTAACTAGTTGAACCAATGGTAAGCAGTTATATCACCTCTAGTGACGGCGTCTGAATGTGGTAAACTTAGAGAACAAAACCCCGGAGGCGCGATTCCAAACGGCCGGCAAGACTGCTTTAAATACACACTAATGTGTGTAGTCATGCCGAATTTTAGGCATCCAAGTTATCAGTAAGGGGGGCCCTTGCAGGTCATGCCTGCTTTATCTTTAGAATTCACAATTTCCGGTCAGAGTTTAAATGTCACATCTTTTACACTTTTCAGTTTACAGTGACATTTATTTTCACTGTTTTTTCTTTGTCAACATGATTGATTATATGGCTACTATGTATATAGCCGTCTGATATACACGATTAAAATCTCGTCGAATCTGGTACAATGCGTTGACAACACTTATGAGGTACTGTAGCAGTCATTAGTCGAGTGAGTACAAAGCGCAATGAAGACGGAAATGATATCGCTTACACATACGTCTGTGAGAAGTGACTTCCCGGCCCAACAAAAGATAAGTGGGGAAACATATCTTATATAATGTTTCAGTATGTCGTAGTATACATATCTTACATAATGTTTCAGTATGTCGTAGTATACATATCTTACGTAATGTTTCAGTATGTCGTAGTGTACATAAGCGCGCTTCTTTCGCAGTTCTTTTAAATATAATTCAACTAGGCCCAGTCGAAAATAAAGATTTAATAGTTCCGATGATAACATCAAAACTAAATAAAACATATGCACAAATGAGCTAACATATCGCAGTAGGCAGGTTTGATTGTTTCCGAAATCATTCAAAAAAGAGATAAGCGAAACATTTAATCGCGCAGGCTGCTTTAAACAGGCTGCGACTAATAATGATATAGCAAACTCCCCACCAATGGCGCCACTCAACACATCACCACTGCCACAACTCCCCACCAGTGGCACCACACAACATATCACCACTGCCACAACTCCCCAACAGTGGCGCCACTTTGTATATCACCACTGCCGCAACTCCCCACCAGTGGCGCCACTCAACATATCACCACTACCACAACTCCCCACCAGTGACACCACTCAACATATCACCACTGCCACAACTCCCCACCAGTGGCGCCACTTTGAATACTACCACTGCCACTACTCCCCACCAGCGACGCCACTGAACATTTGCGGAGTTGCGTACATGATTGATTGGCTGGGTAATGCGATTTTTGTTTACCACTAGTTACGTCGTTGCAGCGGTGCCCTAGCGTAACGTAACGTAGTTTAAAAAACGAACGTTATTGTGTTTCCAAACAAATTTGTTATGCTGACATTATCCACGATTGTATGCAATTGAAACTGAGACATTTCTTTACAAAACGTATGAGTTTACCAAATGAAATAAAGATGTGCACAATCTGCACATCAAATGTAAGTTGTGGCAGTGGTGAAACAGTTAGTAGCACCACTATTGGGAGTTTTAGTGGTGCAATGGTTAGTGGTATCACTGATGGGAATGCCATGCATGACGTCACTTCACGAGGTACGGCGACTGAGCCTTCTTCCACAGTACCACATACACCATCAATCCCAGCACCAGCCCCAATACTGCTGAAGTAACCGCCACAGCAACCATAGCGCCTGAAAGAAACCGACACATTGGATGTCAATATTCATGGTATTCGCTGATAGCACTACATAATACGTAATCAATTGCGACTGGGACCGTTTCCCGCTGTGGATGGCAATATTTGCAAGACATAGTGTTTTCACTTCAAACGATTACTATTATTACAGCAGCAATAATGACATTAACTATAACACTATTGCTACTGTTGCTGATGTTACCGTTATTGCTGCTACTGCTGCTACTGCTGCTATTGCTACTACTACTGCTGCTACTGCTGCTACTGATGATTATGCTGCTACTGCTGCTACTGCTGCTACTGCTGCTACTTCTGCTACTGCTACTACTGCTGCTAGTACTTCTACTGTTGCTACAGCCACACTACAATGGGTACAGACAATCCATCGATAAATAAAACTAAATTAAAGACAAATAGTGACGTAAGAACATACCTTCTGAATGACCTTTTGTGATAGATAATTTCGCTTCAGCGCCAATTCTCAGTGAACCACGAATGAAAACCAATGGCTACAAAACAAGTTTACGCAATCAGTGTTTTTTATATATTGAAAATAAAATCAAAACATGTATTTCCAACATAATATGATAACAATAGCACAACACACACACACGCACGCACGCACGCACGCACGCACGCACGCACGCACGCACGCACGCACGCACGCACGCACGCACGCACGCACGCACGCACGCACGCACGCACGCACGCACGCACGCACGCACGCACATACGCACGCACGCACGCACACACACACACACTCACACACTCACACAAACGCACGCACGCACGCACGCACGCACACACGCACACACACAGACTTGTTTTGCAGCCAACCGGGGATAGTTGAAGTGTAGACTAATGTTTTCTCCAACTGGTGGGTTGCATTACTAAGTACATATACGCTGTACATCTGCGCTGTAACTGAAGATAGCTTATTGATTGTCTTTCACTACATTAAATAATAATAAACATTAACGGAATCAACCAAGATAGGTGTGATAATAGTAAAATGATAATCATGATGAATATTCCTATGGGTGTCTGTAGAACATGCGCGCAATTTCATTAATGCAGAAAAGCTGTATATTAATCAATTATAGATGATGTGTCCCTTTTATTTTGTTTAATCTTTTTCTCATAGTTGTCAAATAAGGTGGTGCGATCTAAGTGATTCTCAACAATATACGTCTTACCACCGAATTAATGCATCGATGGTCGTAGTACATTAAACATGTAATTTATTGTTAATTGTGTAATCTTAGAAAGTACTTGATTAATTACACTTAACTGCTGCAGTGTTATGGTACTAACATGTGTCTTTGGATAGGTTGTGATCAAGTAAATTTTTTCTACAAAAGTATTTCACTGGAAGTAAGAGCCTATGCTTCGTAGAGCCTAATATGGGTGCGAACACGATTGATGCATAAATAGGTAGCAAAGAACGTAGTAGATACTAACACGACACCTAATTACAATGATGCTAATGCTGACCTGGTCTCCTTCTGGGTACTCCACAACGAGTGGACGAGCAGGGACAGCATCAACAGCGTCCTTCAGCCGTCTCACTGCTTCGGCTAGTGTAATGCGAGACACCCTCTCCGGCAAGGCACCTGTGTCAATATTGCAGTTTGAATTAAAAGTCTCACATCGATGTTAAGATGCGCTACATACAAATAACAGCACAATAACAAGTCTGATTTGACTTAGCTTACATAAGTATTTTTATATGAAGTCCTTGAGAGGCATCTGAGTGGACGATAAAGTGGGGGCAGACTCCACTGTTGAAAGCCAAAACGTTACGAAGTTAAACAAGACGGAGACAAAATAAATAGTCCAAGCATTCTACAAGAAAATGATGTATACCTGATACAAAATGTTTTTTACACATAGGGTTTTCTGACTGTTTCATTCCTACAAAAAATAACCTTTACCAACAACAAATCCTATGAAAGCTACATTGTTTATGTACAAACTCTGCCATCAATATTTGTGTTTTTGAGGAACAGATAATAATGAACAATCTTGATTATCCCCTATTGATCTAATCCAGCTATCAAATGTATAACACATCATAAACAAACACATGAATCTAACTGAATTAAAACCAACGTTACGAGTAATAATGTGACTTGGCAGCCATTATGGTGTTGTTGTTCGATGGGTGTTCTCGGTCCAATTTCCTTGGTATTTTTTGATGCCGAATGACACCTTTATTAGCAGGAAGTAGACTCATAAATACTAAATAAGATGTTGAGCTTACTGTCACATAAGTGAATAAACACGAACTGCCGAGATAGTCAGAAAATAAAAACTAATTGATGGATCCATCACGTGACTTAGCAAGTCCCCTATGCATATATTTTATGATTTCGTTATTCTAACAGAGCGACTCTGAGTATGTAAGCGTGGTTGCTAAGGCGAAATTTGACGGAGGTCGGTATCCCGGGCAATAGCAACAGAAAAAATAGCGCATGTTCATTTGTCACAATTCGGATTCTTAAGTCACGTGATGGATCCAACAATTGCGTTTAAACATAATAACACCACCTTTCACTGTAGGTATATCAAATAAAGTCACCCACAGATCCACGACAGACGACGATGAAATCGAAATCTGCAAAACAACACAGATTATTGAAGGGAACGTATAGCATCTTTGTACACATATCTTTTATGTCCAAGCCAATTTTGGACCATTTATGTTGTTAACAAAGTAAAGGTATGTTCCTATATAGTGTTTGATCCGAACACTGGGACAATTCATGTAGCCTTACACCCTTGGCAGACCAACTCGACTTCTTTCAGAAGCATTCAGTCACGGCGCTGTTACTGTATATAGTACCTGTCTGTAGCCAGGTACTCATTTATGCAGCTGAGTGAAATGGAGCAACTTGGAGTGAAAGAAATTGTCCAAGCTTCTTAAAGGCAGTAAGAAGATTCCAAGCCCGATCCTCTGAATTGAGAGTCCGACGTTCTAACCACTCAGCCACAGGGCCCACTTTTTATTCCTACATGTCCACGCCAAGTTGGAGAAAAAATAGAACTCGGAAGACAAAAATTAAACAAACCAAATGGAAAACAAAGAACTGGAACAAAGGCAAACATACTTACTTCAATCTCGCCGACTCTGATCAAGTCTACGCCAGTCTCCCGAGCTATGTATTGTCGCAACGCAGTTTCTAACAGTTTTGGTCTGGTCCGCATTATGCCACAATAACAACCTACAACCAGCAAACAGCATACCTACGTATGTACATACATACATGCGTGCTCGTGCATACGTTCATAAGTGCATATGTGCATACATGGATTTTCGTAAATTTTTTTCATATGAAAATACTTTGGAATCGTATGATGTTTCCGAACAATGGAGTAATGAACTTTCCCCGGGAAATACCCTAATGAGATCACTATACCTGGTAAGCTGAAGACGACTCTTTCCACTTGCTTCGATTGTACGTAACACGCCGATATATCAAATACAGAAAAGTCGTCGACTCCTTCTTTGTACTCATGAACGTGGGTAACTTTTGGGATAAGCCCAGGAAGATAGCTGGACTGAAACAAACGTTTAATGTGCCAATTGTAATACATAATATACGTAATTGAATTAATGAAACATAACTAACACTCCTGTCAAGCATTAGTGCACCGATAACCACAAAGGCACGCACGCACGCACGCACGCACGCACGCACGCACGCGGGCGCGCGAGCGCATGAACACACACAAACACACAAGCACACGCGCACACACTCGTAAGTTGTAGCTATGTCATTAGTTACCTGGTGAGCCGACGTAGTTCCGTACCAGAAGCCGAAGAGTTTACTGCGGCCGGCGTAATTATCGATTTTTTTGTTTTCCGGCCCGGCGTCGTCGTTGAGCTGCGCGCCGTCCGTCACCCAGCGAGCCTAGGGCAAACATCGCTGTGAAGTTAGTTTTCTCGCAGTGGTAAAAAATATATTAAATATATTATAAAGTCAGCAAAGTGTTTGCGTATGTGCGTATACGTGTGCAGAGTGTACGTGTTATTTGGTTCATGTACAATATGGATCCAATGGAATAGGAATGCTGTCACGTTCTAGTTTTTCGGGCAATGATGCCTCATAGCGTTGTTTTATCGTTTATCACAATACTTATTATTATATTTCAAATAGCGTCTCACGTTTCAAATATGCATAGATGACGTTCAAAATACCATCAGCGGTGTGGAATTGTATAACAAGCAGTCTTCCAGCTACATCATTTTATTGAGGATATTGGATAGGTTGGCTTTACCGTCGTTCGTGTTGAATATTGAAAAGTTGGTATGTTGGTTTTACTGTCGTGTAGTATATTGAAAATTGGAATTGGTTTTGTTATCTTGTAGTATATTGAGAAATGGATAGTTTTGTTTTACCGTCGTGTAATAGAGTTCCGCTGTCGTGTTGATGCCGTAATTAGGCCAGTCCTGTTGGAAAGCCTTGAAGACGTCGATCTCTTGGCCGCTCTCCACCGTCTATGAACACGTTATGTTTTTTTCTGCCGATTTGCATAGTGCAAGTACAAATAAATAACCTACTCTGTCTTATTTCACTTCAGGTTGGTCCTAAATATTGGTGCGAGGTGTGTCTCTCAAATATGTGGGAGGTAGGATTGGTGGGAGGTGGGCTCCCAAGTTGGTGTAAGGTGGGAGGTCGGTCCCAAAACAGATGTGACAGAGGTTGAGACACCCGGCCACATACCTCTAATATATTTATTGGCCATTCAACCATGGCATGCTTGAGGGATTTTCCACCAACGTTGGTGTCGACTCGCTCTTCGTAAACTACATAGCTACAATACATACATAGCTACAATACATACATAGCTACTATAGCAAAAGTAAAATTATTTGTGTTTTACTGTTCTGTTAAGTTTTGTCTGTTTTTATATATCTAAATTACAGCAAGTAAAACGTCATCATGTCTTGTTTTAAATAACGTCTAACACTGATAAGTAGCGTATTCACTAATAGAGGCTATTCTATGCGTAATTTACATATGCAGATCTCGGCACGAAACTTATGGATAACATGTGATCGTCTACAATACAATTCATTATATTTAATATATTTATGTAATTCAATAACGCTAACACAATGTCTTCTAGATACACACGACCGTGCATCGTACATAAGCTTCACTTAGCTCTTACAGTCTCTTGAAAGTTGAATTCAAAGTTATGTAGATCGAAGAGGCCAGGTGACTGTCTGTGGTTGATATTTGTTGGATCCCATGGTCCATTGAATAAATATGTAGTCCATGTCATTTGCGTCCAGTCTATGGTGCAGTTTCCTCGCTTTGGGTCGATTGCATATCGTAGACCTAAGACACCGAATAGAACTCGAAGTTTAATTGAATCCCACATGTAACGAAATTAGCTTTAAAAATACTGTCTGATTTTATTTCAATGTTACCCTCTTGCGAAATAGTTTGTAAAATTGTTTGAGCCGTGTCATGGACGCTTCTGCATTGACTAATGAGAGATGGAGTAAAGAACAAGTTACACATTTACCCCCTGGGTGGGATATTTTACGTACCCTGCTTTATAATCAGAATCTCTTCAGAAAGACACAGGCTTATTAGGATGAAAGAAATGTCCTAAGTCTCGAAACGCCAGTTTCCTCAACCGACAGTCCGATGCTCTACCACCTAGACCATCTATCTATCTATCTATCTATCTATCTATCTATCTATCTATCTATCTATCTATCTATCTATCTATCTATCTATCTATCTATCTATCTATCTATCTATCTATCTATCTATCTATCTATCTATCTATCTATCTATCTATCTATCTATCTATCTATCTATCTATCTATCTATCTATCTATCTATCTATCTATCTATCTATCTATCTATCTATCTATCTATCTATCTATCTATCTATCTATCTATCTATCTATCTATCTATAAACACATTTATCATTGAACTTGCACAAAACATATGGCATATTACAAGAATACGATATAACAGCTAAGAAGTAGTTGAGAAACAATGGCAGGACTTTGAGGCTGCATAGAAAGAAACATCTCAAGAAGTACTGGGGTTCAAAAAGAAAGGGCAAAAACCATGGATCATCTAGGAGTCGTGGGAGCTAGTAAAAAGAGAAAATGACTGAAGAAAAACACTGAAAGGATTAAGCAGAACTACATGGATAAATATCGGTGTAGATAAGAGTAAGTAAGTAAGTATGAAAGTGAGTAATTTACTAGATCCAAAATGTACAGGCATTAAATAATAATAATATATCATATAATTGTACGTAATAAAATAGTACTGTATACAGAGAGGATCATGAAGACTCCCACAAAGACTTATTAAAAGTCGCTACCGTAGGAGCCACCTGTCGTATTCTTTTATTTTAGTTTATGAGGAAAGCAAAGAAGATAGATATAAAGTTATCAACATTAAAATGTAGTAAAGTAAAGACCACCGTCGATGAAAACCTGGATTGTTGTTTTATTATGCTGCTGTGGTGTGTGTCATAGCATGTAGTGAGGTGAGAAAGTGAAAATGTATTTATAGTGTTTGAGTGAAGCTAACATCATTGAAGTTGATTGCGCATGTATGTACAGGTATAACAGTTGATGATTGTGCACGTGTTTTTATAATTCTGAATGATATGATACTTTGCATAATTTATGAAACCCTGTAAACTGTGTGTATACAGTTTGTCTTTCTCACTTGAGAGGTATTGTTGATAGTATTTGGTAAACTGTATTTAAGACATTGTTTTGCAAAAGTATGCTTTGCACCATAAATGTTAATTTTATTTTGGTTGCGTGTGTTATGACCATATACCTTGGAGTTTGTTGCTATCTGCCAATGTTGTTGGTATGTAGGTAATTTATTATGTATACATTTATAATAACATTAAAATTTTTGAAGGGCTAGCATGTCATTCACTTTTAGTAAATAATTTTTTTTAAATAGCGAGTCAGTATGTGAATTTGAATTACTCAACGTTATTATTCGTATTGCCCTTTTCTGAAGTTGATTAATTATTTGAATTAGAACCCCCAAGTGATTAAACAATAGTTTATATGTGGGGGGCAGCCGTGGCCTAGTGGTTAAGGTCTTGGACTTTAAATTCAAGGGTTGTGAGTTCAAGACCCACACTGTTCACGGTTCGTTTTCGAAGCTTAGGCAATTTCGTTTACCCTACTTTGCCTCAGTCTACTCAGCTGTAAATGAGTACAAACACTGTTTGGAAGGTACCTGCGATGGACTAGTGTCCCGTCCAGGAGAGTCAGTATAACTGCACTCTAAGTTGCTTCGCACTATAGAAACCAGGTTTAAGCACTGGCCATATAAGCCTTCATGGCTTCCTAAGGTGTAATGCCTGGGGGATGACTTTACCTTACCTTATATGTGGTATCAATAAAGTGTTATATAGCATAATTTTAATTCTCATAGGCAGTACTAGTTTAAGCCTATTTAGTGTATCGATTATTCTAGAACATTTGTTTGATATATTTTCGGAGTGTTTTTTCAATTTAGTTGGGTATCCAAAGGTAATCCCAAGAAATTAAAATCGTCAACCTTTGTTATTATTATATTATTTTGAATTTTTTGGCATGTGGAAAACCATCAATTTGGATTTGGTAATGTTAAGGGGAAGTTTATTTATTTCTAGCCATTCATTAATTTTGTAGAGTTCTTCATTTATTAGTGTATCAGCATCATCATAATGTGCATTTGTGAAATTGCTCATTGTACTTAACAAAGTGGTATCATCTGCATAGGATATGAAGTTGAAAATTTGGCTGGCTTGTGAAAAATCATTTATATAAATAATATAGAGAATTGGTCTAAGAATGGGGCCCTGTTGCTATTGATAAGGTTTCTGATTTTACATCAGCAAATTCTACATATTGTGTTATGTTTGATAAATAGCTTTCATATAGTTTCAAAGGTACCCCTTCAATATCATAATGGTTTAATTTACAAAGTAATGTGTTATGGTCTAAAATATCAAATGCTTTAGAGAGATCAAGGAATAAACTGAACGGTACCTCATTATTATCCAATTCCGTTGTTATTATGTATGTCAGTTCTAAGGCTACGAATTCAGTCGAGTGACCAGAGCGGAAACCATATTGATTTTTTTTTAAAGTTTATTACTTTCGAAATAGGAGGATAGTTTATTGCCCATGATTTTTTCCAATACTTTTGATATGGCTGGTAGAAGGGAAATTGGTTTGTAGTTGTTAATTATTGTCGGGTCGCCCTTTTTAAACTGTGGAATGACTTTGGCGACCTTAATTTTTTTTTTTAATATCCCCGTGCTAAAAACTTGATTTATAAATAGCGTTAAAAATTTTATTATTTTTGGTGCAATTTGTTTTAGCAAATTAGTTGAAATGCCGTCAATCCCTGTACTATTTTTAGACGGAAGATTGTCTATTGTTGTTTGTACAATTAGTTCGTCAACGTTATTAAGTGTGAATTTACATAAAAAAAATTCTTTGAGGTAGTGGTTGACATGTTTATCTCCCGAGTAGGTTATATTATTGACAAGATTGGTACCGATGTTTGTAAAAAACGTGTTAAATGCGTTGGCTATCTCTAGTGTGTTTGTTGTTTCTTTATTATTTATATCAAAAAGATTCGGGAAAACATTTCTTTTTATTTTTTCTTGAATTTCATTTATAGTTTTCCATGCCAGATTTATATTTAGCGAAGGTGGACGCAAAATAATGTTGTTTGTGCGCGCATTTTCTCTGTAGTATAGTATTATATGTTTTTAAGTTTATACACATCATTTCATATTCCCGTGAGTTAGGATTTGTTAGCTTCATTCCCTTATATAACTTATCTCGAAATGTTGTGGATTTTAGTAGACCTATAGTGATCCATTTGGATTTTTTATGTTTATATTTATAAAATGTCACTAATTTGCTCAACAATTATTTTTGGCATTTTGAATAGCTTTCTTGTTTTGTGTGTTTATTTTAATCCATTTAGGATTTGGTGGATTGAATAACGAAATTTCTAAGAGAATAAAGCAAGTGAGGTGATCTGATAATTTGTTAATATGCCAGATGTAGCTGTGGATGTTGAACTCTGAAATTTACAGAATATATTATCAATTAAGGAACCATTGGAGCGGGATAATCTTGTTGGCAGTGTGATTTGTGGAAATAGACTATGGGATGTCAAAAGATCAAATAATTCGCTGCATATTGCAATTTTGTTTATCTTAAGGAGATCAAGATTGCAGTCTACGGCTAATTTAATGTTCGATATTTCTATGGATAAGATTACTCTAGTGAATTCATTACTAAAATGCCTAATATATTATCTTACCTTACTCGGTGGTCTGTATATGTTACCAATAGTAATTGCCTTTGATAATACACCCCGTATTACCTTAGTTATCAGTCCCTCCCATTATTCGTACGTGTTTATATTTAATTGTACTTCATATTAGAATCTGTTATCTACATATATTATTAAGCCTCCATTCTTACTACTGCTCTTTCCTTGAGTAATACAATCATACCCAGGTAATTGTATATTTCATAAATCGGTCAGGTTGGATATCCAGCATTCTTGTAGGCAAATTACGTTAAATTTATAATGTATGTCCTGTAGTGAACTAATGAATGCTGATAATTAATACATTTTAACATTTACAGATTGAATATTTAAACTAAGTACTGAAAAGTGTTTACTTTTTTCGGCCACTAGTATCTTGAAGTGGTCAATGTCGTAATAAGAAGAATGTTTTATAACTTGCAATTCATTGTTATCAAGATATGTTGTGTTAATTAAATTGTTGTTTTCAACGCCACCAAAGTGTGAAAGAAAAACGCGATCAACGTGTTCTGTCACTAATTAGCTCTTTAAAAGGTATGAATGACAAGTATGTGCATATGTGTTAAATGTTAATCCAATGTATGATGAAGGTGTATGCGTAAATAGTGTATAGGTGATCGCAAAAAGCATTACGTTGTTTTGAGTATCTGTGTAATTTTGTTTGTCTGTATCATTTGTTAGATGATGCTCCGCAAACAAAACAAAATAATATGACGATGGACATGTGTCTGAACAGTACGCATAGTCAAAAAACAAAACAGAAGCATATAAAACGTTAGTGGCTTTGCTGGATGCATAAAATATAACCATGCCATAACTTACACAACGAGGTGTGCAATTTTAGGATACACACTGCATGGCGTTTAAATGAACGAATATGAAAGGTAGCAACTTAAGTTAAATAAAATTACATTACCGACATAAGATATAAAAACGTAACATCTTAAGTTGAACAAATTTAAAACGTAAACATCACAAATTGAGAAAATTGTTGTACCAAACATTCTAAACAATTAAGCCAAATTATGTGCCCCAATAATTATGGGGAATGCCATGTTTATCCAAACATTGCCTTAGCTTTAAATTAACATGAATGAAAAATATATATATTTATGTTAAAGGTGACAATTTAGGTTTATCAACATTACATCGCATACAAAACATACTGAAGAACATTACTAGACCATATGATGCATTCCTAAACAACTGGGTGTGCAATGTTTTTCTAAGAGGAAGTCGAAATCCTTGCCATGGAAACAGAGGAAGCAGCAAGTAATGGAAACATGAAAGAAGTGCGTGATATTACAGAAACCCTCAGTAAGAACAAACGTAAGACAAAACGTGAAGTGAATGACACAAGTGGAAATTTACTAACGGAAGGATTGGCCAGAAGGGAGCGATGAAAAGAACACTTTGAGTAAAACGTTATTATACCTATGCCTGATGATCCTGGAACAGATGTGGAAATAGATCCGATCATATATGTAATCAACACTGACCCAATAACAAAAGCAGAACTTTGATAAAAAAACGGGAAAGCAAGGGGCAAGAACGAACGAGTAGATTTATAAAAAAAAACATGTATGCAACAGACAAATGACTTATAAACTTATTCGGAACATTTTGGGAACATGGAATGTGCCAAAACGTGGGAGCAGGGGTCAATCGTTAAAATACCTTACAGAGTACGGGAATTGGAGAGGAATTATGTTGGCATCTGCTCCTTATATTCGGTAGAGTACTAATTGACAGAATAAGAGATGGAGTTAACAACAAGTAGAGAGACGAACAAGCAGGTGGGAGAGGAACAGTATTTATTTTGCGAAATATTACAGAACAGGTAGTGTAGCAGGCAACTCCATTCATCACATTTTTTTACTTTGAAAAAGCGTCTAACTCAGTGCACCGAGAGAGTGTATGGATAATCATGGAGAGCTATGGAATTCCACGCAAGATAATCCACATGGTTCATATGTCATAACGGAGATAGTGAATGTGCAGTGTTAAACGAACGTGACGAATCTGAGTTGTTCAAGGTTAAAACCGGACTTCTTGCGGCAGTTGACTGGACAATGAGAAAAACAACAGCTGGAAATAAAACAGGGGTAACGTGGAACGTCAAAACTAGAAGAACTGGATTTTGCCAATGGCATAGCACTCATGTAATAATTCTACGCAAATATGCAAACAAAGAGAAGACAACTGAATCAATTTGCAACAAGAACAGGACTAAGAATAAATAAAAAAATCAAGTATTGAGGATAAAAAGCAAGTGCAAAAACAAAATATTAAGTCATGACGAAGAACTAATGGAAATGGACAAGTATAACTACCTGGGTGCTAACGTCAGTAAGCAAGGAGGAGGCGGTGATGACACTGTTAAAATAAAGTAAAGTAAAGCAAATATATCTTTCATGAAGCTAAAGGAAATATGGAGTTTAAATGTATACACATTGAGACCTACATTGAGGCTTTTTAACACACTTGTTAAACCAGTGTTGTTGTACGGAAATGACACATGGAAAATAAACGAAGGTGATAACAGAAAGTTAGATACATGTTTGTCATTGCCTAAGACGAATCCTACAAATTAGATGCCCACACGTTGGATCAAATCAATATATTCTTGTAAAAACAAAATTTAAGACGATCAACACCGATGTCTAGTTAAGAAGATGGAAAAGGGTAGGACATATCCAACGGATGGACAGATGCGTAGCAGCTGACAGAGTGAACTGGAAGAGATGCACTTCAGCGTTATGGTCCACTGGGCTCGAAGAGGATAGGTGAGGAGAATGACAAAGACATGGTTGGTTAGGCAGCGTCATTGTTATTTACGACAGGTGACGTCATTGCACATTTTAAATACAGATCCTATTCACAATTTTATGCAATTGAAACAAAAATATTTCTTGAGTTTAGGAGTTTACCTAATGAAATAAAGATGTGCAGAACCCGCGCATCAAATGAAAATTGTGGCAGAGGTGAAATCGTTAGTGGCGCCACTGGTGGGGAGTTTGCACTGACAGATTTAATCAGCACTTTTGATGCGTAACAAAGATAGACGCCACCTGTCTAACGGTACATGTACTACAGAAACACATAGTTAATTGATGTGTAGTTTAAGATCAAGCAATTCGGAGAATTTGGTTTGTTCAATTATGCGAAACACCAAGTAACTGCGAGGCGGTTAACCAATGGAATTCGTAGAACATTCGAACCCTTTAGCCATGAATTACCGGTATTGCCGTCTCGAATGATGCGAAGATAGCCGTGACCGAATCGCCGTTCAATCGATGTTCCTGGCAAAGCGAATATGAGGGAACTCGCCAGTTTGATACCGTTGTCGTAGAACTCCTTCAAGAAAGGAACACTTTATCAACATGATTGTAGTCCAAACTGAAAGTCCGCGAAGGCGATCGCTACTACGAAATATATAAATGTTCTGGTTTTATTTGGTATGGGCTCGTTAGACTCTTAATACACACACATTATTATATGAAGATTGAAATATAATATCAAAGCACTAGCTTCTGGACATTTGTTTGCACAGAAAAAACTTCTCGAAATATTGGTGTCGACGGACTGTTTGTAATACAACACTGTTTATTACACTCAAACGTTTCTGGACGCGATCACACACAGCAATCACCTGACCCACGCCGTCTCGGGAGCCAGTTATGTTAGGCATACCTTGTTTTGTACTTTTGTTGCGAGTCGCGCGTTTGTGCGACTGGGTCAGCGCAGATTACACAACATTTGTTGCTACGATTAAATTTTCGGATCGGTCCACCAACTGTTGCATCAGCCAAATCAACACTCGACTCGAGCTTTGTTGACCAGCGTACATTGCACGACTGATCCAGCTTATGACAAATAAACACACGATTCGCAACAACAGTTTTGTAATGCACGCCTAACAGTAGATGCGGGAATGATTAAGTAATGCTAGGCGTATATTGCCAAACTTTTGTTGCGAATCATTTGTTTATTTGACTTAAAATGGACCATTCATGCAATATACTATGGACCGCAACTGAACAAAAATGTCGAGTTGTGTGTTGATTTTTCCGGCGAAACCTTTGCTGGATTGATTCGAAAATTTAATCGTGACAACAAATGTTGTGGAATGTGCGCTGGCACAATCAATGCGCGACTCGCAACACAAGTTGGGCAAAGTACGCCTAACATAAGTAATTCAAAGAAAACGACTGGTTTTAGTTTAACAGTGTATCTCCTTTATACATCAATAAAAATATTATATCCTGTTAGCGTTTCTTGAACTTTGTGAATCGGTGCGGAGTAGACACACCTTTAACTGGTGGCCGGTTATTCTTGCTGCTACAAAATAAATGGGTAAAAAAAATCACTCTATTCCGTGGAACGTATCATTGTTTCAAATGGTCCTCACCTTCGTGATCGTGGAAAAACTGTGACTTGGGTAGACCATTACCACTGTGGCGCTGAACGATTCGAACTCGTCCGGAGGATGTATATTAACGTACGCTCCACGTTTGCACACGACTCCCGTTGGAAACTACAAATAGCGACATGCCATTGTTCAACGTAGCACTGGCGGTTCTTCAAAATGTGTGGATCGAGGAAACAGGTAGTTTAGACCAACGGCGCATTTAGGATCTCGGAATGGGAAGGCCATGGGGGAGGAAGCATGGCATGGTTACCATGTTACAGGGCAAACTGCGGGGAAAAAATGGAAACATTTAAGCCAAAGGGAGCATGGCCCAGTGGGCTCCCCCTAAATAGGCCGCTGGTTACGACGAGAACGACTTTCACCAATTCCTATACACTGCAACGTTTGTAATGCAGCAGGTATATGTTGCAATACCCATTTGCAGTGAGGTAATTTGAAACACGATACATGCTTTGATATTCTTCTAAAAACAACATTTGTTTCCACAGTTGAGCTTCATCAAGAAAATGTAAGAACAACATTATGTAAGAACAACATTATGTATTACAGATGTATAAAATAGCTAGCGAAAGAAACAGCTGGTATTGTAAAAACTTAATTTTTCAAGACGAATCCGGGTTTTTGATAGCACAACCAGGTATTGTGTTAGTATGAGTAGTTTTGAAATTGTGCTTTCTCTTGAAACATAGTGGACTGATCAAATTGCGGGTTTCCTATTTGACGTAATTATGTATATATATATATATATATATATATATATATATATATATATATATATATATATATATATATATATATATATATATATATATATATATATATATATATATATATATATATATATGTATGTATATATATATATATATATATATATATATATATATTATATATATATATATATATATATATATATATATATATATATATATATATATATATGTATATATATATATATGTCGACACACCTAAAATACTGTGCGTGCAAACAGTCAGTTAACATATATATATATATATATATATATATATATATATATATATATATATATATATATATATGTATGTATATATATATGTATATATATATATATATATATATATATATATATATATATATATATATATATATATATATATATATATATATATATATATATATATATATGTCGACACACCTAAAATACTGTGCGTGCAAACAGTCAGTTAACATATATATATATATATATATATATATATAATAATAATTATACATATATATATATATAATTATGTCAAATAGGAAACCCGCGATTTGATCAGTCCACTATGTTTTAAGAGAAAGCACGCGAAGTGTTAAATGACTGGTTGCACGTATAGCGTTTTGGGTGTATGTCGTGTTTCCCAAGACATTAATAAATAAATAATGTCATTGAGGAGGAACCTTTAAATTACTGTTGTGAAATATATGGGGAAATAGAACTGACAACTAATAATGTGTTACGTGTTTCCCAAGACATTAATAACAACCTCGACATACACCCAGAATACTGTGCGTGCAAACAGTCAGTTAACCCATAAATATGACAGTTCTGAATTTCGTGCATTTCCTTATGACATAATCTCATTGTAAGAATATTTGTAGATCCACTATCATGTAAATGTAGATTGTTATGTAAATTAATAGTGCATGTATGGAAATTATACATGTATTTAAGTATGTCATTGTTGTAGATGTGTTGCAACTGAATTGCTTCACCGGAGCACAAACCTTTAATTGATGATTAAAATAAAACTTCTTCACAGTCAGAATGTTGTAATGTATCATCGGGATATTTCGACCGGCTGCAACGAAACAGGTTTCCATCTTATTTCGTTGAATTTCAACTGAAATGTGTTCTAATAATTTCTTATTGCTGACAATGAAATTCTGTCTATTATGGTACAGCTCATACGAATAAATAAACATATTAAGCTTTAAGGGCGCTCATTTTATTGGTTTTCGGTGTCCATTTTAAGGAGAATCGTTTAACATTATGTTCTCAGTAGCAAATATTAATTTAAATTAATCTCCAATTGGCATTTTGAATAATTGCCCAAAGAGTCGTCATGTACGATAGTAGCTATCGCGGTATTGGAACCATATGTGGCATTCATCAACATATTTATATTGATAAATCGGAACTGCCATATAAAATATATCCCCGGAGGTAAAAAGAAATATACCCACTTATTGTGACGCGAATGATGTTGCCACCAGAGTCAGCGAAGAAATACATCAGGAACCGTTCGTCTTGACAAAACTTCCAATGTGACACCGTGACATCTCTCACCTACAAGACAATATCAATGGGAACCACACGCCACAGCTGTGACAAAACTACGAACAACTATATTTAATGTCAAACCGAGAAGACGCGCGAGACCATACATATCACAGTTTGGGCCGCGCACGAGGATACTATTTTTAATATCGCAGTGAGACGGTGCGAAAAAGGATACGATCATGATTATCACAGTGATAGTGCGCCCATGATGATACCATCGTGGTTATTACAGTTATAGTGCACCCACGATGATACTATCGTGAATATCACAGTAAAAGGTCACGCACGAAGATATTTTCGTGAATATCACAGTGAGAAGACGCCCACGAGGATCCTATCGTGAACATCGCTGTGAGCGGGCGAGCACGAGGACACAATCGTGAATATAACAATGAGAGACCGCACAAGAGATTGCCATCGTGAAGATCACATTGAGAGGGCATAAGCGAGTCTAGCGTTATGAATATAGTAGAGAGAAGGGTGCACACAATGTTACTTACGGTCGAATTGTTGTCGATGTACTCTAGTTGTGAAAACAATTTACCATCTAACGTTCTCTTCATCTGGGCAAGCGGGAGATACCTGAGGCTAGACGCGAACAGCGCCTTCATATTTACGACAGTCGCACATGTTTTCCCTGTAATGACAGGTAGATATTTCAAGATGAATTCGATGGTTCTCACACGGAGTTGCATTACTCCTAACATTGTCATCGGAGGTTCAAAACAGTTTGGATGCGACACCAGTACACATGTATGGTGCATAGTCCGATGCCAAACTAATGTTAATAATTGTGTGTAATTTATCAGTGTAAAATATTTCCGTAAATGAATCATTATTATCGAATTACCATTGATATGTTTTACTCATAAGGATGATGCAAGACGTGTACGGCAGAGTATATTACCTGTGATGTTGAAGATGTCTTCTACCTTATAGTACCATGGATAGACATGTTTCTGTAAAACATCGCTTCCATTGAATGTGATGAAATCGTTCGAATTTAAATTGGGCGAACTATGAGACACCGAAGTGACTGATATGAAACTGTCAATGTGCGTCGTCTGGAGTTGCTGCATAACAAAACAATATCACTATTGATTTGCAGGCAATTATTCATGAATGATGACGTCTGCATTGTGGGCAATGTATATATTTGTATGTATGTATGTATGTATGTATGTATGTATGTATGTATGTATGTATGTATGTATGTATGTATGTATGTATGTATGTATGTATGTATGTATGTATGTATGTATGTATGTATGTATGTATGTAAGTATGTATGTGTAAGTAAGTATGCACCTACCTAAGTAAGTAAATTCAAAAGCCAGTTATGTGAAACTATTAAACACAACTCTACAAAATCTTAAAACAGGAATGAACAATAATTAATTAATTAATTAATGCAAACATATGAATGCATGTATATAGAACTGTGTATGTGTGCATACGTGCATGGAAGCATGCATACATACGTACATGTGCTCATGCGTGCATGCGAGCATGTGTGCATGCCTGCATGCCTGCATGTGTGCATGCGTGCATATCAAGTGTCCAGCTTCAACAACGACCATTTATAATTTCAACAAGATTGCCATCCAATACTACAAGTTCCAGATGACAAGCAGACATGGAACCCATTGGCTTATAGAGAGTGAAACAACTTTATCATCTATACATAGCCCGCCCTTATACGATATCTGTCAATTACATTTTTAAGTATATTCACACTCCTAGCATTAACGCAATCATTTAAAAGTGTGTTTCATTCATTTATCACCCTCTGTAAAAATAATGCTTTTTCCTGGCCAACATGCGCTGCTCCGTAACTAATGTTGCTTAGTGTCCTCTGGTTCTACATGCATAGTTAAGCTTGAAGTACAAATTCCTATCAATATCCTCATAACATATATCTATTTTCAGTACTTCTATTTGGTCGCCTCTTAGTCTCCTGGTCTCTAATGTTGTTAAACCACATTCTAATAAGCGGCTTTCATTACTAATATCTCTCAGTTTTGTAACCAGTGTAGTTGTCCTCCGGTGTACTATTTCAAGCTTGTATCTGTCCTTCTTACGATATGACCTCCATGCATATATAAAATATTCCAAATGCAGTGTAACTGTTGCTTGAAAAAGAGGTACAATTGGCTGTTTCTCCTTATATGTGATAGTTGTTTGATTACATTTTAAAACAGCAATCCCACATTGTTCTGATACTTTCATGTCAGCATTATATGTTACTGCTACGTCGGTTTCTTGTGTGGCTCTACATAGTACAGCATCTACCATTGTCTATTCTTCGTTCATGTTTCCATGTAACATGTATATGCATTTATACTTCTGTAATTTGAATAACATGTGCCATTTTTCTGATCATTTGACCTATTTATCTAGATCAAAATGTAAATTTGTGTACTTGTATTATTTGTTACCTTTCTGAATACTTTTATGTCATCTGCAAATTTCAGTACTTTGCTAGTTATGTCGTCTTCTAAATCATTTAAATTTAGTCAAAACAATATAGGTCCTAATACCGATCCCTGTGATACCCCATTCAAGACAGATTTCCAATTTGAAATCTCACCATCTAATATTCCGCTCTGTCTTCCGTGTGTTAGCCACATTTCTAGTTGATTATATCGTTACCTATTCCACGGCTTTTTGAATAAGTAACAGTCTTTAATGTGGCACTTTATTGAAAACTTTATGAAAATCTAAGTAGACAACATACATTGGTGACCCATATTCTACCCACTTCGTAATTTCTTTAAAAAAAAACATAATATATTAAGTAAACATGTCCTTGCGTTTATGTATTTACTAATTCATGTTTAATAAGGAATTCCACCATGTGGTCTCTAATTAAGGTTTGTAACAATACTTCATACAATTTGATCATTTCAAATTATATGGTCATTGGATAATGATGTTGAAAGAAAATTTATGAAGTGTTAATGTCTTATATGTATCATTTATAATTATGTCTAACTCTATGTCCGCCTATCTTGTATTAACTATTCTTAAAGAGGTATAACGATTAGCTTAATTATAGGTATAATTACTTTAATGTAACGCTTATCTCTAATCAACCTAATACTTTGATTAAGTCGGAATCCTACATTTTTCTAAAATACCTTTTTACGACTAAGTCCATATTTGATGGTGGTACCTACAATATGTTACACATATGATTGCATGAAATGTCCTGTCCGTAGGCGACACTGATACTAACCTGTGGCACCGTCACTTCCACCTCGTACTGCCCAGTATTCCACAAATAGGGAAGGATGGTCTCCGACCTCACATCACGTTCGGTGGGCGTCTTACAAAATGGCTCTGCAATGGCAGATGTTGCTATCGACACCAGCCACGCCGCAGCGAATAGGGGAAATTTGAGGTCTCGCATGACCGTCCTGAAACCAACACGACCGAATTTGCCAGTAACTTCGAAAGGACGTAAATGGGGCATTGTTTAAGTGTGTAAATAATAGTGTGGCGCACTGTAACGTATCAGCGGTGTGTGGAACTCTCAATATAGTCTGGTGACTTTCTAATGATCGTGCCGCTGTGCCGAAGCCTGGGCAATTTCGTAAACTCAATGTTACATAGTTGTCAATTATTATCTTTCCATGGGCATATACCTTCTTCAGTGCAATAATTACCTCGTGGCGAATCATTGCAAGATTGCAATTGATCTTGTTAGCATCAGGAAAGACGATGGCTTAAGCTTCAAGATATTGTTTTACTGCTTAATTTGGAGTGTTGTTCAGAATGGCAGTGAATCACACTTGAGAAAGCACACTCCAGAAGGAGCACGATAAACATATACAAGGTCTCGATGTTTCAATGCTAAGAATAAGCTGGATGTTAAGAATAAGCTGGATGTTAAGAATAAGCTGGTTGTTAAGTAAGTCTAACATCTGAGTGAGATACAAAGCAGGAACAAGAAGGTCTGCTTTATTCCATCAAGGGAAGACAATGTATAATACGGCCATTGGACAAGAAGACATGAGAGTTTATTAATTGGCTGCACAAAAAGTGATAAACCAGGAATAACCCGAAGAAGTAGACTCAACATTTTATGGATTGACAAAATCAAACACTCGATGTGGCTATATGGACTGACAGGAGACGTCAAAGGGCCGAATTGAGGCAATGACTTCAAATCATCGTCTTCAACATAATCATCATTATTATCATTACCACTACCAAATTCACAATCATCATCATCATCATCATCGGTATTATCATCTTCATCATACACGCACGTCCATTGTTCGAAATGAGTATGGTGTGTGCTTAGAAAACATCAATAACAGGACGTTTGGTAATCGCAAGAGCTATATTGCATTAATAATCATTATATGGTAAGAATCATTACATGGCGAGTGTTGTCAATATATTATAACACGGTCTTTGGGAAATGAGGATACATATCGGACGTTTTCCACATTTACGGCAAACGTTGTTGTTCCATGGTCGATACTATCATTGGCTTCTTCGCTCCGAATGATACACAAGACCGAATCAACATTCAATAACACTACATTTCACTTAATAGGATTTAAATGTGCATCCTCAGTGACTCACGACTTGTCAACTGGCGGTAAGTATCGTGAACGGAAGTCTTGAGCTGTGAAGTGTTTCATAAGTGCCCTACATTAACGCTCCTCATTTCTATTTTTAGACTCATTTCAAATTAATTTGCGAAAAACCAAACCTACCAACACTGCAACATGTTACCTCGTTTGTGCAACTTGTGTGTGAAGATTTCTTGTGAAATCATCGGACAAACTATTCAATTACTTAATGCTTGTTCAATTGATTAAGTGAAGTGAAAATCAAAATGTTGAAAAATCACGATTTTCACCATTGGTGAAATTTCGTAACTTTTTGTTGTAATCAGCGAGAGGAGTCAGGCCCATGATGGGTATTGTTTCGGACAGTGTTTACCATTTTGAATATCCGATATTTTTATCGTTACCCGATCTAATGACTGAAGTCAGTTATTTAGATGACTTATTAAATAGAATGCGAACGTTATTAGTTAAGGTAGTCAGACACTACACATCGGGACATAAATGAACCGGATTGCGATGGGTTGAGGATGCAGCTTTAATACAATTCATTTGTCACGATACAAACAACATTCACCGCAAATAAATATTTCTCGAAACATTATTCTATATATGAACACTTCTCTGATTTGCGATCGTGTATTTTTTTCAACCGATTAGCTGCGTTCCAATCCCAATTAATCAGGTAGTTGACCGTGTTTCGACGGTAAAGTGAACACAGACTGCTACTTCGGTGTGTATACAGCTATTTCGACAGGCGCACTGCCAGTTTGCCACCTGGTCGAATCGAATTACCCAACGTGACCGGTTGTTCTTTTAATATAGGATATAGGGGACACAAATCTCGTCAGTGGGCCATTTTGGTTTCATGCATATTTGCCCGTAAAAGCACACTTCCGACCCTCAACGACAAGATGCTTGCTGCAGCATTTCATACATAAACAAATCTGGAATTAAAACAGAGATAACACATTTACTTTGATTATGTACTAAGACAACTAGCAATAAAATTATGTGCACAAGTGTTGGCTGGAAGTGCATTATCTCGTCAACTATATCCTCGAAACGAGAATCACTTGTGTCCCTTATTGTAAATTATTGGGCATAAAGGTACGTCAACGTATCGTTTCTCACCTGGTTTCCGCTGGCTGTGTTGCCTATTGTCCCTCAGGCAATTAACGAAGTGTGAAAGAACACGACTTTTCAACTGGCGTTAGGTCACGTCACGTGAATGGAAGTCTTGAGCTGTGAGGTATTTCACAAGTGTCCTACATTAACGCGGGGTTGAGAGAATGTAGACCTTTGGACTGTAACTCGCTAATCTGCGGTGACTGCCGAGATACGCTTGTGCACACGATTAGCTACCACATTAAAACATCTCACCTAATTTCTATTTTGCTATTCTCATTTCAAATTAATTTTGTGAAAAATCAAAC